>JACBKR010001155.1:1200000-1800000 GCA_014218235.1 Colocasia esculenta | reverse complement strand
TACGTGGTTTGAGTGTGTGTTTACTACACACTTTGTTGTAATGTAATTCTTATGATTTATCGTAGTAATTGGGCAGTGAGGTTCCTGTGTGAGCCTAGCCATGACTTTATGGTGTTTGGGCAGTGAAGGTCCATACCGACCTAGCCCTGGTTCGTTGTTGTCTATCGAATAATATTATATTGATTTATGTAGTAAGTGGTGTGTTGCCACGAAGGTCATGAGATGATCAATGATAGGTCAAATATGATTGGCTATTGTGATTTATATATATGTTAGTGTGAGTTAGCTTGGAGGTCACAAGGTGACCAATGATAGGCAAGTTTGTGGTTCAGGTATGTGTTGGTGTGGGATAGCTTTGGGGTCACACGGTGACCGATGTTAAGCTAATCCTAACACTTGTATATTGTGAATTATAAGTAAAGGTTATATGTGTAAGAATCGTGGTTTGTGCTAGCCGAGTGTGGTGGTCCGGCGCCTATTCCGGAATGCCTCTCTAGTCGGGTACCCCAGGTTCTTTGTGAGCCAGGCACGTGTGTTTGTTGTGCTCGGGGTTTTGTCCCGGTACAGTGTGGTACCGTTGAGGTCTGTGTCGTCTTCCTGGACACCCTCACTCCTGAGTTTGAGTTGTACGTCCGGCTGAGGGAAAGACGGCAGTGGGGCAGCGACTTTCCAGAGTTTGTTCTTTTGTCGCTTGTAGCGCGCTCGTAGTTGGGGGTACGGACACCAGTAGTCAACACTGGTCCCCAGCTAGTCCTGTTTTCCAGTGCCTCACTTTAGAGTGCTCCGGCCAGAGACTCTAGAGGTGCCAGGCATGGGCCTGCAGTTGTGTGTCTGCAGGTGTGGTGTTGGTTGGTCTCCACAGTTGTTTGACTTCTTCCTAGTGGAGCAGCAGTTGGACCTTTCGTCCGTGACTGCGAGACTGAGAGGTAGTTCTTGTGTTGTGTTGTCCGGGTTGGATATTGGCCTGATCAGCCAGTAGTCCGTTCCCGTGTGGTGGCGTCGTTCTTTCTGACTCGTGCTTTGCTAGTGACTGTGGTTTGTGAGTTTATGACTCGTGGTTGAGGTTTGACCAGTTCGAGGTGTGCCCTGGTGTTGGCACAGCTGTGACTCAGTTGTGGTTTGTGTGACTCGTCGATTAAGGTTTCACCTGTAATATTGTGCCTAATTAAAGGTATAATATAATTATGGTTCAGTTTGGTGTTTATCACCTACTTGTACCCTTGTTCGGGTGTTTGAGTTGTGGTACCTCAGAGTAGCAGGTACTTGTTCCCTTCGTGGGTTACTTTGTAGTTTTGTGGTGGTACATTGTGTGCCAACCTTTCCGGGTACTTGTGTGTTGTGGAGGTCTTGTGGTTTGACCTGCCACTTGTTGTATTCTAATTGCTTTAAGTAGATCTTTGTTTATAAGATTATTGTGGATTAGTTTGTAATTATTAATTATGTTACCTTTGTGGGTAATTTGCCGATGAGGCTTATGGTCTAGGCATGTTGTGGTTTAGTTGAGCTATGCTCCGTGGAGGCCGTGTGAGACCTTCCACTTGTTGAATTTTACTCTTCTTGGATATGATTCCAATTATAGTTTTAGTGTGTTGTGATTGGCTTCGTGGTAGCCAGTTCCGTTACTTTGTATGTAGTTTCCGATGTAGTGTGGTTTGGAGTATAAAGGACCAACTCTTTGTTAGCGGTCCTGTTACTCAAGTGTTTGAGGTTCGCCTGTAAAGCTTGTAGCCTGGGCAATGACTTGCCTGTGTGGCTTATAATTTAGGCAACCCGTTGTTGTAGCAGTGTGCCAGTGAGACTGTGGTTTAGGCACTTTGGTTGTTGGGCTGACTAATGATATTATGTTAGTCCTGTAGTTCTACTTTTCTTCTGAGGTCGTTATGTTTATTATCGTAAGCATGTTTAATTGTTATTTATTGTCATGATGTGAGCATGAAATGGTTTGGCTATTGTTGTTGCCAGTGTGACCCATTGGGGTCGAGGTGTCTGTGGTTACAATGTTGTTTTGGGTAGCCCCTACTGAGCCAGTGACTTGTTGAGGCTCACTCCCCTACAGTTCTTTTCAGGGCTTGCCGTGCGTTTGGCTTGCAGTGGCGTTGCGTCAGACTTGTACCACCAGCAGTAGTTTAGTAGTTAGTGTTGTGTGAGCTTGTGCTCCCTCGGGGTATGCCCCAGGTAGTTGTACTCTTTTAAATTGGACATGTATTAATGTAATGGGACAGTTGTACAAATTTGTGAACAGATATGAGCACATGTACTTTCTTGTGTCTTATATTCTTGTGGTTTGTCTTTTATACTCTTACTGGACTCGTGTGTGAGATATCCCTTGCGACACTTCGGTGCGTTCGCGGGAGGCGGATCTGGATATGGAGCCTTAATGGGCATAAATACCCCGGTCCGTTACAATTGGTATCAGAGCAATGTCCAGTTAGAATATGAAAAGACATTGAAAGTACAATGTCCCAATACATGGATTAATGTCCACTGCTGGTAGTAAGTCTGTGGTTTTGTGTGATATGAAGTAGTTTTTACGTTTGCTTTTGGCACGTAAACCGTGAGTTTTTGTTTGTTAGATTGGTAATTGTGAGCAGTTGTTGTGCCATAATGTGAATAGTGGCTTAAGTTGTGTGGTTGTGTCCTGGAACTAGTGCAGTTAAAGCCGTTAAAGTATAGTATTTAAAAATTTTCAGTTGCAGAGATTAGAGAAGAAAGGTAAACTAGTGCTCTGAGATATGTTAATAAAGTGCAAAGTTAGCAGAGACAAGTATAGAGTATTTCTGTGATAAATCAGTTTGGTTATTAAAGATTTGCAATTAAAGGAATTGAAGAGATCAGCAAGATTGACTATGGAATTCAGTAAATAAGTTATAATGAGATAGAAAGTTGGCAGAGACAGGGGCGTGGTAACAAGGTGATAAAGAACATGTCAGTTTGTGTGATAAGTTGCAGTTGAGAACCTCAGTAGAGGTATTGTGGCATTAGAGACTTGAGTCAGTGGATATTAAGAAACAGTGTGGATGGAAATGTGATTAGTGTTATGAAGAGTTTGATATGATCAAGAAAGACAGATCAGCTTTAAAAGAGGTATCAGTACATATAAGAGTAGTGATTTATGGCAGATAGATTAAATATGCCTGAGATCAGAAATCTGAGAAAAGTATTGTTATGAAATATGATGATAGCAGGAAGTGTGATATGAAGATTTGTATAAATAAGTATAGAAATGATCAGTTGAATAAAGAAAGAGAGAAAATAAGGATTAATGTGCAATAAAGATTTTGTGAAATTTGCACAAGGGGAATATTTAGTTGATGATTGGCAGTTTAGATAAAGAAAAGATATGGATTAGAGAAAGGAAGAATTTAGCAAATAATGAAGTGAATAAGATCAGATGAGTCAGAAAATATCGATTAGACTTTGCATATTGGTGCAAAGAAATGATTTAATTGAGCAGAAAGGAATTGTTATTAAAATATTTTAGGATTTAAATGCTAGAGCAGATTGATTAAGAATATTCGAAAAGTTTATGCCCCAGAATTATGGGAATTAGCCAGAGAATGTCAGTAAAGCAGGAAAGATATATGAAAAGCGCAATATGTCAATAGTGATTTGGCAGATCAGAAATTGCAGTAATTTCTTCAGCAGGAATTAATTGAATGGGATGATTTGAGAAGCAGTTGAAGTCAGAAGAAAGCAATTGAAAGTAATATTGTGAGCTGAAATTGTGAAATATTTTGTACAAGTGTTCAGTGTGATCAGAGTAGCGCAGCGGAAGCAGAAGCAAGAAAGATTTAATATTCATAAATTGTTCAAGCTTTGCTGAGATAAGAAGAAAGTGTAAAGTTTTGCGCAGTGGAATAAAGGAACAGAGTTTATTATGATTTTTTTTAAATCAGAAATTGGCCTTAAATAGTATGAGCAGAATAATATGAAAGAGCAGAAAATTCAAAGATGATGATTGGTTTTCTTTGAAAAAGTGTCAGTTGTGAATATAAATGCAGATGAGGCAGGATAACGGCAGACAGTGATAAATGGAAAGGGAAAATGGTGGTATGAAAGAATATTACAGTGTAGGAAATTTGAGAAAGATAAAGCGGTCTCGAAAGAAATGTTGCAAACACAGCCCAGAAATTGTGGAAGCAGGTTCAGTCCAAGAAGATAAAGCACCATTGGCAAGGAAGAATCGCCTACGGTTGAAAGCTAAAGAAAGACAATGGAATTGACAGAACAGAGTAATTGTGAGATGAATTGAAAGGCTAAAACAGAGAAAGAGTATCCTACTTGTTCTGTGTTTGACTTTATTTATTTTTAGGTGATAATTTGGTTTATTGTGATTTGTTTTATATGTCGAGGATGACATTTGTTTTTAGGTGATAATAATGTAACGTCGCGCGTTTTCTGGATCCCCGTGGATCTAGGTTTAGCGGGTTTGGTGGCCAATGTGAGGCCTATTAGTGTTGTGTGTAGATCCTTACCGGGTTTGGTTTGGATCCGTGTTGGTGTTCAGCTTGCTGGACACAGTGTGTTGGCATCCAGGTGGGTGACGTCGACTGTGTGTTGGCGGCAGTGGTGTACCGTTAACATGGTGTTAACGTCTATCGATGAGGACGTTGACTGTTGAACTTGGCGTCAGGCTTTGTGGACGTCTAGTTGTGGCGGTCTGGTTAAACGGCCAAAGGGTTGACGTTAACCTGACATGCCTGTGTTTTTATGGCAGACCCGAGCCCTGTTCTTTCCCCTCTCTTTCCCTTCCTCTTCCCCCACCTTCACCCTTGAGCTTCTTCGCGAGTCCTGACGGTCGGCGGGAGCTCGTGGGAAGGTCGTGGTGCGCGTGGTAGCTGCAGATCGGGCGGGGAATGACGGATTGGAGCGCGGTGTTCGTGGGACGTTTCTCGGGTTTCGGCGTGATTCGAGGTTCTTCGGGAGTTTAATTGCGTTTCTGAGGTAGGGGTCGAGCCCTGTTAGCTTGTTATAAACATTAAAACACGACTTAATCACTTGAACCAGCATTTTTATTGTATTTTCGGATTAAGTTGCACCATGTGGGGTTAATGGGTGGTTTGAGTAATTTAGTGAATGAAGCATGTTGTAATGGGTTGTTTCGGGTTCTGGTATGTTAAAGGAACTGTTTTTATATGTTTTTCTGTAGTTTAAACGGTTGGAAAACCTGTAGATTCGGATTAGGGTTTCTGCAGGGTCTGGGGTTGAAGAGCTTGGCGTCAACATCGATTGACGCCAGGTTCATCAGCCAAGATATAAACGGCTGGATTGCTTGCCGTCTATTTCCTTTAAGCGGCAGTCGATGTGGCCGCCAACCTGTGCATGTACTCATGCAGTATGGTTTACGTAGCTCTTTTGGTTATGAGTAATGTGTGTTTGTGTGTGTGCATGGCGATGACCGGTGTGAGCCAATGCACTTGTTATGCTCTTGGAGCATACTGCTCATGTAATGGGCATGTTTTACGTAAATGATATGTGATGTACGTAATCGCTTTCCGTGGTATGTGTGGTGCGTTGGCACCCGTGGCACTCTTGGAGTGCGTTGTCCATGTGTTGGACATGTGGTTTACGTGGAAGACGTGTGGTACACCATCCAGGGTGTAATATACACGTATTGTCTACGTGGTTTGAGTGTGTGTTTACTACACACTTTGTTGTAATGTAATTCTTATGATTTATCGTAGTAATTGGGCAGTGAGGTTCCTGTGTGAGCCTAGCCATGACTTTATGGTGTTTGGGCAGTGAAGGTCCATACCGACCTAGCCCTGGTTCGTTGTTGTCTATCGAATAATATTATATTGATTTATGTAGTAAGTGGTGTGTTGCCACGAAGGTCATGAGATGATCAATGATAGGTCAAATATGATTGGCTATTGTGATTTATATATATGTTAGTGTGAGTTAGCTTGGAGGTCACAAGGTGACCAATGATAGGCAAGTTTGTGGTTCAGGTATGTGTTGGTGTGGGATAGCTTTGGGGTCACACGGTGACCGATGTTAAGCTAATCCTAACACTTGTATATTGTGAATTATAAGTAAAGGTTATATGTGTAAGAATCGTGGTTTGTGCTAGCCGAGTGTGGTGGTCCGGCGCCTATTCCGGAATGCCTCTCTAGTCGGGTACCCCAGGTTCTTTGTGAGCCAGGCACGTGTGTTTGTTGTGCTCGGGGTTTTGTCCCGGTACAGTGTGGTACCGTTGAGGTCTGTGTCGTCTTCCTGGACACCCTCACTCCTGAGTTTGAGTTGTACGTCCGGCTGAGGGAAAGACGGCAGTGGGGCAGCGACTTTCCAGAGTTTGTTCTTTTGTCGCTTGTAGCGCGCTCGTAGTTGGGGGTACGGACACCAGTAGTCAACACTGGTCCCCAGCTAGTCCTGTTTTCCAGTGCCTCACTTTAGAGTGCTCCGGCCAGAGACTCTAGAGGTGCCAGGCATGGGCCTGTAGTTGTGTGTCTGCAGGTGTGGTGTTGGTTGGTCTCCACAATTGTTTGACTTCTTCCTAGTGGAGCAGCAGTTGGACCTTTCGTCCGTGACTGCGAGACTGAGAGGTAGTTCTTGTGTTGTGTTGTCCGGGTTGGATATTGGCCTGATCAGCCAGTAGTCCGTTCCCGTGTGGTGGCGTCGTTCTTTCTGACTCGTGCTTTGCTAGTGACTGTGGTTTGTGAGTTTATGACTCGTGGTTGAGGTTTGACCAGTTCGAGGTGTGCCCTGGTGTTGGCACAGCTGTGACTCAGTTGTGGTTTGTGTGACTCGTCGATTAAGGTTTCACCTGTAATATTGTGCCTAATTAAAGGTATAATATAATTATGGTTCAGTATGGTGTTTATCACCTACTTGTACCCTTGTTCGGGTGTTTGTGTTGTGGTACCTCAGAGTAGCAGGTACTTGTTCCCTTCGTGGGTTACTTTGTAGTTTTGTGGTGGTACATTGTGTACCAACCTTTCCGGGTACTTGTGTGTTGTGGAGGTCTTGTGGTTTGACCTGCCACTTGTTGTATTCTAATTGTTTTAAGTAGATCTTTGTTTATAAGATTATTGTGGATTAGTTTGTAATTATTAATTATGTTACCTTTGTGGGTAATTTGCCGATGAGGCTTATGGTCTAGGCATGTTGTGGTTTAGTTGAGCTATGCTCCGTGGAGGCCGTGTGAGACCTTCCACTTGTTGAATTTTACTCTTCTTGGATATGATTCCAATTATAGTTTTAGTGTGTTGTGATTGGCTTCGTGGTAGCCAGTTCCGTTACTTTGTGTGTAGTTTCCGATGTAGTGTGGTTTGGAGTATAAATGACCAACTCTTTGTTAGCGGTCCTGTTACTCAAGTGTTTGAGGTTCGCCTGTAAAGCTTGTAGCCTGGGCAATGACTTGCCTGTGTGGCTTATAATTTAGGCAACCCGTTGTTGTAGCAGTGTGCCAGTGAGACTGTGGTTTAGGCACTTTGGTTGTTGGGCTGACTAATGATATTATGTTAGTCCTGTAGTTCTACTTTTCTTCTGAGGTCGTTATGTTTATTATCGTAAGCATGTTTAATTGTTATTTATTGTCATGATGTGAGCATGAAATGGTTTGGCTATTGTTGTTGCCAGTGAGACCCATTGGGGTCGAGGTGTCTGTGGTTATAGTGTTGTTTTGGGTAGCCCTTACTGAGCCAGTGACTTGTTGAGGCTCACTCCCCTACAGTTCTTTTCAGGGCTTGCCGTGTGTTTGGCTTGCAGTGGCGTTGCGTCAGACTTGTACCACCAGCAGTAGTTTAGTAGTTAGTGTTGTGTGAGCTTGTGCTCCCTCGGGGTATGCCCCAGGTAGTTGTACTCTTTTAAATTGGACATGTATTAATGTAATGGGACAGTTGTACAAATTTGTGAACATATATGAGCACATGTACTTTCTTGTGTCTTATATTCTTGTGGTTTGTCTTTTATACTCTTACTGGACTCGTGTGTGAGATATCCCTTGCGACACTTCGGTGCGTTCGCGGGAGGCGGATCTGGATATGGAGCCTTAATGGGCATAAATACCCCGGTCCGTTACAGCTCCCAACTGAAGAGATATCCAAAATAATTTAATGGAAAATTTTAAACTCATCAATGGAGTTTTAAAAATCCAGTGGAGTCACGTGACTCCACTGATTCTTCTCTAGATCTGCCCCTGCTAGAGGGGGCACTACCTGCGGACGACGTGACGAGGCAGAGGGGAGGGGGATCTATAGGGAGACAGAGAACCCCCTCCCCTTCCGAACGGGAGCACCGATGACGAAACTAGGGCAGCATAATGGAAACAACAATGAAATACTCAAAAGTTCTCACTCTAGAAAAATCTAAAGTGAGAAGGATGTGTACGAAAGAGAGCTTCTCACTCTAAAAAAAGGTCATCACTATTCACACATGTATAGAGCCAAAATGAGTCACTGGTTTGAGAGTACGAACGTTGTAGCAAACAAAACTTTATCATTCTTCCAATCTCTTCTTAATTAATGAGAACTCTACTTCTTGTGTATATAGTGTAGGTTTATTCTAATGGATGCATGTAGATCCTAAAACAATTGAACTGCACATTTATTGTTCATTTATGGTTTTAAATCTTGCAGATTACATGTTACCTCTCTTCCTCCACCTCTCTTTTTGCGTGTATTGTTGGTTATTCAAATCTACAAATAAATTGTTTTTTTTACATATATTACATACATAATTATTTATTCAAATCTGATAATATCCATACTTGCACATGTCAAATTTTATTATCGTAAACTTTCCATAGTCATTCTAATATATTTTCTGAGATCTATAATATGAAATTATTCAAATTTTGTTTTATGATCAATAAATAAGTATTTTTAAATTTTATTTAATGAATTTTTTAAAAAAATTTCCGCGCGATAGAGCTAGTTACACATAAAAAAGACTCTTTCGTTTTGAAAGCAGACTAGAAAGTTTTTGATACACTAAATAGGTTCTTTTGACCAATGGGTCGGAAGAAATATATGTCATGCAAGCTCACTCTCCTCTGCTCTGTCCTCTCTACGTGTTACTTTAACTAACCCGAAGCTCACAAATATGTCTATTTACAAATGTGTCGAGAGAGAGAGAGAGAGAGAGAGAGAGAGGTGTTTCCCTTCACAATAACGTGGCCGGTGGCCCCAAGACCACTTTTCTGTTTTGCTCGTTTTCATTAAATACGGAAACATTCATTTCTACATTTTCCGTTTTTATTTTTTTTAAATTTATATTGTTTTAAAATTATATATATTTTAAATTGTTATTTTTAATAGTGAAAAATTATATGAAATTTGGATCTTTTTCGACCTACAAATAGAACCTAATTCACTTATTTCTCTTTTTTTGTACCAATTGTGTCCATAATGTTTGTTGAATTGATGAATCGTGTTGAGCCGGATATTTGTGGTAGAGTAATTAGTGTACTATATCGCATCAATCTAACGATCGGCCCTAAGTAAGGGGCATCATCCCTAGGTCGTATGTGGAAGCGGAGCTACCTCTTTGATGGACTTATTGACATCGACAAGTCTAATCTTGTCGTCGCCATGGCAGGTTCATCTGGTCTGATGTATATAACCTCGACTTGGCGCACACTGTCAGTGGCTCTAACCTCAATGCTCTTCTCCTATAAACGACCCCTTAATTGATGATTCTAGTGTAGGACCTCGAATGATACCTCCACATAATAGCCAAAGTGAGCTATGAGCATACTAAGCTTTATCAACAAGGTGTTCTTATGTTGCGGCGAGGAGCGAGTGATGGTGTTCATCGTGAACGATGTGAAGGAGAGAGTGGACATGGCGGTGTTGCTACGGGGACAAGCCGACGTGCACATGTATTTCGCCTTCTATGACTTCCTTGCTCTCAAGGCTATGATGAGTGGTTAATTGGGATCGAGGACCACAGATTGTACATGTCCGTCAAGGTGGCCCTAGGCTGTGCAAGACCCAGATAGGTGAGATCATGCTCACCAACAGGGGCTCCCCCCGACTGGATGCTGAAGGTGGTGTGGACACCAAAAAAATATAGCACAATGGTCTTGCATTTAATTAATGGCCCAGCTATCCCCCGAAAGAACCCACTAAAAAGTCCCTTAAATAGGCCCAAAGCAAGCCCATAATTACCTAGTGGCCCATATACCCTAGGTAAGGAGGTGAGCCTAAGCAAACTTAGCACCCCCCACTACCCAGACAAACCTGCAAACCGGCAGCAGAAGAGGGCGGCCAGCAGGTTTCCTCTCAAGGAAACTGGGCTGCAAAAGAGTGGGGGGAGTGGTGGCCTCCGGTTGGTTCTTTTGGAGGAAAAAGGCAGAAGGGACTAGAAGCTTGCTCTCCAAGACTTGGGTGGCTGGGCAAGAGACCGGGGCTCTTCTCCTTCTTCCCATCCTGTTGGTTACGGGGCTGGGTGAGAGAGCTGAGAAAGAGAGGGGGCAGCAGTGGCTGGGGCTTCTTCCTTCCATGTTTTTTTAGTTGGTCTCTCTCTCTCCCCCCTCCTCCCATTCTTGCTGATCACGTGAAGAAGGGAGGGACTGCTTGAGGCTGGCTACACAGGAAGGGTAAGGAGGTCTCCCTTCTTCCTTGCCTTGGTGGCTAGCAGAATGTGGAGAGGCCTTTGAAGCTGGTTACGTGAAGAGCTCAAGAAAGGTGGAAGAGGTCTTCTTCTCCTCCTCCTTGCATTGGCGGCTAGCAGAAGGTGGAGGGAGTTGCTGGGCTATTTGGCTTGCTGAAGAGAAGCAGAAAAAGAGGAGGAAACAGGGCCTCCCTAGCTGGTCTTGGTCTGCATCTTCCCAAGAAGAAGAGAAGAAAGAAGTCTGCTGGGGGCCTGCTTGCGTGAAAGAAGAGAAACCTGAAAAGAAGAAGAAAAGGAGAGGGAGGAGGAGCTCCTCCCAGTGGGGTCTTCTACGGGTACCATACAAAGAGAAAGTTGAAAAGAAAAAAGAAAAGAAGAAGGGTGAGAAGAGAGAAGGGATGAGGAGGGGACTGCCGTTGCAGTCCCCTATACCTTTTGTTTCCTTTCCTTGTTTCCCCCTCCTCATTCCCCATGTAACATTTCCCATATCCAACAGTGAAAGGACCATTTTCCTCTATTTCTGTTTGTTGTGTGCTTGGCCCCTCCCGGTTGTGGTTAGCATAGGTTCCTAAAGCCATGTGTGCGTGCTTCCCATCCCCCTCGTTTAATAATTTTTCTTTCTTCTATTGTGCATAACCGAAGTGGATGATCCCTTCCCCCCCTTTTTTTGGTTTGTTCATGTTTGCATAAGAATATCCCCATCACCTCACTTGGAGCAATGAGAAGGGCGGCTGGGTATTCCTCAGCCCATCAAGGGCAGTCCATGAGGAACCACCCACTGCCATGTCATCTTTTGCTTCAATAGACCCCTTTCTTTGGTGTTTCTCTCTCTAGATTTTGTGCTCTAACCATCACTGTTGAAAGCCCAATACAAGGAGCTCATGTAGGGTCATGTATGTGCCTCCTTTGATGGGTATAGGAGCAGTCAAGGCACTGTTCAAATCCCCATTCGCTGCCCCTGTTTCACTGTCTAAAATCCTGCTGAATCGCCTTTTCATGAGACTTTGAACACTAAGGGTCAGGTAATTAATACCTGGGCCGTGTTCAAGTTTATGAAAGACATCATTATATGCCAAATGATATGTGTTTCCGACAGGATGCCCAAACTCTGCACGTGTTGCGAGAACCGTGTCCCCGAAGTGCTGCCGAATCGCTTTTCCGGGTGGTTTTGAACATGAAGGGTTCGGTATCTAATACCCATGCCCAGTTCAGGCCCATGGATGGATTCTACATATGTTGAATAGCCTGTCAGCCCGACCGGACACTCAGGTCATCTCTGGATTTTGAGAACCGTGTCCCCGAAGTGCTGCCGAATCGTTTTTTCGAGTGGTTTTGAACATGAATCGGTATACAATACCCATGCCCGGTTCAGGCCCATAGATGGATTCTCCATATGTTGAATAGCCCGTCAGCCCGACCGGACACTCAAGTCATCTCTGAATTTTGAGAACCGTGTCCCCGAAGTGCTGCCGAATCACTTTTCCGGGTGGTTTTGAACATGAAGGGTTCGGTATCTAATACCCATGCCCGGTTCAGGCCCATGGATGGATTCTACATATGTTGAATAGCCCGTCAGCCCGGCCGGACACTCAGGTTATCTCTGAATTTTGAGAACCGTGTCCCCGAAGTGCTGCCGAATCACTTTTCCGGGTGGCTTTGAACATGAAGGGTTCGGTATCTAATACCCATGCGCGGTTCAGGCCCATGGATGGATTCTCCATATGTTGAATAGTCTGTCAGCCCGACCGGACACTCAGGTCATCTCTGGATTTTGAGAACCGTGTCCTCGAAGAGCTGCCGAATCGCTTTTCCGGGTGGTTTTGAACATGAAGGGTTCGGTATACAATACCCATGCCCGGTTCAGGCCTATGGATGGATTCTCCATATGTTGAATAGCCCGTCAGCCCGACCGGACACTCAGGTCATCTCTGGATTTTGAGAACTGTGTCCCTGAAATGCTGCCGAATCGCTTTTCCGGGTGGTTTTAAACATGAAGGTTTCGGTATACAATACCCATGCCCGGTTCAGGCCCATGGATGAATTCTCCATATGTTGAATAGCCCGTCAGCCTGACCGAACACTCAGATCATCTCCGGATTTTGAGAACCGTGTCTCTGAAGTGCTGCCAAATCACTTTTTCAGCTAGCTTTGAACATGAAGGGTCGGATAGTCCGTCCCCGTGCCCGATCCGAGCTCATAGATGATGTCCATACATATTGTGGGTGCTGCCATCCCGTCTGTCAGTTCTGGTTCCTCACGGATTTCAAGAACCGTGCACAAATAGGGCCGCAGAATCACTGCGATCTGATATTTTGGACAAAAGGGACGGATAACCTGATTCCCACGCCCCGTTCGGAATTGAACAGAGCCCTTTCATGGTTTGGGTGCCATTCCCTCCTGACCCGGTCTTCGGATCCTCCGTTTCCCACGCGTTTTGTGCGTTGCAAGGTGTAAGGCCCTCGAATTTCGTTGCATTATTGTACTCCGTATAGATACTTCATGCTTGTGTATGTGCATATCTACGTATGTATTAGTCTAGTATAATTCATGTATGCATGTTATATTAGATGTGAATTAAGTATGAATGGTATGATGGTAGTATGTACATAATAGTATACATATGGTACATATATAGGTATAGGTTATGCATGGTTTCCTGCATGTTTTTGAGTTCTGGCCGAAGGCCAGCTTGGCGTCAATATCAATGGACGTTTGTGTTGTGTAGGCGTCAACCATATGGACGCCCACACTAATCCCAGCGTCCAGTGATGTGGACGCTATTTTCTCTGGCTTGCATGCGTTGCAGAGCCGGAAATCCCGGGAACAAGCTACCCCAACCATTGGGGAGCTGTCCCCAACGGTCTGAAAGCCCTCTTGTCAAACCTGCGCGAAAGGAGAGCTCCTCTCCTATATACAAAGCCCTCTTTGCAACCCTCAGCCCTCTCTTGACTCTCTTTGCAAGAGGAGAAGAAGGAGAAGAAAAGAAACCCTAGAAAATCTGTGAGAAAACCCCACCTTTGCAAGCTTGGATCCGACCTTCTGAAGCTGTTCCTGGCCATCTACCCCGACAAGGAGCTAGCTGAACTGAAGGAGGAGGCTTCCCCGACCTCATCTTGGAGTCATCTTCGTCCTAGAACCCGGCGTGAAGACTTCTCGGGAGCTTCTTGGGACTGCCCAAGGAGAGCTTCACCAAGCTCTAAGATCCGTCTGGAGTATTTTCTAGAGACAAGTAACCTACCCCTATCGTTCATGTAGATGTCTAGTAGGGTTTTATGATTTTTACATATTTTTCCTCGTGTCCTAGATCCCCCATTCACCCTGTTATTTGGAGCTCGGTCTGTGTTTCTGCACAGACAGGAACTTGGCGTCAATGCCTTGACGCCAAGATTCCCCGTGTGCGTCCAGCGATCTTGCCGTCCACTCCTGGAACGGCCAGAGACCGCCGCCAAGTTCGTCTGGACAGAACAGTGAACTGTTCTCTCCTTATATATAATTACTTCGATATGTTTTGCGATGAGGATATGTTGTAAACTTATTATGCTATGTAATGTTAATGTGGGAATGTGTGGGAGAATGGTTGTGCAATTATGATGCCCTAATCCTGTTGAATCATGTTTATATACGTCAGTCTCTGCTCTGAATTTTCTGGAATTTTCCCATGTCAATGTGATTTACTGCAAATTTATACTTGGGAAATAGAAAACATGTGTAGGATTGCTAAATTTCCAGTAAATCGTGTGTTGTGTAATAAATCCGTGAGAAATTCCAGTGGTATTGTGTATATTGGGATCAGGGTTATGATCTGTTAAACTGAACTTTTATGTTATACACCATGATAAATTGAATTTTGAATAATATGAGAATTTATGTTAAATTTTATGCAATTGCATTATGGATCAGAAAATTGTGAAAACTTTCATGTGGGGTCCTGAACCCGAAATCAGCATGTGGTTAAATTTTCAGGTCGTTTGGACAACTATATAGTGAAATATGAATTTTCCTTGCAAAAATGTGAACAATACATGTTAATGTGGGAATAATGCGACATGTGTGAGTGATCGGATTTATGCAAATTTCTGAACATGTAATCCCTGTTGATTGTAGAATCATGTTAGGAAAACAGAGCCCTTGTGTGAATAAGAAAATGAATGAGAGGTAAATGACATGTGTAAAGATATACGTTAAAATCGGTAAATGTGTAAATCGTGCCAAGTGTGACATTGCTTCCATAGAGGGCAGTGGAACCGTATCAGGAAAAAGTCCCCCTGAGAAGGTTCAATGTGTTGTGATCCTAAGGGTATTAGGATGAAATCCTAGAGGTGGACAAGTACCACTGGTTAGGGTGGAGACTTGTTCTCCCGATCTGCGCAGTCCAAGGGTCGTCACTGTATTGCCTAGGTGACGTCTATGTGTATGTGATGTGATGTGTCCTTCTCTGGTGGTTTGGACTATGTGTCACGGCACTAAATGTGAATGTGAAAATGTGTATGTGTAAGAACTGTGGATGTGAACAATGTGTAAATGTGCATGTGTAAAGTGTATACTATGTGAATAAGAAATTGTGTAAAAATGTGAAACCAAAATGTGAGGTTGTGAATTTGTGATCCATGTTGTGGTAATCTGAAATCATGATAGAACAGCAAACAAAATGTACTTATGATCATGCTTTACATGTGAATCCATGTTATAAACGATTCTTAGCGGTGTGTAAGTAATCTCATGCTTGTTTGCCCTCACGTTGTGGTTTGAATGAGAATGTAGCTTTCATGTGTTAGATTGTAAAGTGTTAAACCATGTCAAAATAGCAAGCTTAAAGCATGTGAAATGGTTATGTGCATGTGTAAGAATGAGTAGTAACCATGCTAGTAAATGTTTCTTTCACGTATGTAAGCTAATCATGCTAGATTACTTTCATGTTTTAGCTTAATTGAAAGTAGAACTTTCATGTGTTGGAGTGATTAGAGAACATGTGATAAGAGATTTTAATTTAGAAAATCTGAAAGCATGAATCATGTGTTTAATTAGTAGAACCGCCATGATAGGTTGTTAATTTCAATGACAAAAATGCTACATGATTGTGTCTTGTAAATGTGTATGTAAAACCTGCTATGACATGTACATGTATGATATGTGTAGAGTTATTTGCTGAGTCTTTTAGACTCATTAATTGCTTTGGCGTACATGCATAGTTGGTGACGACACACTTTGCGGAGGAGGCAGTGGAGACCGACTCCGAGTGTGGAGATTAGATCGTTGGTGTACTTTGCGATATTTTGATTTCATAGTATGTAATTGCAACATTATATTAGCATTATTATGGAAAAAAAATGTTTCAGTGTGGACAATTATGTATTTGATTTTCAGCAATTTAATTATGTGGATTTTTAGTTCTTCAAATGTTATTGCAATCATGTATGTTAAATGTGGATGATGAATGAAATGAAGACAGTAGTTATTTTACTTCCGCTACTCTGTTCATATATTCACGTGTATCTCAGCTGAATATTATTGTTGGGTAAATGTCCCACTGTGACAACGTACACTATACCGACGTGGGTTGGTATAACCGTACCGGTATAATGAGGGTCGCTGCACAAGGGTTGCCGAATCATTTTGGTCTGTGAACAGTGTTGCCGATTCGCCCCTGCCGAATCACCTCTGCAGAATGGGCCTGGCTGCCGATTCGCTCCTGCTGATTCACCATTGTAGAATGGGTCTGGCTGCCGATTCGCCCCTGCTGATTCGCCCTTTCTGAATCGCTTTCGCAGAAGGGGTTTGGCTGCCGATTCGCCCTTGCCGAATCGCTCCCGCAGAACGGTTTTAGCCGCCGAATCGTTTTGCTTGCCGAATCAAATGGATTGTGCATGACGATGTTTGGGCATATAAGGATCAAATGAGATTGAACAATGAAAAAGACAATGGCAATCAAAGCATGTCAAAATCTCTTGCATTACCAAATAAAAGATTTTTGCACAATAGACAAAAGAACAAATAAATAAACAAGTATGCAAATTGACTTTAAAAGATGAATGGCACACACACACATCAAAAATCTCTTGCAAATTTGACTGCAATCTTGTAGTTTTATTTTGCGCCTTTTATCGGATGTCCCGACTTAGGCCATAAGACCTTCTATTCTGGCGATTAATCAAGGGTTTTCTCTTTCTAAAAGAGATGTAATTAACGTTGTTGCGTTCAGGCAACGACGGGATCTTGGTCCAAGACCCGACACTCACTTTCGTTTGACGAAGTCAAACGACGTGTAAATAGACCCAAAGTCCTTCGACTCTCGGAGGCAGAACATGTTGTCGCTTCGGTGACTGGCACGCATGCGCTCTGCGATTATGGGTTCATCTTTCGTTATAGTGACTTGCTTAGCGCTAAACGAGACTTGAATTTGTAATATGCGGGTACACACATGAGAACATGATAAAATAATTGTAATTTTAAATAATTTATGATGGATCTTCAAAAATCCATTTCCACAGGTGGTGACAACATCATGTGATGGTAGTAGAGGGAGTTGGGCAGTGCAGGGGCGACAACGGAGTCAAAGAAGGAATCGCCGACAGACGATAATAGTGAGTTTGCGGGAAACTATCTCCAACTGAGCAACGAAGGGCTTGCAATCGGATTTGAGTGCCTAATGTGTTTAAGAATTGACACTATAAGAAATTGCAGAATTAGTGATTGAATATGAGATACAAAATTTTCATCACTAATTTTTATATTTAATGACTGAAACAAATTCTGTTACAATTCGATTTCAAATTTGAAATTGAGTTGTGACTGATCAAATTTGACATCAGATCTGAAATCGAATTGTGATCGATTAAATTTGATCGTAAAATTTGACGCCAAATATTTTTAATATAGTGACCAAATTTAAATTAGTCATAATTTCATCTCAAATTTGAGACTAAATTGTGACCGATCTATTTCAATTACTACTTAATTATCCAAAACACAATATACTACAGACGTTTTGCATCCATTCAATATGATGGGCCAACTTTGGTGTCCATTGTTACCAAAATTACCTCATTTACTACTACTCCTAACGCCACTTGCACCCACCGTCAAATTACAATTAATGTTTCTACATTTTTTATGTTTTCAATTTTCTATAAGTAATGAATGCGGACAGTGTCAATTCCATTTTGGACTCTTAATTCTTTGACAACCCTATCCAAAAGAGAGAGAGAACTGATGGAGGAGAGATTTCAGAGACTTTTTTTTTTTTTACTTTTTTAACTCAATTATAATCATAATAGGGATATATATGATGATATACGGTCGAAATATAGAGTATACGAGATGCGTCGAAATTTTCAGGGACAGAGAATCGAATTTGATGTATTCTATAGGTACATATGTAATTTTTTTTCTAAGGAATTGTCCGACTCGGGAGTCGGGCTGCTTTTGCCGCCATGTATTCGCAGACGCCAACACGTCATCCAAAATCCAAACTTCCAAACGCCCACTGGAAGGCGGGAAACTGTTACCGAAAACAACAAAGGAACCTGGGCCCCCCAAATGGGAGGAGGGGCGAAGTGTCGACATCGCCGACCAGCTTCGCCGCCGTCGCCGTCGCCGTCTCCATGGACGATGAAGATGGGGGAGCCCTCTCCCATGTCCTATCGGAGCTCGAAGCCTGCGCCCTCGGCAACCACAACGACTCCGCCGCTCCCCTCTCAGAGGCTGCCCTCTCCCGTCTCCAGGGGCTCTTCGACGACGACGACGGCGGCGAGCTCTGGAGCGAACTGGCCTCAAGGAACCTGCCGCCCGCGGCCCTCGTCCGCTCGCTCTCCGCCGCCATGGAATCCCCCGTGTCTCGGACATCCCTTGTCGCCTCCCGCGTCTATCTCTCCGCGCTCCTCTCCGCTTCAGCCCCCATTTACACCCTCTTCACCCCTCTGCCTTTCCTCTCCCTACTCCGCTCCCTCCGCCGTTCCCTCAAACCCCACCCCCCTGGTTCTCAATCCTCCCCCGCCGCCGCTTCATTTTCGCAAGAACTGACTCACCAGAAGAGCGGCAAGAGGAAGAAGAAGCGCGCGGGTGGTGCGAATGCGTTCCAAGGGCACTGCGATGGGGTTTCCTCAGAGAACGGAAAGACGAGTGTTGAAGACCTGCTGCTGCAAGTCCTCAGATTGCTAGAGTCAGTTCTCGGCAGGGTCCGCCTGGACGTTATTTCGGATGGGGTGAAGTCTCTAGTGGAGGCGGTGGCAGGAATTCTCAACAATCCAGGTGTGCAGCATCACCGCTTGTCAAGTTTCTGCTTCCGCATATTCTACTGCGTGGCGTCGGGGACTCAGCATGGCGATCCGACACTCTCGGGTGTCGAGGTTCTGAGATCACTGGCCCCCGCGATGTTTTTACCGTTGAAGTCCCCTACAAGGGTGTCCACCCTCAAGTTTGTGTCGAGTCAATTTGTGCCGATAGCAAGGGATAGTGATGCCATCAGGAAAGCAATGGTGTACTTCCCAAGGTTCCTTGCGGTGAAGGCTCCAGAGAAGTCTGAACCCAGAGCATCAGCAGTAGATGCCATTGTGGAGATTGTGCGGACGATGGAGCCAGACGACCAGGTTGCGTTCACAGAATTCGTTAACAAGTTGACCCAGGGAAAGCCGCAGCACAGATTGTTGGCTGTTGATTTGATCTTATCGTTGATGACAACGCTGTCCAATCCACTGGGTGCGGATGGCGTGGATAATCTTGGTGTTGCTAATCACCATACCCGGTGGGGCGTTAAGTGCTTGCAGATGCTTGTTGAACGTTGCTCGGATGTTATGGCAGGAATTCGGGCTCGGGCGCTAACAAACTTGGCTCACACAATAGAGTTCTTGTCCGAAGACGTTAAAAGTCACACCTTTTTGCAGAATTTGATAGCTTCCAGATATGGGAGTTTTACTGGCCTATTGAGGAAGAGGTGTTTAGATGAGAAGGCTGCGGTAAGGAAGGCTGCTCTACTTCTCATTATGAAATCAATATCAACGATTAGGCAACCCATCGATGAGATAATTCTTAAGACAATGGGGCGTGCTTGTTCTGACCCAATGGTCAGTATTCGGAAGGTTGCAGTTTCAGCTCTGTCTGAGGTATCTGTTTCTTATTTTCCCTTGACGAAGTCATTTTCATTCGATAATTTGTGCCTTGTCAATGACTAGATTTTTCCTTATGAGTTCACAGGCATACAGGAAATTCAAAGATAGCAGGGTGATCACTGAGTGGTTGCTTTCTGTTCCTCGTTTGATCATGGATAATGAGACGAGTGTACAGGAAGAATGTGAAAATTTGTTCCTTGAGTTGGTTTTTGACTGGATTTCTAGTGTTGGGAACGGCAGTTTAAGCACCAACGGGTCGGACCATGAATCAGTTTTCCCAAAAGGCATGCCGGTTTTATTGAAGGGGACATGTGACACCGAAGTGGTGCCATGCGTGAAGAAGATATGTGCGAGCCTTGGGAAGAAGAAGAAGTTGAAGCACACAATTGCTTCTTCACTTCAGAATATCATTACGACTTCTGAATCAATTTGGATTAACAATTCTATGCCAATAGAAAAGTGGACGGCTCCTCCAGGAGCTTGGTTTCTTCTTTCCGAGGTTTCTTCTTTTGTGCCAAAGGCAATAGATTGGAAATTCCTCCAACACCATTGGGAGCTTCTTGACCAGGCCAATTCAACTGACACGAGCTGGAGTATCAATTCGGTTGATCCCATTTCCGTTGCATGGGCTGGAGATCGAGTATCACTGTTGCAGACAATTTCCAATGTTTCTCTGGAGCTGCCCTCGGAGCCTGCTGCTGAGTTGGCTCATAACTTGCTTACTCGTGTTCAAGAATTTAACATGCATTTTCCTGAGGTAACTGGCACAGTTGTCCAACGCTTGCTACATCATACGCTGTTAAACTGCATCCTGCTTTTTGTCATGCCGTCATATACATCCAATTTCTTGGCCTCGTCTTTACATTTTGTACTGTGTATTATGACACCTGGGGCCACAATGACACATTCCTTTCTTGTTCAATTCCATTCTTTTTCTTGTTGTGGACAAATGCTTTATCAGTATGGCTCTAACTAACAGCAGTTTCGAAGAAAACTGTCTGCTTTATGACATAATCCTGTCTTATAGAATAATGGTTTCATTCCTTTTCTCCTTCACCATCCAAGTTCCATAAGAAATGTTTAATTGCTTTAGAGGAAAAATGATCCATCTCTTTTTAGATCACCCAATTTAAGGAATTAGTGGCTTCAAGCTGCTTGCTTCAGATAAGAGGATGTTGCTTACATTTATCTCACGTTTTGCACTTCTTGGCTTCAACTTAGTCCTTTCATGGACTGAGTCTTTTTTCCCTGCCTCCCTTTTGGTCTTTTGGAATCATCTTATTATCCGTCCTCTATTCCTCCTTAATAGGGATTTCGGAATTCTGTTCCATGCTAGCCTTGCTTATCGTCTTCATTTTCTTTTGTAACTTTGATCTTCAGTACTGCATGTGTAGGCAGCAATGTAAAACATCCTCTGTGAAAATATTTGATGCATTGAAAATGGAAATTGGTTCACTTTCTGCAGAAATGGCACTGTTAGATTATTAATGGCTTTACTTTAGCTTATAATATAGGTTTTTTTTGCATATATACCTCTGCAAACATCACTATTTGCATATATACCCCTGATTTACATTAATTGTTTGAAATACCCCTAGTCTACTGTAATGGTTGCAGCTATACCCTTTATAGGGGTATATGTGCAAAAAAACTAAAAAACATTGTTGCATGTAATGAAATGAACAAAATCCCCGCGAGTGGAAAAGAAAAAACAAAAACAAAGGATGAATTCCACTTTAACCTTAAAGAGACGTACTATAAGGCTAGCCCAGTTTACAAAGACTCTTATCTTAATAGGTATCGAGAACAAGAACTTTTGGAGTTAGAAAGTAAAGAAGATAAAAGCCTTTTGGGGTTTGAAAAACCACTTGTCACTTTTCTTTTCGATTCCCCTGTAAGGTTATAGTTGCAACCATTATGACAGATCAGATATATTTCAGACAACTGATGTAGATTAGGGGTACACATGCAAATAGCGATGATTATAGGGATATACATGCAAAAAATCCCTATAATATACCTAGAGTACAATCTACTGTGTACCTAGGTGTGGATGCGGAAAAAGAATTTTGGTCTGATTTTCATTTGGCTGCGAGTGTGCCAGTCTGTTTAGTAGACAAATTTGAAATTCGCTTCATGCGGGAATTTGCATGTCTATTCATTGGACGATTGTACCTATATTTTTGTGTATTTGTTCAGTGCATTTATTTTATCAGATGGACCTTTTCCCTATTGACCGAAGTCGATGTTAATTTATATCAAGGTGACTTCGAACACCTTTGATTCTTTGTCAACGCAAGGCTTTCGTCTTTATTTGTTGTGGGTCTTGTGACAACGATGACCTTGATGGTCGTCTTTTATGGGTACACACTATTGTAAAGAAAATTAAAGACTTGATTGCTTTGTACACATGTAATTTGAATTACAATTGGTCTTTTAAGACTTGTACAATGGGTATCAATTATATAATTGGGTCTTCAGAATTACATTTGGTCACAATCGGATCTTTTTGAATTTGCTTCTATTATGATCAGACCGTTGATTTGAATCTTCATCACGATTAGACTGTTGGATTTGAATTTCATTACGATCAGACCGTTGGATTTGGACTCGGGCCGTTGGATCGCTAAGATGATCGCTGTCGGCCCATTGTATTTGCTTGGTGGTCACCATCACCCTTTTGATTGTGATGAGACCTTTAAGTGGTCTTGTTGGGTTTCTACAATTTTGTATCCTTTCTGAACACTTCCGTAATTTTCCATCATCACCGAGGTCTTTTTAGTCATTTGTTGACTTTTCAGGGTACACTTGTCATTTTTTTGGCTCATTGGGGCTTTTCGATCATTTCTTGACCTCTCGGGGTTTTTCAGCTATTTCTTGGCATGTTCAGAGATTTATGCTATTTTTTGACAATTCTAAGACTTGGAGTGACTAGTCATAAGCCGAATTCAGAAGAGTGCATGTGGCTTCAAAGAAGTGACGTGGATCCGCTCCATCGAGCGGTGCAAACGGCATAAACGGGGCTTGTCGGTCATTTCTTGACATTTCCAAGGTATTTCAGTCATTTCTTGACCTCCCTAGGTGCTTCTGCCATTTCTTGACTTGCTTGGATTTCTTCGCCCTTTGTTGGCGTTTTTGAGAATTCTTGGGATGCTTAGCCTTAAGTTAAGTTCAGGAGAACGCACGTCGCTTTAAGGAAGTGACGTTGGTCCCGCTCCACCGAGTCATGCAAAAGGGATGGGTTTTGAGGCTATTTCTGCCACTTTCCCAACACGGGGACATATTTGCAATTTTCTTTGACATCAAGGTATTTCTGCAAATTTTCTTGACGTAGAGGTATTTTTGTAATTTCTTCAGCTTTCAAGGGGCTTTTGTGTAATTTACACCCTTTGGAGGCTTCTTCTGCAATTTCTCATTTTTGGAGGCTTTTCTACAATTTTCCAAGGATTGGGGATCTTTTTGTAATTTTCCACCCTCAGTTGCAATGTCTATCTTTTTAAAGGGGCTTTTCTGCAATCTTTCATCCTTTTGTGGACATCTCTGTAATTTGTACACTTTTAAGGATTTTTCTGCAATAGTCTTTCTAAGACTTTTCTATAATTTTCACACTTCCAAGGGACTTTTCTGTAATTTTTATTAAACACGGGCTTCTTGGTAATTAAATTTGGACGGGACATGTGTGTAATTTAACATACACAAATTTTAGGTCCTCAGAGGGGTTTTGTGTAATTTTGTACACACAAACTCCAAATTCTCATGGGCTTCTATGTGATTTCACATACACACAAAAACCCTCTTGGGCCTTCATGCCTTAGAAGCTACAAACAACAATTCGCCAAAGGCGGTCTTCCACAGGGCCAAACCTCCAAGTCTTCAAGCTGTCCAGAAGAAGTCCTCCATTCTCTCCCTATGTTTTGGCCCTTGGCCTCCTTTTATAAGAGTTGAAAGGGAGGAGGAGGGCCATCGGCCCATAGCCGCAAGCGGCCAAATCCCACTGAGGGTGGGGCTCCATCGGTGGCATTTGGCCACCCAAGGACCGTCGATCAAGTTTCTGCACAAGGCCTTCCTCGGGTAAGTTTTATAGTTTTTTATTATTTTATTATCCTAGGAGAGGGAAAAATGGGCCAAGGGACCTACCTATGGTAGGAAAACCCACCGAGGGGGGTGGGGTTTACCCGCCTAGTGGGAAACCCCACCGAGACTATGGGGAAACCCCACCGAGGGGATACCACGCTCGGTGGGGTTTGGCTGCCTTGGTGGGAAAACCCCACCGAGGGTGGTATCCCCCCCTGTGGGGTTTGCCCGCCAAAAGGAAAAACCCACCGACAATTATTCCCTTGGTGCAAAACCCAACCAAGTGGGTGGTTTCTGGATGGGTTTTTTTGGGTTTTCTGTTGTTCATGGAAATTGGGATTTTTTTTTGGGTTTTCTGATGTTCATGGAAATTGGGAATTTTTTTGGGAGGTTTGGGATTTTTGGTGTCAACACCAGGTATAAGATCTCTCTTCTCTTTCTTCCTAACATGGTATCAAAGCCTTAGGGCTTTGGGTCATCGCCCTCTCTTCTCCTTCCTATCGCTATCCTTCTCTCTTCTCCCTTCCGATCTCCCTTGTCTGAAGGTGACCACTGTGGGGTGACCTTCCAATAGAAAAAGAGCGGCCACCATCAGTGCATGGGCCAGGGCGGGTCAGTGCAAGGCCAACACGTGTCAGCAAGGGTTAGCACGTGAGGCCTTGCGTGGCGACCATCAGCGCGGGCCAATGTGGGCCTGGTGACCACGCGTGAGGTTGCACACAACGTCGACCTGCAATGGCCAGGTGTCCAACCTTGGGTCGTGGGTAGGCTAGTTGCAGTTGAGGTGAGGACTACTGCGCGCCGTGCGTGGGCAAGGCCGCCCGGAGCACCAGCCGTATAGCTGCTGGACATCACTGCGGCCACCTCAACTCTGCTCGGGTGCTTGATGGCATGCTACTATAGTTGTGGCTCTCTTCCTCCATGCTGTTGGAGACACTTTCTCTTCGTCTAGCCAGCATATGTTAGAGGGACTTCTCGTCCTTGTTTATGCCAGTGTTACTAAAGATATGGGAAGCACGTCTGTGTTAGCTCGATGTGGATGTGGTCACGGTCATCAGCCGTGCACACACGGTGGAAGATCTAATTATCAATCTGATTTATGTTGGAAGAAGTATGGAAAGAGGGGAAACAAATCAAATCCAGTGGCTAATATTAGAGTTGTTTTTTATTCTCTACCTACTGTTGCTACTGTTTTGCAGCAGTTTGACTCCTTAACTAATGCACCCTCTAAGCAATATGGTGGAGTTACTGTGTTCCGGGAGGAAAACAAGGCTATCCAATGTTTCATCAAGAGCTCTTCATTTCATGTTGTTACTCCCTTAGGTAGTGCACTTGCTGTTCACAATTCTTTGGATTGTAGACTCGGAAGCCTCTTGTCATATGACAGGTGACCGCTCCCTTTTCTCCTCACTTGTCCTTTCTAGTTCTCATGCACCAGTTATTGTAGTTGATGTTTCTCACTCATCAGTTGCAAGCAAAGGCACAATTTGCTTATCTAATCATACCTTAAGTGATGTTCTTTATGTCCCCAAGTTTCTTGTCAATCTTCTTTCCATTCGCATGCTAACTTACCTCTTGAATTGTTTAGTGACATTCTATCTGTTGAACCCAGAAAAAATTCCCAAGTTTGAACAAAGGTCGGGTGATAAACCAGCCTGGAAAAACGGTAAAGCCCCGGGAAAATCCTTGGGTCCGCTTATTTCGAACACCTGAGACAAACGAGTTCGAGGATATTCATCCCGATTTAATTCGGGATGGATTTTAGATATAATGCTTTCATGGCTCGACGTGACGACAAATAAACCCATGTTGTGCGAGGTCGAGGCACTACCGGTGGAAGTTTGGCGTAATAAACACGCTGTGCAGATGGTCTGGGTTAACAAAATGGCCCCACAACCGTGAAAATAGCACAAACAGACTAAAGTAGGCTTTACGGGCCCACACATATATAACTTGCCAACAACCCTTGGGAGAACCCCCCCACTCATGGGGGGAGGGTCTGTTTAAGTCGCAGACTTCCCACAGGGGGTTCCTATGCCGCCGCACCCCCCCTCCCCCCTGAGGGGTGCTTTTCCACCCCGTGGGACATGTCCCACTGCTATGAAAAATGAAAGAGGGGGCGTGGGGGGTAGGAACCTACCCAGTAGCGCAGAAAGGTGGCCTTGGGACCCCTCCCTTGGCCCCTAAACCTCTATAAATAGGAGGCCAAGGGTCAAGAGGCAAGGAGGAACGGTGGAAAAAAGAAATTTTTGAGGAGATTTTGGGAAAAGAAAAAGGACTTTGGAAAAAACCAGATCCGACTCTTAAACCTTCTACTGGTTGGAACCTCCTTGTGGCAAAGACTTGAGCTTGGAGGAGAAAGACTTCAAGGCTCCAAGGAAGACGCGTTGTTTTCCAAGGAAATTGTAGGCCTTTATACGGCCATGTATGTTTTTTTTGTAAATAAGTCCTTCCATGTGTGAAAAATAAATGCATAAGATGAGGAGGGTACTTCTTGTCTACTTTGGTAACACTTAATGCTTGTACAAGTGTGCCATGAAATATAAATGCAAATGTGATAAATATATTTGTGGATGCAACATATGGACGTCTAAATACCGTTTCTAACCCCATACTCGGCAAATGTCTTTTAACAAACATATCGTATCAAAGGTATTTGAGTTCGACTTATTGTAAACAAAACACCGACTCTGGTTGGTGGGGACAGGTCCAGTACACGATTATCTTAATTGCCTGATAAAATGGACGCGTGTGGAATGCATACATCATAAGATATACATAAATGCCTAGAGTGCTTGGACACATAAACTTCTTGCACCTCATAAACATTAAACTTTGTCTGTTTCTTACTGGCACGTTCATGAAAAAAAACAAACAAACATATATACCCAAATATCAACCCACACACGTCGACCAAAAACATATTGTGCGCGTGTTCCCCGCGCGTCCATCCCACACTATCCTTCTTATAGTGCCTTTCAGGATTTTTGGATGCAGAAGATGATTGGTGAGGGGTATGAATCTGGTGGACTTTACTATCTTGCTGCAAATAAACCTCTTTAGCCTTCTCGGGCTTTGTCTGTTGGTGAGGATGTATATCAGTGGCATTGAAGGCTAGGTCATCCTTCCCTTTTGAAGCTTCGGACAGCTGTGTCAATCCCTTCGATAGTCAATAAACTCCAGTGTGATGCTTGTGAGTTGGATAAACATCATCATGTGTCTTTTCCTTTGAGTTGTAATAAAAGGAGGACGACTTCCTTTCAGTTGGTTCACTTCGATATCTAGGGCCTTCTCATGTTCCCTTAAAATTCGAATTTTGTTATTTTGTTACTTTTATCGATGACTTCTCTCGTATGACTTGGGTATTCCTTCTCAGGTCAAGATTTGATGTTCTGTTTATATTCCAAAATTTTACGTTGAATAAAAACCCGTATTCTGCATTTATCAAAATTGTGTGTACTGACAATGTCTTGGAATACACTCAAAATTTGTTTGCTACATTTTGTTCCTTACATGGAATTATTCATTGAACATCTTGCTCTTACACATCTCAACAGAATGTCGTTGTTGAGAGGAAGAACTGTCATATTCTTGATGTTGCTCGTACTCTCCTATTTCATATGCATGTACCTAAATAGTTTTGGGGAGATGTGGTTCTTACTTCATGCCCTCTTATAAATCATGTTCCGAGTAAGGTGTTGGATGGACGATCACTATTCTTGTCTCTACATCCAGACCTTTCTCCCTTTCCTCTTGTTCCTCGTGTATTTGGATGTAAATATTTTGTTCACTCTCTTGGTCTAGGTCATGATAAATTATCTCCTAGATCAGTTCCTTGCATTTTTCTTGGCTACCCTCGGACTCAAAAAGGGTATCGTTGTTTTGAATCCTGATTTAAGAAATCTTATGTGTCTGCTGATGTTACTTTCTTTGAGTCAGTACCTTTTTATTCTCCTTCCTCTGAGGTATTCCAAAGATCCCTATCTTGAACGTTCCAACTCCACTATTTTCTTTCCCTCTGTCTCATCTCCTGTCATTGATAATGTACCCTCCAAGCCACATGTTATAGATAATTTTTATGGGCACGTTTATCAGCGGTGGATGTCTCATCCAATGGATGCCCCTACTCTGCCTTCTTCTTCTCCGGTGGATCCTTCTTTGTCTAGTGAGCCCTCTTCTCCATGTGTCTTTGATCTTCATCTTGCCATTCCTGTTTGGAGAGGATTGAGTTTGTGTAAAAGTATTTACCAACACCCCATTGGCAATTTTGTTTCACGTACATCTTTGTCTCCTTTTTTTTTCTCTCGTGAATTTGCCTTGTCTATTTCTATCGTTTCTATTCCCAGTGTTAGAGGCACTCTCTAAACCTGAGTGGAAAGATGCCATGGACGAGGAAATGCATGCTTTTCTATCTCGTGGTAGTGGGATCCTTGTGCGCTGCCCGATTCAAGATACTCTGTTGGCCTGCCGTTGGGTGTTTACTGTGAAGTACTCTCTTGGTAGTACCATTGATAAATATAAGGCCAGACTTGTTGCCAAAGGATTCACTCAAACTTATGGATCGACTATTTTGAAACTTTCTCCCCTGTGGCTTGGTTGAATTCAATACGGGTACTTTTTTTCACTTGCCATTAATCAAGGTTGGTGGATGCTTTAAATGAACGTAAAGAATGCCTTTTTATATGGTGATCTCCAGGAGGAAGTGTATATGGAGCAACCTCCAGGATTTGTTACTCAAGGGGAGTTGGTATGCAAGTTGAAGAAGGCTATTTATGGTTTGAAACAGAGTCCTCGTGCTTAGTTTGATAAATTTAGGAAAATTGCATCTGGGATTGATTTAAAAAGAAGTCAAGCTGACCATTCTGTCTTTGTTCGTCACTCATTTGTTGGTGTTGTTATCCTAATTGTTTATGTTGATGATATGCTCGTTACTGGTAGTGATGCAGGTGGCGTGGAGGAAGTTCGGAAGTATCTTGAACAATACTTTATTATTTAGAATGTTGGCAGGCTACATTATTTTTTAGGCATTGAGATAACCTACAGATGAGAAAGTGCGCCTCTCTCGCAAACAAAATATACTTTAGATCTTCTTCAAGAGATGGGCCTCCTTGCATGCAAGCCAACTGAAACTTCTGCAGTTCCTCAACACGAGCTAGATGTTGAAAACAGTCGGAGCTTTAATGATCTTGCAAGATATTGACGATTGTATGGGAAGTTGATTTACTTGACTGTCACTAGACCTGATATTGCTTTTGCTGTTGGGGTTGTAAGTCAGTTTATGTAGGCACCAAAAGTATGTCACTGGGAAGCAACACTGAAAATTCTACATTATTTTAAAGCTACACCAGGAAAAGGCTTATTGCATGTAAAGAATGATCACTTAAGAATTGGAGCTTTTTCAGATGCTGATTATGCAGTGTCCAAACTAGATAGAAGATCAACGTTAGGTTTTTGCATATATGTTGGTGGAAATTTTGTTATCTAGAGAAGTAAAAAACAAAGTGTAGTGGCCCGTTCTAGTGCTGAAGCAGAGTATCGGTATGGTTCAAATTGCATGCGAAACGATGTGGTTACAAAGTCTCATACCTGATTTTGGAGTTTCTTAGTCGGAGCCTATGAAAATGCATTGTGATAATCAAGCCGCAATTCATATTGCCAAGAATCCAATTTTTCATGAGTAGACCAAACACATTGAGGTGGACTCACTTTGTGAGAGATGCTGCCAGAAGGTTTACATCCATTTACTCCTACAGAAGAACAGTTGGTAGAGTTGTTTACAAAACATCTTGGAGTGTCTCAGTTTTGTACTCAGGTGCAGGTACCCCATGTAGCAAGCTGGGCATCTTTGTCATATGTGCTCCAGCTTGAAGGGGAGTGGTAGATTATTAGTGGGTTTACTTTAGCTTATAATATACCTAGAATACAATCTATTGTGTACTCAGGTGCAGGTACCCCATGTTTGTTAATCAATTAGATCTCTCTTCTCTTTCTCCCTAACAAGCACTATGCTCTCAAGTTTTCAATTCGAACAGCAGCTATGATTATGACGGATTCACGGGGAGAAAGCACATTATCATTCAAAAATCATTCACACGAAATTATAATGCTATACAGAATATGATGTCCATTAACCACTTTGAATATTCATCTTTTCTGTATCATCAATGGAATCACAATGTCTGATGGAAACTTATCTCTCGTATTATTATGTTGCAGAAAAATGTTTAATAGCTATCTCAGGTTTGTAGTATTACTCTGAAACCGTAAGATAGTCTGTATCTGCATATGCAGATAGTCTATATCTGCATATGCTTCTCCTCTGTTATATTTCTACCATATCTTTTAGCTTGGATGGAAGTTTACCTAGAATATAGCTGAAACTTACAGTGCTGGTAGCTAATATATACTTATTGATCAAGGTCCTGATTCTTTTTTTTTGGTTGAAAACTAGCCTATTATATTATCATTCACAAATTCCTTATAATCTTGTTCCCAGTGGGATTTGAACCTCTTAGGTCTTACCTTAAAACCTGGCATACATGGTGGGCTAACCACTAGGCCACTCCATAAGTACATCACCGTCCTGATTCTAGTGAATGTATTTTCTCAAGAACCCATTAGCCTTGACGCAGACCTTTTAGATGCATGACCTATGCACACCCGTCAGAAAAGGCAAAAAATGTGGGAATAAGACATGAACATGACACATTGACGGTAAAGCCATATACTGCATGTTTATATGCATTAAGGGTTCATTTTTAGAAATAAATGAAAATTTGTTTCAAGATAAGAATTAGAAGATGTAACATAAATGCAATGATTAAACTGAAACAATGTAAACAACTAATTTGCAGAAAGGCTTATCTCAAAACTCATGGTGTTGTGTCAATATGTATGCCTGCCTGGCATGGCAGTCTAGATTATCCACCAAGTAATATGGTAAATTTATAAATTACCCTATAAAATGTTTAATTTGTGTTTGTTACAAATACAAGGTCCTGTAAACTTTTGTCAATGATTCTTCATAATCCCTACTTTTCTACAAATGGGGATTTAAAAGGCCCTTTTCCTGTCAGTTAATTCATTTTATCAGTGCTCTTTGGCCCCCTTGTTTCTCAGTTTCAACAAGATACTACGCCCTGCTGACCGAGAAAATTCAAGAATACTGATTCTTTTCTTTTTGTGTTAAATGTTTACTTAAGGAGGTACTTTGAGCTATGCACCAATGAATAAAAATCAAATATGCATTGGCCCCCTTCTTTCTCAGTTTCAACAAGGTACCATGCCCTGCTGACCAAGAAAATTAAGGAATAATGATTCTTTTTGTCTTAAAAGCTTTGCTCAAAGAGGTACTTTGAGCTATGAATTAATGGATAAAAAACAAATATGCACCCTCTTTTTTGTCAAATGCAATTTGATATTGGTGGCTGTACATGAACAATATGTTGCATGCATGTTTGCTGCTTTCTAGGTCAATCTACATTTAACTAGCATGGTGCTTTCAGTGTGTCCTGCAAGCATTGGAAATGGATAATACCATTTTCTACATTCAGATGCTTGACCACCGTCTCACAGTTCAGTTTGTAAAATCTTTGCTCAAAGTGAGACCAGTGGGGGAAGAAATCAACCTAACAGTTAGCTTTTAACTCCTTCCAGTGAAAAGGTAGCATCTTCTTATTTTATTCTGTTTGTCACAGCTGACAAGCATCATATACTCTGCCAAGGAACAAAGGAGTTCTCAGTCATAAGAATGTGACTACGGTGGATTCTAGCTTCTGGTTGAATAATCAGCCTCTAGCCCTTATCTAGCTTAAAATGGACTATTTACATCTATAACTGATTCTTTCCCTAGGCTGTTTCATTCTTTCTTCCTGTCTCCTATTTTTTTTGAAACCACCTTATATTTTGGCTGGCATATTTAAATTGGAACTACTTCAGATTCTGGGTGACACATCTCATCGGCATTATATCAGATCCCTTTCTTCACGAACAAAGCTTCCTAGAACAATTCTTGTTATTTCTAATACTTCATTCAAAGCTTATTTGTTGCATATGATCTTTGTATATTTCTGGATAGCTTATTTATCAGTTTTTTGCTGTATCTCATGATGATAGGTTGATGCTCATATGAAAGCTCTCAAGACTTTGTGCAAGAGAAAGGCTGTAAATCACCGTGAGGGTGATGCCCTTGTGTTGAAATGGGTCAGACAGGTTTCATCGAAAGCTGTTCAAATACTAAAAAAATATGTAGCAGAAATCTCAAAAGTGAGAAATGATAATGACTTTTCAACTCCACAAAGTGGGACAAGGAAGAGGAGATTGAATCCTGAGTCATTGTCACAAACTGTGATTGCAGTATTCACTATTGGTTCATTGGTCCTTGTCTGCCCATCTACTGATGTAAAGGATGTTATTCCCATCTTACATACAATTATGACCTCTCCAAATCAAGATCCACAAACAAAAGGCCTCTCCGGCTTGACAATCTCCATGAAAGAGAAGGCTCCATCCCTGTATATCCAGTCATGGGTGACAATGGGAAAGATATGCCTAGTGGATGACAAGCTTGCAAAACGCTATATCCCTCTTTTTATTCAGGTTTGATCCTTCAAACTATTATGTCTACTTCCATATTCCACATTAATTTTACAAATTTGTTGTTATGGAAATTCAGGAGCTTGAGAGGAGTGACTCTGCTGCTGTTCGAAACAATATAATGATCACAATGACAGATTTTTGTGTTCGGTACACTGCTTTGGTTGACTGGTATGGAACAAATGACATAGTTTTAGAAATGTAGTCACTAGTCTGAACTTATCAATCTTTATCTGAGTATTATTTAGAATGTTTTCTGTATTTTTTTTAGGGGTTTTTACAAATGAACCCTGAAATCTTAGCTAATTCCAAGTAATTCCCTATAATCTTCATAATTTCTAATAACTTCCTCAAATATTCTTGAGTTCAAGAATAAGTCCCTCTAGTTAGGTGGCATTAAAAACATCATTTTGTAGACTATTCTCGTAAAATTTTCAAGACTAGAATGCCCTTGGACTAACTAGAGGGACTGTGAAGGGTGTCTTGCAGAGTAACTAAGGCTACTTGGAATCTGACAGAGAACAATGTGTATGTGGGGGGTGGGGGCGTTGCGGGAGTCCTATGGAAGGCAGCAATTGGGGTTACCTGGAGTTTGACGGGGGCAAGAATGCAGGGAAAGCATGTTGGGGGGTGGGAGTCCAGCCTACCCGTACAGGTGTGTGTGTGTGGGGGGGGGGGGGGGTCCTGTGAAGGCAACAATGGGGGCCATGGTTGGCCATCTCTTACAAGATCACCGAGATCTCTCTCTTACCAAGGTTCTTGAGAAGAAACTCTCGAGATCAAGAATAAGAGGGAGATGGAAGAGTAGGGGCTTAGAGTAGGATAAAGTAGGATGAGGATGAGAGAAAAGAAGAGGAGAAGGGGAGGAGATGAGGATAATCCGACTTTGGCCATTATAACATGTTGAGATGGCATAGCCATTCAAGAAAGCAATTCTTATATGTGTAAATGTCTTTGCATCATTCAACATGTAAAAGTTATTTATCTCCCTTAATAATAAATAATTAATTAACAGAGACGAATAACTTTTGTATCGGAAATGTGAATCTGCATTAAAATGAGGGGAAAAAGGATGGAGGGGGTCCCACATGCATGTGGTCCAATGGTGTCTACGTATCTAGATGGTAAGTATTTCTCTACAAATTTTGATGTCACAGTGGGGTGTACGTCAGGACTCTGGATTTACGCAGAGTCAGAGACATTCGAAGGGACATTTGCGACTTCACATTTTTAAGAGGTGAGGTTGTACTCACAATATATGGCTATTGTCAAGTGGCAAAACTAAAATTATTATTTTAACCTTGAGTTGTTACCATTTTACTCCTGGTTTATTTATTCATTGATTCCAATTTTTTCAACCCTCTTCCCTTCACATGCAATCCCCAACCCTGGAACCTGTCCATGTATTAGAAAATACTTACTGTACAGACACGCCTGACGATGTACGTCGTTGGAATCAATGGTCTAATTCTGTCTTCAATAAATGATGATGCTGGCAAACTGATTTTCCTATGCTTATCAGCTGTGTTCAACCACCAATTTTGGTTTCGCTCTCTGCCGGAAAAACCTTTCAGCTTGCATTCTTTTTGCTTTGCAGTTATATTCCCAAAGTAAGCAATTCATTGCGTGATTCATGTGAAGTTGTGAGAAGACAGACATTTGTCTTGCTTTCAAGATTACTGCAGGTCTGATGGCGCATACTTTCATTCCTATTTGCTATTTTTCAATTGTACTCGACGTGCTGTTGCTTCCTCGAGGTGCATGTTAATCATTCTTCATAGTTTTCGGTCAGAGAGACTATGTAAAGTGGAAAGGTGTACTCTTCCTGCGCTTTCTGTTGACACTTGTCGATGATTCTCAAAAGATCAGACGTCTGGCTGATTATCTCTTTGGCAACATCTTAAAAGGTTGGCTACCTTCATTATTGTTACTGAAACATTTATAACGCAAACTAATCCATTTTCTTTGGTATTCCCCATTTTCTTATCACTTGACAGTTAAAGCACCGCTTCTTGCATATAACAGTTTTGTGGAAGTCATTTTTGTCCTAAATGATTGTCGTGCCCATGCTGGGCACTGTGAGAGCCATGGTAGTGCGCAAACTACTACCCAGCTTTTCTCAATCAGGTAACATTTTGTGCAAACCCAGAGCTATGGCATGTGGCTCAAATAATAAATGCTCTGATAGGCATAGTTTTTCTGCAGAGGAAATGATGCGAAATCTAGAGCACAAAGGATGCATATTTATGTTTCATTGCTGAAACAAATGGCGCCAGAGCAACTTTTGGCCACTTCTGCAAAGCTATGTGCTGAGGTCCTTGCAGCTGCTGCAGATGGATTGCTCAATATTGATGATGTTACTGGACAATCCGTATTGCAGGTAAACGTGTACAGCATGCTAAGTGTCATCATGTTTCAGATTCTGGGTGTAGTTGAGGTATCCATTACTATTACGTGTTGTCTCCGATCATACATATATGATCAGAGAATCAAGCATAAACGATCAGAGAAGCTTCCGATTTCCTTTAGGCACGTACTAGAAACATAATTCTTTATTCAGGAAATTAGGGGCATACAATGTCTTTTCTGTGAGGGTATCCATCCAAATAAATGTCCAGCATTCCTCCCAAATGGGAGATTTTTTTGTGTGATTGGGACAATTCTGCCTACCAATGATTATTCCGGATTCGGAGGTCCGAGGAATGAATGTTCCATAGACCGTGCCACCTATAGATCGCACTCGGGTATAGGTCTGGATTAACCCATAGGTCAAATCTCTCCTCTCCGACGATTGGAAATGGTGAAACTGAAAGTCACGACCTTAAAAATGTCGCGATGACCTATTTTTCACGGTGTTTGATTTGCAGCCAGTTTAAACTCTCTGTCATATTGCAATTAACATTTACAAATTTGGTTGCACGGTTGCACCATGTTTTTCTTTGCTTCTCCTAAGTCTTTTTGTAATTCTTCATCTATGTAATGCTTCAATGAATTGTGGAATTCTGTCTCTGTGGCGGCATTGATCTAGAGAAGAAAACAAATGTATTGTCTAGAAGTGACCATAGATTTCCTAATGATCAGGTTCAAGAACAAGTCTATGCTTTTTAAAAACTTTGTTTTGGTGAAGACGTGAAATCGATCTTAGCGGTGGGTGGTCAATGAAGTCGAAGTTCAGACCATGGCACCGGCCGACTGAATTTAATCAAACTCTCCCATGGATAAACTTTGTATGACAACTGTATTTAACCAGTGCATGCCTGGGTGCTCCAATATGACTAGAACGTCTGCATGGTGGAACATTCTGATAGCTGTTAACCTTTTTTTTGTTGGAAGGATGCTCTGCGAATTCTCTGCTGCAAAGAGATGCGCCTGCAGGCCGGCCGCAACGCGGAGACAGCGGAAGTGGAAGATGAAGGCGGAGATGGAGGGGTGGCGGCCATCCAGGCGGCGAAAGGGAGGGCAGTCACTCAGGCGTCCAAGAAGAACCTGATACAGCACGCTGTTCCCATCTTCATCGAGCTCAAGAGGTTGCTGGAAAGCAAGAACAGCCCCCTGACGGGCTGTTTGATGGAATGCCTCCGGGTGCTGCTCAAGGACTACAAGAACGAGATCGAAGACATCCTGGTCGCCGACAAGCAGCTGCAGAGGGAGCTCATCTACGACATGCACAAGTACGAAGCTGCCAAGACCAAGTCCAAGGTCACGGAAGCCGTCACCGAGATACGGAGGTCCGATGGTTTCCGTTCTCCCGCCGGGCACGCCGGCGACGGCAGCAGCAGCGTCTATGCCAGGGTCGCCGAGAAGCTGGGGACCGGCGGGAAGGTTGCCTCCGCTGTGGCGGACGTTGCCGCCAAGGTGACGGTGCGGTCAGTGCTGAAGGAGGTAAACCGGGATGCGGGGACGCCGTCACTGAGGTCCATGAGCTTGCCCAAGGTCAAATCCGGCGCCGCCGATGCCACCAGTGGAGCTGCGGGAAGAGATCGGCACTCGGACGTGCTTGAGTCGCTGAGAAAGAGGCAATCCTTCGAGGATTTAGATGAATAAAACTAGTCTCTCTGTTTCTCTGTCTCTCTGTTGTGAGATAGAGAGAGAGAGAGAGACACTGAGAGATTGAGATCATACGTTGCAGTTGTTTACTCTCGCCAAAAACGTACAATTTGCATAAAACCCTTTACAAATTTTTACATATATATATATATATATATCTCTATTGTAAATTATTTGTGTAAAAATATATCTTATATTTATATTTGCATGTGTATTTTTTTACGTGGCTTTGTAAGAATTGGTCTCGATAAAAATAAGATATTTTGTTGACGGATGTTTATGGTATTGTGAAGACCTTTTCCTTGTTGGGCCGGAGCGTATCAGGTCTAACACTTGTGTAAAGGAGATGACGGTCGTCGGATGCGGACGAAGGATCCTGTAATTACCAGAAAAGATTAGAGGGGTCCGGTGAAGACCGGGGAAAACCCTCCGATGTCTAAGTCAGTATGAGGCTTGCAAGGCAGGGGATTTTTGAGTGTAAGGGCGTGTTCGCGTGAGAGGGAACGTACCTCTGTATGGCACCATACCTGTATCTTTTATAGGCAAGAGTGTTGAGGCAGGCGTGTGTAACGTCGATAGATCGTGTCTGGAAAGGCGTCTTGATGGGCGCACATAACGGGAGGAGTTATGCGTTCAGATGTCCGTTGAGATGCCAGACAGTTAACGCGCCTCTTGATGGTGGGGTGCGTGGCCCGCGACAGTTATAACCGTCGTGCGGACATGAAAAGCTGTTTGGCAACCTTTGAACAAGATTACCGAGCAGGTGACCCGTGTGGGGATCGAACGTGCTGTTCGGTAGCATCTGTAGTTGTTTGGTGCAAAAGGACCGGTGACCTGTTCGGAAGTATGCTGCTGAGGAGCTTGGCGAAGCCCGATCATGGGGGTTACGCCTTGGAGGCCTCTGAACTGCCCTTATGAGGGCGTGGCACCTTGAAAAGGGGCCACGTCCGTTGACGGGACATGAGAAGGCCGTAACGGGCCATTATGGGCCTAGGTGGCCAGATTTGGCCACCACACTTGCCCCCCACGCTCTCGAGTGGCTCGGTGACACGAGCACTTCGAGGGCGTCGCTTCCACATTTAATGCGATGGCCCGTTGCAGGGAGCTATGTGGTTCCGTCGCCTGGAGCCCCGTCGAACGGCTAACCCATCATGATGGGTGCGAGGTCGTGTCGAGCCAGGAGCGTCGCACTTTGCGTTCGAACGGCCGCCAACGGTGCGATCGAGGAGGAGTTTTCGAAAACTGGAAGGAGAGGCATTTTTGGGACCTGCTTCGAATTCCGCACCCTCCTTCTTTATAAAGAAAGGAGGGGGCGAAGGCGGGAGCCACGCCTTCGAAAACCCTTCCAGCGGTCAGTCATCAAGCTTTCTTGCCTCTCAAGCTTCCTTCCTTTTTCGCTCGAGAGCTTCCGTGCCTCCCTTAGGTTTTTGATCGTCTTCTTCCTCGCGCTTCCTCTTGTTCGCCGTTCTCCTCCACGTTGTACAACGATGGCAGGAAAAGGGAAGGCGGTCGCGGTTGCCGGAGCGAGCGGGGTCACTGTTGCGACATCTAGCGGGCCACGATGCCGCCATTACAGCGGGCTCCGTGAACGCTTTCGGATCGGCGACGAGTAAGAGATCATTGATGCGAAGGAAGGGGAATCGTTCCTGGTGAACAAACCAGGTTGTTTCCCCCTCTCTGTGGATCACCTGGAGGCAGGATTCCGGCTACCGTTGCCGGAAGTGGCGAAGGCGCTTCTAAACTGCTGGGGCGTCTCGCCGATACAGTTGATGCCCAACACATGGAGGTACATCTGTATCTTCGGCGTCATCTGTAAGATCAAGGAGATCCGGGGCTCGGCGGATGTATTCCGAGCTCACTTCAAGCTTTCTGCTTCTCGGCCGTCAGGAGTGGATATCTACTACGCCAAGCACCGAACAGATAGGATGCACATACAGCTGTCCAACAGATATTCCAACAACAAAGGTTGGATGGACAGGTTTAAATATGGACAGGATTCCCCACTGTCGTCCGCTCGGCATGGAAGGACAGCTTTCCGAAGTTGATCCAAGACGAGGCAAGGGCCTCAGATAGTCTTCTCCGAGCAGGTGTTAGAAATGGGAAAGGCTATGTGACCGAATTGTCGCTTGTCAAGCATGGCCTGAGCAAACCATGGAGTAAGTATGCGGACTTTGGTCGTTTACCTGTCGGTTTGGTGACCCTGCTCTAACTCTTCCTCTTCTTCTCTCTTTTTTGTGTGCAGCTGCTGCAGAGTTGGAGGTGAACGAGGATTTCTCCGAACAAATCCCTATTTTGGCTCATATGGTGTACGAGGATGATGACGTTGCGGCCATTGTTCGGGTTCCCTCTGCTATGAGGGTTGGTGCCGCGGTAACAACGGCGCTTGTAGCTCCTTCGTTCACCAAGGAGCGTCCAGAAAAGGCACGGGTCCCTGAGAAGGGGCCCAGAAAAATTCGCCTGAAAAAGAAGGCCACCATGAAGGTGGTTTCGGTGGGAGCTCGGACTCCGCTCGAGGAGGGCGACGGGACGGCTCGTCCTTCGGCTTCTATGAAGAAGAGGCCGATGCTGCTTGACGAGGGCGCGGAGGACGTAGACCAGCTCCGCGCTCGGAAGAAGAAGAGGATGGTCCATGTTGCCCCTCAACACAGCGAGGGGACTGAAGAGGAGGTTGAAGAGGCGCAGTTGCTGCTGTGCAAGAAGCGTAAGGCCGTGGAGTCAGCCGAACAGGAAGCACCGCGGATGTCCCCCGTGGTACGTCCGGAGGTCGCGCAGAGGATGGCAACCGAACTGGGACTCGTCGTGGTGAGCGATGGGTCGGAAAGCCCTGCCAGAGAAGAGGCAAGGGGCTCCACCTGCTCGAGGGGTAGGGAGCTCTCGGATGCTTCCAACACTGGTGGTGTCGAGCACGGTGCCACCAGCAATACTGCAGAAGCTTCTACCTGGAGGAGCGGAGGAGTTGCGGTGTCCTCTGCTCGGGGGGAGGAGAACCCTCCGATCGTCGAAGCGCCGGGGATGGTCGCCACAGCAACCGCCGTTGCTGAGGAGGTTGAGGGGATCTTCGCCCCGAAGAACTCCAGAACCGACAAAGATGCCGGTGCGATGGAGGCTTCCGCCACTGGTGAGATGCTGGCGAGCAACGAGGTGGCTCCGGTGCCACACGCGACCCTATCCAGAGGACGGGAAGTGGTTCCTGCTGCAAGGGCCACTGAGGAAGTGGCCGTAACGATGGGAGCCGTTGAGGAGATCGCTGCCACAACTGGGGGCGCCCTGCCCCCCATGCCCCCCACCGCGGTGGTTGCCAATGTCATTGCAACCACCAAGGTAGCTGATGGTGCCGGGGGGGAGGCAGTGGAAATTGGTGGCGGTGTTCGGGCTGAGGAGTCCGATGACGACTGGATGCCCCTTAAAGAAGTGCTGCTGAAGAGGCTTCCTGAGGCTCCCTCAGTGGCGGCGTTGGAGGCGACACTTCGCCGTATAGAAAACGCGCCAAGGGAGTTGCCCGCGAGCCCCACCGCCTCCCATCTCGACCAGCTAGCGAGGTGCCTAGATCTTCCCCTCGAGCAGACTCCGGAGAGACCAATAGAAGGCCACAATCCGGAGGGCCAGGAGGATGACGGCATGAGCGACGTCGACCTGGAGACTCTTGCGGACGGGATATCCAAGTCGTTGGGTATCCTCAAGGCCCTGGCTGCTCGGGGCCAGAAACAAAAGTATCTCTGTGAGGCGCAGACGGCTTTCTGCGAGGACCTCACAGAGAGACATAAGGCTCGCGAGGCGGCGTTGGAGGAGGAGGTGAAGAACCTCAAAGCCGCCCTCCAAGCTTCGGAGCTGAATGCTGCCTTGGCACGGGCCGAGAAGGACGCTCTTGCCAAGGTTGTCGCAGATGCGGGGGTCCGTGCCGTTGCAGAATACAAGGCCGGGCCGGACTATAAAGAAGATCTGGAGCAGTATGGGGCCCGCTGCTACAGAGTGGGCCTTAATGCTGGGAAGGATCTCGGGGAGCATCTATCTTGGGTTGAACGTGCCCGGGAGGCCTTTGAGGCCGCTGTTCGGGAGTGCCGGCGTCGCACCAATGACGCCCATTTGGATGGTGTGCGCTTCGCACAATTCCAATCTGGGCGAATGCCTTCTTCGGGTGAAGATGCTGGCCCTTCCGAACAGGCTCCTTAGTCTCCCCGCTCCATGCCCTTCCTGTATTTGCTTTTTGTAACCGTGGTCCAGGGGACCCGCTTGTAAGAAAAAATCTGTGAATGAAGATTTCCCTTTCTATCGTTTGACTATGTCTTCTCTTTTTCTATCTCCTCCCTTCTTCTAGTGTTCCTGTTCGAACCAGAGCTCGTTGGTTTATTAGCGTTGCATGTACCGCGCAGGTCCATTAGAACCGGGTAGGTTCTTAACCGGGGGTGAATGCTTAACGCTTATCTGACCTGAAGGGTCCACATATCCATCTTGAGTTTAAAGGACCCTGAAGTATGGATAGTTTGAGACCCAGTTCCAGGCGCACCATAGGAACAGGGAGAAGAGAAGTAGGATGCCGATCAAAGGCTTTCATAGATAATAAGCCTTAAGGTTGGACACATGCCAAGTCCTGGGTATGGCTTCGCCACTAGGGGTAGTTAGCTTATATGAGCCTTTCCCAAGGACATGGGTGACCTGATAAGGTCCTTCCCATTTGATGGCAAGTTTGCCGACTACTCTTCGGGGATCCGAAGCCGAACAGCGGCGCAGAACCAAATCTCCCACGTTAAATCACCTTTCCCGAACTCACACATTATAATATTGTGTAAGCCGTTGCTGATAAGAAACGAGGCGAATGCTGGCGTCGTTTTGCCGTTCGCTAAGCATATCCAAGTTTTCCCGAAGAGCGCGATTGTTGGCGGCTTCATCAAGGTGGGTTGTTCGAGTGGTGGGAAGAGCTACTTCTAGAGGCACAACGACTTCTGAGCCGTAAGCCAAGTGGAAGAGTGTTTCTCCCGTGGCTACTCGAGCCGTTGTTCGGTGGCACCAAAGAACGTTAGGGAGCTCGTCAATCCATGACCCTCCTGCAGCCTCCACTCTTGTGCGGATTCCGTGCATCAGCGTTCGGTTGGCATTTTCTACCAAGCCGTTGGCCTGGGGATGCGCCACGGAGGTGAATTGGTTATAGATTCCGAGCTCGGCACATTTCTGTTTGAAGAAGGTACTGTCGAACTGCTTCCCGTTGTCGGAGGTGATCACTCTTGGGACGCCAAACCTGCAGAGGAGGTTCTTCCAGACGAACTTCCACGCGGCTTGTTCGGTGATCGTGGCAACATGTTCGGCTTCGATCCACTTGGTGAAGTAATCGATGGCTACGAACAGAAACTTCTTCCGACCTTGGGCCTCTGTGAAGGGACCCAAGATGTCAATGCCCCATCTGGCAAAAGGGCGTGGTTCGAACAGGTTATGAAGCTGTTCGGCGGGTTGCTTGATGAGCTGTCCGAACTTTTGGCATTCCGGGCATTTCCTGACAAAGGACATGCAATCCTTCTGAAGAGAAGGCCACCAGAACCCTGCTCGGATAATGCTGCATGCTAGCGTTCTGCCCCCCAGGTGGCTCCCGCACAGCCCCTCATGGACTTCTTCGGTGGTAGCTAGGGCCTCCTCAGGGCTGAGGCACCGTAGAAGAGGTCTTGAAAGGGACCGTCGGTATAGCTTGCCTTCTACGAGGGTGAAATGCTGAGAACACATCCTGATTTTCCGAGCTTCACTCTGTTCGGGCGGAAGCTTACTCCGGAGTAGGTACGCCAAGAGAGGGTCCATCCAGCTCGGAGCTGGTGGACCCATCTCTACGGCCGCGACGTCTACTTCAGTGCTCGGCGAGGCGAGCTCTTCAATAAACACGGAGCGGGAAGGGGCGATGTCACCTGAGGATGCCAACTTGGCAAGTGCATCTGCTCACGCGTTCTGCTCCCGTGGGACGTGTATGACTTCGAAGTATAGGAGGCCCTCTGCTTGGCCCTTGACCTGTTGAAGGTATTGAGCCATGCGGGGTTCCCTTGCTCCGAACTGCCCGTTCACTTGGCTGGCAACCAATTGGGAGTCACTGAAGACCCTAAGCCGAAGGGCTCCGAGGTGCCTAGCCATGCGGATACCGGACAACAAGGCTTCGTACTCAGCCACGTTGTTGGAGGCCGGAAAGCGGAACCGGAGGGCGTATTGGAACTCTAACCCCTCCGGGGAGGTGAGGACCAAGCCAGCTCCGCTCCCTGTGACGCAAGAGGATCCGTTGACATAGAGTTCCCATGGGGGTTCATCTGCCAACGGTGGATCCTGCTTGGCAGGGAGAGTACATTCTGCGACAAAGTCTGCCAACGCGTGCGCCTTGACTGCTGTCCTTGGATGAAAGCTGATGTCGAACTCGCCAAGCTCTATTGCCCATTTGACGAGCCTGCCGGAAGCCTCTGGCCGCTGGAGGATGGATTTCAGCGGTTGATCGGTTAGAACCGTGACGGAGTGGGCCTGAAAATAGGGCCTAAGCTTTCGGGCAGCCGTGACAAGAGCGAGGGCGAGTTTTTCTGCTCGGGGGTATCTCCTTTCAGCTTCTTGGAGGACCCTGCTGATGTAATATACTGGATGCTGCGCCGCTCCTTCTTCTCTGATCAAAACTGCGCTGATGGAGTGTTCGGTAACCGAAAGGTACACGAACAAAGGTTCCCCGAGCACAGGTTTTGAGAGAATAGGAGGGGCTGCCATATACGCCTTCAGCTCTGTGAAGGCGACCTCGCATTCCTCAGTCCACCGTACTCGCCCCCCTTGCTTCGAGGCGTTTTTAGGGCCTCGAAGCAACTTGAAGAAGTTGAAACTTCTTTCTGCTACTCGGGACATGAATCTGTTCAGTGCAGCCAAGCGTCCAGTAAGGCGCTGGACGTCACGCACTGTCTTCAGACTGCTCATCTCAAGCACGGCTTTGATTTTCTCTGGGTTTGCCTCTATTCCTCTATTTGACACGAGGAAACTGAGGAACTTACCCGAACGAACACCAAACGCGCACTTGGCAGGGTTGAGTTTCATATTGTACTTCCGCAGAGTTGCGAAAGTTTTCTGGAGGTCGGAGATGTGGTCGATGCTCGGAAGCGTTTTGACCAGCATGTCGTCGACGTAGACCTCCATGTTGCGCCCAATCTACTGTTCGAACATTTTGTTGACCAGCCGCTGGTAAGTTGCACCAGCGTTCTTCAGACTGAAGGGCATCCTGGTGAAACAGTATAAGCTTAGGTCTGTGACGAACGTCGTGGCATCTTGATCCGGGGGATGCATACTGATCTGGTGGTAACCAGAGTAGGCGTCCAGGAAGCTTAGAAGCTCGTGCCCGGAAGTAGCGTCCACCAGCTGATCGATGCGCGGCAGGGGAAAATTATCCTTGGGCGTCGCTTTGTTGAGATCCTTGTAGTCAACGCATACACGCCATTTACCATTAGCCTTGCGTACGAGGACCACATTGGAGATCCATCTTGGGTATTGGGCTTCTCGGAGGAGCCCAACAGTTCGGCTTTTAACAACGTGGTCCTGAATCACGGTCTGCCGTTCTCGGTTCACAGGTCGCCTTCTCTGTTGAACCGGTGGGACCCGGGGGTCCAGACGGAGGCGGTGCACCATTACTTCCGGAGGAATACCCGGAAGTTCGTCGTCAGACCAGGCGAACGCGTCCAAATTGGCCAGCAGAAAGGCTATGTAGCGTTGCTGCTCGGCCTCTACCAGCAAAGCACCAATGTACAAGACGTGCTCGGGGTCACCGTCTACCTGGACGGGAATTAAATCTTCAGCAGGCGTTCCTCGGCTGGTGGAGGGCTGATCGGACGTTGGCGGGGCCGGATCTGCAAGTGGTTGCTTGTCTCTTAAAGAAAGGACATAGCAACGGCGAGACTCACGCTGACACCTGAGCACTTCGTCGACTCCACTCGGGGTCAGAAACTTCATCTTCTGATGGAGTGACGAAGGTACCGCTTTGATGCGCCCGATCAGGCCTCTGCCGATGATGGCGTTGTAACCAGGCATATTGTTGATGACCAAGAAGTCGACCACCTTGGTCACGATCCTTGGAGCCGTCCCTAAAGTGATCGGGAGGCGAACTCTTCCCATGGACTGCACCGAAACTCTCGAAAAGCCGAACAGAGGCGAGTTTACGAGGGCGAGTTGATCGGTTTTTAGGTCCATGAGGACAAAGCAATCATAAGCCAAGACATCGGGGGCACTTCCATTATCCACCAAAATCCGGCGTACATTATAATGATTGATGGTGGCCGAAATGACCAATGCATCAGCGTGTGGGGTTGTAACCCCTACAAGGTCTTCGTCCGAGAAGGTTATGGCCTCCTCGGGCGGTGCGCGTGCAGGACTGGTGGGATATGGAGTCGGCCGAGGTGCCGATGGCCTATCCACAACGTGCACTCGCCTTGCGTAATTGCGTCGGCTTCGAGTGCTTTCTCCGCCTGCGCTGAAGCCTCCCGCGATCACATTGATCTCCTGCCCATTGGGCTCATTGTTGATTGGCTGCTCGGGAGTCCGTTCTCGACGTCTGGGGCGGTCTTCATTCCGGCGCACGAACCGCCCAAGGTACCCGCGCTTAATAAGGTCTTCAATCTCGTCCTTAAGCTGGCGGCACTCGGAGGTGTCGTGGCCGTGGTCGCGATGAAAGTGACAGTACTTGTTTTGGTCGCGCCTCCGGAGGTCGGAGCGCATCCTCTGTGGCCACCGAACGTATGCTTCATTCCTGATCTCGGCCAGGATCTGTTCGGGTGCCACGGTAAGGGGTGTGTAGTTGGTGAAGGGGCGCGGACGGCGCGGAGAGTCGCCGTTGCGCCGTCCTTTCTTCCGATCACGGTCGGAGCCATTGTCGGAAGGCCTCTTCTTCTCCGACTGCTCCCCCTGCTCCGCCCTACCCGCTGCTAGACTCTCCTCGCAAGCCACATGGCGTTGCGCGATGGAAAGTAGCTCGGCGAGGGTGGCGGGCTGCTGGACGCCGAGGGTCCTCTGCAAGAAGCCGTCGCGAGTGCCCTGGATGAGGGCACTGGTTGCCAGAGGGACGTCCAGGCACGAGATGCGAAGCGCCTCTGTTTCGAACCTTTTGACAAAGTCCCAGAGCGCTTCGCCCTTCTTCTGGCGTACGGCCAGGAGGGAAGCTGCCGTTCGCGGCTGTGACCTTCCACCAAGGAAGTTGTCCCGAAAGGACTTCTTCAGTTGGCGGAAGGAGGAGATAGAGCCCTCCGGAAGGGTCTCGAACCAGGCTCTGGCAGTCTCCTTGATGGTCGCAGGGAAGGCCCTGCATTTGGCCGCGTCCGATGCTCCGTGGAACACCATGTGCGACTCAAAGCCGTGGATGTGGTCGGCCGGATCGGTGGTGCCGTCATAGGGCGCGATGGTGGGCAGAGGGAGCTTGGGAGAGACCCGAGCTTCCAGGATCTCCCTGCTGAAAGGGGAGCGGAAGTTCAGGTCATCATCCGCCGGAGCTTTCCCCTCCGCGCGCTGGATCATCGCGTCGATGCGGCGTTCCAGGTTGACAACGCGTCGTAGGTGCTTGGCGAGCTCCTGCTCAGAATTGGCGGAGCCCTCTCGGGCGGACCTGTGAGAGTTCGCGGCCACAACCGAACGTGGCGGATGAGGGGCGGCTACAGAGCGACGGGGTGAACGCCCTCGGCGCTCCGGTGCCCGCTCCTCGGATGGGGCTCGGCGCGAACGGTGCGGTGAGTCTGCCTGCTCGTCCAGAGGCGCCGGAAGGACGCGAGATCTCCGGTGCGACGATTCCGCCTACCGCTCTCATGGCAGAGAAGCCGCCGGGGCTGGTGGTCCAACCAACTGAGCTTGCAGGGCGAGACAGACGCCCGTCAACTGCTGCATCTGTCCCCGGAGTTCGGCCATATCCAGGGCAGTTGCCTGCGCGACAATCGCTGGTGCAGGGACGTCGTTGTTGGCGCCAGCAGGGGCGATGTTGATGTCGATGGGAGGGGATCGCCGGCGAGAGTCTGCTCGTGACTGGCGGGATCTCGTCGCCCTACTCCCAACGTTCTGGTAAGAGGTTCGTCCGCGAGCCATGGCTACGTCGTTCCCACAAACGGCGCCAAAAGTGTGAAGACCTTTTCCTTGTTGAGCCGGAGCGGATCAGGCCTAACACTTGTGTAAGGGAGATGACGGTCGCCGGAAGCGGACGAAGGATCCTGTAATTACCAGAAAAGATCAGGGGGGCCCGGTGAAGACCGGGGAAAACCCTCCGATGCCTAAGTCAGTATGAGGCTTGCAAGGCATGAGATTTTTGAGTGTAAGAGGGCGTGTTCGCGTAAGAGGGAACGTACCTCTGCATGGCACCATACCTGTATCTTTTATAGGCAAGGGTGTTGAGGTAGGCGTGCGTAACGTCGATAGATCGTGCCTGGAAAGGCGCCTTGACGGGCGCGCATAACGGGAGGAGTTATGCGTTCAGATATCCGTTGGGATGTCAGACAGTTAACGCGCCTCTTGATGGTGGGGTGCGTGGCCCGCGACGGTTATAACCGTCGTGCGAACACGAAAAGCTGTTTGGCAACCTTTGGACAAGATTACCGAGCAGGTGACCCGCGTGGGGATCGAACGTGCTGTTCGGTAGCATCTGTAGTTGTTCGGTGCAAAAAGACCGGTGACCTGTTCGGAAGTATACTGCTGAGGAGCTTGGCGAAGCCCGATCATGGGGGTTACGCCTTGGAGGCCTCTGAACTGCCCTTATGAGGGCGTGGCACCTTGAAAAGGGGCCACGTCCGTTGACGGGACATGAGAAGGCCATAACGGGCCATTATGGGCCTAGATGGCCAGATTTGGCCACAGGTATCTTTGACAAAAAATATCTAAAATAACTCTTAATATTTATATTTTTTTGTAAAAAATATTATATATATATATATATATATATATATTTCTCTCACCCACCCCTTGTCAAGAAAAAGATAGAGAGAGAATGTAGGGTATGACATTTCTCCCCTCTGACATTAGTGGTGGAGAGTGTAGTCTATTAAAGTAAATTCATGTAGAGAGACAGGAAGAGAGGAGAGAAGATTGCACTAAGAGGTGAGGGCGTGGGGGCAGAGAGAGTCTAATCTATCCAATTGGGTTTGGAGAGAGAGAGAAAGATGGTTATAGGAATGTGCATTGGAGAGAGAGCAAGGTCTTTGGATATTTCACAAAAAAATAACTTAATGTACATACCCGTTGACAATTTTCAATTTGTTATGGTCAGTCATAGTTAGGTCTCTCAATGAATTTTTAATATATAAGATGAATATAGGTACAAATGCAAATGTAACATAGATTTTTATGTAATTAAACTTCTAACAAATTTAAAAGAGTTGACTACAAGAGTATATATGTAAAATCTCTAAAATTATTCTAATTGTTGACACCCATCAATGAAATGTTTCATTTATGATGGTAATATTTCAAGATATTTTTAATACATAAGAGAGGAATGCATAAAAATACAAATACAAGTTAGATTTCCGCATAATTAAATTTTAATAGATTATACATGATACATGTATATGCAAAAAGTCCATTTATTCATTTTATTTACTGGGACAAGATGTTTTGAAGTGGTCGTTGTCAATCTAATATGATTGTTGTTAATGTTACTTCAATCCTTTTTCATTGACTTATTTACGTTAAGCATATCCGTCAAAAAAAACTTCACGAAATGATTAGGCAAGATCATAACACTAACAGTGGTGTTTTTTTTTTAATTTTGTGTTAAAACAAAAAATATGTGAGAAAATTGAATTTAGATGTACATCATTCATATATAAATTGTCACATACCTTTCATTCATCACTTATATTACAATGACGGCAGTTGATAAATAAGATCATACATGATATTACATTCATATGTAGACGATATACATGTAGTAAAAATAAGATAAAATGGATTATTTCATTAATAACATCATACATGATATTACATACATTTATACATGAAGACATACAAGTAGTAACTAGTAAGAATAAGATACAGAGGATTCCGATTGGGTCGATCAGTTAGAACTCTTACTTAAAAGTAAGAGATCCTAAATTTGATTTTTGAGGAGATTTATTTGATTTAATACAATTCTCGAGGTGACGAGATTTCTTACCCAAAAAAAACTCTTAAGAATAAGATGAGCTGTTGTCTAATAATGTTTTTGTTTTAAACGTATCCTGGGATAACACGTTTTTTTTGCATATATTTATATTTATATATAACTGTCCTATTAAGTGATTTTAAGCACACAAAAAAATTCATAATTCTCTCTCTCTCTCTGCTGCTGCGGCTGCTACGCGCGACGATTCCTCGCGGACGCGCGCCCACCGGCTGGCTCCGGCTGTCCCCATCGGCGAGCACACTCTCCCTCCCTCCGCCGACTTCGACGAGGGTTCCACTCCTTCCGGATCGCGCGGTAAGTCTTTGATCTCGACTGCTCTGCACTCTCGGATCATGGTGTTTCTTAGCAGATGATGTCGGGCCGGGGTTTCTCGCGATCTAATGGAAGGGAACAAGAATGATTCAGGACTCTGCATCGCCTGACACGGTCTTGTTTCCTCTGATCTGTGGCAGGAGAAGAGACCTCCTTCCGCTTCCCACCCAGAGCGCACGCGAGCATGGCGGGGGCGTCGCAATAGTAGAGTTCCCCTAAACATTTTGGGGTTCCCCGTCAATTTTTGTCACTTGGTTCCATTTTTTCAAGGTTCTTATTCTCTACTATTTTGTTCTACTTCAATCTGGCGAGAAAAGGAACTTTGCACTGAAAACGTAGGACATGGGGGAGAGCGACAGCAGTTGCGGTGGTAGCTCATAGGGGAAGATTGGATTCGCAACGACCGGCGTCGCCAGAGGATTACAATCTTTTCATGAGTGATGACGGACAGTACCAAGGATGAAGCAGCTAGATGTCTCAGGATCGCTGAAGCCGCCATCGCTTCTGGTGACAGAGAACGGGCGCTCAAGTTTATTAAGATTGCGCGGCGCCTGGACCGAAGTATCCCTGTGGACGTTCTCCTGGACGCCTGCGAGAAGCTGGACGCCGCAGGCACCAAGATCTCTGCAGAGGAAATATTGGGCACGCACGTCCCCAAGGACTCATCATCCTTCAAGTCATCCGCCACCGCTACTCATTGTGACCAGAGTTTCACAGAGGAACACGTCAGGTTGATCAGGGAGATCAGTAGGAACAGGGACTACTATGCTGTGCTTGGAGTGGAGAGGAGCTGCTCTGGGGAGGAAATCAGGAGGGCTTACAGGAAATTGTGCCTCAAGGTCCACCCGGACAAGAACAAGGCCCCCGGAGCAGAGGAGGCATTCAAGACCGTCTGCAAAGCCTTCAAGTGCCTGAGCGACGAGGGGTCGAGGAAAGTGTATGACCAGGTGGGATCAACAGCAGATTTTGAGGTCAACCAGCACTACCATGGTGGCACGAGGCGGAGGAGGACGAGAGCGACCAGGAATGACTTCTTCGACGAAGGGTTCGATGCTGATGAGATATTCAGGTCTTTCTTCGGTTATGAGGGTGATGTACTCCGGGCACGTCGTGTTCACAGGGCGAGAGCTGCCGCTCGTCAGAGGAGGAATAATAGTGCTGATGCCGAAGGGGTCGGTTTTCTTAGCCTGATTCAGATCTTGCCAATCTTCATTATCTTCATGCTCGTCTTCTTGCCTTACTCCGAACCAGAATATTTCCTGCGTCGAAGCTACACATATCACATCCCAAAAATCACAGAGAAGAATGGAGTGGAATATTATGTTAGGTCAGAGGATTTTGATCAGAAGTATCCAGAAGGGAGCCCTTCCAGGGAAAAACTTGAGGATGATATTTTTAGGGATTACATGAGTGTGTTGAGGCGTTATTGTAACATTGAACTGCAAAGGCGTCATCGGTTGACAAACTACCCAACTCCTTACTGTGATAAGCTGCGGGACTTTATGGCAACATGAAAATTTCTTGTGAGGTGCTTTCCAGGTCTATGAAGGAGAGTGGAAAAAAACAGCATGTGGTGCACCCAATGCTAAAAATGTAAGTTACTGAGTATCTGGGGGCAATTAGTGCATGAATACACAAAACCCAAAATCTCTACCTGATCTACAACGTCTAAATACCTATTCCTGATTTATTCTGTTGTCGTTTTTGTCCATTCATATCTGTTTCTTTTTAGAATAAACTTTATTAGACCAGTTCCTAGGTCCATTTGTTAATGGGAAGATTTCATCATCTTCACTACGTGAGTATTTAGGTTGTTTTTGTAAATGTGCAAATTCCTGTTGGGTGCTGCATCTGGAAGAAATCTGTTTGATGCATTAGGCTTTAATGTCACAGGAACAGTTCTTGAATATATAAGGATCACGTATTTGTTGGAAACCACAAAATAGTTTATATTTAGATATAAGGCACTTTTACATTTCGTCACTATAATCGTACCTATTTCCAATGAGAGAGGAGAGAGGAGTGATGGGAGGTGGGGTGCCTAGGTAGGTATTGTTAATTAGTGGTGAAGAAACATTCTCTAATGATGCTTCTTTAGATGTCCCTAAACTAGGAATGATATTAGAATGGCAAATGATTTAGGGGATTGTTTTGAAATATTGACATTACTGTGAATATTTGAAATCAGGCAAGATTGTGGGGACTAAACTGTAAAAATCCTTTAGAAAGGACAAATTCACTCCTCGAAGAGAACCCAGAACTATGGAAACATTGCATAAACAGTCGTAACGGCTTAAGGAATTAGCATCTCTAACAGCTTTGAAGTTGACTTTGTATATTTCTGAACATGAGGTGGGAGCAAGAGGTGGGGAAACAATACAATACAGAGCATTTGAATAGATTACTTCATGTAATGGTGGCGTAGCGTGATGAATAATCAGAGATTGCTTTTGCAACGGAATGTTGACCATTGTCAATTGTTGTTTGCTGAAACTATTTATTTGCATGTTTTATTCAATTTTTTTTTTAGCACTTGATAGAAATCTTTGGCAAAAAAAATTCATGTAGCCGACCCCAAAATAATGGGAGAAGACTTTGATGATGATGATGATGATGATTCGATTTTTTTTCCCATGGCCTTGGAGGTTCTGACAAAAAAATTAATGCATCTTAGTTAACTAAACAGAAGTTGATTTGACTAAAATGTTCATATTTAAATTTTCTTTTGAAATGTCTTTGAGCTTTTTCGGTAAATGATCAATGAAGCCAAATGTTTAATGGTTTGTTAGAACTTAGAAGTCAACTGATGGCTGTTCAATCTCCTCTTCGTTTATTGATTGAGATTGCTACTCGCATGTAAATATGCACCAGCTTGCTGCATTAGTCTTGATTTTTACATATTTCAACTTAAAACCTGAAGAGGAATGTAAGTAATCTCTACTTTGTCACTATGTTCAGACTGTCCTAGGATCTACATGGCGACCTGGGAGATCTGGGATATCCTGCTGTTATGGCAGTTAAATTCAGATATACTGCGATGATAGAGGAAACTTGATGTGACTTGGGACCAGGGATGCACTTCTTTTGGGAAGTGGTGCCACTGGCACCTTGATGCAGGGCTCCTGTTGTGTTTTTAGAACTAGGTGCATAGGTTTTTTTGTTGCGTTTATAGAACTATGGCATTGTGAATTTTCAAAGTGTCTGTAGCAAGGCCATCTGCTCTAGTGAAAGTTGGGGGTACATGTGAATGCTACTTCTTTCATGTGGGTGTCAATAAATGCTTCTCCACTGACACAACATAATTATTTTACTTTTGCATGATGTCAAAGCACCAGATCCACCCAAAAAATGGGAAAGTGGACAATCAAACACAGAAGATCACAAGCAATATTTATCATCCGGGGGTGGGAGAAGGACCAGGGAAGAATAACATGAACAAATGTTGATTGGGAGGGCAACAAAGGTCTCTTAAAGGCCCAATGATAGACATATTGTCCCTGTTGGGGGCTTGTGACTGGATGTAAATTGGTTGTCATTGCAACATTTCAATTGGGTCTCTGATAGGAGAGAAACATCCTTCTTGCAATATTTGGGGCTGGAAGGTGATTAATTCTTTTCTTTCTTGGTGGGTGGAAGGAAGATTTAAAATTCATTTCTAGGTGGCATTTCAAGAGGCCAAGGAAGAGAGAACTCCAAGAAATTCACTAAACTTCTAAAGCAACTTTCTATTTTTGGGAAAAGAGAGAGACATCTCAGGACCTTAAGGGAGAGAGATTTGAGAGAAGTCCTGAGAGATGGCAGTAGAATAGTTTAGGTGACCTTTAGCAAGCTATGAAGGTCCTGATACTGCTGGAATTGAGAGTTGATACCCAAGGTGTTGGCTGTGGAGAGGAGATGGTCCGCCAAGAGCCATCAAGGTTTCAAGCTGTACGACCCATATTTTCACCTTTAGCTGTTGAAGATGGCAATTTATGAAGATGACACTCAGTGCCAAAGAAAAAAGAAGGTATCTCAACACAATTCTGAACGATTTGTACCTTCTCTTGAAATGTCAATGAAAGAGTGACAAGCAGCCTCAGATCAATGTTGTCTAGTGAATCACTTATTATGGTTCATCCAGGCTAATAGCATGTACTGTGCCAATTACCATGCATTTAGTCCATCAAACAGGTTATAGGTCGGGCAAAGATTGTGACATGCCCTGAGTATGGATCATCAACTTCCAGATCTAGTGCTTGCACTGATCAAAGAACTATCGTGAAAATGCAAAAGGGATTTCAAGTTCCTTGCAGGTTCCACATCCCATGCTTTTCCATAGGGCATGACTGTGTAGGCTTTCAATGAAGAAGATGTGGTTTGAGTAGTTGGGTTCTACTCACCTTAACTTCGATCATCTAGAAGAGTATCACGGTAAGGACGTTCTTGGTTATAAGTAGGTTGTAATGTGTTCCCAGATGAAGTTCTGCAGCACTGTGCTTCTGGGTATGGAGGATATGACATGTTGCGTCCATAGCCATATGAAAACCCTTCAAAATAATACTGAATTTCACTTCCCATTTCTGGCATTTCTCTCATTTTATCCTATGTCCGTAATTGAGGGGAGTTTCCTCCCTGGGCCTTGTTTAGCATGCGTCTGTGGTCCAGAACATGCGTCAGGAGCCGGAAGAAGATTAGTCATGGATTGAGCAATTGATGGCTGAAGGAAGATTGGAGGTGGAAGTGAGGTGATGGTTATGCAGAATCTAGAAGGAAGTGCAGGGAAAGAGGCTTTGAGGTGGTTTTGCAGCAGAAGAAAGGTGCTCCACTCATTCTTTCTTGCGGCTTGGTTGGGGTGAATGTAGAATTTGGGGTTCGGGGAGGAAGAGAGGGACGGTTGAATGGCAAAGCAAAGAGAAGGCTTATCTGTTAAATTACGCAATACCCCTTATCTGTCTGTGAGATCCCGTAGAGCAGTATATTTGTGGTCCCTTTGCCAAGTGGAGGGTTACATTTGCATTATTATCTTGGGAACAGCAAAATTAAAATTTTCTGATCAGATTGGGATTATGGAGGAGGCATCGAGGAAACTGCAGTAGCACTGGGGCTACAAGCTCAAAAAAGAGTAGTGCAGTTTAGAAAGTTGTAACTTGTAAGCGATGGAGCTGTTGGTCAATCCAAGTCGAAGCAGACGAAAGGACAGTTGGAATTAAGAAAAAGCTCATCGTGTCCTTGTGAAGCTGCTACATTTTCTCATTTTTCTATGCAGCAGAGGAAGGCGAAGGTTATTTGGACTGCAATAGTATACACGGTTGGTTGGTGCGCCTATAAATAGGGGTTTTCGGACGGACTTGGTGTGTGGTTACACTTGAAATGTACGGCAGACCACGGCATGGGACGTTACTGGAATCCGGTGAAATGTCTTGTCGATTTGTCCACTCATCGGAAGGTTGCGTGGCGTAAGAGTATCCATTTCCCCTTTCTTTCTAGAATCTAGATACTGAACATTGTGTATACATTACACTCAGACGTCTTACAGGTGAGAGCCACCCACCAGCTGGGTCCCCCAAGGCTAGGTGGGCATTTTGAGAGGGATTGAGATCCTCCGCTCTACAATCTTACAGTATTTTCTTACATCATAATCTTTAATATATATATATATATAAAATCTTTTTTTACTATTATAAGAAGAATGGTTTTTATTAAAATTTTATTAAGAATGGATAAATTCTAAAAAAGAGCAATTCTCTTAAAGCTAATTTATTTTTTTTTATTAAAAATAGGTCAATCTTTCTTTTCAACTCTAAGGCATTGTTTGAAACCGTGTTTTTCAAATCCGATTTTCTCCCAAATCGGTTTTTCCTTAGTTTCTTACACCTCACTAGATTTGTGGCGTCATATTTCAAACCACCGTTGCTCATTTGGAATCTGCAAAATGGACCATGTCCTATCCATGTGCTTGTTACTTAACTGTCATTTTCCCCTTCTTTTGTAGCTACTAATTGCAGACCAGCAGAGTGTATTAAAAAGATTTCATATTGAAATCGGCTAAAGTCCTGCAAAAGCGGCCCAGTTTCCGCTTTTCATTAGTTGGAGAGAGAAATGAGGTTGTGTCCATCTCTCTCATAAACTTGACAATCGCTTCGCATGAAACCCCATACAACCAAGCGAACGTTTGAAAACACAGTTGGATTTGGCAGAGATTTTCAGGTGGAAAATCTGCCAAAACTCGGTTTCAAACAATGCCTAAGAAAATAATCTATTCCTTTAGGTTATATCCCTTCTCAATTAAGGGTGGCAATGGGTCGGGTCTGGACCGGGCTTGGGCTGGTTCGGGTCCAGTCCGGTCTCTAATCAACTGATCTGGGCCCAGCCTGGCCCGAGACAAGGTCCGATTTTTAGAAACCCTCCCCGACTCTGGACAATTAGGTAAGGTCCAGCCCAAGTCCGATCTAACCCGATTTTATCTTTTTAAAGATATTCATATTATTTTTTATTTATTTATTTTAATAAAATTAGTGTTCATTGAATCAAAACTACATAAATAAATATTAGACTAATCTAGATAAACTTATTCTAACTGTTACAAATATGAAATAAATAGTAAGTTATTAAACATAATTTTATAACATAATTTCAATCTAAAATTTTAGATTATTAGAATTATCGTCGTATCAATTTTTTTTTAAAAAAAATTTATCGAGCCACCCGGGCCGGGCTGAGTCAAGTCCGGGTCCGATCCAATCTTACTTCGAACTGAGTCGGGTTTAAAATTCAAAAGAGGTTAAAATATTCAGCTCAAGTTCGTATAAAATTAGGTCGGATTTTCGAATCGATCCGATACAGTTGACACCCTTATTCTCGATAGGGTTAATACATTTCACTCTCCTTTATTAGTAAGAGAAGTTTTATATATTTTTAAAATTTTAAATATTTTTTTAAGAGTTGTGATGTAAGAAAGTGATGTCTAAGATTTTGGAATAGAGGATCTCAATGCTTTTGATATAGAGTCTCTCCCTAGTACGGTTAATTAGGCAATGCTAGCTGGCCCTTACTTTTAGACCGGAGATTAAATATCATTGGGACTTATGGATCTTTTATGCATTATATTAATGCTTGGGTGGGAATTTAATGGTGGGCCACCTTTGGCTTAATCTTCTTTCCGCTTTTATTTCGCTTTCAGAAGATCCATAAGCCTATCCGGAGGCGTTTCGACTGTCCGGAACAGATGTTCGGAAGTGGAAGAAAGATTTGGCCGTGTCTTAATATTTGATATCAGGATAGATCGAAAATAAGAGGAGGGTAAATTTTTATTCTTAATCTATTTTAATATTAAACAGCTCCTTAAAAAATGTTCAGTCACGGTGGCATTATAAACTCTTAAAACGAATGTTGTGGTGGACGCTCTCTAATATTTTATGGGCTCTAGTGATCAGCCACGGAGCAGCAGATTGGCGTAAGAAAGCATCAATAATACAATCAAAATAAGTATGAGTACCCCCTCTTTTGAATGAAGATTTTTTTTAGTTGGATAGCTTAATAATCAAAGATCACTAGATGACAATATAATCTTAGCGCATCCAAGGTTCAAATGTTGGGCGTGTCTCCCCTACTCTACGGCGTGTCCATTGTACTAACGTGCAGGAACTTTTGAACGAGGACTTACTTGTCATCTTCTTCCATAGAATAAGTTTATAAGATGATTAGACATAGGCAACACATCATAGTATATAACTTAAAACATACATTAATGAGCTTTTAATTAGATAATTGTTGACCGAAGATGGAAAGACCCATCTCCCTGCGGCATATAGGGAGGTGTTAAGTAAGATCATCGGGTATGGGTTTGATAATGGGATAGAGAGATTTATCCTCTACTTAACATGGTGATAAATTTTAATTTATTTTGATAACCGATTTATGATAAATTTTGATGATAACTTTTATACATGGATAAAGGGATACTCCATCCATAGAGGGGGATAAAAATGATCCGTAGAGATAATTTATTAAATATTATATATATATTTTAAAATTTATATATCTCTTCTTTATACATAGATAAATGATGTCAAATTAAAGATAAAAGAGTGATAACTATATATATTTTATCACATCACATTATATCACATTAAAAATTATCTCCCATCATAATTATCTCTCATTAAACTATCTCAAACCAAAAAACTCCTAAACATGGATAATCTATACATAAATAACCTATCCCCAATCTCCTTATCAGACACATATGGTATTAAATTTTATCATATTTTGCAGATGTATGTAAATGTTAGTTAATATTTTATTGGTTCGAATTCTGAGAATATTTTATGTTTCTTTGGAATTATTTCTCCATCTTCTTCTTGATATTTTTTTTTTGAGAAATATGTTCCTACCCCTATTTGGAAAAATATTTTTAAATATAAATATTCACTTTTAAAAAATAAATAAGATTTCAAAATAAGATTTTATTTTCTCAAGAAGAAATTTTGTGATTTTTATTTTGTTTAAAATGTGTAGAATCAAAATTCTCTTATTTATTTGAGAAATACTAACTACGCGTTGGGCCAGCGCACGGATCCTATCTGAAAAGAGTATTTATACTTTTTTTAATATTTATATATATTATTTTTATAAAATTATTTATCAATTTAATATTAAAAATAATAAGTAATAAATTTAAAATAACAAATAATTATAAACATATATCGTGGGAGTTAGTTGCACGCCCCCAACCTCCCCTAATCTCTCGGATCTCTCTGTCCAATGCACTCTCTCTCTGCCCGTCCTACCACCGGCGCCCTCCTCTCTCTCTGTCCCTCTCTACACATCACCTCATCTCTCTCCACGTGTCTTTCTCTGTAACTCTCTAGAAAGATATTTTGTTCAATTCGTCCTTATTTAACAGCTCAGCTAGAATGGCGGCAGAATATTTTTGCCTTTTTGACGTTCAATTAACCACAGAGACGGCCAGACGGGTTAATTTTTAGATTTTAAGAATACAAAATATAGTATATAGATGTCAAAGGGATAACTGAAAATATGATATGTTCCAAGGGTATTATATAAATTTTGCCCTAAGTATATGCATCCAACTTTCTTCCCCCCTTTTCCGCCCCCGGTGGAGGTGCGAGCGCTGCTGTTTGTTCTTCGTCGCCTGGCTTTTTTTCAGTTTCTTGGCAAGAAAGATCAGAAGAAGAAGAGAAAGAGAGACGAGAATATCATCACACCCCACCCTGTGTTTTTTTTTTGTTGTAATTTTGTTATTCACCATACCATTCAATCGGGTGGGAGGCCCAAGAAAAGAGGAGGAGGAAGGAAAGAAAAAAGCCTCCTTTTTCATCTCCACGAGGCACGAGGTTAGTTTTAGATTTGTTTGGTCCCTTTCTCTCCCCATTGGAATTTGGATGTAGGAACAAAAAGATTGTGTTTTGTTTTCTTGGAACCTCTGATTCATCTCCCCACCCCACCAGCAATCGGCAAGAAGATCACCTGCCCACACTGACTTTACTACTACTCCGTCCAATTTCAGCAGCTAGCAATATCAAAGATTAGGGGGATATGGCGGAGATCGTGGCTTTGGCCGGCGCCGGCGCCGCCTTCTCGCTGCTGTCGGACGACATCGTGGTCAACATCTTCCTCAAGGTGGAGGGCGACCCCCGCGACTGGGCTCGCCTCGCCTGCGTCTGCGCCCGCTTCTCCGCCCTCGTTCGCAACGTCTGCTACCGCGCCAAGGTCACCCGTTCCATCCCCTCCGTCGTCTCCGACCTCCTCTTCCCCCGCCGCTCGTCTCCCGCTGACGCCGAGGGGGACGCCCCTCCCAGCGGCTGGGCCACCCTCCACAAGCTTTCCGTCTGCTGCCCCGGCCTCCTCCACGCCGGCGTCCTCCTCGAAAACTCCGACTTCGGCCTCGAGCGCGACATCGGCCCCGACCAGAACCACCTCCGCCTCCGAGCGGCGTCTCCCTCCTCCTCCACCTCTTCTTGTTCCATGTCCTCCTCCGTCGCCGCTCGTTCCGCCCCAGCCCCTCCGCCCGACCTTGCCTGGTCCCTCTTCGACGACCTCTACTTCGACACCGTGTACGACGCCTCCGAGGCCCCGACTGCCGGCGCCCTCGACCCGGCGGCCGGGGAAAGCGACCACGCCGAGCCCGCAGCCAAACTCGGCCGGCACGTCATCGGGAAGAGGAAGAGGCAGCAGGAGGGGCCTGTGGGCGCGCACCTGGCGGCCGGTGGGGCCTGGAGCCTGAGCCGGGAGCAGGGGCACAAGCTCCTGGCCAGTCGCTTCCGGGGGGACTCCCTCTACATCTGCAACTGGCCCGGCTGCGTCCACGCCGAGGGCAAGCGCAAATACATGCTCTTCCGCGGGGTCTTCAAGGACTTCAAGCGCTCCTGCGTCTGGCGGTCTATCGGCGACGCCAGGAGAGGCAAGACGGGCCTCGACTGCGCCTTCTGCGCCTGCCGGGACACCTGGGACCTCCACTCCGCCTTCTGCCTGCGGCGGGTCTTCGGCTACCACGACGACGGCGAGCCTGAGGTGAGAGCGTACGTGTGCGAGAACGGGCATGTCTCCGGAGCGTGGACGGAGCGGCCACTCTACAGCTGAGCAGAGAGAAGCGCCGCACGTACCCTCTTCCCCGTTTCCAACTGCGGATTTCGATACCTGCATGCGATGCGATTATATGAAACATGACTAGCTATTCTTGTTGTCAGTATTTTATACAGTTATTAGTAGTATGTTCATGTTGGTTGTCCACCCCAAACCCAATATTATTTACGTCTCACTGGTACCGGACGTAGGAACAATCTCTTGTCTCGTATGAAATGGTGTTGGTTGCCGCACTAGGCTAGTTTTTATGTCTTAGATTTGTTGGTCTCACAGTCACATCTCTTAACCTGTGAGGTACTTTCTTCCCTCATGAATCACGATTGGTTTGTGTTGCTCATTAGTACTTGCGTCTTTCATATTGTTGAACAAGGCACAAGCGAGTTTATTATTATTATTATTATAAAGTTGTTGGATCTGTCTTGCCGGAGAAACAACAAGCTCTCCTCTGAAGTTCTCTGGTCTCTGTCTGAAACGAGGGAAGAGGCCTAGCCGTGTTTGCTCATGATAACTCAAACCCTGGACTTGATATTGATGGATGGATCGGCTCCTGTTGGTCGGATCTCAAGTTGAGACTTGAAACTTGCAGGTGCCATTTTAAAATGCTGCGCTTTCCCACCCCCCCCATTTTTAATTTGAAGTCATGAAAATCTGTTAGTTATTTTCATCATGTTAATGGTTTATTCGACATGTTCCATCAGCTTTGTGACTGTTTAGTGGCAGAGTTTTATCTACTTCTGGATGGTCCAATGGTGGCAGTGCAAGCTTCCGTTAACTGCACTTGCTTGGTATTATTTGAGTTTGCGAAATGTTGTTAAAGGATGGTTAGTTTTTAGCCGCTTACTTTGGCAGGAAGGTAGGCATGCTAGTCCTGCCATGTTTTCTTTCGTTTCCACGCTGTGTATGTTGCCGTTGTGACTTCGCGCGTCCTCTGTTAAGGCCTAAAGGGTGCCATCCTCAGGGACGGACGCAGAAATTTTATCCGAGTCATTTGAATTATATTTTAATATTTATATAATTATAAATAATATAAATAAATATTTAAAATTTATTATAATCAATTTTTTTCTTACACTGACCCTCTAAAACACAAAGTTTACGTGATCATTTGAATCAAAAAAAAATTCTAATGGGGTCACCCCTATAAAATCCTCCCAAAACATAAAATTTATATGGTTATTTGAACAAAAAAAAAAAAAATAGTGGGGTCACGCGACTCCACTGGATGCTCTCTAGATCCGTCCATGGCCATCTTCATGGCCTTGCGGGTGCGGAAACGAAGGAATATTTAACAGAAGAGAAATGTTATGCTCCCGACACTGTCGGGAGTATAGCCGATGTGGAGGGGCCACGTCTCTCCGCACGCGTGACGCGTGGAGGGGCGGTCCCACGCATTAAATGTTGCTTTTTTTTATACATTTTTTTTATATATTGTTTGTGTATAAATAATATATTTATGTGCACAAGTATATTATTTATATGTATAAATTATATATAAAAAATTAAATATATTTAATGCGGAGGAGCTGTCTCTCCACGCACCGTGTGAGTGGAGAAAGTGGAAGAACGCGGCCCCGGCCCCTCCACGTAAGCTGCGCGGACAATATCGAGAGCCTAGCATTAATCTTAACAGAAGGCCGCAAAAGAAGAGGTTGCAGATTGGAAAAGGCTGCAACAAAGAATAATAAAGTCATGAGAACACCATAAAAAAACAAACATCTCACGAGGTACGAGATGTTGTAGTTTGCGAAATGCGAAGTGACACTGGCGTCCTCAGATACAAGTCTCCGGAGCGCCTAGCATTTCCCTCATATGTTTTGATTTGATATATTTAATTTAATGTATATAAATTGGACATACTAAACGATGATGTGTCACTTCAACTCCTTAAAATTGAAAAAAAAATTAGATGAGGGTATATTTTTGGTTTTGGCAAGGTGCACAAGCCGACAAGCCTGCTGATGCCAAACTTGGGAATACATACAAAGCTCTTGCATCAAAGGTTCCTGATGCTTTGCCGTATGGGTTGGTGCCCGGAATGGGTCCACGGTCGCATTCTGCCAAACTGCCTAATCACGGTTCAGAAGAGTAACCAGAGTCTGCTCCCTCTTATTATGAGAAATACTTGGTGCACACCGTTGGTGTGCACCAAGTGACACATCGGCAAGCACATCCAATGGGTACTTGCCGAGTGGTTTAGGACAGGATGATGTGGTTTTTTTTTTTCAAAATGTCTTGTCTCTCACAGTCACGTGGAGAAAGACTTTGTTGCCTTTCGTTCCTCCCTTTCCCGCCACGCCACGAACTGCCTTCTCCCCCTTTCTGCTCCTCCTCCGGGCGAACAGCGTGAAGCCTCAGCTCCTTCTCCAACGCCAACTCCGCCAAGTCCCTGTCTTCCTTCTCTCTGCTTCTTGCCGGCCTTCCTTTCTCAGCTGTGCGGAGGGGAACGACGGACGAGCCGTTGCGAAGTCTCTGCTCACGCAGAAGCGAACGCCGCGAAGCTCTCTCCAGCTCGAAGTGCCCCTGCGCCCTGCTTCCTTTCTTAGCTGTGTGGAGGCGAACGACGAGCGCGAAGATCGTCGACTCCTCGTGATGGCTCCAAAGAGAAGAGCAGAAGCCGTTACTAGTAAGAGAACCAAAAAAGCTTCAGAAGACGTTGCTGCCAAGCATTTGAACCCTACAGAAGCCACTTTCGAAAATATTCCTCAAATTCCAAGTGAAGACACCTCACCCTTGTTGTTAACTCCAAGTCCTCCCCCAACAGGCCAACCCACCACCCATATGGGTAAGCAGAAGGTCCTTACACGCAGAAGACATAAGCAAACACCAAAGGCATTGATTTCTCCAACAGATGATGTCGCCTCAGGTATATTTTTTTTTGTAATTTTGTATTTGTATTTTTTTTATGTTTGTGCACATGTCAATGTATTTCTTTAACAAAAATCATGTTCTGAAAAAAACATTCCTATGAATGTGTGTTTACGCCGGTGAATTCTTGCATATTAAACAAGTTTGTATTTATTACTTGTTTTAGGAGCTGAAGTGAAGATGAAACGTTATGTAAATAATCCATTGATGAGTAGATGTTCTTTACATATTTACATTAAAGAGAAGAGACAAATTAATTTTCGTGAATGTCACAAGGAGTTGATGAAGGCAACTCCATTTGCACCATATGTGGACATCCCTCCAATGAAATGGTTTGTGATAAGTTTGTTAGAGGAGATTTTAGCACATCATGAGGTGGGGAATGTTTTTAATATTGGGAACAAATCATTGCCCTTCACAGTTGAGGATGTTGCTCTCATTCTTGGGATGCCATGTACCGGATTCCCCGTGCATCACTATGGCTCGTCTATAGAAGTGTCCAAGCTGCATAAAAGATTTGGCAAGGATACTTCCTTCACTCGACAGGTCATCCATGGTCATTTAATAGATCTAGTTGGTTCAGATGAGAAGGAGGATATTGAGGACACAGTGCGTCTCTGGATTTTACTATTACTCAGTACATTTCTTGCCCCTCGATCGGCGTACGTTTGCTCCCCTCAAATGATTAAATATTTAGACGACATTGAAAGAATTGGAAGCTATGCATGGGCTGCTGCCTTCCATGAGCTTATACTCCACAACATTGAGGAGGCGAGCAAAATGGTGAAGATGAATGCAAAGAGGGGAAGACATGACAAAAAGCCACGAAAAAATCAATTCATGTTTGGCTGCTCCTATGCACTATGTGTAAGTATTTGCAGTATTTAATTTTAATTAAATTTTACTTTGCTTAAATCAATATCACTAATTACTGTTTAAAATCATCATGATAGGTGTGGTTGTTAGAGCACACACATGCCATTCCACCCATTAGCTGCCTCATTTTTCCGCGGCTATTTAGGTGGGATGCAAGTTTCAAGAAGAAGGGGAAAATTATTATAGATCATCTACAAGTGGTGGTAATGTTATTTTCTTGCTGCATTTTACTAGGTTTTTTTAATTATTAATGACCTAGTAGGATAATTTATCCTAATGTTAAATAGGTTGAGTCAAAGTTGCCCATTCATCCCTCAGAACAATGGGTGCTTGAAGGGAAAAAAGGTAAAACATATGACGGAGATTTCGCCCGAGCTGAGGTATATAAGTTTTGCTTCATGTTTTTCATCTCTTGCAGTAATATGTTAGCATAAGTGAATAATAAGATATGTTTCATACTACAGGAGGCTTCCACACCTGCCGTGAGCTTAAATGCCCAAATGGCAGCACTTGTAGATGCTTTAAAAGCTGCAGAGGAGGGCCGAAAAGCAGACAATGAAGATTTCCGACAAAAGTTGGAATCTCTCATGACGAAAGTTGAAGGATTTACCCAATCTACTATCAGCCTTAGACATGAAAAGGAGAAGCCTGCTGATGTTTGTAATTAATACTTTACTTAATACTTTTGCAACTTTTGTGGTCTAATAATATGATGGATTTGCAGGTTCCCCCTTCGGATCCGCCATGCGAGGCGGCTGAAAAAAAAGATTATGAAGAAGAGGTCCAAATATTGGCCAAGAAAAAAGGAAAAAGCCGACCTGAAGCAAGAAGAAAGGAAAAGGCTAATGTAATTTTTTTTAATCCTTTATGACAATGTATAAGGGTCTAGCATGTAGCATGTATCTTGTTCCTACTTTTTTTCTTACATGAGATGTTTTTAGATGCAGGTCATTATTGTTGAAGATAAAAAAGACTTTCCTGGCTATGAGCTTTTAGTGGAGGAGGATCGCCAATTGATCACAAAGTTCTTATCATTGGAGATTAACTAGTATGTTTGAACAAATATTTTTCCGTGAATGTATTTTCCTTGAACATTTGTTTTTTTCATGAGTGGTTCATAAGTTTGAGCATATATTTTTTACTTGAGTAGTGAATCGATATTTGTAAACAAATGGAATGGAGAGGTGACTCGATACAACATTCATGAGCTTTTATTTGGGAAGAACGTAGGTGACGATGTAAGTATGACATTTAATTATAAGCATCATGTCAATGAAGTTTTGTACAAGAGAAAACCTCAGTTAGATCTCATTATTTTGTTGTTTACAGATGATTGATTGTGCTGTCCAACTTTTGGAAGAAGGTTGTTCACTATCTGATTGCAAAAAATGGGAATACCTACCGACACTAATTGTATCGAGCATCCATACTGGGAAGCGTGCTTCAATTTCTCAAAAAACACAAAGATTATTTGAGTGTTTTCCTGCAGCAACAAACTTGGAGCATTTAGGCAAATTGGATTTCTTGTTTTTTGTTTTGCACACAACGAACCACTGGCATCTGCTAGTGGTTGATTTAAAAAATAAATGCTTCATATCTTACAACTCCATTAAGAGGAATAAATCATACGATGCAGCTGTCAGAAATTGGGTAAATTTCAGCATCTATTTTATTTTATTGATAGCTTCTTGTATTTTACAACTGTTATGAGAATTAATAATCTGTTGTGTATACAGGTGAAAGTGGTTCAAACATTTTTCTGTAGTTGTGGGATGCAGGATGCCAAAGAAGATTGGGAGTTAAAGTTTGATATGGACTGCCCTTCTCAGCCACCCCATTCAAATGAATGCGGAATGTATGTTTTCAAATTTATGGAAGAGTTGGCTAAGCCCAAAGAAGGAGGCAGCTGGAACTTCAATGAAGAACAAATGCACTTTTTTAGATGTGAACTTGTAGTTCAATTATTAAGGAAATGACAGTCCACAATGTAATATGTGATAATTGTAAGGGAACAATCTTTTGAATAGTTGTAATTGCAGAAATTACTCTTCAGATGTCAATTTGGAATTCAATTATTATAGAAAGTGTATATTTTGTGGGAAACAATGTTATGTGATATGTGATAATGTGTGCAAGCGTTGATGTTAATGGCATTGTGTTAAGGTGTGCAAGTGAAATGTATGTATTTATTGATGCATTTATTGTATTTGATGGTGAATATGTTGTATATAGACGTGAATAGGCCAACAAACAGGAAGACTACAGATTTGTGCAAGTATTGGCAGTCCATGAATGTGATACTGGACAAGCACTATTTAAAGGTGCTTGTCAAGTATTTATCGGTGAGTTTGTGATATTTATTAGTGAATTTTCTATGTATATAGATGAATAGGCCACCACACTCCAAGAGGAGCTCAAATGTGTAAGTGTTGGATATGTAGGTGAAGAAGCAACCACACTGCAGTAAATGGCTCAGATATGTACAAGTGTTGATGTAAAAGGCATTTATAGATGAAATGCAAGTATTTATTGGTGAATTTCTACTATTTATTGGTGAATTGTTAGTATTTATTGGTGAATACTCTGTATATGTCGGTGAATATATCTACAGATTGACAGAAGAGCTCAGATGTTTGCATAGTGTTCATATTACATAGTTTAAAAGTGAGCTGACACTATTTATTGGTAAATTGTTTCTATTTATTGGTGAATGTCTAGTATATGCAATTGAATAGACCAACACACTGGCAGAAGACCTGAGATGTCTGCAAAGTGTTGGTGGTATTTGAGATTATAAGTGAAATGACACTATTTATTGGTGAATTGTCTTTATTTATTGGTGAATGTCTAATATATGTAGGTGAATAGACCAACAAACTATGCAGAAGAGCTAAAATGTTTGCAAAGTGTTGGTATTAATTGAGGTTATAGGTGAAATGACACCATTTATTGAGGAATTGTTTTTATTTATTGGTGAATGTGTAGCATATGTAGGTGAATAGACCAACAATCTGGCAGAAGAAGTCAGAAGTTTACAAAATGTTTGTGTTATTTGGGGTTATAGGTGAAATGACACCATTTATTAGAGAATTGCTTTTATTTATTGGTGAATGTCTAGTATATATAGGTGAATAGACCAAAAAAATTGCAGAAGAGGTAAGATATTTGCAAAGTGTTGGTGTTAATTGAGGTTATAGGTAAAATGAGACCATTTATTGGTGAGTTGTTGTATTTATTAGTGACTAGCTAGCATATGTAAGTGAATAAACCAACAGTGTGGCAGAAGAGGTCAGATGTTTTGCAAAGTGTTGGTGTTATTTGAGATTATAGGTGAAATGACAGTATTTATTGGTGAATTGTTAATATTTATTGGTGAATAGCTATCATATGTAGGTGAATTGACCAACAGTCTGGCTGAAGAGGTCAGCTGTTTTGGAAAGTGTTGGTGTTGTTTGAGGTTATAGGTGAAAGGACACCATTTATTGGTGAATTGTTTGTATTTATTGGTGAATAGCTAGCATATGTAGGTGAATAGACTAACAATTTATGCAGAAGAGGTTAGATGTTTTGCAAAGTGTTGGTGTTATTTGAGATTATAGGTGAAATGACAGTATTTATTGGTGAATTGTTAATATTTATTGATGAATAGCTATCATATGTAGGTGAATTGACCAACAGTCTGGCTGAAGAGGTCAGCTGTTTTGCAAAGTGTTGGTGTTGTTTGAGGTTATAGGTGAAAGGACACCATTTATTGGTGAATTGTTTGTATTTATTGGTGAATAGCTAGCATATGTAGGTGAATAGACTAACAATTTATGCAGAAGAGGTTAGATGTTTTGCAAAGTGTTGGTGTTATTTGAGATTATAGGTGAAATGACAGTATTTATTGGTGAATTGTTTATATTTATTGGTGAATAGCTATCATATGTAGATGAATTGACCAACAGTCTGGCTGAAGAGGTCAGCTGTTTAGCAAAGTGTTGGTGTTGTTTGAGGTTATAGGTGAAAGGACACCATTTATTGGTGAATTATTTGTATTTATTGGTGAATAGCTAGCATATGTAGGTGAATAGACCAACAAACTATGCAGAAGAGGTTAGATGTTTTGCAAAGTGTTGGTGTTATTTGAGATTATAGGTGAAATGACAGTATTTATTGGTGAATTGTTTATATTTATTGGTGAATAGCTATCATATGTAGGTGAATTGACCAACAGTCTGGCTGAAGAGGTCAGCTGTTTTGGAAAGTGTTGGTGTTGTTTGAGGTTATAGGTGAAAGGACACAATTTATTGGTGAATTGTTTGTATTTATTGGTGAATAGCTAGCATATGTAGGTGAATAGACCAACAAACTATGCAGAAGAGGTTAGAGGTTTTGCAAAGTGTTGGTGTTATTTGAGATTATAGGTGAAATGACAGTATTTATTGGTGAATTGTTTATATTTATTGGTGAATAGCTATCATATGTAGGTGAATTGACCAACAGTCTGGCTGAAGAGGTCAACTGTTTTGCAAAGTGTTGGTGTTGTTTGAGGTTATAGGTGAAAGGACACCATTTATTGGTGAATTATTTGTATTTATTGGTGAATAGCTAGCATATGTAGGTGAATAGACCAACAAACTATGCAGAAGAGGTTAGATGTTTTGCAAAGTGTTGGTGTTATTTGAGATTATAGGTGAAATGACAGTATTTATTGGTGAATTGTTTATATTTATTGGTGAATAGCTATCATATGTAGGTGAATTGACCAACAGTCTGGCTGAAGAGGTCAGCTGTTTTGGAAAGTGTTGGTGTTGTTTGAGGTTATAGGTGAAAGGACACAATTTATTGGTGAATTGTTTGTATTTATTGGTGAATAGCTAGCATATGTAGGTGAATAGACCAACAAACTATGCAGAAGAGGTTAGATGTTTTGCAAAGTGTTGGTGTTATTTGAGATTATAGGTGAAATGACAGTATTTATTGGTGAATTGTTTATATTTATTGGTGAATAGCTATCATATGTAGGTGAATTGACCAACAGTCTGGCAGAAGAGGTCAGTTGTTTTGGAAAGTGTTGATGTTATTTGAGGTTACAGGTGAAATGACATTATTTATTGGTGAATTATTTTTATTTATTGGTGAATGTCTTGTATATGTAGGTGTTGGTCAATTCGACTTCCAGACGTGTTATAAATAAATGATGATGACAATTATTGTGTCTCTGGACCCCACTTGATTAAATGATGATGACAATAAATGTTATACATAGACTTACTCGTATGACTTGTACAAGATAGACATACTCGTATGACATACAGTGGGGATACTTACTCGTGCGAACGTTTGTGACTCATACACGGTAGTGTACACATATGACTCGGACATGACCTATAATAAATACTCTTACTAACATGCAACTACGTGTCACGTATACTACATAGACTTACTCGTATGACTTGTACAAGATAGACATACTCGTATGACATACAGTGGGGATACTTACTCGTGCGAACGCTTGTAACTCATATACGGTAGTGTACACATATGACTCGGACATGACCTATAATAAATACTCTTACTAACATGCAACTACGTGTCACGTATACTACATAGACTTACTCGTATGACTTGTACAAGATAGACATACTCGTATGACATACAGTGGGGATATTTACTCGTGAGAACGCTTGTAACTCATATACGGTAGTGTACACATATGACTCGGACATGACCTATAATAAATACTCTTACTAACATGCAACTACGTGTCACGTATACTACATAGACTTACTCGTATGACTTGTACAAGATAGACATACTCGTATGACATACAGTGGGAATACTTACTCGTGCGAACGTTTGTAACTCATACACGGTAGTGTACACATATGACTCGGACATGACTTATAATAAATACTCTTACTAACATGCAACTACATGTAATGTATACTACATAGACTTACTCGTATGACTTGTACAAAATAGACATACTCATATGACATACAGTGGGAATACTTACTCGTGCGAGCGTTTGTAACTCATACACGGTAGTGTACACATATGACTCGGACATGACTTATAATAAATACTCTTACTAAAATGCAAGTACGTGTCACGTATACTACATAGACTTACTCGTATGAATTGTACAAGATAGACATACTCGTATGACATACAGTGGGGATACTTACTCGTGCGAACATTTGTGACTCATACACGGTAGTGTACACATATGACTCGGACATGACCTCTACAAAATACTCTTACTAACATGCAAGTACGTGTCACGTATACTACATAGACCGTATGACTTGTACAAGATAGACATACTCGTATGACATACAGTGGGGATACTTACTCGTGCGAACGTTTGTGACTCATACACGGTAGTGTACACATATGACTCGGACATGACTTCTAAGAAATACTCTTACTTTGTGTGAATGTTTTTGAACCACTCTTATATTTGACCCTTATATTTGGGTACTAACATATATATTTTGGTTAAAAATATTGCATGATTAATTAAATATGTAGGTGAAGTAGACAACCACACTGGAAGACTGCATGTGTTGGTGTTTGTGGCATTTTCAAGGTAAGGTTATAGGTGAAATGGCAGCAATTATTGGTGAATACTTCATATTTATTGGTGAATAAGTTCTATATATAAGTGAATAGGAAACCACACTGAAAGGCTGCAGATCTGTACAAGTGTTGGTTTATATAGCAATTCCATGTGAAGTTTATAGGTGAAATGCCAGTATTTATTGGTGAATACTTAATATTTATTGGTGAATAAGTTCTATATGTAGGTGAATAGGAAACCACACTGAAAGGCTGCAGATCTGTGCAAGTATTGGTTTATATAGCAATTCCATGTGAAGTTTATAGGTGAAATGTCAGTATTTATTGGTGAATACTTAATATTTATTGGTGAATAAGTTCTATATGTAGGTGAATAGGAAACCACACTGAAAGGCTGCAGATCTGTACAAGTGTTGGTTTATATAGCAATTCCATGTGAAGTTTATAGGTGAAATGTCAGTATTTATTGGTGAATATTTGATATTTATTGGTGAATAAGTTCTATATGTAGGTGAATAGGAAACCACACTGAAAGGCTGCAGATCTGTGCAAGTATTGGTTTATATAGCAATTCCATGTGAAGTTTATAGGTGAAATGCCAATATTTATTGGTAAATACTTGATATTTATTGGTGAATAAGTTCTATATGTAGGTGAATAGGAAACCACACTGAAAGGCTGCAGATCTATGCAAGTGTTGGTTTATATAGCAATTCCATGTGAAGTTTATAGGTGAAATGCCAGTATTTATTGGTGAATACTTAATATTTATTGGTGAATAAGTTCTATATGTAGGTGAATAGGAAATCACACTGAAAGGCTGCAGATCTGTACAAGTGTTGGTTTATATAGCAATTCCATGTGAAGTTTATAGGTGAAATGTCAGTATTTATTGGTGAATACTTGATATTTATTGGTGAATAAGTTCTATATGTAGGTGAATAGGAAACCACACTGAAAGGCTGCAGATCTGTACAAGTGTTGGTTTATATAGCAATTTCATGTGAAGTTTATAGGTGAAATGCCAGTATTTATTGGTGAATACTTAATATTTATTAGTGAATAAGTTCTATATGTAGGTGAATAGGAAACCACACTGAAATGCTGCAGATCTGTACAAGTGTTGGTTTATATAGCAATTCCATGTGAAGTTTATAGGTGAAATGCCAGTATTTATTGGTGAATACTTAATATTTACTGGTGAATAAGTTTTATATGTAGGTGAATAGGAAACCACACTGAAAGGCTGCAGATCTGTACAAGTGTTGGTTTATATAGCAATTCCATGTGAAGTTTATAGGTGAAATGCCAGTATTTATTGGTGAATACTTGATATTTATTGGTGAATAAGTTCTATATGTAGGTGAATAGGAAATCACACTGAAAGGCTGCAGATCTGTGCAAGTATTGGTTTATATAGCAATTCCATGTGAAGTTTATAGGTGAAATGCCAATATTTATTGGTGAATACTTGATATTTATTGGTGAATAAGTTCTATATGTAGGTGAATAGGAAACCACACTGAAAGGCTGCAGATCTGTGCAAGTGTTGGTTTATATAGCAATTCCATGTGAAGTTTATAGGTGAAATGCCAGTATTTATTGGTGAATACTTGATATTTATTAGTGAATAAGTTCTATATGTAGGTGAATAGGAAACCACACTGAAAGGCTGCAGATCTGTGCAAGTATTGGTTTATATAGCAATTCCATGTGAAGTTTATAGGTGAAATGCCAATATTTATTGGTGAATACTTGATATTTATTGGTGAATAAGTTCTATATGTAGGTGAATAGGAAACCACACTAAAAGGCTGCAGATCTGTGCAAGTGTTGGTTTATATAGCAATTCCATGTGAAGTTTATAAGTGAAATGCCAGTATTTATTGGTGAATACTTAATATTTATTGGTGAATAAGTTCTATATGTAGGTGAATAGGAAACCACACTGAAAGGCTACAGATCTGTACAAGTGTTGGTTTATATAGCAATTCCATGTGATGTTTATAGGTGAAATGTCAGTATTTATTGGTGAATACTTGATATTTATTGGTGAATAAGTTCTATATGTAGGTGAATAAGAAAACAACACTGAAAGGCTGCAGATCTGTACAAGTGTTGGTTTATATAGCAATTTCATGTGAAGTTTATAGGTGAAATGCCAGTATTTATTGGTGAATACTTAATATTTATTGGTGAATAAGTTCTATATGTAGGTGAATAGGAAACCACACTGAAAGGCTGCAGATCTGTACAAGTGTTGGTTTATATAGCAATTCCATGTGAAGTTTATAGGTGAAATGACAGTATTTATTGGTGAATACTTAATATTTACTGGTGAATAAGTTCTATATGTAGGTGAATAGGAAACCACACTGAAAGGCTGCAGATCTGTACAAGTGTTGGTTTATATAGCAATTCCATGTGAAGTTTATAGGTGAAATGCCAGTATTTATTGGTGAATACTTGATATTTATTGGTGAATAAGTTCTATATGTAGGTGAATAGGAAACCACACTGAAAGGCTGCAGATCTTTGCAAGTATTGGTTTATATAGCAATTCCATGTGAAGTTTATAGGTGAAATGCCAATATTTATTGGTGAATACTTGATATTTATTGGTGAATAAGTTCTATATGTAGGTGAATAGGAAACCACACTGAAAGGCTGCAGATCTATGCAAGTGTTAGTTTATATAGCAATTCCATGTGAAGTTTATAGGTGAAATGACAGTATTTATTGGTGAATACTTAATATTTATTGGTGAATAAGTTCTATATGTAGATGAATAGGAAACCACACTGAAAGGCTGCAGATCTGTACAAGTGTTGGTTTATGTAGCAATTTCATGTGAAGTTTATAGGTGAAATGCCAGTATTTATTGGTGAATACTTAATATTTATTGGTGAATAAGTTCTATATGTAGGTGAATAGGAAACCACACTGAAAGACTGCAGATCTGTACAAGTGTTGGTTTATATAGCAATTCCATGTGAAGTTTATAGGTGAAATGCCAATATTTATTGGTGAATACTTGATATTTATTGGTGAATAAGTTCTATATGTAGGTGAATAGGAAACCACACTGAAAGGCTGCAGATCTGTGCAAGTGTTGGTTTATATAGCAATTCCATGTGAAGTTTATAGGTGAAATGACAGTATTTATTGGTGAATACTTTATATTTATTGGTGAATAAGTTCTATATGTAGGTGAATAGGAAACCACACTGAAAGGCTGCAGATCTGTGCAAGTGTTGGTTTATATAGCAATTCCATGTGAAGTTTATAGGTGAAATGACAGTATTTATTGGTGAATACTTAATATTTATTGGTGAATAAGTTCTATATGTAGGTGAATAGGAAACCACACTAAAAGGCTGCAGATCTGTACAAGTGTTGGTTTATATAGCAATTCCATGTGAAGTTTATAGGTGAAATGCCAGTATTTATTGGTGAATACTTGATATTTATTAGTGAATAAGTTCTATATGTAGGTGAATAGGAAACCACACTGAAAGGCTGCAGATCTGTGCAAGTATTGGTTTATATAGCAATTCTATGTGAAGTTTATAGGTGAAATGCCAATATTTATTGGTGAATACTTGATATTTATTGGTGAATAAGTTCTATATGTAGGTGAATAGGAAACCACACTAAAAGGCTGCAGATCTGTGCAAGTGTTGGTTTATATAGCAATTCCATGTGAAGTTTATAAGTGAAATGCCAGTATTTATTGGTGAATACTTCATATTTATTGGTGAATAAGTTCTATATATAAGTGAATAGGAAACCACACTGAAAGGCTGCAGATCTGTACAAGTGTTGGTTTATATAGCAATTCCATGTGAAGTTTATAGGTGAAATGCCAGTATTTATTGGTGAATACTTAATATTTATTGGTGAATAAGTTCTATATGTAGGTGAATAGGAAACCACACTGAAAGGCTGCAGATCTGTACAAGTGTTGGTTTATATAGCAATTTCATGTGAAGTTTATAGGTGAAATGCCAGTATTTATTGGTGAATACTTAATATTTATTGGTGAATAAGTTCTATATGTAGGTGAATAGGAAACCACACTGAAAGGCTGCATATCTGTACAAGTGTTGGTTTATATAGCAATTCCATGTGAAGTTTATAGGTGAAATGACAGTATTTATTGGTGAATACTTAATATTTACTGGTGAATAAGTTCTATATGTAGGTGAATAGGAAACCACACTGAAAGGCTGCAGATCTGTACAAGTGTTGGTTTATATAGCAATTCCATGTGAAGTTTATAGGTGAAATGCCAGTATTTATTGGTGAATACTTGATATTTATTGGTGAATAAGTTCTATATGTAGGTGAATAGGAAACCACACTGAAAGGCTGCAGATCTTTGCAAGTATTGGTTTATATAGCAATTCCATGTGAAGTTTATAGGTGAAATGCCAATATTTATTGGTGAATACTTGATATTTATTGGTGAATAAGTTCTATATGTAGGTGAATAGGAAACCACACTGAAAGGCTGCAGATCTATGCAAGTGTTAGTTTATATAGCAATTCCATGTGAAGTTTATAGGTGAAATGACAGTATTTATTGGTGAATACTTAATATTTATTGGTGAATAAGTTCTATATGTAGATGAATAGGAAACCACACTGAAAGGCTGCAGATCTGTACAAGTGTTGGTTTATGTAGCAATTTCATGTGAAGTTTATAGGTGAAATGCCAGTATTTATTGGTGAATACTTAATATTTATTGGTGAATAAGTTCTATATGTAGGTGAATAGGAAACCACACTGAAAGGCTGCAGATCTGTACAAGTGTTGGTTTATATAGCAATTCCATGTGAAGTTTATAGGTGAAATGCCAGTATTTATTGGTGAATACTTAATATTTATTGGTGAATAAGTTCTATATGTAGGTGAATAGGAAACCACACTGAAAGGCTGCAGATATGTACAAGTGTTGGTTTATATAGCAATTCCATGTGAAGTTTATAGGTGAAATGCCAGTATTTATTTGTGAATACTTAATATTTATTGGTGAATAAGTTCTATATGTAGGTGAATAGGAAACCACACTGAAAGGCTGCAGATCTGTACAAGTGTTGGTTTATATAGCAATTCCATGTGAAGTTTATAGGTGAAATGTCAGTATTTATTGGTGAATACTTGATATTTATTGGTGAATAAGTTCTATATGTAGGTGAATAGGAAACCACACTGAAAGGCTGCAGATCTGTGCAAGTATTGGTTTATATAGCAATTCCATGTGAAGTTTATAGGTGAAATGCCAATATTTATTGGTGAATACTTGATATTTATTGGTGAATAAGTTCTATATGTTGGTGAATAGGAAACCACACTGAAAGGCTGCAGATCTGTGCAAGTGTTGGTTTATATAGCAATTCCATGTGAAGTTTATAGGTGAAATGTCAGTATTTATTGGTGAATACTTGATATTTATTGGTGAAATGCCAGTATTTATTGGTGAATACTTGATTGCCACACTGCCTGACTGACTGCCACACTGGAATTGAGCGGAGTTGCCATCTGATTTTTCATAACATTGAGTGCTGACAACTGAGCATTCATAACATTGATTTTTCCATGGAATTACATTTACAAGAATATACAAATATAAGCATATTCCACCATTTCTATACCCTTCACTCATCCACAAAAAATATAAGTTTTTCTCATACACAAATATAAGCATATTCCACCCTTTGTATACCCTCCACTCATCCACCAAAAAATACAAGCTTTTCTCATACACAAATATAAGCATAGACAACCCTTTGAATGCCCTCCACTTCTCCACAAAAAAAATACTTTTATGTACCACAAAAACTAACAACTATGTACACCACTCAATACTGAACTATGAAACTGAACTCTGATTGTCATGGTTGTAGGGCCAACATCGATTGCATCTGAGGCATCGCCTGCAGGGGAGGCATCTGGTGCATCTGAGTCGGCTGCATCTGAGGCATCACCTGTGGGAGACACATCGGCTGCATCTGAGGCATCACCTGTGGGGAAGGCATCGGCTGCATCTGAGACATGAACTGCATTAGTTGGACTGTGTGCGGGATATTCAACATAGATTGCCCATGCTGCATCTGGGGCATGCCCAACACCTGGTGCATGGGCTGCACATGTGGCTGGATTGTATCCTCTGCTGGAGTACGGCCTAGAAATGGAATTATATACAATAGTGAGAAATTAGTAAACGTTACATGTCGACATTAAATTACTAATTGTTACTTACATGGCATTGGTGAATGGCTACCGCTGGTAAGGCAGGGTTCTCTTCTTTTTAATTTAGACCTCTTTTTAATCTTTTCAATGGAGCTTTCTATTCTTTTCTGTCTCCCTCTTCCTTTTGTCTTTGCTCGCGGTGGATCATTGACAACGTGAGAAAGGCTACCTGAAGGGATGGCATTTTCAGAACTAGCTTGTGACTGGGATGAATCTATCAGCTTCTTCAGCAGATTTGGGATTTCTTTGACAACTATATCATGCATTGCTTCAGACATAGATCCAACCTCTGCAACCTTCATGAGATGATGAATTAAATTGCTATAGCGACATGCAGCTGAATCAACCAAACCATTTTGAATTATATGTTCATCATTTGCATGTCGATATCGCATCTCAATTGTCCATCATTTCAGAATATATCTCTCGGGTATCCTCGCAATGCCTGCAAACTGAAGTCCCACCAATGCATGCCGACATAAATAACCTCTAAATTCAAAAGACTTGCAAGCACATGCAACTAAGTCCTCAGTCCGATCAACCGACACTGTGAATTCCTTTGCAATGATCTTCTCAAAATGTTTCACTTTAATATTTTCAAAAGACTTTATTCTCATTGTCAACTTCTTGTCATCATCATGGATGATTGTTGGAACACAGGAAGCAATTTCCATCAATTCTTCTTGAAACTTCTTAAAAATTGCCCTTGTGTATATGCTAGAAGTCTGTTTTTCAAATGGGGATGAGGTTCGTAGAAAGGGAGCAGTTTCCATCGTTTTCACATCTGCTTCATTTTCAGCATCATACCTGCTGTCAAGTGCAACACTGTACTTATCGATGAATTCTCCTAGCGTAGTTTTTGATTGAACAAATCCATCGAAGAAGTGATGGATGCTCTCACTTCTTTGGGAGGAAGACATTCCTGCATATAAATAAATATATGTTATTGAATTATCATGGAAACACTCTCATAAATACATGTGAATGACACTAAATAACATTACCTGCAAAGAATGTATCTTTCAAGAAGACTGGAGCCCATTTCAGCCTGCTTTCATATAGACTCTTCATCCATTCATTATCATTGCACTCTTCATAGTTTTTGAGTATTTGGTCCCATCTCTCCTCAAACTCATGAGTTGTGATTGAATCATATATGCATCCATGGAACTCATCAATGAAATCAAGATACTTAGAACAAATATGACCAATGTTTTTAGGAATCTTCTTCATTATGTGCCAAAGGCACCAACGATGTCTTACATTAGGGAAGATCTCGGCTATAGCAACTTCCATGGCTTTATCTTGATCGGTGATTATTGCTTTCGGTGCTTTGTTACCATTTGATTCTAGCCAAGTCTTGAAGACCCATAGAAATGATTCAATCTTTTCATTTGAAAGAAGTGCACAACCAAGTAGGATAGATTGTCCATGATGATTAACCCCCACAAATGGTGCAAAAGGCATATGATATGTGTTAGTCAAGTACGTAGTATCAAAAGTTATCACATCTGAAAAGTGTGTGCATGCCATGCGAGACCTTCCATCAATCCAAAAGATATTGCGTAATTGATCATCATCATTTAAGTCCAACGCATAAAAGAACATCGGATTTCTAAGTTGCATTAAGCGAAAATATTCAATCATTCTTTGTGCATCGCCCTTCTTCAGTTGACATTGCCTCTCCCTATCCAAAAAATTTTGGCAGTCTTTCTTTGAAAATGGTAACTGACGCATGCCTCCCACTCTTACAGCCATAGTGGAGACTATCTTCGAAGTTGTGACACCAGAACGCCTCATGTTTTTTATTTCTCTCTTTTGCGGAGTACATATTTTTCTATGTGATCTAAAATGTTTTGCACCACCCGGATTCAAATCATGGTTGTGCTCTATTATTAGTTCACAGAATACATGTTTCCCACTACTTTTGTCGACCTTTACTTTCACCGAAGCGTTGCAACCTATCTTTGGGGAGTCTCTATGATTCTTTGCTTCAGCCTTCCTTCTTGATTTTCCATTCCTCCAACAACCTAAATGTCGAAATATACATTCTCCATCCTTCCATTTACTAGATATCACACATGTGCCGAACCCTACATTCCTTCCATATGTATTGTAGAATGTCATGGCATCATTAGCATTTTCAAAAATCATACCCTCACTTGGTTGTGCTCCATTGTATGATCTTGCATTAGAAGAGTTGGTTTTCCCTGGAGTGTTCACCTCAAAACCTTCTGACACTATTTTGTCACCTACATTTCAGAGTAAAAAAAAATTAACAATGTGTATATGAAGAAAAGACATATAACATATTGAAGTGTAATAATATGCACCTATAAATCCTGCCCATTAACCTATAACCCCTACTCTAACAACGTAAAATAATGAACATGCAACTTTAAGAACTAAAACTGCAGTTGAAATAAGGAAAAAAAAAAGAATCACAACTTTAACGCTTCAAACACAAATGACTTTAAATAAAAACATAATTTTAAAGACTTCAACCACAGCTGAAAAAATATAAAAAATAAAAATACAGCTATTAAAACTTCTACCGCAGCAGAAACAAGGGAAAATTTTACTTTTTCTGAGTGTAAGGCATAAAAATTAAATCTATCTACCTTCTTCCATGCCCTTAAAAGTGTGTCTTTTCAAACTGAAGAGAGAAGCTCTCCAATAGTAATTGGAGGAGTCGCCCAATAGCCAGACCTACTAACGACGATGGAGCGGAGTTAATGCGTTGCTACCTGTGGGAGAGAGGTGGAGGACTGAGACATTTAAAACACATTAATGATGTCCATCGAGTGGGAGAGAGGCGGAGTGACTAAACAAATCCGACTCACCTGTCTGCGTGGAAGAACTCGTCCGGCGTTCGTCATTCGACTCTGCATCGGAAAAAGGAGGAGCAGACACTTTGGGGCGCAGAGACTCGTCCGTCGTTCGCCTCCGCACAGAGGAAAGGAAGGCAGACACTTCGGCGTTCGCGTTCGAGGAGGAGGAGCAGAGACTTCGCGTTGGAGGAGGAGGAGTTTGGTGGCGGGAAAGGAAAGGAGGGGCAAAGATGTCTTTCTCCGTGAGACTGTGAGAGATAAGACGGTTATAATAAAATATGCCACTTCACCCTCTGTGAGTCCACTCGGCAAGCACCCATTGGGTGTGCTTGCCGATGTGTCACTTGTTGCACACCAACGGTGTGCACCAAGTATTTCTATCTTATTATTTAGAAAAAAATTTAGTGCACTTAAAATTTACATTTTACAGTTATATTTCTCTTTTCTTATTAATTTTATTTTATTATTTATGAAGAAGACTTATCAATTGTACATTAGTGTAGTTCTTAAGTTTTTTAGATTTTTTTAGTTTTAAGTCCCTATAAATAGATATATTTCTCTTTTAGTCTTTTAATTATAACTATTATTTTTTAATCCTCAAAATCGTATAATTACTCATCTGATAAGTATATGTTAAAAAAATAATATTTTGAAAACTATTCTATCTGAAGACAACTGTAGAATGGTAAAAATCGCCATGGCAACCAAACCCCCATTCTGGGCCTCTGGCAGCTCCCGGTGCTTGCCGACGACGACGGCAACAACCATGAGGGGCACCAACGAGTCCACCCACTCCATCTGCGCGTGCTTATGGAGGGGGACGATGGCAGTGCCACTACCGTGCTGTGATTGAGTTAAATAAATGAAATGAAACGATAAAACTATATATGATATTTTCTTTTAATTTGAGAGATATATAATTTAATAATTAAAATTGAGGAATATATAATTAAATATTATATAATTTTTATTTTTCTGCGAACATCTCTGCCGGGCTCTTTCGGTCCCCATCCTTAGATCCCTTTCGCCGATTTCAAAGGAGCACATGTTTTCTGCGATTTCTTCTTAAAAGGGGTTGGAACATAAGATATTTTCTGTGAATTTTTTTTTTTTGGCATTGTTTGTGCTAACGGAAAATCTTTAATCCTTTCCAACGCCAACATTTTGTTATGTATTCTCTAACTAAAAACATTCTGCCGTGTCCTGTAATCCTTTTGAACTACATACTAACGGAAACCGTAATCCTTTTCATTTCCTGTTTCTTGCACCATGAACATTATACCTGTCGGTATGAAATTGGAGGATTTTTTTTTTGCAATGTTTGTCCTAAAGGAAAACCATCTTATGTGTCTTCATTATTTCTGACGGCAAAGTTCTTGCAGCTACTCTACTAACATGGATCGAATTCTGGTTATATTTAGAAAATGAGGCTTATGTTATCCACTTGCATCGGAGAACAAGATTGGATGAGATTGTTCGTGATGTGTCTAGTAGGTGGAAGTTTTGTGTGGATAAAATGGAGTTGAAATTTGTGATACTTGAGTTAGCTAGTTCAAAAAAGAGAATTACAAATAAAGAAGATATTGACAGAATGATAGATATGCATGTTACTTTGGGTGCAAAGATGGTGAATGTGGAAGTAAGTATTAATGGTGCAGAATAACTTATAAGCACCAGATATTTATTTTGAATTAGTCATTGCATAATTATTTTGAATAAATAACTTAAAATAGTTATGTTTTCATGCAGACCATCTAGTGTACATTCTTCCGGAAGTAATAATCACTTATACGCTCTTGACGTGATGTCATCTCAAGAAGGGAGGAAGAGGGCTGACCTATAGTATGATATTATACACTAAGTTAATCAAACCTTTAACAATGTTGAACATGTTTATGGTGATTTGATTAAATATACTATTGCAAGAGGATTTGATTACATGTTTGTTAAGAATGACCTAACATGTGACAGTGAAATATAGATTTGCTCAATATAGTTGGTACATGCATGCAATTAGGGTTGGGGGGGGGTTTATTTTAAGATTAAGTAATTAAACAATGTGGACATATATGGTGGGGATTTGAGCACACAAAAACACCATATGGGTTCAAAGAAATGGATTGGTTCTATCATTGCTGAGAAAAATGTAGATACTCCATTGTACCAATCTAAAGACATAAAGAAAGATATCTTTTAGGGATTATGGAGTGGATGTGCCATATTATCAAGGAGTTTGCTCAAAAAGAGGTCCTTAGAGGTGAGAGATGTTCCTTTGATTGTTTACGTTGGTATAAAGATGCTATTGAGAGGTTTGATCCTGATAGCATTGTGGATCTTGATGTGTTTGTCGAAGGTTGCTTCATAAGATTTTTTTGTTTCTTTCCATGCTAATATTGTTGGTTTTGAGAGGGGGTGTAAGCCACTTCTATTTCTAGATGGTATATTTCTAAAGGACAAGTACAAAGGCATTTCTTCTTGCTGCCACTACTCTAAATGGAGAAAATGAGTTGTTCCTTCTTGCTTATGCTGCAGTTGATGTTGAAAATGAGAGTAATTGAGAATGGTTCTTTTTTGTCTGAGAAAGGTCATGTCAACTAATTGTAGAGTTACATTCATTTATGAAAGATGTAAATATTTGCTAAATACTATTCCAAATATTTTTTTTTTTTCAGAATCTTGTAATGCATATTGCTTGCATCATTTTAAGAAAATAAAATTCCAAGAAAATTGAAAGGAAATACCGTGGAAAAAAAGCAAAAAAATTGTTTTCATTATTTGATCAGGCAACATATCAGACAACATATGCATATAAAGTGGAGGACAATGAGGCAGCTTTAAGGACAATGGGTGGACTTTCTCAATGGCAGAAAAATGGGCACGTGATTCAAATCCTAACCATTGGGCAAATGCTTACTTTGAGGGTGAACGTTATGGGGAGATATATTCTAATGTGGTAGAGTCTTTCAATGCATGGATTGATGAAGCTATAAATCTTCATATTTTTCACTTCTGATGTGTATCATACATGTTATGAGGAGACTATTTGTGACGACCCAACCAACAAATTGACCCAACAATCATGTTAGTTGGTAGATTTATCAGAAATGTCACACATCCTAAGATTACTCCCAATCGAGCACGCTTAACTTCAGATTATTTTTTCTGCTCGAGCTCTAAAAATGACTAGTCCGAGTTGATAGTAGTCTGCTGATTTAATATATTTAACATTGTAGCACCATTGATTTTTAAAATCAAGAAAAATAAAATTTCATTATTTAATAAATGAGATAAATTGATTTAATTAGAATAAAAGGTAATTAAAATAATACCCATTAAGCTAAATTATTAATGGGTTACCCTAATAACCCAAACCTAATAAATTGGGCCCAAATAAGGTTAGCCCATCATGGGATGGGAAATAATTAAGCCAAATTCGGAATAAAAATAAGTGATAATTAGGAAAATGTTTAAATAATTATTAAATAAGTCATGTTTATCTCAAATAAGAGTCCCTAACCCATCCTAACCCCATTGGCCACGAAATTAGGCCCCTCCCTATCTTATTAGATGGATAATAACAAGAAAAATAGGTGATAATCATGAAAATTCGTAATTAAAGGAGGAGGAAAGAGTTTTAGGTGATTTAGAACTCTACAAGCCATCAAAACACCCCCCATTTGACCCTAGCACCCCATAGCTCGTGGCTGGAACTCAGGGGGACGAAGTGGAGGAGTCTTGGACATGGGAGCTCGGAGGAGAAGGCTGGAGCAAGGGTTTTTCTCTTCCTTTCTTCGTTTAGCTTTTCTTGTCAGCACCAAAAGGTAGGCAATCTCTCAAAATAAAATCGTGAAATAATTATCCTAGGTAGCCTTCATGTACCTCTTCAAAAGCCTTATGGTTTCGTGGTATTCTGTTCATCCATTTGGGTGAATTTAAATCGTGAAAACCTGCTGTATCATGAACCCGAAATCTCATGCTTTCTCTAATCCCCCGCATGTACTTGTTCCCATGCCATGATAAAATTCTCAGTTATACTGCATCAAACTAGCTTTCAAACTCCTCTGGTCTTGCTCGATTTCGATCTCCCATGAGGGAGAATTAAATATTTGAATCTATGTCTATTTCATGTACCCGACTCTTCAAGTTTACCTTTAAACTTCGTGTATACTTGATATCCTGCTATGAGAAAATTCTCTAAAGTACTACATCATGTTAGCTTTCGAACGCCCTTGGTTTCGTAATTTTTCATCATGTATTCACCTTCAATTAATTCGTTGAACCCTGACTGCGCCTGTTTAGATTACCGAAAAGTAACCCGATCAATGTATGTCTAAACCTTGTCTATTTTCAAATCAATCATGTATGTTGATATATATACATGTCTACTTTTGTTTAAAACTGGTTTCGTACTTTTTGGATCACCGTACTATTTTATACGGAATTTAGAACGTCCCTGTATCACAGAGGACTCGCCCTGGAAAAAAGGGAAAAAGGGCAATCCCACCTATTATCGCGACGGCGCGATCCGTCGCGATATCAGTGGGGTCGCGCCGACCGATGGCGTCGCATCAAGAACGCGGCGGCATAAGCCGCCGCGATTCACTCCGGACCAGGCCAGACCGGCCAGGTCCCATGTCGCGCCTGACCGCCCTGTCGCGACTTGAATCGCGATAGGTATGTCTGCCGCGTTTTCATGAATCCGAACAGAATGGAAAATTGTGCATATGCCCCGTTGTTTAAGCTTTATACCCTTTAATTAACCATGATTAACCCATGTTATAGTTAATTCGATTTGGTAAATTAATAAATGGCATTAATGATATAAATTTAATTATTTAAAATGACATTGCACGACTTGTCATATCCTCAAGATTTCTTTACACTTACGCACACACAACATTATTAAATGCCATTTGACCTTGATAAATTATGCAATAATGTATTCGGTTAATTAGCGAAATAAATGACTAAATTACCCTATTTTATTAAATACAATTGTTTTCGTTTTACTCGCGCATTTTATCTACCGTTACCGTTTTCCCTCGGCCTCCGAGCACTCGAGGCACGACGGACCCGTTTTCTACACACTTTTCCCTTGACTTGGACCACCTCTCCACCGGGAATACTCTCGACTAGACCAGGGACTCCTTGTCAAGACCTCCGTAAGTCTTTTTGGCTTTGGCGCACGTTCTTAGTCAACAAGCTGGTTGTACCCCAAAACCCGTTACACTCTTAGGGATCAGTACGATCCAAGCCTTAGTGTTCCTTCTCGTCTTGAGTTCACACCGGACCACTTGACCCGTGTACACAGCACGACTAATGGGCGGTTGTGACTTCTACCAGACTGCCGGCACCCGATCCGGTGCTGTGCAACTGTTACTATCGGAATTTCTTGTTATTTTACGATTGTACCCCTCTCATCTACAGTCTCTTTACTCTCATCTATTCACATTCTCTCTACACTCTCATCTATCTCGTCTAGTACTCTCTTATCTCTTCTTGGTACTCTATTGGCCTTTCGTGTGATTGTCTAAGATAAAAGAAATGACTAATGCTAGCGCAATAGGGCCCGATCAGGTCCTGGGAGGAGCGCCCCGAAAAGTGCTAGTGCCCATGGGAGTTAAAATGATCATAGGATGTGTTACGGCATGCATCCAGCGCCAGTTTACTATCTAGATTAATCTATGACAATCAAAGTGCTATCTCTACAAGTGCAAGCGTGATCGTTACTATTGCTCCGTTGTGCAATTTACATGTTATATCGTTACATGACCATTATTTTGTCGTTCTCGTTGTACTATTTTCCCTGTGCCAGTTGCAATTGTTCTCTCGTTATCGTGACATGCTCTACATGACTTTACTCTCTAGTTAATCTGCCTTTAAAATATTAACTATTTAAAGCATGCTTGTGTCCATGAGATATTAAGTCCTACTGGGCATTATTCACTCATCCTGCGTATTTATTTAATGTGTACATGTGAGTCGAATGGAGACGACCACACATACGAGGACGGAACTGAGGGAGATGCTCAGGAGTGACCATTTCAGCCATCGATGCTATCTAGTAGTAGTTAGTATAGTTATGAGTCAGTTAGTCATGATGTAATAGTTTGAGTTTGAATAAAGTACTCGGGGCCCTAGTTCTGGCTCTGATACGTTGATATATTAGTCAGTTTATGAAGGTGATGAGTTATTAGTGAATGTAATGGAGATTGTTGGATTATTAATGAAATATGAGGTTGTTTGGTATTATTTCCATTTGTGTAATGGTTTGTTATTTATTTCTCACTCTGTACTATTTAATAACTGTAATCCCGCTCCAATATTCCGCGTCGGGGTGTTACAGTTTTGTGGTATCAGAGCCTAGGTTATTCTTAAGTATAAGATGATCTAGGTTTGACCTGACTTGACTTAGAGTCTAATTCCATACCTATGTGAGATGGGTAGAACCGTGGGTAATGAGATAAAATAAACTCACACACGCACAAACCTAGTGCAAACTCAACGACTTACATTTAAATTCTCTTTTGAAGGCACTTAATCAATGGCAGTGGAGCGTGCTCAACTCCGTAACATGCATCAGACTATCCAACAGCTTACCCAAGCTTTACTTCAGGCTGCTGGAGCCAACAACAATAATAACAACAACCGAGCAGCTGGTGATTTACATAGAAATTTTCGCAACCTGAATCCGCCTCGATTCAGTGGTACCACAGACCCTGATGAGGCCGAGAACTGGCTCAGGAAGATTGAGCGTATCTTCGGCGTTATGCAATGCGCGGATGGTGATAAGCTACTGTTAGCAACATTCCATCTAGAAAGGGACGCCCGTGCGTGGTGGGAGTTCGTTGAGGCTACTCGAGCAAATGCACAGTTCACATGGGAGGAGTTCAAGGAGAACTTTAACTCCAAGTACTTCTCTGAAAGAGTCCAAGAGAGGAAGGCCTCTGAGTTTGCTGCACTTAAGCAGAGGAACCTCACAATTGCTGAATACGAAGCACAGTTCTCATGATTGGCTCGTTATGCCAATCATCTGGTTGGTACTGAAAGAATGAAGGCCAAGCGTTTCCTCAATGGGCTCAGGCCCGCATATATCACACAGCTGGCACCTATGGATATTCATACTTATCCGGAAATGGTCAGGAGAGCACAGTTACTGGAGGATGCGACCGAGTTCACGGATCGCATCAAGGGCAGAATAGTAACGAAGGAGCTGACTTCTAGAGCACCAAGCAAGCCTGCTTACGGCAAGAAAAGGTCGTTGACTATCACTGATGGGCCAAGCCAAGAGCGGAAGCCCAAAGTCCCCACCACTACTGCTGCGAACAACAAACCAAGATGCAAGCATTGTGACAAGCTTGGTCACACGACAGATGAATGCTGGAGGAAGGCAGGTGCTTGCCTTCGCTGTGGAAGTCGTGATCACCGCATACAAGAATGTCCCCTATTGAAAGAAAATGAAAAGCGTCCTACGGGACAGAAGAAGCCAGGCCGACTGCAGGCTCTGCAAGAAGTGGACACCACCGAGGAAGGTGGCGTGGTGGAAGGTACACTACCAGTCTTTTCTCAATCAACATTTGTTTTGTTTGATACTGGCGCAACACATTCGTTCATATCACAAGCATTTGCTGATACATTAAATGAAAAACCTGCATCTATGCAATTTGAATTGCCTGTTACTACACCATTGGGAGAAAAGGCTCAACTCAACAAATACTTTCCTTTAGCTGATGTTAAGGTTGGTGAACTTAACCTTAGAGCTGACCTGATCTGTATGCCCATGGAGGGCTACGATGTCATTCTGGGAGCCGATTGGCTATCCACGTATGGGGCTTGTGTTGATTGTCGAAGAGGGAAGATTACTTTTAGTGAATTCCCTAAGCTGATCTTCATAGGACGTAGACAAAAGAGGCACTTGTCTCTCGTCTCTGCCATAAAGGCACAAAACATGATAAGAAAGGGCTGTGTGGCATTTCTTGCCGCAGTTGTAGTTGAGAAGAAAGCAACCAAGATATCAGACATTCACATAGTGCAAGAATACCCTGATGTGTTTCCCGATGAGCTACTAGGCATTCCACCTGAGAGAGATGTGAATTTCTCAATTGACCTCGTACCTGGAGCTGCACCGGTTTCACGGCAACCCTACAGGATGTCCCCCGCTAAATTAAAAGAGTTGAAAGAGCAATTGATTGAACTTCTAGAAAAGGGTTTTATTAGGCCGAGTACTTCTCCTTGGGGAGCACCAGTGTTGTTCGTCAAGAAGAAGGACGGATCTATGAGGTTATGCATCGATTACAGGCAGCTGAACAGTCTCACTATCAAGAACAAGTACCCCCTGCCGCGTGTTGATGAATTATTTGATCAGATATCAGGAGCTAAATAATTTTCTGAGATTGACCTTAGATCGGGATATCATCAGATGAGGATTCAAGATGCAGATATCTACAAGACAACTTTCAGAAGCAGGTACGGTCATTATGAATTTGTAGTCATGCCTTTTGGACTAACCAATGCTCCTACATCTTTTATGCAATTAATGAACAGTATCTACCGACCCTACCTCGACAAGTTCGTCGTGGTATTCATTGATGATATTCTCATATACTCCAAGACCAAAGAAGAGCATGAGGAGCATTTGAGGATCGCTCTACAAATCTTGCGGGACAACCAACTCTACGCCAAATTGAGCAAGTGTGAATTCTGGCTCGAGGAGGTGTCGTTCCTAGGTCATGTTATTTCCAAGGACGGTATCGCTATCGACCCTTCCAAGGTAGAAGCCGTACTCAACTGGGAAAGGCCGACCAATGTCACAGAAATCAGAAGCTTTCTTGGACTGGCTGGATATTACAGACGGTTCATAAAAGACTTCTCCAAGATAGCTGTACCTCTTACACGTCTTACGCGAAAAGAGAATCCCTATGTCTGGAGCAAGGAGTACGAGAAGAGCTTCCAGACACTGAAGCAGTTGTTGACGTCTGCACCTGTCCTCGCATTACCAGTCGAAGGAGCAGGATTCTCAGTCTACACTGATGCATCTGGAATCGGTCTAGGCTGTGTACTAATGCAGAATGAGAAAGTAATAGCTTATTCTTCAAGGCAGTTGAAGCCACACGAAGTCAATTATCCTGTCCATGACTTAGAGCTAGCTGCTGTGGTATTTGCACTCAAAATCTGGAGGCATTACCTGCATGGGGAACAATTTATTGTCTACTCCGACCACAAGAGTTTGAAATACTTATTTTCTCAAAAGGAGCTTAATATGCGACAACGGAGATGGCTGGAGTACTTGAAAGACTTTGATTTCAACATCCAATACCATCCAGGCAAAGGTAATGCAGTAGCCGATGGACTCAGTAGAAAGCCAGTAGCTCCGATATCCTGTCTAGTCATGGGCGAGATGCAATTGTTAGAATAATTCGCCAACCTGAATCTGAACATTGAGCAGAGAAATGATAAGATGATAGTTGCTAACCTTAGAGCTCAACCCGACATCTTTGTCGAGATCAGAGAGCAACAGGCTAATGATCCGTTTCTAATCAGAGTAAGAGAGACCATAGCTGACAAGCCAGACTTCTCCATCGCTGAAGATGGAAGAATATTATTCCAAGCCAGGACATGCGTGCCTGACAATGAGGAGCTGAAGAGAAAGCTGATGGATGAAGCCCACAAGACTAAGTACACAATTCACCCAGGTGCAACCAAGATGTACCAAGACATGAAAAGGTCATTTTGGTGGCCAAACATGAAGCGTGAGGTAGCTGAGCATGCCGCGCACTGCCTCACTTGTCAGCAGGTAAAGGCAGAACATTGTCGTCCTGCGGGTGTACTTAGACCCTTGGACATACCTGAATGGAAGTGGGAAAGCATCGGAATGGATTTCATCATGGGTTTACCCCGAACTCGTGGTGGACTAGATGCTATTTGGGTCATTGTGGATAGATTGACAAAGTCTGCACACTTTCTAGCAATTCGAAGTACCTGGAGTGTTGATGTGCTTGCAGCTTTGTATGTGAAGGAGATAGTCAGATTACATGGAGTTCCAGTATCCATTGTCTCAGATCGTGACCCTAGGTTCACTTCTAGATTCTAGAAGGGGCTCCAGGCTGCCCTAGGCATAAAACTCAACTTTAGCACAGATTTCCACCCACAGACGGATGGACAGACTGAAAGAACAAATCAGATAGTGGAAGACATGCTACGAGCTTGTGCTATAGACTTGGAAGGGTATTGGAATGAACAATTGTCTCTAATAGAATTTACCTACAACAATAGCTATCAGGCCAGCATTAAGATGGCACCATTTGAAGCATTATACGGCAGAAGTTGCAGATTGCCGGTATGCTGGAATGAAGTTGGTGAGCAGCAATGGCTAGGACCAGATATGGTGCAGAACACTAGCAGGGACATACAGATTATCAGAGACAGAATTAAGATAGCTCAATCCAGGCAGAAGAGCTATGCAGACAAAAGAAGAAGGGATTTAGAATTTCAAGCTGGAGATCATGTGATGCTCAAAGTATCCCCGACCCGAGGATTTCAGAGGTTTGGGATGAAAGGCAAGCTGAGACCGAGATTCATAGGTCCATTTGAAGTATTAGATAGAGTTGGCGAGGTGGCGTACCGACTAGCACTACCTCCCCAGTTCTATACCGTACATAACATGTTCAATGTGTCAATGCTGAGAATGTACGTGTATGATCCATCGCACGTAATCAGCTATGATGACATTACTCTGAACAAGGATATGACCTATGAAGAAAGACCAGTGAAGATCTTAGACAAGAAGATGCAACAGCTTCGGAATCGATCCATACCTGTGGTCAAGATTCTATGGAGGAATCACGAAGTTGAAGAGGCAACATGGGAGCCTGAAGCAACCATGCGACGAAATTATCCGGATCTATTCAGTAAGACATTCTTCCTCTTACGATTATATGAATTTGGGGACCAAATTCTTTTTAAGAATGGAAGATGTAGCACCCTTGATTTTTAAAATCAAGAAAAATAAAATTTTATTATTTAATAAATGAGATAAATTGATTTAATTAGAATAAAAGGGAATTAAAACAATACCTATTAAGCTAAATTATTAATGGGTTACCCTAATAACCCAAACCTAATAAATTGGGCCCAAATAAGGTTAGCCCATCATGGGATGAGAAATAATTAAGCCAAATTCGGAATAAAAATAAGTGATAATTAAGAAAAGGTTTAAATAATTATTAAATAAGTCATGTTTATCTCAAATAAGAGTCCCTAACCCATCCTAACCCCATTGGCCACGAAATTAGGCCCCTCCCTATCTTATTAGATGGATAATAGCAAGAAAAATAGGTGATAATTATGGAAATTCGTAATTAAAGGAGGAGGAAAGAGTTTTAGGTGATTTAGAACTCTACAAGCCATCAAAACACCCCCCATTTGACCCTAGCACCCCATAGCTCGTGGCTGGAACTTAGGGGGACGAAGTGGAGGAGTCTTGGACGTGGGAGCTCGGAGGAGAAGGCTGGAGCAAGGGTTTTTCTCTTCCTTTCTTCGTCACAGAACCCAAGCTTTTCTTGTCAGCACCAAAAGGTAGGCAATGTCTCAAGATAAAATCGTGAAATAATTACCCTAGGTAGCCTTCATGTACCTCTTCAAAAGTCCTATGGTTTCGTGGTATTCTGTTCATCCATTTGGGCGAATTTAAATCGTGAAAACCTGCTGTATCATGAACCCGAAATCTCATACTTTCTCTAATCCCCCGCATGTACTTGTTCCCATGCCATGATAAAATTCTCAGTTATACTGCATCATACTATCTTTCAAACGCCTCTGGTCTTGCTCGATTTCGATCTCCCATGAGGGTGAATTAAATATTTGAATCTCTGTCTGTTTCATGTACCCGACTCTTCAAGTTTACCTTTAAACTTCGTGTATACTTGATATCCTGCTATGAGAAAATTATCTAAAGTACTACATCATGTTAGCTTTCGAACGCCCTTGGTTTCGTAATTTTTCATCATGTATTCATCTTCAATTAATTCATTGAACCCTGACTGCGCCTGTTTAGGTTACCGAAAAGTAACCCGATCAATGCATGTCTAAACCTTGTCTATTTTCAAATCAATCATGTTGATAGATATACATGTCTACTTTTGTTTAAAACTGGTTTCGTGCTTTTTGGATCACCGTACTATTTTATACGGAATTTAGAACGTCCCTGTATCACATAGGACTCGCCCTGAGAAAAAAGGAAAAAGGGCAATCCCACCTGTTATCACGACGGCACGATCCGCCGCGATATCAGTGGGGTCGCACCGGCCGATGGCGTCGCGTCAAGAACGCGGCGGCATAAGCCGCCGCGTTTCACTCCGGACCAGGCCAGACCGGCCAGGTCCCATGTTGCGCCCGACCGCCCTGTCGCGACTTGAATCGCGACGGGTATGTCTGCCGCATTTTCATGAATCCGACCAGAATGGAAAATTGTGCATATGCCCCGTTGTTTAAGCTTTATACCCTTTAATTAACCATGATTAACCCATGTTATAGTTAATTCGACTTGGTAAATTAATAAATGACATTAATGATATAAATTTAATTATTTAAAATGACATTGCACGACTTGTCATATCCTCAAGATTTCTTTACACTTACGCACACACAACATTATTAAATGCCATTTGACCTTGATAAATTATGCAATAATGTATTCTGTTAATTAGCGAAATAAATGACTAAATTACCCTATTTTATTAAATACAATTGTTTTCGTTTTACTCGCGCATTTTATCTACCGTTACCGTTTTCCCTCGGCCTCCGAGCACTCGAGGCACGACGGACCCGTTTTCTACACACTTTTCCCTTGACTTGGACCACCTCTCCACCGGGAATACTCTCGACTGGACCAGGGACTCCTTGTCAAGACCTCCGTAAGTCTTCTTGGCTTTGGTGCACGTCCTTAGTCAACGAGCTGGTTGTACCCCAAAATCCGTTACACTCTTAGGGATCAGTACGATCCAAGCCTTAGTGTTCCTTCTCGTCTTGAGTTCACACCGGACCACCTGACCCGTGTACACAGCACGGCTAAGGGGCGGTTGTGACTTCTACCAGACTGTCGGCACCCGATCCGGTGCTGTGCAACCGTTACTATCGGAATTTCTCGTTGTTTTACGATTGTACCTGTCATGTCCTAATAAAAGGCTATTTATCGGGAGTGACAGAAAACATGCACAAAATGTAATAATTATTTATCCATTCATAACGTCATAACGCGGAAGTTTAATTACATAGATACTCCTCATAACAACTAAGTGAGGAGTAGATCAAAACAAACTTAATTTACATATCCCTTTTTTACACTACTGAACAGAAATAGAAACATATTGGCTTGCTCATCATGTCGGTCCACTCAGCACTCAGACCCTTAAACGTCATCCCCATCTGTATTACCTGAAAATGGTAGGAAATAATGAGCTAACTAGCCCAGTAGAATTCAAATTCCATAGTTCAATTCATAGTTCAAGAGTGTATACATGATAACCAAGACAAGGGCAGAATATCAAAGAGAGTCACACCAGATTTCAGGACAGTAAGCTTGATGCAATGACAGTAAAACTCAGATCATGCTCAGATATATAGCTCGAGAATTGATTCACATATCATCTACATAGTACTGGAATTATGATGACCATATTCAGAAAATAGTTGATGCAATGCCAGACATCCAGACATCCTTATCATTCCACGTGGTCCGAAAATGAATTCGGGTGCTCCTCCCAGGACTGGACCAGCCCTATTTGCACAGGCATAAAAATCACAGGGGGTACAAAGACCCAATAATGTCATCTCCATTAATTCACATCTCATAAGGTGTTCAAGCATATGAACTCTCAGGTGTTTAGATTTTATAGACCCAATTACCGAATATCGAAGAATAGACTCAATCGGAGTGCTATTCGTAATTGACAACTTTAAGAATAATTCAAGGGGAGTTAAGGTACACAAAGTGGGTGAACTTAGCAGTAGTATGACAGTAAATATCAAGGTAAATGAGAGGGTAACTTTCTTGGCTTTTAGGATGAAGTTTTAGCATGGATTCGGACATGAGAGAGTGCAGAAATCTGAATCAGCATGGTACCTGTCGACAGCCAGGAAGGGGCTGTCGACAGCAAGCAGCAGACAGAGCTCAGGTTTGCTGGACTGTGTGTATCTGTCGACAGCAACCAGGGACCTGTCGACAGCTACACACAGTCCCAGTTATCTGGGTTCTGGATAGCATGCGCCTGTCGACAGCTTTGGGCCGGCTGTCGACAGGTAGCTGCAGAACTTCTAGAAGTGCTTTGTAAATCTGTTCTAAAGGTCCTAATTTTTGAATCTATGAACCAAGACATGTTTTATATCAAATAGAAGAGTCTAACTATGGTTCTCATAGTGGTTTATAAACCGAACAAACAAGATGAAACAAGAGGTTTACAATTCAAGCTTGACTTGCTTGAAACTAAACATAGTTTAGTACTAGAAGCAGAACCTTGATAGCAATGGTTGGATGGAAGGTTCCTACATGATGGACACTAAACCACAACATGTTTTATGGATCTAAATCAAAACTTGAAGTATCAACCATCGAAACCGAAATCTTCATATTATCCTACAAAGATAGTTGAGACTTCTACAACTTTATAGCATGTACAAAGATCAAAGGTGGAAGAAGGGAATAGGAGTTAATTTCTAAAATGGAACGAGGTTGTTCCTCTCCCAACAAGAGTGTTTCTATCATGACTGGAAAGGGAAAAACAGAGGATCACAAGTATAGTCACTTATTCGTTTATTACGAATTTCTTGTGACATATGAAAAATCGAATTGAACCATAGAGATATGAATCCTACCTAGTTGAGGAAAATGAAGGACCACAAGTGAAGGAATAAACAAGTGGAGCTTGTTGTTGTAGCAGCAACAGCCTCCAAGATGGCTCCACAACCACTTCTCAGCAACAGCTCCAACAAGAGTTCGAGCAGGAACAAGATGCAAGAAGAACCAGCAGTTCAAGCAGCAACAACCTCTTCACAGTGCTTGCAACTAGGAACACCTCCCTAAACAAGATGTTATCCAGAGAAATGGCAGCAGCATAACAGTAGGAAAGGGTGCAGAAGGGTTCAAACTAAGGAGAGGAACTGGCTTTTATAGCCCAGTCAAGTTCCTCTGCGTGAAGACACCTCCCATGCACAGGTGTAAACGGTAAAACCCCTTGGTTTTTACTGTTTACACATGTCCCATGCATCCAACCTCACACCTACACCTCATCCACCATCATGAAGAATTTTAACCCCAGTTCTATCCTTATCCTAATGTGTGCTGGCCTCCTCAAGGCTTCACACGTAAGCTCCCGTAAAATCCCAGAAAATGGTTGCCGTAATTGTTCCATAATTCAACTGGTCCAATATTCACTATGTAAACCCATCCAAATGGTGTCCATTTGTAATGAAATTTTAACCATAGACTAATATAATGGTTTTACAAATTATGGTAATTTTTATTCAATTTTTAGAATTTATTTTACAGTAGGTAAAAAATCACCCGAAAAATGGTCGCGTCGACTTAATCTCGAAATCCATACGTCGAAAAATTCAGATAATTACATATTTGACTTTTCCATATTTTTCTGGAAATTATGATGTTCTCGGATTTCATTTTCGTTACCATTTTTCAGTGTCGCCCTGTGGGAGCGCGCATGTCCGAGTACGACACTGGGGTAACGTTAGTTAATACCAATCATACCCAAACATTAATTATTTCAATTTAAGACTAATGCTTAAGTCTAATAACTTTATTATTCATGTTTTTCTACAAATAAAAATTCTGGGGTGTTACAGTACCCCTCTCATCTACAGTCTCTTTACTCTCATCTATTCACATTCTCTCTACACTCTCATCTATCTCGTCTAGTACTCTCTTATCTCTTCTTGGTACTCTATTGGCCTTTCGTGTGATTGTCTAAGATAAAAGAAATGACTAATGCCAACGCAATAGGGCCCGATCAGGTACTGGGAGGAGCGCCCCGAAAAGTGCTAGTGACTATGGGAGTTAAAATGATCATAGGATGTGTTACGACATGCATCCAGCGCCAGTTTACTATCTAGATTAATCTATGACAATCAAAGTGCTATCTCTACAAGTGCAAGCGTGATCGTTACTAGTGCACCGTTGTGCAATTTACATGTTATATCGTTACATGGCCATTCTTTTGTCACTCTCGTTGTACTATTTTCCCTGTGCCAGTTGCAATTGTTCTCTCGTTATCGTGACATGCTCTACATGACTTTACTCTCTAGTTAACCTGCCTTTAAAATATTAACTATTTAAAGCATGCTTGTGTTCATGAGATATTAAGTCCTACTGGGCGTTATTCGCTCATCCTGCGTATTTATTTAATGTGTACAGGTGAGTCAGATGGAGACGACCACACATACGAGGACGGAACTGAGGGAGATGCTCAGGAGTGGCCATTTCAGCCATCGATGCTATCTAGTAGTAGTTAGTATAGTTATGAGTCAGTTAGTCATGATGTAATAGTTTGAGTTTGAATAAAGTACTCGGGGCCCTAGTTCTGGCTCTGATATGTTGATGTATTAGTCAGTTTATGAAGATGATGAGTTATTAGTGAATGTAATGGAGATTGTTGGATTATTAATGAAATATGAGATTGTTTGGTATTATTTCCATTTGTGTAATGGTTTGTTATTTATTTCTCGCTCTGTACTATTAAATAACTGTAATCCCACTCTGATATTCCGCGTCGGGGCGTTACAAACATATTCATATATGATGTGTTACAATCTACCCCTCTTATACAAACGACGTCCTCATCGCTAAGCACATATAACACACGGTCAAACCCCAAGCAAAAAGGATTCTAGATAGAGGTGACCCCCACAGGTCAAGAGGTGGTTCCTGCTATGTAGCACTTTGCGCCATTATGGCCTCAAGAGGTGACTCCCATAAATTAACACTTTGTCCTATGTGACACTTAGTTCATCCACTTCCAGCTAGGTAAGACTCTGATACCATTTGTGACGACCCAACTAGCAAACTGACCCAACAATTGTGGTAGATGGTAGACTTTTCAAAAAGGTCACAAATCTTGAGATTACTCCCAACCGAGCACGCTTAACTTCAGAGTTCTTTCCGTGCTAGAGTTTCGAAAATGACTAGTCCGAGTTGTTGGTAGTCTGTTGATTTAATCTATTTAACATATTCATATATGAGGTGTTACACTATTCATCCCATCTCAAACATTGATAAACTAGAAGTAGAGTTTGATTATATTAAAATCTGACCTCTTATGACAAAGAAACGGCCTTGTAGGTGAAATAAGAATATAATACCATCTCAACAGTCTTTGGAAGTGGACAAGATTGTGTACACTTGTTCTAGATGCAAACAACCTAGCCATAACAAAAAACCTTGCTCTAACCTGATAGCTGAATACGTAAACACTAGTTCTAGTTACATAATGTCATCGTAAATGTTTTAGTTAATGAAATACTGTGATTCTCATTTCATTGTGTAAATTTGTAGGAATATCAAGTCATAGTCTCATCCCACATATGCGGTGTCCAGTTGGACATGGATATTATGTAGTAAGACAAGTCACATAGAAAGAAATCCAGAGAGACACTATTATAAATGCAAGGTATTCTCTTACATGCATGCAATAATCTTTTAAATTATTAGTTCTACTTTATTCAATGATATAATACTTTTGCTTATTGTCAAGAATATGTTGCTTGTGATTTTTTCATGTGGTGTAATCATCTGAAACATTTTGTGGAGTTGTCTTCATCTTCAAACATGTTGTGAGAAAGAATTGCACATTAGATCTTTACAACATCACATTACACAGTTAGAGGGAGAACTTAAGCAATGTCACTTTTGAAGAAATCTAAGATGGTTGCCAAAGCTTTACTAAAAGCTTTTTCTTTTCTCAATATTACTGTTGACGAGGGTGGGAGTGACGAGGATTCGGAGACATTTAGTAATCTATGTTTATGAATTATTATTGTACTATGAACTTGTATTTGGTCCAACTCGAAAAATCGCACCGAACAGATCGGTTCGGTTCGGGTTGGACATCCCTTCAGTTCAGTTTCACATTGTGGAATCAAAATAAACCAAATATATATATATATATATAATATAATATAATTTTACAATAGAACACATAGCACAGTTGGTTTGTTCATTGGTCTTCTTTTGAGAGGTTGCGAGATAATGGTTTTTTTTTAATTTCGATTTGCACCAGTTCGATTCAGTTCGTCATAAATTTCTGTTCTGTTCGATTCATAAAAAGAAAGTGAATCGGACCGTGTTCACCCCTATTTGGAAATAGTTGTTAATGAACTTATTACTATTTAGTTTGAATGTTTGATTATAACTTGTGTGTTAAAAATGGAACAGCTTTTGTGTAAGACATTGCCGCCTGAGCGAATAATAAGGGCCTATCTAAGTAATCGGTTTTTCTTGTAAGACACTACTGCCTGATCAAACAATCAGAAATTTTTTCTTAGAAATTTTTTGATCATGTTTAAATAATCGATTTGATCAGGGATGACTGGCCATGCCCTGTCTAAATAATCGGTTTGATCAGAATTTTTCTGCACAGCATGTGGATGTTTGATCAGGGATCATGATCAAATAATTTTTCCAAATTTTCAAAGAGATTGGAAATAATTTGAAAATTCTTCACCTCATATCATTCTTTAGGTATTTTAGACTTGAAGGTGAAATTCCCCCCCCCCCCCCCTTTTTTTTAATAGGAAAGTGCAAGGGTCGAGATTTGAACCTACATTGAAGGGCCTTAATTGATCACTCGTTTCATAAAACTAGAGGTGGATGCATGAGCTAACAACGTGCGGGGGGCCATGTCCATGGCATGCCAGACGAGTTTGGTAGCTTAAAAAAAGAGTTATTGTGAGTGAAACATAGTATTTGAACTCGAGTCCCTCAAATTATGCACATGTTTAAGTATTATGTTCCTATTATAGTTGTTAACGGATCGGAGTCAGAATTAGAAATGAGTGTGTTACTGCTAGAGTAATGAGATCGGCCTTTTCAATGTCGGAATAGCGCTGTTCTGCCCCCCGCAAGGCTTTGCTGGTGTAGTAGACCGGGAGGTGACTTTGGTCTTCTTCCCTCATGAGCACCGAGCTAATTGAGTAGTCGGTGGCCGAGATATAGAGGAGCAGCTCTTCTCCTGCAAGAGGTTTACTTAAAGTGGGGACATTAGCTAAATGTTCTTTGAGCTCATCGAATGCCTTCTGGCACTCGCTATTCCATTCGAACCGACCCTTCCTTAACACGTTGAAGAATGGTCGGCACCTCTCGGCAGACTTCGACATGAACCTGCTCAGGGCAGTGATTCGGCCGTTAAGCCTTTGTACCTCTTTGATGGTCCTCGGGGCCATCATGTCGAGGATGGCTTGCACCTTATCAGGGTTGACGTCGATGCCTCGGCTGGAGACGAGGTAGCCGAGGAACTTCCCCGCGCGAACGCCGAAGACGCACTTCTCGGGGTTGAGCTTCATCCCGTATTGCCGTAGGATGTCGAACGCCTCAGACAAATCCCAAATGTGGTCCTCGGTCCTTCGGCTCTTTACCAGCATATCGTCGATGTAAATCTCCATGGTCCTTCCGATTTGCTTTTCGAACATCATGTTGACGAGCCTTTGATACGTAGCGCCTGCATTCTTCAATCCGAATGGCATTCTAGTGAAGCAATACAAACCTTTCTCGGTGGTGAACGAGGTCTTCTCCTCGTCCTCTGGCGCCATCCGGATTTGGTGATACCCCGAGTAGGCGTCGAGGAAGCTGAGAAGCTCATGCCCCGCTATTGAGTCAACGAGCTGATCTATGCGAGGAAGGGGGAAGCTGTCCTTTGGGCAGGCTTTGTTGAGGTCGGTGAAATCCACGCACATGCGCCACTTTCCATTGGCCTTCTTGACAAGGACGACGTTTGCTACCCACTCAGGATAGAAAGCGTCTCGGACGGTCCCCGCTCGGAGGTACTTCGACAGGTTCTCGTCTACGGCGCCCTGGCGATTTGCTGAAAGGGGGCACTTCTTCTGACGAACGGGTCGAGCTCGGGGATCTACCTTTAGATGATGTTGGATTACCCCGGGGTCGATCCCTGGGAGATTGCTCTCGGCCCACGCAAAGACGTCGCCGCTCTCTGCGAGATAACGAATCAGCTCCGCCTCCAGCTCATGGAGCTCGGTGCCGATTTCTAGGGATCTCCCGCTTGCTATTTCGATGTGCTTTGTCTATTCAGCAGGCTTATGCCTCTCACCATCAATATCAAACTCAGGCCTGTACTCGGGAATAGAGGGTTCTTTTGCTTTAATGGAGTTTACATAGCACCTGCGGGCTTCGGTTTGGTCCCCCGAGACCTCCCCTACCCCGCATGGCGTCAGGAACTTTAATTTTTGGTGATAGGTAGATGGAACCCCTCCCAACTTCCCTAACAGCCCCCGGACAAAGATGGCGTTGTAGGCCGACTTCACTTTGACAACCAGGAAGTCGACCTCAACAGTTACAGAGCATGGGCTGGACCCGAGCGTGACCTTCAGCTTGATTGAGCCTTCAGCGCTGACCGGGGATCCGCTGAAGCCGAAGAGCGGGGTCGTTATTGGCTTTAACTCGGTGCTCAAATTTGTCATCTTCAAGAAACAATCGTAGAAGAGGACGTCAGGGGCGGCTCCGCCATCGACGAGGATTCGGTGGACGCTGTATCCGTCGATGTCGGCGCTGATGACGAGCGCATCGTCGTGAGGGAAACTGAGGCCGACGGAGTCGTCCTCAGAGAATGTGATCACCAAGTTGGACTTCAGGCCTGAGTTTCCTGAAGTCGAGCCCACGACCGAGGCGTACGCCTTCCGCTTCCTGGAGCTGTCGCCTCCGCCTGCTGCGCCTCCGGCGAGGACGAGGACCGCTCCTTTCTCTCCGCGAGGACCGCGCTCTCTTTCCGGCGTTTGCTCTTTCCGCCGACCATCCACGACGTCGCGGCCGATCAGACCTCGGCGCAGCATCTCGGCGATCTCCAGCTTCAGACTGCGGCACTGGTCGGTAGTGTGACCGAAGCCTTTATGGTAGTCGCAGTACAGGTCGGCGCCGCGCCCGGAAGGTGGTTTGGCTAACGGCTCGGGCCGTCGGAACTCGGGTAACTTCTTGATCACAGACAGTATCTCGGAGGGAAGTCGGCCGAAGCGTGGTAGATCACGCGATCGACGGTACTCGTCCGAGTGGCGGTCGCTGGATCGACAGTTCGAGTCTGACCTCCGATCTCCACGAGCCGAGCTATCTTCCTTCTTTGCCCTCTTGCTATCTGATGCTTTGCTTGATTCAGCAGGACGGCTCAGCTTGCCGGCGGCGCCGAGAGTAGATTCCAGCCTCGAGTACTTCTGCATGCGAGATAAAAGGTCGGAGAGACTCACAGGTGGCTTTTTGGCGATGGAGGCCACGAAGGGAGCGTTGGAGCACACTCGGGTGAGAATGTTGACCGTCGTCCGCAGGTCGAGGTCAACAACTTTCATCACTTCGAGTTGGAACCTTTTGGCGTAGTCCCGGAAGAGCTCCCCGCTCTTCTGAGTCACGAGCCACAGGTCATCCGTGCAGAGGGAGTGCTGAACTGTGCTGTAGAAGTGGTCCAGGAACCGCTGCGCGAACTCGGGGAAGGAGCTGATCGACCTCGGCGGGAGAGCCTTGAACCATTGTAGCGCGGCGTCGTCTAAAGTTGACATGAACGCCCGACACCGCAGGGCATCCGTGAGGTTGACCATCTCGGTTTGCCCCTGAAAATTATCAAGATGATGCACAGGGTTAGTGGTTCCGTTGTACCGCCTGAACTTAGGGAGCTGCATCTTTGCGGGGACCGGAGCCGAGGTGATTTCTTCGGAGAAGGGCGAGGTAGTCAGCAAGGTCGCCACTGAAGGTGCCCGAGTTCCTCGCTGTAGAGCCTCGATTTTCCGGTTCATCTCCTGGAGGTCGCTCTTCCATCGAGGTTCCGGTAGGGGAGCGCTGAAGGGGGCTGGAGTTGATTCGGTCGTGTAACGATCCACGTCCGTCGCCCGAGGGGCCCCCTGCTCCCATGCCGAGGCCACGACGCCCTGCGTCACCACTGGAGGTGGCGGCGGCAGTTGAGCCGAAGGGGCACGGGCGGCCCCCCGGCCATCTGCCAGACTGGTGGAAATTGCCGGAGGAGCCGGCTGCGTCCCGGTGACGTCGTTGCCGTCACGACCATCTGGGGCAGGGATCGCCGGCCGGTTGGCTGCTTCCACCTGGGTCGTCATCTGCTGCTGCTTCTGCTCCATGCGTGCTAGGATCTCATGGAGCCCAGCCACAAGGCTTTCGACGCGATCGAGTCGAGAGGAGGTGTTTGAGCCTTGTTCTCCCGTGCCGGATCCTCCCCCGGCGGTTCCCTCCTCGATGACGGTGAGTGGTACTTCATCCTCAGACGCGCGAGTGGTCGCCTTACCTTTAGGAGCCATTAGAGCTTGATTTTTGTCACGAGATTCCCACAGACAGCGCCAAATGTTACTGCTAGAGTAACGAGATCGGCCTTAGCCGAGTGACTCCCGAGGTGAGGCTGATCTTCCAAGCGATGCCGACTCCTTCCTGCAAGACCACCGAGTCGCCTCGGTGGGGAAACGCTCCGACGATCAAGTTAGAAAGGGGTTTTGCTGGGAAGAGAGTCTTGGAATAGAGAAGATTGCGTACCTCCTCCGCCGCGGAGGCTTCCCTCTTATATAAGGTTCTTACCGGAGCAGCTTGCTTGGCCACGATCTGCACGTATCGCGCTGATATCGGTCCACGATTGTCGTGGATCCGTAGTTGTGCCCGAGAATCTCGGACCTCGCTCCGCGCTCCCCACGACGCCGGATTCTCCGGGGGCTTTGGCTGGCGCTTTCCCTGGTTAGTCACTTGCCATTGCCGGATGCTTCGCGATCCGTGAGGTATCTCGAGGATCCGAACCCTTCCCCGAAAACCCTCCGAATGACTCGGGAGGTGTGAGTCAGCATTCGCTTACCGGACTCGGGTCCGAGCACTTGAATACTCGGCCGAGTTCCTCGCACAACGTGGCCCTAAGGGGGGAGCGAGTCCCTTCAGGTTTTCCTTCGGATCAGAAGGGGGGACTCGGAGCCGAGCGCGGGACCTCGGAGATCCCCACGCATCAGAGTGTTTTCACTCCAACTTTCTATAAAAAATTTTAGAGTCAGAAATAGAAATGAAAAATAGTATTTTTATTTTTGCATCTATTTTTATTTTGAATTGAAAAATAAAAACGAAAATAAAATAAAAACTTTGGATGCAATAATATTAATATAATTACAATAAATTTATAAATACATACATTATTAAATTTATAAATAATTTTAAATATAAATTTAATAATCTCTTCTATTATATCTTCTCCATCACGTACATTATAATGACTCTTTTTAAATGAAGTATGACAAGATCAAATTAGTACGGTAAAATCATGCAACTATATATAATGGTTGAACAATAGATAATTAACATATGTCGGTATGAAAATTGTTTCAGAAAAAAAGCTATCATATATAATCAAATGACAAAGTGACTACTAGCCAATAATTATTGGGACAAGTATAGATGATATTTGTATATAGATTGGAGGTGAGAGATAATGAGTTAAAAATTTAAGAGCCAAAGTTTCAAAGTTGAGGAACTTTCATTATAAAAATATTATCAATATATATTAAAAATTATATATAAAAAATAGATGCAAAATTATGTGATTCCGCTTCAGCATCTTAAAAAATTTGAATATCTGTTTTTGTTTTTGCTAAGTTATCAAAAAGTTATTTTTGGAGTTCCACATTTTATAAAAAATACGAAAACGAGTCAATTAGATGAAAATCAGAGATATGTTGACAACCCTAATTTCCACCATCACAAAAGAAAAAAAAAATTGAAGCGAACAAACCATAGTGTTACATTACAAAGTTGAACAACCAACGAAAGAAAAGAAAACTCAAGTTAATGGATTGAGAGGTTTAGAGCAGGTGTATGTATGTGAAGTGACTAAACAAGTTAGCCAACAACTAAAATCTATATATACTAGTTGGACACCCGTGCGATGCACGACGTTTGATTATAAAATATATTATCATTTAAAATTATATAATTTTAATTATAAATTTATTAGTTAAACTAATTTTAATTAAAATGTTTGAACATGAATAAAATAATTACACAATAGTTTTTATCATAAATTATCAACAATCTTTTAATTTATATTAGAGATATAAAATGGTTATCTTGTATGAATACATGCCAATACAAATATAAGATTTAGTGAACTGTTTAGTAAACATAATTGATTATGCAATATAAGTAATTTTATTCATCTTAATTTGTTTACATAAGGAAGGATATAGTGCCGTGAATTTTTCATTATGGAAGGTTTATAAAAATAATTTTATTTGACACTCCATAAGAGTCTTCTTATAAGTTTTTTAAATAGATGTTTTCTTTATATTTTTCAATTTTTTAAAAATATTATAAATATATAACTCAAGATACATTAATTAGAATCAACAGCTCATGAATCGCACGGGTCATGTGATCGGCGAGCAACGGATCATCAATCGAATCCCGTATCAACACATATCAGTATGTGTAATTTTTAAATATTATTTGTTTATAGTTGTAAAAAAATTATAAATCAAAACAACTAATCTTACACAATTTGATCTTAAAAAAATTAAAACTAATAAAAAATAGGAAAAAAATCTAAATGAATAGTAACTACTGTAGCGCAACAACGCGATTACTGTTGCACTATAGTATCCGCTACACAAAAGAAAAAGAAAAAAAAAAGGTGAAACACGGAGAACAAAAAGTTTTAGCAATCTGCATAAAGAAGCAAAAAATTGAGAATTTTGTGATCACCATGGAATTCAATCTCCCAAATTTCTCAGAAGAACTTTTGAAATTTTTTAGTCTCCACCAAGAGTCAAACGATAAAGATCTGCTGAGATGAAAATCCCCCATCTTCATGTAAAAATTAAAAAGAAGAAGAAGATAGATTCTTGTCAATCATGAAGTACTATTTTAGTGCACAGAGAGTGTGTGAGAAGATGTAAAAAAAATCAGGATAGCGCACAGAGTGTGTCTGTTACATGAAATTTGGCTTAATTTTAGATTTCAAACAGAATCTTCTTCCAATCAAGAAAGTGGTTTTAGAGGTTACCAGGTTCTAAGAGGATAAGAAGAGGTTATGTTCCAGGTCAGTGCACAGAGAGTGTGTGGGAGAGTGAAGAGACAGAGAATGAATCAACAAAACAAATGAATAAACAAAATATAATCAGTGCTGGAGACTATAAACTCTGTCAGTAGGTTAGTATATGGATGTCCTGGAATTTAATGAGAAACTGACTACAGCAATGGGCTGCTAGCAGGTTTCTAAAAGGTTCTTGCCATCTCCTCCCCAACAGGCATTCTGTCCTATTGTTTTCCATATGATATACAAATGTGATATTCTTGGTTCTTATATGTTTTAACCCTGTTGGATATCAATACCTTTTTAAAAAGATAGGAATTGCTATGTTCCTCCTGGGCAAGTATCAATAAATTAATTTAAGCTTCTAAAATTAATGTAACTATTTGATTAAAGCTTCTAAAACTGAAGATAGCAGGCAATGACATTGGGAAAGTCCGGTTGCTACTGACATTGGGAATGGATCTGAATTTCAGAAAGACTACAAAACTGAGTTGATGATTGATACTTTGATATAGCAAGAAGGCCTCACATTATCTTTGAAAAAGGCCACAAAACTTCAGGTAGGAAGCCTCTAAGTGATGCAATTTCCTAAATGAGGAATTTGTCTTTCAGAGCCAAATAGGCTTTCAGGCCATCTCCTATATCCATTTGCAATCAACCTACATCCAGATCTCACCAAGAAGGAATAAACCTTTTTCCCACATCCAAGCTGATGTTCTTTTTATATTATAACTATTTACTCATCTATACAATTATCAGACTTTAAATCAGAGAGTTAATTCTTATGATAATAAAGAGTAAGTTTATTTAGAATCACATGGTAAGGAGAAAAATTAACTCAAATTTGATGTCCTTGAGTTGGGAGAACTAAATCTGAATCAATCACTTGTCTCGTCTAAGCTCACTGCCGCTGCATCTGTGAACACACTCCAATCAAATACAAAAGCCTCATGCAAAAGCAAGCATACCCCATTCTGCTGCCTTCCCAGATGTGTGTCCTGTCTTTTCAGACTTGTACACATATTAGTTTTCTTATCTATGTAATTGTTGACCCTTCTACTTGAAATGGTGCTCTATTAGTTTTCTTATCTATGTAATTGTTAACCAATGCTATTGTGCTACACTTCTTGATCCTAAAGGTGTCTATTCAATCTCTATTGCAATTCCATGTTCATAGTTTGTATTGGTAAGGTGAAGGTGTTTCTTTCCTTCTAATTAGAACAAAATAATTAGAAAATTGTGAATATTTCATTTCTATTTACTTGGTTGAAAGCATGGCATGGCATGGCAGAAAGCTTTACACCAGAACCGAAGTGGTTGCATCGCAGGGAGGGAGAAAGAGAAATAGCGGAGAAGATAGTATACCTCAGTTTTGACAGGATTTAGATAAGCTCTGATGCATGCGACGGCGATGCTGTGACGGCGATGCACGGAAGATGCGACTGCGATGGCGAGGGATGCGACTGCACGGAACATGATTTAACATGGACTCTGTTTTACATGGATTAACATAAACTCAACAGATTTTAGTACTAATTACATGCTTTTCATGGATTAACATAAACTCAAAAGATCTTTCAACCAAGAACTCGTTTGACTTTATAATAAACATGCTATCCATTTCAAATAATTTATGAGGCACTTTCTGATGTTAGATTCATGCTGAGCATTTGCAAGTGGTTCCAGAAATTCTCATACATAAAAATACAAGAGAGGCTGTGATTCTAGAAAAACTCAGAATTAAAAAAGAGAAGTTTTAAAAGCTGCACCTCTTTGCAATAAGCTTCTGCGCGATCTTGTGGTGGAGGACGGTGAGGTCGTCGAACCACCACTCCCTGCTGAAGCAGGGCTTGACGCTCTAGGGGGTCTTGGTGGAGGAGGGGAAGCGGAGGCCGAAGGCGTCGGGGGATGAGGAAGAGGAGGAGGAGGAAGCGAAAGGGGTCACCGTCGTCAGTGGGATCTCCACTGAATTCATCCATGGACACAGAAAAGATTTGTGCCTTGACTGTGGCCCTAACTTTCTGCATCCAAAAAAAACTCAAAAGATAACTTCTGTTATGATATAAATACGGTAAAGAGAAAAACTTCTATCCAATGCAAAAGGTGCCTTATTCTTTGCCTGCAGTTAATCCTACCACAACTAATTTAGTTTGTTGTCGTAGCCACTTGGTAAAGCTTCCATAAATGCACAATATAACTCACATGGTAGAAACAAATTGAGAAAGAATGCATACATGTATTTACAGAATTTATTACGAAAAAAGCATTAATATTGAACACTCGGAGCCTATAAACTTCATATGCTGGTAAATCTACTGAAAGCGAGATCGTTAATTAGCAACCTGATAGCATGCAACTGTTAGAGTATCTTTATCGACCAAATCCAATAATGTGCGCAATTGAAACGAACCATAGATGCAAAAGGAATGCGTGGAAAACGTGCGGTGGCTGATCGCAAATGGTAAAGATGCCCAAAAAAAAGAGTTGAAAAAGAAGCTATGTTTACAGGAGCCAAAAAAAAAAATAGAGCAGTATGACAAAGATGCAAAAGCGGCAAAAAAGGTGTAACAAAGCTTAGAAAGTACCCAGAGACGAAAGATAGCAAGAAATTTTTCAGAAAGATCTAAGAAAATAGTATTAACTGAAGCAATTCCACAACAAACTTACCGAGAAAAAAGTGCCCTGGCATGCAATAACGTACCCCTTCACTTGGGCGGGGGCGGGGGTATGAAGCTGTAGGATCAGGTATTGCATGTCAAGGACCTCTTTCGATGAACGCGAAGAACAAAAAAAGAAATTAGCGGGGAAGAAAAGACTCTTACACGCAGGAAGACTCTAAGCCAGTCTCCACGTCCTCCAGTCCCCAATCCACGCTTTTGGAACGTTCCCTTACTCTCACATTCGTAAGCCCCAAAAGCAATCAAATAATTGTGAAGCAGGACGGCAGAAATTAAAACACCATTGTAGGAAACAACCAGCGCCAACCCAGAATAGGAACAACGGCGTCCCCCATGACCACCCGCCCAAGCAAAAGCAACAGCGGAACAAACTACAACTTCGCGATAACTACGGATGCTCAGAACCCTTAGATGGGGAAGTGGGAAGCAGATGCGGCAAGCGGAAAGGAGGAGCTTTACCCTCTTCAGTGGCATAAAAGAACGCTGCAGAAGAAGACGGAGAGCCCAGAGCCGTGGCAACACGTATATCGCAGGCGCCCTTCCTGGAGCTCGCAACTCTTCAGGGATTTGAGCACGTCCTGCCAAGTCCAGTAGAAGAGCCCGTCGAGGAAGGTCTCCGTCTGGCTCAGGAGGTTGCTGTCGGCCACCCCGTTGGTCATCTCCAGGGACGCGGCGGCGCAGTGGAGAAGGCAGACACTAGAGGGCAATGCGACGAGGGGGACGGTGCGAGGGCGAAGGGGAAGGTGCGAGGGCGAGGGGGACGGTGCGAGGGCGTGGGCGAGGGGGAGGCTGCTAGGGCTAGGGCGAGGGGGACGCTGTGAGGGCGAGGGCGAGGGGGAAGGAGGACGACTCCCCACACCATCTTCATCGGGAAATGGCGGGCAGACATTGGAAGGCGAATCGGCAGGGAGCGAAGTAAGAGAAAGAGAAGAAAAAAAATTTGAATGGCTAGACTCTGCAACTGCCACGTGTTCTGTATCTAGTTTAGGTGGGAAACAGGGACTGGTGAATTATAATGAGTTAAAAATTTAAGAGCCAAAATTTCAAAGTTGAGGAACTTTTATTATAAAAATATTATTAATATATATTAAAAATATCAAAAATAAAAATAAAAAAATAGATGCAAAATTGTATGTTTCCGCTTCAACATCTTAAAAAAATTTGAATATCTATTTTTGTTTTTGTTAAGTTATCAAAAAAATATTTTTGGAGTTCTACATTTTATAAAAAATACAAAAATGAGTCAATTAGAAGAAAATAAGAGATCGGTTGACAACCCTAATTTCCACCATCACAAAAGAAAAAAAATTGAAGTGAACAAACCATAGTGTTACATTACAAAGTTGAACAACCAACGAAAGAAAAGAAAACTCAAGTTAATGGATTGAGAGGTTTAGAGCAGGTGTAAGTATGTGAAGTGACTAAACAAGTTAGCCAACAACTAATATATATATATATATATATATATATATATATATATATATATTTGGTTGAGATTCGAATATGTTTCTAGATTGTTGGACAGTTTTGACACGTCTGGAGATCCGACTCAAATTTTTGGGACATTGAGCGGTGATAATTTTATTGTCTCGAATATCTTTAACTTTTTTCTCTTCAAAATATAGGATTATGCTAACGTGTCCCTCCATGTAGAAATACTTATTACAAAAATAATTTTACAATGATAATAATGTGAAAAAAAAACTTGTTACAAATCAAAGATTTGCATCAAATTATTGTCGTATGTGAATTATAAGCCAATAATTTTATTAATTAGAGAAGAGAGAGAAACACTTATTTTGCCTAATCAAATTACTTTCTTACAACTCATGTCCCGACCCGAACCATCGTGTGGACTACGACGGACAATAGTGTGGGCCGCAAGTTGGGCCTTGAGCCATGGAGCACCCTAGCTAGTATCGTAATGCAGTTTATTGTTTTATTCAACTTAAAATATTAAAATATTCTCTGCAAACAGATTAAGGATTCCCTCTTTCATATGAAATTAAATTCCGCCCGGTCTCATGTGGAGGAGGAAATGTAAGGGGATAACGAGGAAATAAATTAAAATTTGGGTTCTCAAAAGGAAGAGGAAGGTCGGAGAAAGAAGGGAAAAGTAGCTTATGGCAGTAGAGAAAGGAGTGTTGTCCGCTGAACACAGCTAAGCGATAAGTAGCTGCCTTGACAACTATTTTATCTTTAGGGATGTGGAGTGGAGATATTATAAATATAAATATATAATTACAATTTAACTGATTTTGATGTGATAAAATAAATTAATGAAGGGGTACAGTCGGTTTCTGAGAAAAGAAAACAACTCCTGTCCGGGACTGTGCTAGGTGCTAGCGCGGATGGCCGTCCGCAAACGCAGCGCGGGGGGCCCCCGCACCCCCCCCCCCCGCCCGTCTGTGCGGCTGCGCCAGTGCGGGCGGTACGGTCCGCTCCGTTAACTCTGTTTTTTTTTCTTTTTTTTTTTTCCATACCTCTTCCGTATTCGGTATATTTAAGTGATCTAAATATTATTTAATTAAAATTTAAATTTAAATATAAATTAATTAAGAGAGTATATAAATTATGGTAATTTTATTTTAACTTTTTAATTATTTTTGTCAATTAAAAATTATCTAAAAAATTATTAGGTCGACTTAATCTCAACATCTATACATAAGTAACTCCTGATATTTATATTTTTAAAATCAGTATATTTTTCTAGTAGTTATGATGACTTCAGATTTAATTTTAATTTCAGAATCAAATGTCGTTCCGTTGAAATGTACAGAGAATTAGTCGTACTGCGGTAAATTCTGTGTACACTTAAGAGGTCTAAATGATATCTAATTGAAATAAAATTTTAAACATAAATTAATTAAGAGATAATACAAGTTATAGTGATTTTATTTTAATTTTTTAAATTAATTTTTTGTCAAGTAAAAATTGTTACATAAATTATTAGGTCGACTTAATCTCAACATCTATGTATCAGTAATTCTTGATATTTATATTTTTAGAATCAGTATATTTTTTTAGTAATTATAATGACTTCAGATTTGACTTTATTTTCAGAACCAAATGTCGTCCCGTTGAAGTGCACAGAGGATTCGCCGTACTACGACAAACTCTATTTGTACTTAAGAGGTCTAAATGATATCTAATTGAGATGAAATTTTAAACATAAACTAATTAAGAGATGATACAAATTATAGTAATTTTATTTTATTTTTTTTAAATTAACTTTTTATCAATTAAAAATTATCCCAAAAATTATTAGGTCGACTTAATCTCAACATTTATGCATCAGTAACTCCTGATATTTATATTTTTAGAATCAGTACATTTTTTTAGTAATTATAATGACATCAGATTTGACTTTATTTTCAGAACCAAATGTCCTCCCGTTGAATTACACACAATCAAAGATAGTACTAGAATTATATTAATAATATGAAGTTATTCTAAAATTAAAGATAATTATGTTTTATATAAGTGATCATGTCTTACGTTAGCCCTGTCAATGGATCAGATCCGAATAAAATTTGGATCCGAAATAACATGACCCGAATTTGATCCGAATCCGAATTTGGATAAATTTCGGATTCGAATTCGGATCGGGTCCGGACTCTGGCGTCGGCTGGTATTTTGCCCCCTTACCCCCTCCACAAGAAACCTCATCTTCTTCCTCCTTTCCCCCTCCCCCCCCCCCCCCGCCCCCGCAGAAGCTCTCCCTCGTCTCTCTCTCTCTCTCGCCGCGCCTGCCATCAGCGTTGGAATCCCTGTTCGCCCAGCTGTGGAACCCCCGACCACGACTAGCTTGGTCAGGGAGAGGAGCCGGGGGTGGCGGAGCCCGGCACCGGTGTACGTGGGAGACGCTAAAGGTTGGCGAAGGATGACGTTGGCCACCAGACCAGTGCCAGCGAGAAGGTAGAGACTGAGATTGTGGCGGCGGGAGACATGGGAGAGGGCGTCGACGACGTCCCAGCCGTCCGTGACCTCGAGCACGTGGGGGCGCATGGCCGCAGGGGAGGGGGCATCTTCGGCATCGCGGATGTTCACGACGGGCGGCTTGGGCTTGTTCTTGGAGCCAGGAGGGCGGCCCCTTGGCCGCTTCACGTCCCCCGCTGTCGACTCGTCGACCTCACCACCCGCTGCCCCGGTCGTCTTCACAGACGGTGGTTGCGCCGCCGCCGCCCTGGCCTCGACTTCCTCTGCCTCTTCAGTTGGCGCTGCCCTGTGACGCCGGCGACGGCGTCATCGCTGCGGCTGTTCACCTCGTCCGAGTAGCATTCCGTCTTCTGCTGCGGCGGCGGCGCCGCCGCTTGGTGGTGATCATGGTGTTGATGTAGGAAGATACAGCAGCCGCTGCAGAAGGGAGGGGATCGCCCGGATCGGACTTTTGGTGCCCGAAATTGAAATTTTTCGGATCAAAAAATCTTGCCCCGAATTTGGAGAAAAATATCATTTCGGGTCAAACATGTGATTCGAATCCGATTTGATTTTCGAATTCTGGTCGAATTTTCGGATCTAAAAGATCCATTGACACCCCTATCTTACGTATAATTTACTATCTCTTTTAATTTCTTAGTGTCATATTAATATTTTATTGTAAATTTTAAGATGGTACAAGTTTATTTCTAATTTTGAATTATTGTTGTTGATCTAATGAAATACATTGGTCATATCATAAACAACTTTCATGAAGAGCCCAAAGACTGGATCACCCTCGTTCAGGCTGTAGAGAGGTCACACTCATTGATAGTTTGGATCGCAATATGAGATAGAAGGTCAAGAATAATTAACTGTATCTTTAACCACATACATTCATTTGATGTGATTCTAGTTGGAGCTCGTAGAGGAAGTTGTAGGGAACAACTTTCATGAAGAAGCTTCGAAGAGATATGCCCTCGTTTGAGATGTGTAAGGCATGATAATCTTGTATATGTAGATCATGATATGAGAGAGAATGTGAAGAATAATCTACTATAACTTTGGACACATACCACCAATTGATGTGATTCTACTTCGAGGACGAAGCTGAAGAAGAGTAGAACAACTTTGATGAAGACCTCGTGAGTATATCAACCCTTTTTCATGCTGTAAAAGGCATGATATCCCTGATAGTTCTGGAGGATATGAGAGAGAAAGTGGAGAGAGAAATGGTGCAACGTTGAGAATGACTTCTCCTCTGGCTTTGGGACGATAGGACTTAGTGAGCAGAGCCTCCATGGGTCTCTTCACGTGGTGGTGGTCTTTTCCTATCCTATAGTGTGACGGCCCTAGATATTTATGCCCATTAAGGCTCCATATCCAGATCCGCCTCCCGCGAACGGACCGAAGTCTCGCAAGGGATAGCTCACACAACTGTCCAGTAAGAATATAAAAGACAATCACATAGTATAAGACACAAGAAAATACATGTGCTCATACCTACATATACAATTTACAACTGTCTCATTACATTAATACATGTCCAATTAAAAAGTACAACTACCTGGGCATACCCCAAGGGAGCACAAGCTCACACAACACTAACTACTACACAACTGTTGGTGGTACAAGTCTGACACAACGTCGCTGCAAGCCAAACACTCGGCAAGCCCTGAAAAGAACTGTAGGGGAGTGAGCCTCAACAAGTCACAGGCTCAGTAGGGGCTACCCAAAACAACACCGTAACCACGGACACCTCAACCCCAATGGGTCTCACTGGCGACACCAATAGCCAAACCATTTCATGCTCACAACATTTATATTTAAATAATAGCTTAAACAGTAATTGATAAACAAAAGCATATTCCTTATAAAGAAAGAGGAATCACAGGCTAGTCCGCTCAACAACTGAAATGCCTAGGCCGTAAGCCTCACAGGCACATTATTCCAACGACTGGTCGCCTAAGCTACAAGCCACATATGCAAACTACTGCCTAGGCTACAAGCTTCACAGGCACGTCTCAAGTACGAGGGTAATAGGACTGCTAACAAAAAGCTGGTCCTATATACCTCAAATCACAATATTGGAAACCACATACACTAAGTAACATGATTGGCTACTGCAGGCCAATCCAACACACATGAAAACCATATACGGTAGCTTACCCGAAGGAGGGTGAAGCACATTGTGTGGAAGGTCACACCACACGACCTCCAGAAAACACAATTCCACGTCAACACCAGAACAGACTGGTACACGACGTACCACCACAAAACCATTACCCACACGGGGTACAGGTACCTATTACCACAAGGCACCAGCACGGAAACCGCAAGTAAACCAGTGCCGTAACAGGGCACACCATAGCAATTTAAACCACATTTGGTGAGTCAATATTCACCAACTATAATCAAAACTGTGCCACCACTCGGGCACACCACAAGCTACAACCGCAGTCACAACTGTGCCAACACCAGGGCACACCTCGAACGAGTCAAACCTCGACTACGAGTCACAAACTCACGAACCACGACAAGTAGCAAAGCACGAGTCGGAAAGGAATGACGCCACCACACGGGAACGGACTACTGGATGATCAGGCCAGTATCCAACTCGGACAACACAACACAAGAACAACCTCTCAGCCTCGCAGTCACGGACGAAAGGTCCAACTGCCGCTCCACGAGAACAAGTCAAACAACTGTGGAGACCAACCAACACCACACCTGCAGACACACAACTGCAAGTCCATGCCTGGCACCTCTAGTGTAACGTCGCTTATTTTCGGATCCTTTTTAGATCGTGTGTGTTGTGGTTGTGATGGCTGTTGTAAGACCAGTGTGGTGTAGACGCGTGGTGTGTGTAGGTGTGGTGCAGGTTAGGTCCCGAAATGAAATATGACCTGCTGCAGTTGAGTAGGAGTTGGCGGCCAGGGGTGGTCGTTGACTTGTTGGCGTCCAGGTAAGTGGCCGTTGACTGCATGATCTTGGCGGCATTAGATGTGGACGTTTAGGGTGGCGGTTGTCCTTGGCGGCAAAGGGGTTGACGCCAACCTGAGAATTCTGCAGGTTATAGGGTCACCCGAGAGCAGGTTCTTCCCCTGGTTCTCTCTCCCTCTTGCCCCAGCTTCACGTTCCAATGTTTCTAGAGCTTCCAACAGGTACTGAAGGATGCTTGGAGGACAGTGGAACGTGTGGCGGTGACGAATCGCGCAAGGAATCGCCGATGCGAGGCGTGGTTCCCGTGGGAGTTCGCGGAGGGTTCGGTGTGAACCAGGAGATTGCGGGAGGTTTGAGCGTGTTCTGAGGTAGGGGATGAACCCTGTTAGCTTGTTAGAAACATTAAAACACGACTTAACCACTTGAATCAGTGTTTTTAATGTATTTTCGGATTAAATTGCACCGTGTGGGGATAATGGGTGGTTTGGTGATTTTATGTAGTAAAGCATGCTGTTTTAGTTTAATTATAATGCATGGGAGTTAGAGGAACTGTTTCCTCCTATCTTCTTGATGATTTCGGGATCAGGAATGCATGTGGGATCGGTTAGGGTTTCTGCAGGGAAAGAGCTGAAGAACTTGGCGTCAACATCGCTTGTCGCCAAGCTCATCAGCCGAGATATAAACGGCTAGATTGTTTGCCGTCTACTTCTTATAAGCGGCAGTCGATGTTGCCGCCAACTTGTGCATGTATTCATGCAGTGTGGTTTACGTAGCTTTTGTAGTTATGAATATTGCGTGTTTGTGTGTGCATGGCGATGACCGGTGTGAGCCAGTGCACTTGTTATGCTCTTGGAGCATACTGCTCATGTAATGGGCATGTTTTACGTGAATGATGTGTGATGTACGTAATTTCTTTACGCAATATGTGTGGTGCGTTGGCACCCGTGGCACTCTTGGAGTGCGTTGTCCATGTGTTGGACATGTGGTTTACGTGGAAGACATGTGGTACACCAACCAGGGTGTAATATACACATGTTGTTTATGTGGTTTGAGTGCGTGTATACTACACACTTTGTTGTAATGTAATTCTTATGATTTGTCGTAGTAACGGGGCAGTGAGGTTCCTGTGTGAGCCTAGCCATGACTTTGTGGTGTTTGGGCAGTAAAGGTCCATACCGACCTAGCCCTGGTCCGTTGTTGTCTTTCGAATAATATTATATTGATTTATGTATTAAGTGGTGTGTGTTGCCACGGAGGTCACTGAAACGCGCGACATTGTTAACTGTGCATTTTGTTGTCCAGAGTTCCTCGCACAAGTCAATATGCGCACTTCCTCTAAACTGTCTCACAAAAATAAATCATAAAGAAGAACTAGCACAATGGTGAGAACATGTCATATCCACGGAGAGGCAGAATAAAGCTTGAATTAAACTACTTAGACTTGAAATCTCTATCGATAGTGCATTAAAAATGAATGCGTAAACAGCACCGACCAAATCACTCACAATCTTGATGGATCAAATTTAATAAAGGAACAAGCTGAATTGAAATAAAAAGAGAAATGAAATCAATGTACCCTCACAGTTGAGGGATCAAACCGGTAGACAGAAAGTTTAACTAGAAACCAACGAACCAATTTACCCCTACAGCTCAGGGGATGAGACAGAAAATAAGAACAGAAATTAATTGTTACTAAAATTGAATCCACATGTTATTACTAAAGGATAGGAAATGGACCACAATTTTAACTCTGGATCAATCTCTCACCAACCCAACACAGAAGCATAAACGAAAATAGACAAATCGACACAGAAAGAAATGTGGAAATCGAATTGCTCCTGGATCTCTCTCCCAGCTCTCCCAACTTTGCTTACCAAAGACATAAAACTAAGAAATGTTCAAACCACTTACAGAAGCAAAGAAACCAATTCTCCCAACCCAACTGTTGATTCTCCTAAAGGAAAACTTGAACTAAAAGAGATGAACAATAAATCCGAACTCCCTCTCCTGCTCTGCTGAAAGAAAAAAAAAAACAAAATGCATTCCATTGCTCAAATATTAAACCAAGAATAGAAGACCTGAACAGAATTCTGGATCTGATCTCCTTATCTCTCACAACCAAACCTCCCAGATGCTAAATCAACAGGAAGAGAGAAAGAAATCTAAAAAAAAAAAAATACAGTAAACCTTCCAGATGTCGAGCCCTCTCTCTCAACTCAGTCATCCACAAAAGAAATCAGACAAAAACAAAAAAAACAAAAAAAACAAAAAAAATGCAGTCTCCCTCCCAACACCAGACAGCTCCAGAACAAGCCAAGAAATGAAGTGTTCTTGGTTGTTCTGTACTACCTCTGCTACACACTTCTAATCTCTCAGTAATCAAACACATATGAAGAAAAGAAAATAGCACTCTGAACCTTCAAATCTCGAACAACACAGAAGCACAGAAGAAATGCTAAGAAAAATCTGAACTAAAAAAATTAGATACGTAAGCCCCCAGATGAGCAGAACCCTCTCTGGATCCAACTCTCAAGATTACTGAATTATGCATATCTGATGAACGAAGAACAGAAGAAATGTAGAAACTAAAAAAAAATCCAAAGATTCTGAACCAACCACTTGATGAACTCCTTTCGGAAGAACAGAAGTATGAAATAAAAATCCTAAACATAGCAGAAGCAACACCCTCCCAGCTCTGAAGAAAATTCTACCTCTCCCCACCCAACAACAGAAAGGAAGAGCAAAGAGGAAATGACAATATCCACATAGAAATGAGAAATTAAACTACACTAGATCGAACTGAGACATAGAGGAAAGAAATTTAGAAGAACCAGATTAACACCAATAGATCAAACTATTCTAAGCATGGAAATTAAATGCAAACAACCTCCGGAAGCAAAAGAACAGAAGGAAGAACAAAATTCTAAAGAAATTTACGTTGCTGAACTGAGAAAAAGATGGACAAATAATTGCATAAGAAATAGAAATTGATCCAAATAGCCTCGAATCCCTCACTACCAAGATCATTCCACTGCTCTGTGAAAGGAAAATTACAGAGAAAAATGGCAAAAATAAATGCCTCTCAAATCTCTACTGGCGAAGCCCTCCCTCCTACAGATGCTAAACAACTCTCCAACCTCTGATCTCCGGAAGCAGAAAAAAATAAAACTAAAAATAAATGCTAAAAATTCGAACACCCCGGTACCCCTGGACCATGGGGTCATTTTATAAGCTCCCTCGGAGCTCTACTTCCATCGCCTTCTTCCCGCCTCCGCACGGCCAGCTCCAGCTCAGCATCTCCAGGCGCCACACACAGCTGGGCCATACGCAGCAGCCCAGGTCCGCACAGCACCGCGCCTGCACCTGCTTCGCTCTCCATCTCGCCAGCCCAGCTGGCCTGGCCGCCACCTCAGCAGCAGGACCGCACCGCGCCCCTGCCTGCTTCGCACCCGACCCAGCCCACTCCACAACAGCAGACCCGCCGCGCAGGTCCAGCACACCGCCTTCACACCCAGCCGCGCACGCCTTGGCAACCGCCGCCTCAGCTTCTTGCCATCACCCATCTGCCTGCGCACCATCACACCAACACAACCTGCCACCTCAGCCAGATGCACCTGCGCCTAGCCAGCCACCATCTCACAAGCCACAGCCCGAGATCTGCTTCCAGCGCCTTCTTCATCAGCCGCTGGTTTCATCTGCTGGGCACCATCCGCACAAGCACAGCACCCCAGATCTGCATCAGCCGCGCACCGCCAGCTTCATACCTGGGCGCTGGCCGCCGTGCACACATCTCCGCCTAGCCCATCAGATCTGGCCGAGCCCTTCATCGCCTCCAGCAAGCTCCCCTAAATCGCACCGGAGCTCCAACCCAAATCGCCAAAGCTCTTCGCGGGCCAGCTCACCTCCGTAGCAGCAGCAGAACTGCTTCCAGCTTCTTCACGAAGCTTCTTGAGATGAGGCAAACTAAGTATATAAAATGATTAGAATAATATCAAATTTTTGTAAAAAAAAGATTGTTAACAATGGGAATGGGGTTATGGCAGTCAAATTAGTTGAGATATTATTATTTATTTAATGGGGTGGGGTGGGTTTTATTAAAAACTCTAAATTTATTGAAAACTCTAAACAAAATATTTACAAACATATACCTATCTACTATTAGAAGGTATTTACAAAATTATTATTGTGACAAAATTATTTATCTACACAGATTTTTTATTTTCCACAATGACTCTAATTAGTTAATCTAAAAGAAATGAAAATCTAACATGTATTCTAACCCAATATTAACTATCATGTTCTAAAAATCTAATTTTTGAAAATTAAAGTTAACTGTACATTATTTATGGACAACTAATGTCTAAATTTAACTAAATGTATGAAATTTAACCCGAAAAATTATACAGTTATCACTCCCCCCTACTTAAACATTGCTAGTCCTCTAGCAATAAAAATTATTCCAAATGTAGGACTAGAAGATGTAATGTCTAATGCTAAATAACCATCATGTAAAAGATTAATGTAGAGATATGTCTTTCCTAATTGTAAAGGCTTATGGCAAGAAATTAGTGCACAAATGGTAGCTCACTTAAGAGTTCACATCAGCCCTTCTGAAGCTCCTCTGCCTCAACTAGTAATTGAGATTAGATTAATTCGAGGGAGAAGAAAAGAATTGTGGAATAAGATCCTTGCTCAGTCAGATCGGGTTGTTTCTCTCAGTTCTATTCTGCCCAACTTCCTTGAGGATTATTTCTCTGAGTTGAGGACTTTTGTCCCTTTATTTGCACTTTGTGCACTCAGAATTTTTTCTTTTCGTCCATAATGCTGCACAACCCATCACTTTTCAAGAGTAGCGAGTCCAACTTTACTCAGATCCGGGGAATTTTTCATGGATATATTTTTCTTTTGCTTTTGCCTTTTCTTTTCTTTTCCTGTTGACGGAAGGATGAACAGTCAGGTTCCTTGATCACATGCCTTCACTTCCTTCGCAATTCACTTAAGGGGAGGGGAGAAAACCAATCACCTCTCTCCTACTAGCCTTAACAAATTTGCTACATTCGGGTTCAGCTAATCTAAGTGGCTGTGTAGTGTGTGTATGAAACTTCCTGCCATAAATCCTTACATAAGGTAGACAAGAGGTATATGTAATCATTTACTAGATGCTATCTAACATGGATACTTGCAAGGGAATGTGACAACCACAAAATTTTAATGGTTAAAGATCACACACCTAGTCTGGGATGCGCAAAGCCACGAATTTTTATTCAAAGATGAAACATTGTGAAATTTTGTTTTTATTTATATATGTACATGCTTAAGTAAAAGAATTGAAGCAATGTTCGGGATGAGGACTATGAATGCATGCTTATTCTACCTCTCCCCCCTACTTATTCACAGGAAAAGAAAGTAAGACAGAAAATTACCTGATAAAGGAAATCTGTACACTTGGGTTGCCTCCCAAGAAGCGCTAAGTTTATTTCGTCTTCAGCCGGACGCAATTAGGCTTCGTTTGGCTCAGCTAGCTTGGTAGAATCCATTTTTAAAGAAGGTGGGCTTTTAAAAAAATGTTTTGACCTCTGCCCATTAACAGTGAATGATTGTCTAATTTTTGGATCAAGAATAATGACAGCACTATTGTCACAAGTTTTGACAACACTGTAAGGACCATCCTGTCGGGACTTCAATTTTCTCGAAAATAGATGAAGCTGAGAATTAAATAACCAAACCTTATCATGCACTTGAAAAAAATTTCGATGAATTTTCAAAACTTCAATTAGTTTCTTTTCCTGCCCTTCCTCAAGATTATTAGCAATTATGATGGGCCAAATCTCGTTCTCTCTTAGAAAGATATATTTTGAATTAGCAGGGAGTGGTTTTAGTTCAACCTTAGGAGGACATTCTAATGGAAACGATGGATCACTATCCTGAAATAAGGAACTAAGTTGTCCTTCCTCTCCCTCAAACCCTAGAGCACATGGTTGGTCTACTGCTTTTTCCTCACAAGATTCTTCTACCACCAGACAACTTTCTTTTTCCTTGGATTGTTCTTTTTCAACCTTCTCTTCAACCTCTTCTTCAATTTCAAGTTCATTTTCATTTTCTTTATCCTCACGCAAAGTTGTCATGTGTGGGTGAGGATTTATCAAGATTTTTCCACTTCTTATTGTAGACATTGTTTCCATATTTTCCACTTGGGGACCCCTAGCTTGGGCAGGAGAATGGTCATGTTGTATAAATTGATTTTGAAATTGTGGTGCAGGAATATTCTGAACAAAAGTTTGTGTGTGTTTTGTGGTGGGGGTATATTTGGTTGAACAAGTGGTCTGTACCCCTGGACTTGATGATATTGCTGGTTCTGATAAAATTCGGGAGGGTTGTTCCTTGGGTTTGCTATAGTTTGACTTGGTAACTGACCCAATTCCCTCCTACACACATCAGCAATCTGAGACTCTATCCTATCCAAATTTTGTTGCAAATTTTGGTTCTGATTTTGATATTGATTTTGTTGTTCTTGTATAGTTTGGCAAAGAGTCATCATCATGTTTTGAAGTTGATTCATTTTATCCTCCCAATTGTGCTGAGAAGATGGTGGTTGATTGTATGAATGTTGCTGAAAATTGATACGAGAAAATTCATCGAAGTTTTGACTTCCTTGGAATTGTTGATGTCTGGAATAAGAAGATTGGTCGAATCCCAGATTCTGATTTGGATAGGATTGACCGTACATGGATTGGTTGAAAGAAGTTTGAGACATTTGTTCATATTGATTTTCATAAGAAAAGTTCGAGTGATTTCTCCAACCAGGGTTGTATGGATCATAAGAGTATGACTCATAGGAGGGATTGTAGAAATCTTGGACAGCTTGAATTTGTTCTTGGTTGGCCATATGAAAGAATCTCTCAATCTCTGCGATAGGTTGAGCCAAATCTTAGTTGAATGATTGTCTACCAAGCATACACAGTGGAAAAGCCCTCTATTTATGATTTTTGAATTTTTAAGATTTTTATTGATTTTTGATGAATTTTTAAACAAACACAAACAAACAAACACTTTCAAATCAAATTAACCTACCACTAAGTGTTCCTTGGACTTATGTTATTTTTCTCAAAATCAGATTTATGCTTGCTTAAATCCAATTCTAACTCTTCTTGTATCGGCCAGGTAAGAGGTGGAGTAGAGGGAGGCCCCCTTGCTTTCGCAAGGACCCAATTAAGTAACCTCTAGCTCGCTTAAGCGTAAGCTTTTTAACCTCTAATCCTAGACACCAGACTAAAAGAGAAGTCTTAGAATTAAGAAAGAACAAATCTAATTATGAACCCTAGGGCCAAATCTACTGGTTTTTATTAAAAGTTTAGGCAAATGCAAGAATGTGGAAATTTTTGTGATTTTTGGGCAAAGGAAAGGGTGATGAAATCCCTCACCTTATCTTTTTATTCTAATGGGTAAAGCCCTTAAGTAGTCCCATTTAAAAATGTGAAGTGCACAGATCAATTTTAAACAATGGTTTTCTAATGCGAAGACTAATGCATGAAATGAGAGAGAGAAATCTTACCTTTCCCCCGCACTCTTCAATGCAAAGAACAAAATTAAATTCAAATGACAATTAAAGTGATGAGTGTCCTAAAACATGGGATCCTAATCTTGAGAAATGAAATTTTTATTTACAAACAAACGGCTAACATGAAAGAGCGATTTGGAAATTTTTTAGATTTTAGAATTTTTTAATTTTTATTTGGTTTTTAAACTGAATGAAATGAAATTTAACTAAGAAAATATGAAGTGGTACTATAGACTAATGTCAAACCAATCAAACCACCAAGAGGCCCATTATTACATGCCAACGTGAAAGAAATCTCTGTACATGCACAGAGAATACATCAAAGCCTCACTACAAAGTTCACTCACACTCTTTCTATCTAAAATTCAGAATTAAAAGCAATAAAAAAAATTCAGCAAGCTCTCCTCCAATGGGCTTCAAATCTCCAAGCCCAATCTCCAAGTGTGCAAATCTGAAATGAAAGCCCAATAACAAGTCAAATGAAACCTCAAAGTAAATGAAATCAAATCAAAATAGATCTAAATCAAACTCTAATGCCTCCCCGGCAACGGCGCCAAGATGAAACGCGCGACATTGTTAACTGTGCATTTCGTTGTCTAGAGTTCCTCGCACAAGTCAATATGCGCACTTCCTCTAAACTGTCTCACAAAAATAAATCATAAAGAAGAACTAGCACAATGGTGAGAACAGGTCATATCCACGAAGAGGCAGAATAAAGCTTGAATTAAACTACTTAGACTTGAAATCTCTATCGATAGTGCATTAAAAATGAATGCGTAAACAGCACCGACCAAATCACTCACAATCTTGATGGATCAAATTTAATAAAGGAACAAGCTGAATTGAAATAAAAAGAGAAATGAAATCAATGTACCCTCACAGTTGAGGGATCAAATCGGTAGACAGAAAGTTTAACTAGAAACCAACGAACCAATTTACCCTTACAGCTTAGGGGATGATACAGAAAATAAGAACAGAAATTAATTGTTACTAAAATTGAATCCACATGTTATTACTAAAGGATAGGAAATGGACCACAATTTTAACTCTGGATCAATCTCTCACCAACCCAACACAGAAGCATAAACGAAAATAGACAAATCGACACAGAAAGAAATGTGGAAATCGAATTGCTCCTGGATCTCTCTCCCAGCTCTCCCAACTTTGCTTACCAAAGACATAAAACTAAGAAATGTTCAAACCACTTACAGAAGCAAAGAAACCAATTCTCCCAACCCAACTGTTGATTCTCCTAAAGGAAAACTTGAACTAAAAGAGATGAACAATAAATCCGAACTCCCTCTCCTGCTCTGCTGAAAGAAAAAAAAAACAAAATGCATTCCATTGCTCAAATATTAAACCAAGAATAGAAGACCTGAACAGAATTCTGGATCTGATCTCCTTATCTCTCACAACCAAACCTCCCAGATGCTAAATCAACAGGAAGAGAGAAAGAAATCTAAAAAAAAAAAAATACAGTAAACCTTCCAGCTGTCGAGCCCTCTCTCTCAACTCAGTCATCCACAAAAGAAATCAGACAAAAACAAAAAAAACAAAAAAAAATGCAGTCTCCCTCCCAACACCAGACAGCTCCAGAACAAGCCAAGAAATGAAGTGTTCTTGGTTGTTCTGTACTACCTCTGCTACACACTTCTAATCTCTCAGTAATCAAACACATATGAAGAAAAGAAAATAGCACTCTGAACCTTCAAATCTCGAACATCACAGAAGCACAGAAGAAATGCTAAGAAAAATCTGAACTAAAAAAATTAGATACGTAAGCCCCCAGATGAGCAGAACCCTCTCTGGATCCAACTCTCAAGATTACTGAATTATGCATATCTGATGAACGAAGAACAGAAGAAATGTAGAAACTAAAAAAAAATCCAAAGATTCTGAACCAACCACTTGATGAACTCCTTTCGGAAGAACAGAAGTATGAAATAAAAATCCTAAACATAGCAGAAGCAACACCCTCCCAGCTCTGAAGAAAATTCTACCTCTCCCCACCCAACAACAGAAAGGAAGAGCAAAGAGGAAATGACAATATCCACATAGAAATGAGAAATTAAACTACACTAGATCGAACTGAGACATAGAGGAAAGAAATTTAGAAGAACCAGATTAACACCAATAGATCAAACTATTCTAAGCATGGAAATTAAATGCAAACAACCTCCGGAAGCAAAAGAACAGAAGGAAGAACAAAATTCTAAAGAAATTTACGTTGCTGAACTGAGAAAAAGATGGACAAATAATTGCATAAGAAATAGAAATTGATCCAAATAGCCTCGAATCCCTCACTACCAAGATCATTCCACTGCTCTGTGAAAGGAAAATTACAGAGAAAAATGGCAAAAATAAATGCCTCTCAAATCTCTACTGACGAAGCCCTCCCTCCTATAGATGCTAAACAACTCTCCAACCTCTGATCTCCGGAAGCAGAAAAAATAAAACTAAAAATAAATGCTAAAAATTCGAACACCCGGTACCCCTGGACCTTGGGTCATTTTATAAGCTCCCTCGGAGCTCTACTTCCATCGCCTTCTTCCCGCCTCCGCACGGCCAGCTCCCGCTCAGCATCTCCAGGCGCCACACACAGCTGGGCCATACGCAGCAGCCCAGGTCCGCACAGCACCGCGCCTGCACCTGCTTCGCTCTCCATCTCGCCAGCCCAGCTGGCCTGGCCGCCACCTTAGCAGCAGGACCGCACCGCGCCCCTGCCTGCTTCGCACCGGACCCAGCCCACTCCACACCAGTAGACCCGCCGCGCAGGTCCAGCACACCGCCTTCACACCCAGCCGCGCACGCCTTGGCAACCGCCGCCTCAGCTTCTTGCCATCACCCATCTGCCTGCGCACCATCACACCAACACAACCTGCCACCTCAGCCAGATGCACCTGTGCCTAGCCAGCCGCCATCTCACAAGCCACAGCCCGAGATCTGCTTCCAGCGCCTTCTTCATCAGCCGCTGGTTTCATCTGCTGGGCACCATCCGCACAAGCACAGTACCCCAGATCCGCATCAGCCGCGCACCGCCAGCTTCATACCTGGGCGCTGGCCGCCTTGCACACATCTCCGCCTAGCCCATCAGATCTGGCCGCGTCCTTCATTGCCTACAGCAAGCTCCCCTAAATCGCACCGGAGCTCCAACCCAAATCGCCAAAGCTCTTCGCGGGCCAGCTCACCTCCGTAGCAGCATCAGAACTGCTTCCAGCTTCTTCACGAAGCTTCCTGAGATGGGGCAAACTAAGTATATAAAAGATTAGAATAATATCAAATTTTTGTAAAAAAAAGATTGTTAACAATGGGAATGGGGTTATGGCAGTCAAATTAGTTGAGATATTATTATTTATTTAATGGGGTGGGGTGGTTTTATTGAAACTCTAAATTTATTGAAAACTCTAAACAAAATATTTACAAACATATACCTATCGACTATTAGAAGGTATTACAAAATTATTATTGTGACAAAATTATTTATCTACACAGATTTTTTATTTCCCACAATGACTCTAATTAGTTAATCTAAAAGAAATGAAATCTAACATATATTCTAACCCAATATTAACTATCATGTTCTAAAAATCTAATTTTTGAAAATTAAAGTTAACTGTACATTATTTATGGACAACTAATGTCTAAATTTACTAAATGTATGAAATTTAACCCGAAAAATTATACAGTTATCAGTCACCTCATGACCAATGATAGGCAAGTTTGTGGTTCAGTTATGTGTTGGTGTAGGATAGCTTCGGGGTCACACGGTGACCGATGTTAAGCTAATCCTAACACTTGTATATTGTGAATTATAAGTAAATGTTATATGTGTTAGTATCGTGGTTTGAGCTTGCCGAGTGTGGTGGTCCGGCGCCTATTCCGGAATGCCTCTCTAGTCGGGTACCCCAGGTTCTTTGTGAGCCAGGCACGTGTGTTTGTTGTGCTCGGGGTTTTGTCCCGGTACTTGTGTTGTACCGTTGATGTCTGTGTCGTCTTCCTGGACACCCTCACTCCTGTGTTTGAGTTGTACGTCCGGCTGAGGGAAAGACGGCAGTGGGGCAGCGACTTCCCAGAGTTTGTTCTTTAGTCGCTTGTAGCGCGCTCGTAGTTGGGGGTACGGACACCAGTAGACGTCACTGGTCCCCAGCTAGTCCTGTTTTCCAGTGCCTCACTTTAGAGTGCTCCGGCCAGAGACTCTAGAGGTGCCATGCATGGGCCTGTAGCTGTGAGTCTGTAGGTGTGGTGTTGGTTGGTCTCCACAGTTGTTTGACTTCTTCCTTGTGGAGCGGCAGTTGGACCTTTCGTCCGTGACTGCGAGGCTGAGAGGTGGTTCTTGTGTTGTGTTGTCCGGATTGGATATTGGCCTGATCAGCCAGTAGTCCGTTCCCGTGTGGTGGTGTCGTTCCCTTCCGACTCGTGCTTTGCTACTTGTCGTGGTTCGTGTGTTTGTGACTCGTGGTCGAGGTTTAACCAGTTCGAGGTGTGCCCTGGTGTTGGCACAATTGTGATTGAGTTGTGGTTTGTGTGACTTGTCGGTTGAGGTTTTACTTGTATATTGTGCTTAAATAAAGGTACAATATAATTGTGGTCCAGTATGGTGTTTACCACCTTCCTGTACCCTTGTTCGGGTGTTTGTGTTGTGGTACCTCAGAGTAGCAGTACATGTTCCCTTCGTGGGTTACTTGTAGTTTTGTGGTGGTACATTGTGTACCAACCTTCTTAGGTTCTCGTGTGTGGTGGAGGTCTTGTGGTTTGACCTGCCACTTGTTGTATCCTAACTGTTTTAAGTAGATCTTGGTTTATATTTTATTGTGGATTAATTTGTGATTATTAATTACGTTACCTTTGTGGGTATTTTGCCGATGAGGCTTGTGGCTTAGGCTTATTGTGGTTTAGTAGAGCTATGCTCCGTGGAGGCCGTGTGAGACCTTCCACTTGTTGAGTTTTACCTTTCTTGGGTATGATTCCAATTATAGTTTTAGTGTGTTATGGATTGGCTTCGTGGTAGCCAGTTCTGTTACCTTGTATGTAGTATTCGATGTAGTGTGGTTTGGAGTATAAAGGACCAGCTCTTTGTTAGCAGTCCTGTTATTCAAGTGCTTGAGGTTTGCCTGCAAAGCTTGCAGCTTAGGCAGTGACCTGCCTGTGTGGCTTATAGTTTAGGCAACCAGTTGTTGTAGCAGTGTGCCAGTGAGACTGTGGTTTAGGCACTTTAGTAGTGGGGCTGACTAATGATTTTATGTTAGTCCTGTAGTCCTACTTTTCTTTTGAGAACGTTATGTTATCATCATGAGTATGTTTAATTATTATTTATTGTCATGATGTGAGCATGAAATGGTTTGGCTATTGATGTTGCCAGTGAGACCCGTTGGGGTTGAGGTGTTTGTGGTTACGGTGTTGTTTTGGGTAGCCCCTACTGAGCCAGTGACATCTTGAGGCTCACTCCCCTACAGTTCTTTTCAGGGCTTGCCGTGTGTTTGGCTTGCAGCGGCGTTGTGTCAGACTTGTACTACCAGCAGTTGTTTAGTAATTAGTGTTGTGTGAGCTTGTGCTCCCTCGGGGTATGCCCCAGGTAGTTGTACTTTCTTTTAAATTGGACATGTATTAATGTAATGGGACAGTTGTACAAATTTGTGAACAGATATGAGCACATGTACTTTCTTGTGTCTTATATTCTTGTGGTTTGTCTATTATACTCTTCCTGGACACGTGTGTGAGATATCCCTTGCGAGACTTCAGTCCGTTTGCGGGAGGCGGATCTGGATATGGAGCCTTATTGGGCATAAATACCCCGGTCCGTCACATCTAGGGTCTCTGGCCAGAGCACCCTAAAGTGAGGCACTGGAAAACAGGACTAGCTGGGGACCAGTGTCTATTACTGGTGTCCGTACCCCCAACTACGAGCGCGCTACAAGCGACTGTACACCCACAACACAAGCCGCTGCCCTATTGTCGTCTTTCCTTCAGTCGGACGTACAACTCAAACACAGGAGTGAGGGTGTCCAGGAAGACGACACAGACCTCAACGGTACCACATTGTACCGAGACAAACCCCGAGCACAACAAACACACGTGCCTGGCTCACAAAGAACCTAGGGTACCCGACTAGAGAGACATTTCGGAATAGGCGCCGAACCACCACACTCGGCAATACACAAACCACATCACTTACACATTTATTACAAATCACGATATACGTGTGAGGAATAGCTTGTCCTGGTCACTCGTGACCTGCAAGCTAGCCTACACAAAATACATATATGAACCATATTAAAAATAATGCCACGACCTGTCATTGGTCACATAGTGACCTTTACTGCCATACTAGACACAATATACACTAACACTCATATTTTATTACTTATCCATTTAGGATGTTTACAAGAGATCCTAAAGGATCAAGGCTAGGTTCCAACATGAACCTCATCGCCACAACACCACAGATTAATCATAATAATTAAGACATAATAAATACAATGATATACGATATGCCATGCACATACAAACTACATGCACGACATCTAAACCACGTAGACTCCACGTGTATAATACACCATGACTGGGGTACTACACATCAACCATGTAAACAATATATCCAGCACATGGACAACATGCACACATATATATATTACACATTAATCACGTAAAGTATGCCCATCTCGTGAGCAACATGCTCTATAAGCGTAACAAGTGTACTGGCTCTCATCTGTCATTGCCATGCACACACAACCACGTAACATGTACAATAAGAAAAAAAACCTCATAAAACACACCGCGCTAATACCTGCACAGGTTGGCGGCAGCATCGATTGCCGTCCACTGGTTATAAACGGCAGCATCCCCTGCCGTTAATACCAAATAAACTCGATATTAACGGCTAGACATCTGGCCGTTAATCTCCAACTAAAGAACCTGACGTCAATCGATGTTGACGCTAAGATCTTCAGCTCCCAGGTATACAAAACACACAGACCGGCCCAAGGCCAATCATACGGGCAACTTAGCCCTATAAACAATAAGAAAACAAGGGAAAACACTTCCCCTTACATCTGAATACTATAATTAAACTAAAGAAACAAGATCCAACGCTTGGATCGATCAAACCACCCAATTTCCCGGCATGGAGAATCCTTTCCCAAAAACTCAATTAACATACGATTTATGCAACAAAGCATGGCGAATCAACCAGGAGAGATCAGAGGGTCCAGTCCCTACCTCAGAAACGCAATTAAACCTCGATAGAACCTCAAATTACACCGAACCCTCCAGGAGCTTCCCGCGAATACCGCCCTCCAATCCGTCATTCCCCGCCTGATTTGCCGCTGCTGCGCGCATCACGGCCTTCCCACGTGCTCCTGTCGACCGCCGGAAGTAGTGAAGATGCACAAAGGTGAAGGTGGGGGAAGAGGAGAGGAGAAAGTGGGGAAATAAGAAGGTTTAACCCCTAAAAACACAAGCGCCTCAGGTTAACGTCAACCTTTGCGCTGCTAATCAAACCGCCCCAACTAGGCGTCCACAACACTCGCCGCCAAGTTCAACGGTAGACGTCTACATCGATGGACGCCAAGAACTGTTAACGGCAACACCATTGCCGCCAACACACAGTAGACGTCACACACCTGGACGCCTACCCACTGTTGATGTCCAGCACACTGAACACCAACACAGATCCATTAACCAACTCCGATAAGGATCCAATAAGAAACACACAACACAAGTCGCACTGGTCACAGCTTGACCATCCCACATATTAAACAAAGGATCCACGAAGATCCGAAAAACGTGCGACGTTACATTTAGAGTCCTAGGATGTGTTTAAGAGAGAGAGTACAATCTCGAGTTAGAGAGAGAGTCCATGCATGAGAAGAGATGGAGAGTCTATCTTATGTTTGGATGTAGAGTCTTTTTTTGAAGTTTGCTCATTTTAAATATTCACCAAGTCACAAAACTAAAAAAATAAATAAAAAAAGTCATTTTCCCACCGTATCTTAACGGTACGGTACAATATCGTACCTTCTTACGGAGAATGCGGCACGACCGATTTGGACGGTACGACGAACCTTGGTCCTTAGGTGATCCGTCGAGTGCGAAATCAAACTTTTCTTGAGAAATATGTTTGGATAATTTAACTTGAATATTTTAACTTAAAGTACATAATCTACTGCCAAATTAACATAGAGAACAGTTTAGTGTACTTGACAATTACACTTTTTTTTCGTATATTTTGACCTTTTAATTGACCAATATATTAGGGATATATTATATATAGAGAAAGATTTACTATACTTGAGGAAGTGCAGTAAGTGTAATCTACGTAAAATTGTAGTTCATGTGATGTCTTGTTAGGTGTCACGTAGTTTTTTTTTTTAATCTAGTTTTTTTCTTTTGGAGCACAACTCCTCTATTTTGAAGTCCAACCCTTCTATTTTAGAGCATGATTTTTTATTTTGGAGTCTAAAAAATAATTTGACTCCAAAATAGAAAGTAAGTTGGATTCTAAAACAAAAAAGTTGGACTCCAAAATAGAAGGATTGAGCTTCAAAATAAAATATTAGATTTCAAAAAAAAAATAATGTGACTCCAAAACAGAAGATAAATTAGGTTCTAAAACAAAAAGTTAAACTTTAAAATAAAAAACTTGAGTTTTAAAATAGAGGAGTTGAGCTCGAAAATAGAAAAGTTAAATTTAAAATAAAATAAATCACGTGACGTTTAACAAGACGTCACATAAACTGCAATCCTACGTAGATTACATTTACTAGCTACACTTTTTCAAATACATTAATTTTTTCTCGTTATATCTATCTAATAAAAAAATTAAAATACATGTGAAAGTGTAATTTTCAAATGCACTCAACTTTTCTCGTTAACATAAAGGAATGGGAAAGAAGGCGCAGGGCCTTTGAATGTGTTAATTTTCCGGTTTTGGACAGACGTGGAGGATGTTGGCGTCGTCTACCTTTTTGGACATTCAATACAACACTAGTACTGACATATCTTTCTAGAGTGCACTTAAAAATAAATATAAAAAATATAAGAAATATTTTTCTTTGAGAAATCTTGGTAGCGAAAGGACCACATGCAATAATGTTAATAAGATAAGAGATCCCTACCAGTCCTTTCTTTTTCTCATACTCCTTTTTTTTTTTCCTTCGCTCATCAGAATAGGACGGTTCGATTCCTCTCTTGTCTCTCGTCTATCTCTGCTCGTTCCTTGTGGTGGGATCAGGGCGCTAGCTAGCTAGCCAGGTTCTTGCGACTGTAGGTGTTACAGGTACAGTAAAGAGAGGGCGGCGGCGGTGGGGCATGAAGGCGCTAGAAAGGTTCTTATGCTATGCGTTTCTTCTTCTTGTGGTGGTGGTGCTGGGCAGCATCACAACGGCGGCGGCGGGCCTCGTCGGGGAGTACAGCAGGGAGGACTTCCCCCCGGCCCCGGGCTTTGTATTCGGTTCCGGAACATCTGCATATCAGGTGAGCATAGAAGAAGAAGAACACTTCCCCCCGGCCCCGGGCTTCGTATTAATCGGCCAGTTTGTGTGATAACTTGTGCATTTGGGGGGATGCAGGTGGAAGGGGCCGCCGCCGAGGACGGAAGGTCGCCCAGTGTTTGGGATACCGCTGCTCACGCCGGTACATAACACAAACCCTTTTCTACGCGACTCCTTCGACATATTGTTTTTCCAGCATAGATTGGTGTGCGTGATAGTTTTAAGTTAAAAGTTTTTTTTTTCATGAAAACTACTCTTTCATGAAAAAGGTTAAATATGTCATCCTCTTTAAAATACTGTCTATAATACCACTCTTAAATGAGGAAGGTTGCGAATATGTTATTTTACGGGTAAATTTATTAAAATTATTTATCATATATTTAATTTATTTTTTAATCTCTAAAAAAGTTATAATTTATTACAGTAAATATTATATTCTGTTATAATATATATTAAATTCTATTATAATAAAATTTTTTCTAGTTAAAAATTATTAATTAATTTATTTATATTTTAATTATTTTTATTAAAAATATTCTAAATTTATTTCAATATTCTTTTAATTCTATTATAATAATGAAAATATCCCTCTTGCTGGTCAATCCCCTAACCCACCATCTCCCATCTTCTCTCTCTCTATGCGAACGGTGTCGATGCGCCTCTCTGCCACCACCATCTCCCCATCCCACTCTCTCTCTCCCCCCCCCCCCCCCCCCTAATTGTCAACGCTTTCACCCCATAATTTTTAAGAGTGAACACGGGTTGATTTGATCTGATTCATACCTATTTTTACATCAATCTAACCGACCTAAATTTTTCTCACGAACCGAATCAATTCGATTCAATTTAAATTAAAATATGTAAAATTAAAATTTTTAACGCTAGGGGTTCAACCTCATAACCTCAACACAGAGATTCGTACCCGAAGGTGCCTAACCAACTGCACTACAAACGTTTCTATGTAAACATGTAATATTAATTAATTATATATATCGATTCATTTTTATTACCCAACTTGAAATCTAACTAAATTATAAGATTAGTAAAATCAAATCGAATTGACTCGAATCGGTAAATTTAATTTGATTTTTCGATTTAAATTATTTAATGAACACACCCCTACCCACACCTCCTCTCTCTCTCTCTCTCTTGTGACGGCGGGAGAGAACCCTCCCCGTTCAGCTGCTAGCCTGCTACCCCACCCCGCATCTCTCTCTCTCTCTCCCCCCCCCCCCTCCCCACACACATATCCAGATATCCTGACATCTCTCTCTCACTGCCAGCAATGGAGTTCCCTAGCCCTCGACACCTCTCTCTCTCTCTCTGGTTACACAACGCCCAGAATACCCCACCCTGCCCGGCGGATGCCCCACTGCCACATCGCCATCCACTAGACCCTCGCATGTTCCCGGCGGTCCCCTCACCACCCGGCCACCCGAGTCCCACAGCTACTGGAAGGGCAAAGTTGACATTTCCTTGCACAAGTTACTTTAACCCTTGTTAAACTATAGTAAAATGGATGATGATAACATCATGTACCGGTAAGGACATATTTGTAACATTTTTTTTATTTAAGAGTAGCGCTACTGAAAATATTTTAGTAAGGATGACATATTTGTCATTTTTCAATGAAAGAGAGGTTTCTATGCAAAAAACCTAATATATATTACAATGTTTAATATTTTAAATATAAAAAGTGACACATTCTTATGGAACTATATATATATATATATATATATATATATATATATATATATATATATATATGAGGGAGGATCGAATACGGCAGGGCCAATTGGTGCGGCCCTGCCGTATCCAAGCTAGTGGCAATGGATCTTGGATCCAATGGCCAATGGCCACCTCACACGCGTTTGTGAATTACATGCGCCGCGTACAATTTTTATTTTGTTTAAGCACTGTAAGATCTTCATTTAATGGTGGGATGCTACAATATAGTGGGGCCGCACTATCGTACTATAACATCACTCATATATATATATATATATTCACACATATTTTGTGATCTTCTTGTAGATGACTAATCTTATATCTGTCACATCACTTTTTGTTGCACAACTAAATGTACAGTAAGTATTATCATTATTTTTCCCCTTTTATCTACTGATCGAGGGTTAGTAATTAAAATAGCCCTCGTATTCTCTCATATGTGACGCTCGGCATGGATGCTAACTTAACAGGGTATCTATGTAATGGCCATAGACGGACCCAGAAAAATTTTCAGTGGGGTCACTCCCTTTAGAAAAATTTCCAACCAAATTATTTTAATAGAAAATTTTAGACTCATCATTAGAGTTCTAAAATTCTAGTGGGGTCACGTGACCCCACTGATCCTATTCTAGATCCGTCTATGGTAATGGCCTTGTTGCCCCAACGGCTTTGGATTATTAGCTTCGAGTTTTGCTTCGTTGCTAATATATATGCCAAATATTCAGCCATATTATTCTGTTTATTACGGTGAATTATTATGTCATGAATGAATGGTTACATGTATCCTCTTCTAGAATCATTCAGTTTATCTTTACACATTCTTATATTACTTTACATGTGTACTAGATTTATCGTATATATACCCCTATAAACCATCATATTTACATTAAATCTTTTAATTTCATAAATTTGCTGTAAAAATAATTTTGAAATATCTGAATACTTATACCCATTTTTAGGGGGTGTGGGACCCTTAGGACTCCAAGTATGTGTTATGATATTTTTAATGCAATTTATCAATTTTCCTAGTTGTAGCTTCTTCTGAGATACGCTTATAAATGTTAAAATAGATGAACAAGAAGAAAAGTTACACAATCAAATACCTACGGTAGTCACCGACAAATTAGTCCTGGGGCATGTATTTTTTCAGTAACTAGATGTCTTGAAAGGCTTATCTAGAAACAGGGAATAACTAAGTTGATTTTTTTAATGAATGTAACTTGTAAATTGCTTGGGTTACTGAACAACTCAGCTTATGATCCACTTGGAATTCCCCATGTTTGATACAATTAACATAATCTTGGACTGTCTTGGTGTTTGTTGAGTTGAACTCGCCTATTGTTTACCAGCTTGTTAGATGTGGACGCCTAAATCTGCTATTGGGCCCATCAACTGGCCCAATTCCGCCACACACATGAGGACATAAGAAATGGCTCCTCCCACTTGGCCCACACCTATGAAGCCCATTTACAAAGCCCATCTCACCATGAAAAGTTGGGGAGGTGAGGATAAGCAAAGGCAACACCTCCCAAAAGGTGGTTGCCAAAAATGGTAAAAAGGGGGTCATGCACAGGTTGGGCAGATGGCTGCTTGGGCCTCTTTTGGGTGGCCTTCTAGAATTTTCTAAGGGAGAAAAAAAGGGCTGCTTGGGGTGGTCTTGCGTAACAGAGAAAGAGGAGGCTTGGATGGTGGGTTTTGAGAAGAGAGAAAAAGCAAGGAGAGGAGGCTTCTTCCTTCTCCAGCGGGCTGCTGCAACTTCTTCCCCTCCAAGCTCTTTCCCACCCGTGAAGACCTCTGCAAGGGAGAAGAAGAAAAGGTGAATAGAAAGGAAGAGAAGAAGAGAAAGGAAAAAGGAGAGAGTGCTATTTTGATGTGTAGTCCCATCATGTGAGGGGAGGAAGAGAAGAGAGATGAGTGAGATGGCGTAGGATCCCCTTCCCCCCCTTCTTTTATTTTTTCATCCTTTGTACCCTCTCTCCCCCTCTTAGCAATAGAAAAGGAACATTTGTTCCTTGGTTCTTTTGAATGCAAGTGTCATTTCCTTACATTTATTGCTTTCTCCTCTCTCTCTTGTGTGGGTATGAGTTTTAAATTCCTCTTTTGTCTTGGTGCTACAAGGAGCTACGGGATGGTGAGGAACCACCTTCTACATGGTGGACTTCCTTTCATCCCAAAGGGCCAACATGAGACCTCCCATACCTCTCCATGCCTCAATAAATGAGGTCTTGGAGGGGTGGAGTTTAATGGGCCTTGTTTAGGCTTCCTAAGGAGCACGTTTCTCACGGTTTTCCCTAAGAGATTGTGAGGTTTCCTCACCCTTTTTCCCCCTTTAAGAGTTCAGATTCCTGATGTTTAAAAGACCCATGGGTATGCATTTCCCCCTTGGGACATACCCCTTTGCTAGCCAAGGGGTTGGGCAATCAATGCCCATGTCTTCTTGCTTAGCACCCCTTGCAAAAGGCCTATTAAACCTCCTGTTTTGATCCTCCAAAACCGCAGATTTTTACTGTTTAGAATAGTCCATTTAGGTGCATTTCACCTTGGGGACATGCCCCCTTTGCTAGCAAATGAGTTGGGCAATTAATGCCCATGCTTAAAGCTTGGCATTGCATGCAATAGATCCCCTTAAACCCTCTGTTTTAGCCCTCTAAAAGTGCAGGCTTCTACTGTTAAAACCGCCCCTAAATGTGCACATTTGCCTTAGAAATGTCCCCATTTTGCTGGTCAAAGGGGTTTGAGCAATCAATGCTCATGCCTCCTTGCTTAGCACTCCATGCAAAAGACCCATTAGATCAATGTTTTGGGCCTCTTTAAAGTTCAGGTTTCTATGGCTTTAAATGGCCCATTAAGGGATTTCATGCTTAAGGGATATTCATTTGCAAGCCAAGGGTTGAGCACACAATGCTCATGCCCCCATACTTAGCACCCATAATGGACAGCCCAATAAGCCTGTCTTTGGGCCCAGAACCGCCCCTCACATGGGTGAGACCAACTTCCAAAGTGTTGGCTCTTTGCTCACAAAAGAAGGGTTTCAGCCGTTAGCCCTGTGGGTGGCCCTCTGATTCGGCAGCCCTGAACAGGCCTGCCGATTCGGTAGCCAGCCACCCACCTTTGGCCGGACCATGGAAGATAAGCCATACTTCATGTGGTTCAAGCCACGGAAATGGACAATGAACCGATGAGAAGCCCATTTAAATCCGGGTTAGACAACGTGATGTCTATGCCCGGGCATATGGGCCCGCACATGCTTCACTTACTGATCGGTATTTGTGTGGTCATGGTGACATCCACCCCCGCCAAAGGCTTGCCTTGGGGGTTGGTGCCATGTGCCATTAGGGTTATGTCGTTGCTTGACATACACCCTCTCTTCTGGTACTGCCTCCATTTTGGTGGGTGTGTACCGTGCTCTCCCCCCTACCAACCAAGGTAAGGGGAGATGCTGCCGGATTTGCGCCGTGGAGGTCGAATCGGCGAGGGTCCTTTTCCTCTCTTAAAAGAAACCCCCAAAGTCTAGTGGAGTGACGCCGAATCGCGAATAGAACCACGTTTCACACCTTTTAAAGAAGAATAAAAGAATAAGAGAGCCAATTAAAAGAATGTTCTATCATGAGGGCAACAAATGGGCAAATCAAAGGACCTTTACGTTGCACATGTTTTAAAAGAACAAGAGCTTAAACCAAAGAGATTTTTTCATGATAAAAGTAAAAAATAAGCAAATAGGCCAACCCTCTTTTTACATGTCTCAAATGAAATAAAAGAATAAATGAAAACTACTTTTTTGACACAAAAGAGCAAATGGGCCACCTTATGTTTTCAAAAGACCAAAAAATGAAATTCTTTTTGTAATAAAAGAAGGTAAATAGATCATCTTACATTTTCAAAAGAGTAAAAGACCGAGTTTTCATGTCAATGAAATAATAAACGGGCAAATGGGTAAAAAGACTCAATCACATCTAATTAAAAGACCCGGCAACCTCGAATAGGCATCGTGTCTGTTTATCATTCCGGCCTAGTTTTGAGTTGCACTTTTCATCGGATGTCTCCGTATCAAGGCCACACGGCTTTCTAATTTCTGGCGATTAATCAAGGGTTTTCCCTCTCAGAGGGATGTAATTAACGTCGTTGCGTTTAGGCAACGGCGGGATTTTGGTCCAGGACCCGACACTCCACTTTCGTTTGATGAAGTCAAACGGCGCGCACAAATAGACTTAAAGCCCTCCGACTCTCGGAGGCAAACCATTTGGTTGTCACTTCGGTGACTGGCACGCCCGCGCTGCGCGAATTGCTGATTCATCTCACGTCACTCTTGCCCAAGTGGCGTTCGACGGGACTTAGATTCGCAATACGCGTGCACCCATGAGAAAACATGATAAATAGATATTTAAAAGTAAATTTTCCATTTCCACAGCGTGGCACGCCCGGTGGGACCAAGCTTCCCTTCATCTCTTCGCCAGAATAGAAAGCCATGTGGCCTTTATATAATTGATATTGACTATCGTTTTGAATTGACTAACAGGTGCTAATTGACTGATGGTGGGAGTACGTTTCGGACCCCTCGTAGTCCAAGACCATGCGCGGAACGGCTACCTCACGGTACCAACCCGTTTCGGGAGCTTCCCTCCCGTCGTCGAGTTCCCCAACTTCTTGGGGGTCGCCTTCGTCAGCATCCTCCACCCGGAGGCCAAGAAAGAAGGTGGAGCTGAAGCCAGTCACGAAGCTGAACTCAAAGGGACCACTGAAGGGCTAAGCTGCCACGTGCATCACGTGGAGCGCGGTAACCACAACAAGCCCAAGGGAAAAGAGGCCAACCAACAGATCACAGAAGCAGAAAATATCGTCACCTGCCGTGCACGGGTGTCTGCCTCAGGAAAAACTGTGCGGATTGGAGACTTGAGGATCCATCTGCAAGAGAAGAAAACTGAAGCTATAGCAAAACGGGTCGTGCCAACAGTACCTATGGAGAATTCCTTCCAAGCTTTGGCGAATAGAGAAGAGATGCACAATACCTTCAAGGGCAAGTTGCCCCCAAGGCCTACCAAGTTCAAACAGGTCTGGCGACCTAAGAGAGTATAAAAGCTCAGGCCAGAAGAGCCCGCACCAAAAGAGAACCCTCCAACAGATGTAGCTGAGAAAAGGATCTCTGACTACCGTCGCCCCCGCAGAGGCCTTGGGGCTGGAATTCGTCAGGGGGGGGCATATACTTATGCCCGCTTCCACAACAAAAGAGCAGAACTGCGGAGGTGTGCTTACCTACCGCCGATAAGAGAAGGCTCCCCCGAGTCGATGATCTCAACCACCTGTGAGCGCCAGGGGGCAACAGTGGTCGCATCTGACCATACCCTTCACCTCAGGAATGCCCCTCTGCGGCGTGAAAGGAGGTAAAAAGATCTGAGAGCTCCTCGGACGCCAGCCAGGAGCTTCACTGATGAGAATCATGTTCCATGTGGACATCGGCATGAGCGTGCCGGGAGAGCTAAACCTCGGGTATCGGTTTTCGAAAGGCTATCTTTCCCTTCCCGCACTTCTCGGAGGGCTGAAAGGGACCAGAGTGGAAACATCAAGATATTTGCATGCCACATGACCGGCATATGGGGCCGATATGGGGCATTGCCAGCCAATGATGAAGAGCTAGCAGAATTGGCAGAGAGGCCTGGTGCCATCACCAGGAGAAGAGCAGCGGCAGCGGCCTTGGCGGCCGCATTTGGGCATGAAGATGCGCCAACAACACAAATGACGGCGGTCAGTGCCAACGTGGTCACCGCCCAGGGCAGTGGGGGCAATGATGATATTCCTCCACCGCCACCACCGCCAGGTGCAACGTCTGGGGGCACCTTGCAACAGATCCCTCTAGCTGCACCCATAGATCCAGCCATCATGGAATTGTTGCAGCAGTATCAAGCCGAGATCGCGGACCTCAAGCGCCAGATCAAAGGCAAAGAGACCGAGGGACACGTGTCCCGAGCAGTGGAGGGCTCAGGAGAGACCCCCCAAGGGACCGTAGGGTCAATTGAAGCTTCGGCCCAGCGTGCTGTCGTACGGACAGCAAATGAACAACCACAACAATCCCCTGTGGCTACGGCTCAACAACCACGCTCACAGGCTCAATACCAACTGTTGCAGCCGCAGTTCTTTCAGCAGCAACAACAACCATACCAGCCGCAGCAAGCTTATTCTGCGCAACAGCAGTCACTGCCTGCTCACGATCCTGAGCAGCAATTAGATAATCAAGAGCCGCCCCCGGTGCCACCGGCGGCCATTATCAATACCCCGAACAATCAGCCGGCCCACTTCTATCCTCAGCAAGTGGACCCAGCCACTATCAACAAGCTCATGGTGGAACAGCTAATTGACATGAAGCTCGCTGAACGGGGAGACGGAGAGCAAATGGCTTTTGATGCATATAGGGTACCTTACCCTGCATACCACGCCGTGAAGAGATTGCCTCCAGGTGTCACCAAGCCCCCAAAGTTCGACAAGTTCAATGGGCGAGGATCTCCAAAAGAACACATTGCTTATTACATCAATGTGATGGGAGATTTAGCAGCCGACGAATCTTACTTGTTGAAGTTCTTCGGCTCCTCCCTGACAAGCCTAGCGTTTGAATGGTATTCCAGTCTGTCAGTAGGGTCCATATCTGACTGGACCGACATGCAAAAGAAATTTAGAGAGAGGTTCTATATCGCTGAGAGGGAGGTAACAGTTGCCGAGCTCTACGCAACCAGGCAAAAGAATGATGAGTCCGCACTGGACTATATCCAAAGGTGGAGGAACCTCAGCATGAGGTGCAAACGCCCTCCTCATCAAGAGGATGCAGTTCAGATTTGCAAGCAAAATCTGAAAAGAGAGCTGCTTGAAAGAATGATCGGAGTAGAGATCCGGTCATTTGACAGGCTGAACAACGTGGTGGCGGAAATAGAGGCCTTCTTGGTCAAGTACCCCACCAACTCATTCGCCAGTCAAAAGACCAAGCCGGCCGATAAGAAGCCTGCGGGGAAAGAGGTCCATGCAGTGGACCTCAAAACATTTGAAAAGCAAAGAGACGAAGGCGAGGCGGCAGCTGGAACCTCCAGCAACAAAACCTAACCAAAGAGAAAGGTCATCCCTTTCCAAGACAAAATGAGGAAGCCATACTCCTTCCCTAAGGAAAAGACCAAAACGCTGTTTGATTGGGGAATCAGATATAACAAGGTCACCCTCCCAACACCGAAGAGACCAGATCAAGCTGCCAAGAAAGATGATCCCCGGTACTGTCTGTACCACCAGATCCTGGGGCACCCTCTAGAGGACTGCTATGTATTCAAAGACATCGCAGAGTCTCTGATCAAGAAAGGAGAACTGCAGACGGGGGATTACAGGGTTGATCCCCCGCAGCCACATGAGTTGCCTGCCCGGCAAGCTGGAGCTAACATGATCTCTATATATCAACAGCTACCAGAAGAGATCTCCGAGGCCAGCACGGAGAACACCTATAAGAGTCTTATCCTCACCCCAAGCTGGGAGCAGGAAGAGTGGCAAAAGGTGCCCACTAAAGCAAAGAAGAAGCCAGAAAAGAAGCCAGCTCCGAAAGTGCACATGCGGGGTGTGACACCTCAGCCACCGGCACCAGTGGTCACCCCAGTTTGGCACCCAATAGAGCCTAGGGTCGTCATTCAGAGGAACCCTGGCAATAGAAGGCGTCGAACACCTCTCCCTCTGTACGGGGGAGGCAGCCCTTCACTCGAGCGTCTGCAGGCGCTAATTGATGAATTAGATGAATATGAGCAACCGAACAGATACCCTGTTCAATTGCAAGAGTATGTCCCATGGGAGGAGCTAGAGAAGCTGACCCTGGAGGCACCTGCCGAGCAAAAGACATCTCAACCTCGAGAAGATCTATTCTGGGGGCAAGAGCCAACAAAGAAAAAGAAGAAGAGGAGGTTCAAGAAAAAGAAGGTGGTGACAACCCTCTCATGCAACACTATCTCCTCCCTGCTAGGTTTGGGGGAGCATTATGAAGAAGAGGAGTTCTATCCTTCCCCAAGTGATGTCAATCAAGTTAGGGCTTCGGGTCAAGAGTTTATTACAAGGTCCGGAAAGAAATGGGGACGGGCTCCTCCGGCCAATCAAAATATCATCTTCCGGGGTGAACCCTCTTATAAGATCCCGGAGCCCGAAGTCCGAAGGGCAGAAATTCCACCTCCTTCGGGGTTCTATCCCAATGAACAGACAGGGGGCACGGTCCCGTCCCTTGCTGAGTTTTTGGCGGCGGAAGAGAAGACCAGGGCACTCCCCAAACCCCCAATATTGCAAAAGAAGGCCGATGATGAGGAAAACAGTCCGGTCACCAAACCTCAGGCCGATAATGGTGAAAATGACAAAGGGAAGTCAAAGATAGATGGCGTCGGAGCAAAAGACAAAATCATCAGGCTACTGAAAAGGATCCCTACACGATTCAGTGTTTGGGAAATCCTGTCATTAAGTGAAGAGACTAGAAGAGCGTTGATCGCAGCCTTGCAGGTTCCAGCGCAATATGAGACTTGTCTGGCTGAAGTGCAGGTGGAGGCTGCCGTCATCAATGCGGAGTCAATCACATTCACCCCAGAGGACATGCTCCTCCCTATGGCCACTCACAACAGACCTCTGTATATGAGGGGGCAGTTGAATGGACAACCCCTAAACAGAATCCTGGTAGATCCTGGAGCAGCGGTCAACATCCTACCGTACAAGATCTACCAGAAATATCACTTCAATGTGTACCTCACCTCAGTGCACGATGTGAGAATAGCCGGGTTCAATCAAAAGTTCGAGGTACCTCTGGGAGTCGTAGAACTCGACTTGATCCTGGGGGACTTCACAACAAAGGTGCAATTTCATGTGATCAATGCGAGTACATCCTACAAGGCTTTGCTGGGTCGGCCTTGGCTCCATCAAAATGGGGTGGTCCCTTCAACATTGCACCAGTGCATCAAATATGTAAATGAAGGAGAAGAGAAAAGGGTCTTCGCCGATGCGCACCCCTTCGAAGTGCACGAGTGTCATCTCCTTGACGCCAGTCTATATATAGAGCACTCAAAAGGTCAAATTTTTCAGAAGGGCAAAGAGAAAGAGATTGTCATTGCTGACGAGTGGTTTCCGCCTCCACCGCCAGGGGTTGACATCGAAAATCCTACGTCAACAGAAACACTGGAGGTCCAATCATGTGACACCTCAGGCTACGAGCATGACCCAGCTCCACAAATGGGAGATGGGGAAACATAACTTATTCTAGTCCCAAACGGCCTCATAAAGCCGGCCGATGAAATAGATTGCCAGATTGTGAGAGCTTTGAAGACCTTGGTGATATCTCACCCAGATGGTCACTTCACAGTCCTTTACGCGGCTGAAGAGCACCCAATGAGAAGGGATGATGATTGTAAAATCCCCGAAGAGACTAGGGACCCCTTGGTGCCGATAATGGGGCTCCAGTATATGGCTGGCACAGTCACTCGGCTGGCCGGAAAACATTACATCCCCTCTCATCAGTGCCTTAGCAAAAGGGAGATGTTCAGAAAATTGTGGTACCCTCCAAACCTGGATAGGGAATTGCTGAAAATGACAGAACGCCCAGGGCTTGGTTGGTCACCGGGAGGGAGTTACGCGGTTGACATGATCAGCCTGGTTTCCCAAGCAGAAAAAAATCCGTCAGGGGTGGTTTATGATGATTACCCTGAGGAAAGAAGCACAATTGAATTGGCCGCGAGCACAAGCGACGGCCTTCCCCAGGGGGCAATGGTGTCTCCCTCATGCACCCCTGTGGAGTTCTCTGCCCCTCAAGTGCTCCCAGCGGTTGGAAAAAATAGATATGTGGAAATGGCCTTGCCAACCTCTGCAAGCGCAGGAGAGGCAAAAGAATAAAGAGCAACAACAGACATTGCACGGGATTCCAGTCAAAGGGGCCGGCCAGCAAAATAAATAGAAGAGATCGAAGTGAGTATGCCAACTGAAGACCTGCAAAGAGAATATGTGGAGGTGCTAGAGGCAGAAGTTGATGAAGAGGGCTTTGTAGACCTCCAGCCAGCACCAGAAGAGCTTGAAGATGGCAGCCAAGCCACAGTCGATGAGCTAGTAGAAGTGAATCTCGGCACGAAAGACAATTACAGGCCAACCTTCCTAAGTGCCCTCATCCCAGAAGAAGAGAAGCAACAATATATCATGTTGTTAAAAGAGTTCCGGGATTGCTTTGCCTGGACTTACAAAGAGATGCCGGAACTCAGCCCCGATGTGGCACAACATATCCTGGCAATTGACCCGAAAATAGAACCGGTCAAGCAAGCTCCCAGGAGGATGAGACCGGAGTTGATCAACAAAGTTTGTGCTGAAGTGGATAAGTTAATAGATGTGGACTTTGTTGAAGAAAACCAATACACCACCTGGTTGGCGAACATCGTCCCCGTCAAAAAGAAGAATGGACAGATCCGAATATGTGTGGATTTCCGTGACCTGAACAAGGCCTGCCCAAAAGACGATTTTCCGGTGCCGATCACCGAAGTGATGATAGATGCCACCACTGGACATGAAGCTTTGTCATTCATGGACGGATCATCCGGCTACAACCAAATTTGGATAGCCGAACAAGACCGGGTGCACACTGCTTTTAGGTCACCCAAAGGGATCTTCCACTACAAGAGAATGCCCTTTGGTCTCAGAAACGCCGGGGCAACCTACCAAAGAGCAATGATAAAAATCTTTGACGAGCTGCTCTATAAAAAGGTGGAGTGCTACATTGACGACCTGGTGGTCAAAACCAGAAAAAGAAAGGACCATTTGGCCGATCTCAGAGTCGTCTTTGAAAGGCTGAGGCGGTATGAGCTGAAAATGAACCCGATGAAGTGTGCCTTCGGGGTATCCAGCGGCAAGTTTTTAGGCTTCATTGTCCGATATAGGGGAATAGAAATAGACCCTGTCAAGATCAAGGCAATCCAAGAGCTGTCGCCGCCAAAGAATCTGACCGAGCTCAGGTCATTATAAGGACGGCTGGCCTACATTCGTAGGTTTGTCTCAAATTTGTCCGGGCGATGTCATCCCTTTCACAAATTGATGGGAAAAGATGTCCCTTTCCAATGGAATCAGGAGTGTCAGCACGCCCTGGATCAACTGAAAATGTACCTGAATACTCCACCAGTGTTGGGTGCTCCAGTAAAAGGCCGTCCTCTCATCCTGTACATAGCAACTATAGAACACTCCTTGGGAGCCATGTTGGCGCAGGAGAATGAGGAGGGAAAAGAGCAAGCCCTCTATTACCTCAGCCGAAGGTTGGTGGGGGCAGAAGAGAGGTATTCTCCGATTGAGAGAGTATGCCTAGCCTTGGTGTTTGCAGCCAAGAAGATGAGACATTACATGTTATCACACGAAGTTAGGCTGATCTCCAGAGCCGACCCCGTCAAATACATACTCTCCCAACCAGCGTTGAAGGGGAGAATAGGCAAATGGGCTGTCATCTTGATGGAATTTGACATCAAATACATCCCCCAAAAGACAATCAAAGGACAGGCGGTAGCCAACTTCTTTGCAGCTCATCCCGTGCCGGAAAATTCTCCGCTCATCACAGAGCTGCTAGAAGATGAGACCCTCGAAGTGAATCAATTGCAAACGGCGACCTGGCAACTATATTTCGACGGGGCGTCCCGAATAGAACCAACTGCTTACCGCAGTGCAAGAGTTCGAGCAGGAGAGGGCATCGTCCTGAGGTCGCCCGAGGGAGAAGTCACGTACACCTCCTGCTCAATTAGCAAGCCATGCACAAACAATGAGGCCGAATATGAGGCCTTGATTATCGGCTTGCAAGTGGCCCTCTTCATGAACATAAAGGTGCTTCAAGTCTTTGGCGACTCGATGCTAATCGTCAAACAAGTACAAGAAGAGTTTGACGTTAAAAAGCTAGAGTTGCTGCCCTATTATCGAAAAGCCAAGAGATTGATGTCAAAGTTCTATTAAATAGAAATAGAGCATATTAGCAGGAGCAGAAACGCACAAGCAGATGCTCTTGCAAAATTGGCTAGCTCTTTGGCAGTGCCGCCAAATGAGAAGCTGGAAATCGTTGTCATGAATCGACGACAAGTTCCCAGTGCAATAGAAGAGGAATCTGAAAATGAAGAGAACGGCCAAGAAGAAGTGACCGTGGCTGAAGAGATCAAACAAAAAGACTGGAGAGAACCCTTGTTACAGTGGTTCGAGCACCAGCAACTGCCAAAGCAAAGAGAAGAGAGGATCAGATTGATCAGAACAAAAGACTCGTATGAGCTACGAGGTGGAACTCTGTTCAGAGTCATGACTGACTCCAAAAAGAAGATCTTGCTAAGGTGCCTATCACCTGAAGAGGTCTGGAAGGTCATGAAAGAGGTGCATGCCGGAGTTGTTGGCGCCCACCAGGCCGGGCCGAAAATGAAAATAGAAATCAAAAAGCTCGGCTACTATTGGCCAACCATGTTTGAAGACTGTGGCAATTTTGCTAAGTCATGTCAAAAATGTCAAGAGCATGCGGTCATCCCAAGGAGGCCTCCTATACACCTGCATCCGACCATCCCGAGTTGGCCGTTTGCACAATGGGGCACAGATGTAGTAGGCCCCCTGCCACCTTCCTCGTCAGGATGTAAATATATCTTGGCGATCACAGACTATTTTTCAAGATGGGCCGAGGCTGTGGCACTAAGAGAAGTAACAGGGGAGCTGGTGGTACGCTTTGTTCAGCGCAACATCATCTTCAGATTCGGGACTCCAGACCGGATTATATCAGACAATGGAACACACTTCAAAAACCAGAAAGTGTCTAAAATGGCCGCCAAATACAGGATAGACTGGAGGACTTCCACTCCGTACAATCCGCAAGCCAATGGTCTGGCGGAAGCTTTCAACAAGACGTTGTGCACCCTGCTAGCCAAAACAGTCAGTGCCAACAAAAGAGACTGGGAGGACCGGATGTACGAAGCCTTATGGGCCTACCGGACCATCTATAAGACACCAACAGGCTGCTCACCTTTCTCCCTGGTGTACGGTTCAGAAGCCATGGTCCCGGTAGAATTAGAGGTACCGTCCCTAAGGGTGGCCATTCAACATGGGATGGCCCCCGAAGAACAAACCAACATTGAAAGGAGGCTCGAAGAACTATCTGATTTGGAAGGGAAAAGGCTTCGAGCTCAACAGAACATCCAAGTGTACCAGGCCCGTATAGCGCGTGCCTTGGACAAGCTCGTCAGGGGTCATGAGTTCAAAAAGGGAGACCTCGTCATGGTCAAGAAAAGAGAGGTCATGGCCGGCAACCCGAAAGGAAAGATGAATGTGAATTGGACTGGGCCATATGTGGTGCAAAGAGTCTATGAAGGCGGCGCCTACGTCCTGGTCAACCATCGGGGTGACATACAATTTCCACCCCTCAATAGAAGGCATCTGAAGCTGTACCACGCATGTCGTCCAGGCTTCAGTGCCCAACATCATGAGCAGCAAGAGGCCGAGCAAGAAATAGACCTGATCGACTTGTTCGATGAATAAAGAGCTTGGCTGCAAAAGAACTATTGCATTTGCAACAGCAGGGAGTTTCTACCCTCGATTCTCCCACATACAAAAAAAAAACAACAAAACAACAAAAAAAATTAAAATACTAAGCTCTTAAACCCCCGGGACACTAGTCACCAATGACGAAGAGCCAAAAAGTGCAAAAAAAAAGATGGCATGCAATGCATGGCAAAAATAGAAAAGAGGCAGCCATACTGCTAGCCGGACTATGGCTCTGAGGCGACGAATGTCCCAACAAATTTATGAGACCTTTGTGATTTCCGTTGATTTCCGAGGGGAGGGCAATGAAAGGAGTCCTCCGCCTCAGTTAACATATCACCCCTCCATGAGCCGTGTGAAGGTTGTTCGGGTTTTCCGTATCTCCCCTCGCATAAAAAAGATCTCTTAAGAAAAATAGAGACAAGAAATTCGTGTTTCTTAAACACACATAAACAAAAAAAATAAAAAGACTTAAATGAGAATTATATACTTTAGCATGCATGAATAGTCGTCATTTAATTAATCTGACTTGTACCATCTTTTATGGGCAGGGACCTCTAAAGCTGATGACAGCGACAAGTTTAAGAGATCGACGTCATTTAAAACAATGAAGTCCCACCGGCGTCGCGCCAATCCAACACGAAGCCGCATCGGCAATGGGTTACGAAATGGAAAAGCATCAACAAGCTCAAGCAGCCGACGTTGGTCGAGACGTTGGTAAATTATGCCAATATCCTCACCCCTTTCAAAAAAAAGGGAAGAAAAGAAAAGGAGGCTAAAAATAGAGATGCCTCGTCGGACTTGTCCACTGGACAGGGGTAAAAAGGATTAAAACCCGGCCATGGTGAAAACCCGAAAGGGCGCCATGAGCAAAATCGGGTACCCCGCTATGTGAAAGCTCGAAAGGGCGCGTAGGCAAAAGCAAGAGGGGGTCGAATTGGGTGAAAACCCGAAAGGGCGCCCAACTCGATAATGAGAAAGCAAAATAAATAAAGGACGAAGACAAACATCGAATTCCAGTAAGCACAAAAGTCAAGCAAATAGAAGGCCATCATCCGGACGGTAAAATAGAAGGCCGTTAGTTTGACAGCAAAGGTTCCTGTCATACCAACGGTGAAAAGCAAATAGAAGGCCGTCACCCGGACGGTGAATAGTCAAATAGAAGGCCGTCACCTGGACGGTAAAATAGAAGGCCGTTAGTTTGACAGCGAAGGTTCCTGTCATACCAACGGTGAAAAGCAAATAGAAGGCCGTCACCCGGACGGTGAATAGTCAAATAGAAGGCCGTCACCTGGACGGTAAAATAGAAGGCCGTTAGTTTGACAGCAAAGGTTCCTGTCATACCAACGGTGAAAAGCAAATAGAAGGCCGTCACCCGGACGGTGAATAGTCAAATAAAAGGCCGTCACCTGGACGGTAAAATAGAAGGCCGTTAGTTTGACAACAAAGGTTCCTGTCATACCAACGGTGAAAAGCAAATAGAAGGCCGTCACCCGGACGGTGATTAGTCAAATAGAAGGCCGTCACCCGGACGGTGAATAGTCAAATAGAAGGCCGTCACCTGAACGGTAAAATAGAAGGCCGTTAGTTTGACAGCAAAGGTTCCTGTCATACCAATGGTGAAAAGCAAATAGAAGGCTGTCGCCCGGACGGTGAATAGTCAAATAGAAAGGCCGTCACCCGGACGGTAAAATAGAAGGCCGTTAGTTTGACAGCAAAGGTTCATGTCGTATCAACGGTGAAAATCAAATAGAAGGCCGTCGCCCGGACGGTGAATAGTAAAATAGAAGGCCGTCACCTGGACGGTAAAATAGAAGGCCGTTAGTTTGACAGCAAAGGTTCCTGTCATACCAACGGTGAAAAGCAAATAGAAGGCCGTCGCCCGGACGGTGAATAGTAAAATAGAAGGCCGTCACCCGGACGGTAAAATAGAAGGCCGTTAGTTTGACAACAAAGGTTCCTGTCGTACCAACGGTGAAAAGCAAATAGAAGGCCGTCGCCCGGACGGTGAATAGTAAAATAGAAGGCCGTCACCTGGACGGTAAAATAGAAGGCCGTTAGTTTGACAGCAAAGGTTCCTGTCATACCAACGGTGAAAAGCAAATAGAAGGCCGTCACCCGGACGGTGAATAGTAAAATAGAAGGCCGTCACCCGGACGGTAAAATAGAAGGCCGTTAGTTTGACAGCAAAGGTTCCTGTCATACCAACGGTGAAAAGCAGATAGAAGGCCGTCGCCCGGACGGTGAATAGTCAAATAGAAGGCCGTCACCCGGACGGTGAAAAAGAATGCCGTTAGTTTGACAGCAAAAGTCCCTGTCACACCAACGGTTACTCGACGGCAAAGGATCCCGTCATCTCAAAAGAAGTTCCGTTATTCGTACGGTCGGCAGACAGTACAAGATATCTTAAAAAAAAAAAAAAAAAGAAGAAAAAAAGGGAGGCTGAAAATAGAGATGCCTCGTCGGATTCACTTGGGCTACCCTACCAAGTGAGGGTAAAAAGGACTAAAACCCGGCCATGGTGAAAACCCTCAAAGGGCGCCATGGGCAAAATCGGGTACCCCGCTACACGAAAACCCGAAAGGGCGTGTAGGCAAAAGCAAGAGGGGGTCGGGTTGGGCGAAAACCCGAAAGGGCGCTCAATTCGATAATGTGAAAAAAAAAAAGGAAAAATAGAAGAAAAGTGACAACGAATGAAGATGTATACACAACAATAAAGTGCTTAACAGAGACATTTGTGTCCAAATGAAGTCTTTGTCATTAACAGTAAAGTGGAGTTACATAATCATCGGGGTAGCGCCCCGGAAGAAACAAAAAGAAACGACAAAAGAAGGGACAGAGGAAATTTAAGGCTCCTCAAGGCAGGTCCCGGAATAGCTCCTTCAGGGATAAAATGCCCACATGGGGAGAGGAGAGTCTCTCCTGCAAAATCGCCTTCTGGGTCTGGACCTCCGACAATGTCTTCTCCGCCAAACTGGCTCGACTGTCATCAAGGCAGATGGCTTCCTCTTGTTCAGCTCGGGAATTGATCAAGGTGCTCCGTTGGGCTTGCGCGGCGACCAGCTCAGCCTCCAAGTCAACTATCCTGGAGTCCAGAGTAGCTAACCCCTCTTCATATTCCCCAATAAGAGACCGACGATGCTCTTGATCATTATGCAAGGGTTCTAGCACCGCCTCATAGTCGGATTGTTGTACTGCTAAAGCAGTCATCTGATTGGGTAGTTCATGCTAGAGGTAAGCGCGACGCTTCATAAATTTCAGCACTAAAGTGACCCGGCGCCCCCAGTCGGTCAAAGGACACCCCATGGTGACGAGCACTCCAGTCATTTGGTCCGCAACAGACTTTACCATCTCATAGCGCACGTTTGGGTTTTGCTGTACCATCAAACGTAGCCCAGCTAATTGCTGCTGGACCATGGCGTCAGGCTGTAAAATGTCCCCGGAGGTGGTGACGTCTGGCACTTGAAAGTCCACTTGGGCATCTATATCCGCCCACAAACCCACGTCCACCTCTCTCGAACAAGAGGGCAGCTCAGCCGAAGAGACACCAACACTGGTTAAAGAGAGGCCGCGTGCATCGCCTACCACGGCTGGAATAGTGATTGCCCCAAAGGTGGTCATCCCTTCATCAGGAGAGGTGGGGGCAAGTAAACTGGTTGGCGCTTGAAAAGGGGACCCAGACAGATCACCAAAAGAAGCTTGAGAGAAATTCTCTCCTCCACCAAGCGCGGTCTCCTCAGCCACATGAGGCATGTCAGGAGCTAATGAAAGGTCGGGTTCGGTTCTCTCAATGTCTACGAGATCAACGCCAACTGTCAGCGAAGACTCGGGTGCGAGGACGTCTTGATCATATTCAAAGTCCTGCATAGGATCAGAGGGGGCTTTGTAAGCTGATCGTGTACAGAAAGGCCTACCTCGCAAAAGCAAGAGACTAGTGCTTACAAAGATGAACCCGGGGGAGGCAGCAATGTCTGAGCCTGTGCTGGCAGCAGGAGATTGCCCCACGTTGCTATCGGAGTCCTCCCCTATGTCGTCCAGTGCAGAAATTCTTTCCCTCTTCAACCCTTTCAATGGGCTTCGCTCAAGGGAGAGACTCGTACTCGAGGAAGATGGAGTGCGAGCATCTTCCTCTTTCGAGGAACTGTCAGAGGAAATAGTGACCGGGCTCTGCGACTCCTCTGGTAAAGTAGCACAACTGCCTTGACGAATTTTCAGAAGGGCCAGTCTCCCGGCAGCACGACTGCTTGTGCGGGAAGGCCCAGATGGCTTCTTAGCCCTCCGAGCTATGCTCTTCTTGGCTGGACGTCTGTCCACGGCCTTAGCCTGAGAAGAGACGGCAGCTGCAGCTGATAACAATGGCAAAAATTAATTAGCGTTTAAAAAGAAAAGGACAAGAGATGGCCCTACAAGTGACTCAAAATTGAGATCCTGCCATAACCCTAACCTGCCATTGGAGGGGAAGGTACACTCGAGGGCGCAGTAGATGGCACTGGGGAGTCCTCCTCCGCAACAAAATCTTCGGTCGCCGGAGTGATGTCGTCTGCAGTCAATGAAGAGGCGAAGTGAAAAGACAATAACGGAATAAAAGTAGCATGAGTCAACCACTACCTGAGGAAGCAGTGTGCTCTTGTTGCTGGGAGAATTCCTCAAATGAGGGTATTTAAGGACCCTCAGTGGAGCTTGGTTCTGGAGGAACTTCCTCCCTCTTCTTCTTTGAGGCCCGTTTGGCCTTAGCAATATTGGCTGCCATGCTGGATTTCCGCTTTGGTGGTCTCTCTACGACGGGACGGAAAAGAATTTTCTCGTCAGCAAAATATACCGGCTTCTTTACCTTCATTATGAGCTCATGGTATCTCCGTCGCCGGTCTCTGGCCGAGAGATATGAGTAAAGAGATAAGAGGTTAAAAGCATGGCAAAAGAACAAGAGGCAATGGACTCTAAAGAAGGGAACATATACCTGCTATGCCGGTATAAAAGCGACTTAAGGGCCAATAGGTGTGCACGCTCTGCTGGGCCCGAGTAGCTGCCTCGCGAATCAACCAGCATACGTCGTTGATTTTGCAGCAGTCCTCAGCGAAAATGGCCAAGTCGCCCCGGCCAATTGAAGATAGAAAATAGTAAAGGCTAAGGGCGTCCATTCCCCAGCCGTCTGCATAGTGAAAAGCTGCATAGAGTTCTTGCTCCAGAATCACTTCATAATCTGTTTCAACAGTCAAGTTATGCGAATGGAGCAGTACGAACAGCCACGAGGTGTGCTCATACCGAGAACGGTCAGGATCAGGCCGTGTCTGGAATGTCCTGTAAGGGAAGGCAGTGTCAACCTCCCCGCCTTGAGATACCACGGCCGGACGGGCCTCCTCAAGCGGCCACGGCTGCGCTACGGCCAGCCGTTCTGAATTGACACCGCAAAGGCGCTGTTGAACCCGAAAAATATCGGGATTTAAACAAGTCCCGGGTGGCAAACTCGTCCGGAAATCCACGAAAGGCTGGGAAGAAACTCCGGTCTCCCTCACTCGAACACCTGAGATAAATGGGTTTCAGTTCGGACGTCCACCCAGAACGAGCCGGAGGATGACGCTTAAAAAGCCCGTCAATGGCGGAAATGCACGCCCCGGACAGCCGAAACTCAATGTTCGGACTCGCGTTAAAGATCGCGTACGACTCGGATGGATCCGAAAAGGTAAAATGCACGTGCCCTCCGAAAATGGGGTCAAACGCACGCGAAACGGGCAAGAACGCACGTCGAATGCACGTCAAATGCATGCGGGCATGTGTGCGCACGTGTGCCGCACGTGCCATGACAAACCAGCAAAACTCCCAGAAATCCTCTCGGAAACGACCGAGGACGGAGAGGGGCACCGGTCTGTGCCTCCTCCAGGTAGGGAGGGGCGCCAGTCTGCCCCCCCCGCCAGGCAGAGAGGGGCGCCAGTCAGGCCCCTGACTGGCGGCCCCCTCAGCCAGCAGGAGGGGCGCCAGTCAGGCCCCTGACCGGCGGACCCCCCCCTCAGCCAGCAGGAGGGGCGCCAGTCAGGCCCCTGACTGGCGGCCCCTCAGCCAGCCAAGAGGGGCGCCAGTCAGGCCCCTGACTGGCGGCCCCCTCAGCCAGCAGGAGGGCCGCCAGTCAGCCCCCTGACTGGCGGCCCCCTCAGCCAGCCAGGAGGGCCGCCGGTCAGCCCCCCTGACCGGCGGACCCCACCTCAGCCAGCCAGGAGGGCCGCCGGTCAGCCCCCCTGACCGGCGGACCCCCCTCCGCTTGCAGGAGGGGCGCCAGTCAGGGCCCTGACCGGCGGCCCCCTTTCTGCCAGCCAGAGAGGGCCGCCGGTTAGGCCCCCTAACCGGCGCCCCCCCTCCGCCAGTCAGGCCCCTCGCGGGGCACCCCGCCGGTTAGCCCCCCTCAAAATCTATAAATAGGGGGCACTACCCCCATTCAAAGACATGCCATTCGGCCCCAAAAAAGCGGGATTCTGCCCAAAAACGAGGCCAGCCAAGAAAGAGGCCGAGCAACGCAGCGAGCGTCTCGCCGAGAGTCGCCAAGAGCCCTACGTGCGCGAGCTTATATAGGCCGCACGTACAGGGGAGAAAGTCTTTGGCGTCTGTCGGTGTTCTGTCCTCCACGATCGGGCCCTCCTGCGCTCGTCCGTGAGAAGACACCACAGGTTGTCATATGACCCCGGCGTTTTCATGTAAGTCCTCCGGTGTCATAAAACGACACACGTCGAGGCCATGTTTAAGTCCTCCGGTGTCATAAAACGACACACGTCGAGGCCATGTTTAAGTCCTCCGGTGTCATAAAACGACACACGTCGAGGCCATGTTTAAGTCCTCCGGTGTCATAAAACGACACACGTCGAGGCCATGTTTAAGTCCTCCGGTGTCATAAAACGACACACGTCGAGGCCATGTTTAAGTCCTCCGGTGTCATAAAACGACACTCGTTGAGGTACATGTTTAAGTCCTCCGTCGTCATCAAACGACGTACGTAGAGGCAATATCCGGGGGTTCCAACACGCCGAATCGGCCTAAACGCGCCATCTCCGGCCCAAGCTTCCGAGTCTGTCCGAGCGTGATCCGTGCGTGAGCTTAAATAGGCCGCACGTGCCGACACCCGTTGGTGTTCCGTCCTCGGCGTTCGGGCTGCATTGCGCCACGTCCGTAGGGACACGCCACAGGTTGTCACATGACTCTCAGCACATGTACTTAAGTCCTCCGGCGTCATAAAACGTCGCACGTCGAGGCATGTACTTAAGTCCTCCGGCGTCATAAAACGTCGCACGTCGAGGCATGTACTTAAGTCCTCCGGTGTCATAAAACGACGCACGTCGAGGCATGTACTTAAGCCCTCCGGTGTCATAAAACGACGCACGTCGAGGCATATACTTAAGTCCTCCGGCATCATAAAACGATGCACGTCGAGGCACATGTGTTTAAATCCTCCGGTGTCGTAAAAGGACACGCGTTGAGGCATGTTAACCTATGGAGGCACAAACACCCCACTGGTAACACATATGTACCCACTATCGTGTAAACGTCCGACGGAGGCACATACACCCTGCCGTCGACGTCCATGTACTTGGCTTGTTACATACACGCCCAGTGGAGGTACAAAACCCCACTAAAGGCGTACATGTAAATGTAAATGTCATGTCATAAATATAAATGACATGAGCATGCTTGAATAAAACTGTGGAAATTCATTTGTCATCTGCCTTTTCTTCTTTAAATTTCGGCATACGGTCTTTTAACAAACATTACGCATTCGAAGGTATTCGAGTGTTATACTCGATGTAAATGAAACATCGACTTCGGTCGGTGGGGAACGGTCCAGTACACGACCACTCCAATCGCCCTGAACGCGAGCGCACGCGGAAAATAAATTCGAGGGTATCAGGGTTCGCACCCAATACTCCTCATAAAATAATCTTTGTCTGTTTCTCGCAAACAGTCTGGCACGCCCAAACGCAAACGATCCGTCTCGAGGATGAAAGAGATGGATCGGAAAAGAAAGAAAATTCCGCGTTCCAACAATCTGGCACGCCCGGTGGGACTGTTCCTGCCTTCCATGCATATGTAAAAAGACCGTATGCCGATATAGAAATAAAAGATGACTAATTTCCACATCACAGGTACAAGGAGCGAAAGCCGGCGTCAAACGCCCGTCTCCACCTGCAACTCAAGCTTGCTCGATGGCCGCCGTCACCTACGGTCCGCAAGTCATCGCATGCCACGCCAAATGTGGCTACCTCGCCGTCCCGCTCGTGTTCGGCGACTTTCCTGCAGTGGTGGGATCCCCCTACTTCCTAGGGGTGGTCCCCGCCGTCCAAGCTACCCCGAAGGCGGCGCCTGAAGCTACTGCAACCAGGGGCACCAAACCCCGTTCAAGCCAAGGCCGAGTCTTCTCGGTTAACACCATCTCTTGCGTCGCAGTCCCTAGAAAACGGGGGCAGCGCCAGGGACGCAGGGGCAGCAAGCCCCACGCAGTCGTCTCCAACTCCGGCAAAACCGTGCTAGTTGGTGACATCCGCGTCAGGCTCGATGGAGGCGAGCCGATATTGCCCCGGGACAGAAGCGTCCCTACGGTGGCAACCTCCAACAAATACGCTCCCCTCCAGGGGATGCGTCAAGAAGATCGGGACTCCCCAAAAGGAGCCCGACAGGGGCAGGCATCAAGCCCAGCGCCCCAACCGCCTCGCAAAATGAGGCAAATGTGGGTGACCAAGCAGGAAGCCCGCCACATCAAACAAGCCAGAGCGGACCAACCCGTCGATGGCTCCACGAAGGCGACGGTACTTGGGCGAGAAAAAGCCCAAGAAGCCGAACCTCCTCGTCCCCGCGGACACAAACGCAGGGGCATTTATAGGAAGCCCAACTTCGTCCCCGCCCAAGCGGAAACTGCTGAAGAGGGAGACGCGAGTCAAGCCGGAGCTTCCACACCTCGAGTCTCGGTCTTCGAAAGACTGAGCGCCTCAGTCTTTTCCAGGCTGGGAGCAGCAATCCGTCCAAGCGCTCAGAAGCCCAAGAAGCGGAGAGTGCAGCGGACGCCTGAAGAAGGGGAGGCATGAAGATCTTCACCTGCTACGCTTCCGGGAGGGAAGCACCTGGGCCATCCGGCATCCCTGCGGGAGCGCTCAGGATAAATGAGTCCGGACAGGACGAGGAAGCTGTCCTCCGGTACACCCGGAGTGCTGCCAGGAGACTTCTCCAAGGGCAGCAAGGCACTCAGGCTGAGCCCTCGAACCTGGGACAACTTCTCGAGCCTCCACTCGATCGCGATCAAAGGCCCCTTCCGGGTCAGTCCAACTGGACCCCGAAGGAGGGGAGGAAGACGAAGTCGCCAGCCTCCGCCTCGGAGATCAGCAACTGCCGGCTGACGGGGAGCAAACTGAAGTGTTCCTCATGCCGCCAACCAGAGCTGCCTTCCAAGCGATGACGGACGACGCCAAGTATGATTTCATACAGCGTTGGCAGGCTGAAATGGCCGCTCTCCTGGCCGAGCGAGGACAACAGGCGGGGGCAAATGCGCCACGCCGCCTAGTGCCGACGGCAAACCAAAATGCTCGGACAAGACATCAACAAGGCGACCTGCCCGATGTCAACACACGCATAGCCGCGGTCAACGACTATACTGTCGATCCGGTCCAACAGCCACGCAGGGGCATAAACTCCCAAGCCTCCGCGGCTGAAGATATCGTCGCCCAGCGACGAATGATTGAGAAGATCGTGGACGACCGCTTCGCTCAGCGAGGCGAGGGAACTGCCACTGTGGATCTCTACAGTGTGCCGTATCCCGTCCACCATCAATTCAAAAAGCTGCCACCGGACTTCCCTAAGGCGCCAAAGTTGCAGAAGTTTGATGGACAAGGCTCACCAAATGAGCACCTGGCCTACTACATAACGGCCATGGGAGAGTTGGCATTCGATGAATCCTACCTCCTCCGCTACTTCGCAACATCCTGACAGGCACCGCCTTCCAGTGGTACTCCAGGTTGAGGCCCAACTCCATTGTCGATTGGGCCGACCTCCAAAAGAAATTTATCGACCGCTTCCAGACGGCCGAGAGAAAGGTGTCGCTCGCAGAGCTGTGTTCCCTCAGGCAAAGAAAAGGAGAAACGGCACTCGACTTCATCAAGCGGTGGCGTGACTTCAGCATGAGGTGCGACAACCCCCCGACACAAGAAGATGCCATAACCATCTGTCGACGGGGCCTGGCGGCGCAAATAAGCGAAAAGCTGCTGGGAACAAACATCAAGGGTTTCGACCAGCTCAACGCGGTCGTGGCGGAGATCGAAATGTTCTTCGCCGACAACCCGATGCAAGCTCCCCCAAAAATTAAGCCGGGCAAGGAGCGCGCTGTGGGCAGAGAAGCCAATGCTGTGGACTTCGCCCCGCAAAGCAAAGGGAAGAAGGTCATGACCTCCGGCGCTCCAAGCAAGAAGGTGGAAGAAAAGCCGCCTTCAACTTCGCTGCCACAACGTATGAGCACGCCGTATTCCTTCAAAAGGGACCATACGAAGATGCTCTTCAAGTTGTGCATGAAGAATGACTTGCTCAAGCTTCCGGCCTTGAGGAGACCAAATGAAGCGGATAGGGTGGATGAACCAAATTACTGTCTCTACCACCGCATGCTGGGGCATTCCGTCGAGGACTGCTATGTCTTCAAGAACGAAGTACAGAAACTGATTCAGAGTCGTCTCATCACCATGCATGAACATCTGGTCGATCCCCCACAGCCCCATGCTTGGGACCAATCGAGGCAGTCGGCCAATGTCATCCATGTCAATGCGCCGCCTCCCGAGCCAGAGGACCCCGAGGCAAATCCTTGGGACGCTCACTCCACCAACGGATGGGAGGGGGATCACCCCTCAGCCTCGGAGCACAGGACATGGTCCGAGACAGTGCAAAACCTGGAAAGACAGGTCCAGTCACTGCGGCACGGTCAGCGCCAGACGTTGACGTACCTGAGGACCATGCAAGAAAGCCTGACAACCCTCCAGCAAGGACTCCAAGGGCCCGTGGGCACACCTGCGCCCCGGACGCGCCCTCCCTGTGGGGGGTGGATCTCGGAGGAGTCTTCGAATCCGTCTGATGACGAAATCGCTGGGAGATTGTACTCCTTCCCGCGACATCGGACGCTGGCACTCTACCGCACCTGCTTGCGAGCAGGACTATTGGGCTGCCAGCCGCCAACAAGCGTCCCGCCAAACTACTGCATATACCATCAAGATGCAGGGCACGCTTTAGAGGACTGCCACGTCTTCAAAGACAAGGTTGAAGCATGGGTCAACCAAGGGATTATTGACTTAGGCAACTCCCGGGTCAACCCGCCGCAGCCTCACGTTCGCGAATGGACGGACCATTCAGCTGATGTTGTCACGCATACAGTCAACGTCATCGACCCGCCGGAAATTTATACACCGGTGGCCTTCACCTTTCCGGACCCGGATATGATAGAAGGCGGCTCATCAGGCGCAGCCCCTACTTGGTGGTACCCGGGAGGGAGAATCCCCCACCGCAGTCACTTGGCGACCGGGAATGTTGGGGAAATCTTCGAAAAGCTCCTACAACGAGGTGTCGTGATGGCTCATACACCGCCGCCGACGTACACTGAAAGGGAGTTGAATCACCCCATGTACTGTCGATATCACGCCTTGCTGCTGCACCCTACAGACAGGTGCCCCGATGTCCGGGATTGGGTCGAGTCTCTTATCCAAAAGGGGAAAATCGACCCGGAAGGCAATTCCATGGTCTTGATGAGAGCCAGGGAAGCAGCCCAGCGGGAATTGGAAGAAAGCGACTATATGCGCTTCAAGAACCTCCAAGCCCCCGAAGCTGATGAACAAGGGTGGCTCGTGCCGCCGATATCGTCCATAGCTGACGCTGAAGGCGCGAGCTTGGGACAGCGATTCAGGAACATATCCCTGAAGGAGCAGCCCATCTTAAGATGCAATCGAGAGGACCCGGATATGACAGAAGGCGGCTCATCTGACGAGGCCCCTGCCCTATGGTATCCCGGGTGGCGAGTCTCCCCAAATCTCTTTGCGACCGCAAAGACTGGGGAGATCTTCGAAAGACTCTTGCAGCAAGGCTGTGTAAAGGCGCATAGGCCGCCACCAACATACACGGAGAGGGAATTAAACCACCCCATGTATTGCAAATACCATGCCATGCTGCTGCATCCTACGGATATGTGTCCGATTGTCCGAGACTGGGTCAAGTCCCTCATCCAAGAAGGGAAGATCGACTCGGAAGGCAACCCGACAATCCGAGCCGAGGCCAGGGAAGGAGTCCAGCAACAACTTCCTCGGCGAAAGGAGGGGTCTAGACGACATCAAGTCTCCCCTCCCCATGAGCAAGCTTCGGAAAATAGGAGTAAGGGGCAGTGCTTCGAGGACTCGCCTCCGCGAATACTCAAGCGCCAAGAAAAAGGCTGCAGGGGCAAGAAGCCGGTGACAGAGCCAGCCGCCCCGGAACCAAGCCCCTATTGGGCCGAGTTCCAACAACTGCCGCCCGAGGTAGTCGAGCAGGCAATTGACTCCACTTTCCAGCATCAACAAGATGAAACTGGATGGACGACGGTGGCGTCCAGAATGCGCACTCTGTCGATGTTCCCTAAGAGGGGAAGGTCGCACGGTCGTCTTGGCCGGGAGACTACCCCTCAAGCGACAGAGCAAGCCAAGCCGCTGACGCCGCTCGAAATGGCGCGCGCAGTGCAGCAAGAAAAGAACCGGCGCAAGAACATGAAGAGGCGTCTAAAGAAGCAAGCTGAGCAAGAGGAGGCCGCGGCAGCCCCAGCAAAGCTCACTCCACTCCAGAAGCTGCAAAAGCTCATTGATGACCTGGAGGAGTATATCCCCTCTAAACCTACTTGGGGAGTCCCTCTGGACATATACATCCCGTGGGAAGAAATGGAGCGCAAAACAAGGCTTAAAAGCTGGCTCCATCAAATGCTGCAAAGGGCTCAAGAAGGCGAGAAGCTGCCTCTGCCCGAAGAACTGGCCATCTTCTATAAGGAAGATGAAATCACTATCGAGAAGCTGGAAGAAATGCTGAAAGACTTCTCGTGCAACATGGTGTCGATACCGCCGCCAGCAAGCTTGCAATCACCGGCCGTTACGCCCCTTGTGGCAACATATCGGCGCCGCAACCGAGGCAAAGGAAAGGGCCGTGGACGAGGAAAGAAATCCTCCCCGTCCCCCAGCAAGAAAACTAACTCGCCCGACCTCGGCAAGACTATTGTCTTCCGAGGAGAAGAACCTCAGCCCGCCCCGGAAATAGAGGTGCGGGCGAACTCCTTCATCTTCGACCCATCTGACGAGGAAGAAGAAGAGCAGCGGGACATCGCTAGTGGGCTCTCCGATCGGAGGGCCGCCCAGCCAGTCCCCTTCGCCCTGTCCGACGACGAAGAGCAGGGGGGATGGGCGATCCCCAGCAAGTTTCTCAATCAGAAAACTCCTGTCTCGGCCGTCCGGCCCACTCCGTCCGGAAGCGGCAAAGAAGAAACCGCCGCCCCGGAGGAGGATGGCCTAGGCTCGTTGTTCGAAGAAAAGCCGGACGAACAGCCAGTGGCAAGACGGGTCAACCAATTCGGGCAACCGATAAAAGCCCTGGAGGATACCATCCCACCGTTGGATCAAACCCGTGCCCGGGCTGACCGCAAAATCATACAGCATATGAAGCGGTTCCCGACCAACATCACCATATGGGATGCCATTGCCTGGAGCAAAGAGTTGAGAACGGCGCTCGTCAAAATCTTGCAAGAGCCCGAGGTCTACGAAGCTGACGTGACCGAACTCCAGGCGCAAGCCCTAGAAGCACTGGTGGCGGAGGTGACCTTCTCCGACAAGGACATGCTGTTGCCGACGCTATACCACAACCGCCCGTTGTATATGCAAGGAAAAGTCAACGGGCATGAGCTCAACCGGATCCTGGTTGACCCCGGGGCGTCGATCAACATCATGCCCCTGAAGACCTTCAAGTCTCTATACCTCACGCCCTACTTGCAAAGGGTAAATGACATCAGAATCGCTGGATTCAACCAGAATTCTGAGAACGCCTTGGGGAAGGTGGAAGTGCAGCTGGCCATGGACGGCCTCACTACTAAGGTCGTGTTTTACATTATCAATGCAAACACGTCCTACAAAGCCCTCCTGGGAAGACCCTGGCTCCATGAAAATCGGGTCGTCCCCTCGACTCTCCACCAATGTATAAAATACATCAAAGAAGGAGAGCAGCATACGGTCTTTGCCGACCGAGCCCCGTTCCGCCCAAATGAATGCAACCTGGCGGACGCTCAGCTGTACTTTGGTGAGCCTCTCGGCAAGCCAACCACCGCGTCAAAAGGCAAGGAAAAACAAAATGCCGACGCAAACCAAGCAAGCCAAGATCGGGACGAGGAAGAGCTCTTCACGGTCAATAAAGACCTCCTTGAAGCTCACCGGCTCAGCCGCCTCGCCGAATCCACCACGCCCGGGCCAAGTTGTCCAGAAAGGCGTGAAATCAACTATGAAGCAAACGCCATCGGCGAGATCATCAACCGAAGTATCTCCCTGCCGCCGGCGTACATGCAGCTGCCCTTCCATAGGGAGGAGCAATGGGTGGAACAACTAAAGACATTCGTTGTCACCCATTACAGAACCGACAGTCTCGAAGAAGGCGAGACGCCGAAGCCGATCCTCTTCTACAAAGGAGACCCGCTCCCATATGGGCCCCTCGAAGACGACTTCGGCTGGAGCCGAGCGACTCAAGTCGCCCCAGAGCCCGTTCAAGAAATGGACGACATGCCCGAGCACATCAAGGAATTGTGCCAAAGGCAAAAGATTGCACAAATGCAAGACCCCTCGCGACGGGAGTACTTCCGCCGGCTGTGGTACCCGAAGCAACTCCGAGGGCAACCGCCCTATTGTGCCAAAGACACTCGGGGGTTGGGCTATGGTCAGGAGGCGGAATGCGAGGCCTATCATACGGTCAATACCGCAGGGCTCGCGCCCTCACCTAACCAGTGCCCTCCCGGGGGGCAATCTCCTACCCCCGCTACAAAGCAGCAGCAAGGGGAGGTCATCCTCGTCCCACCAAATGGGACGTCGTGCCAAGAAGCACCTCAAAGCGAAGGAAGTCATTTCTGGCCGATCACAGAAGAAGGCTTCAGATATTATGACGTCCACGTTGCTGACTCCGATGAAGAAAAGGATTTCATCGACCTGCAGCCAGCACCCCGTGAACTCGAAGACGGAGGACAAGCTACGGTCGACGAACTGGTCGAACTCGACCTCGGGGAACCAGAAGAACCTCGACCAATCTTCGTCAGCGCTCTCCTGAACGAGGAAGAAAGACAGTCATACCGGCATCTCTTGCTGGAATTCAAAGACTGTTTTGCGTGGACATATAAAGAAATGCCAGGCCTGGACCCCTCCGTGGCTGAGCATGAGTTGTCCATACTCCCCGCAGCGAAGCCGGTCAAGCAGGCCCAACGGCGTATGCGCCACGAGCTGGAGCTGAAAGTAAATGCCGAGGTGGACAGACTTCTTCAAGTCGACTTCACCGAGCCATGCATCTATCCAACGTGGCTAGCCAACATAGTGCCGGTCAAGAAAAAGAACGGCGAAGTCCGAATCTGTATCGACTACAGGGACTTGAACAAAGCTTGCCCGAAGGATGACTTCCCGGTCCCGATCACCGAAACTATGATCGACATGACCACAGGGCATGAAGCGCTCTCCTTCATGGACGGGTCGTCAGGCTACAATCAAATCCGCATGGCACCCAAGGATAAGGGTCATACCGCCTTTAGGTCCCCCAAAGGGATCTACAACTATAAAAGAATGCCCTTCGGCCTGAAAAATGCCGGAGCCACCTATCAACGAGCCATGACCAAGATCTTCGGAGAAATGCTCCACGACTCGGTCGAGTGCTATGTTGATGATCTGGTCGTCAAGACCAAAAGGCGGGAAGATCACCTAGGCGACTTACGCCAGGTCTTCGAAAGCCTTCGCCAACATCAACTGAAGATGAACCCGATGAAGTGCGCCTTCGGCGTATCGAGCGGCAAATTTCTCGGCTTCATTGTCAAATACCGCGGGATAGAAATTGATCCCGTCAAAATCAAGGCTATCAGAGAGCTGCCGCCGCCAAAAACCTTAACGGAGCTGAAATCTCTCCAAGGAAGGCTGGCCTACATAAGGCGGTTCATCTCCAACCTTGCGGGCAGGTGCGCCCCCTTCAGCAAATTGATGAAGAAAGGAGTCCCATTCATATGGGACCAAGAGTGCCAAGATACTTTTGAAGAAATCAAAGAGTATCTCCTTACTCCCCCTGTCTTGGGAGCCCCAGTGAAAGACAAGCCGCTCATTCTCTACATCGCGGCCATGGAAACGTCGCTGGGAGCGCTCCTGGCGCAAACAAATGAGGAAGGCAAGGAGCAACCGCTCTACTACCTCAGCAGGATGCTCGTGGGTCCGGAGCACCGATATCCTCCAGTGGAGAAGGTGTGCCTGGCATTGATATTCGCCGTCAAGAAATTACGGCACTATCTGCTAGCCCATCAGGTCAGCCTCATCTCGAGGATAGACCCGCTAAAAGCACTCCTCACCCAACCTGTGCTGTCGGGAAGGATGGGAAAATGGGCTCTTCTCCTCATGGAGTTCGATATCACCTTCGTCCCGAGAAAAGCAATCAAAGGGCAAGGTATGTCGGAGTTCCTGGCGGCGCATCCACTCCCAGCCGGCTCCCCCCTCGAGTTCAAGCTCCCGGAGGAGGAAACGCTCTCATCCCCCCACGGGGAGGGGACCCAACAAAAAGAAGTCCCCATTCAAGAAAGTGGGAACACTCTCGCCATAGAGTTACCACACTGGGAACTCTACTTTGATGGCGCTTCCCGGGTGCTCAAGCAAACTGACGGCACCACATCGTATACCTCCGGAGCGGGCATTGTCCTGGTGACTCCACAAGGGGGAATACTGCACAACTCATGTGCCCTCATGAAGCCATTGACCAACAATCAAGCAGAATATGAAGCGCTGATCGTGGGACTTCAACTGGCTGCCGAAATGGGCATCAAGTGCATAAAAGTCTACGGAGACTCACAGTTGGTCATCCGTCAAGTGCTGGGAGATTACGAAGTTCGGAAAAAGGAACTGATCCCCTATCATGCCAAAGTAATGAAGCTCCGCGAGAAATTCTGCTTGTTCGAAATCGGACATGTCCCTAGAGGGCAAAACTCTCAGGCGGATGCGCTAGCCAAACTGGCGTCCGCCCTAAAGCTTCCTCCCGAAGGGGAGTTGGGGATAACTGTCCGACATAGGAGGCTGATGCCCAGCGTTCTCGAGGACGACTCCGACCCAGAAAATGCAGAGGTCGACTCCCTCGAAGAAGAAGCCGGTCGAGGAGAAGACTGGCGCCAGCCGATCATCCAAATAAAGAACGGCTGGCTACCCCCGAGTCGGGCTGAACGAGTCCAACTCCTGCGACGGGCCGCGTCGTATCAAATAATCGGGGACCAACTATATCGGCTTGTCCATGAAAAAGACAAGTCTGTCCTCCTCCGATGCCTCTCCCCTAAAGAAGCCAAAGTCATCATGCACGAAGTCCACTCTGGACTGTGCGGAGCTCATCAAGCGGGAGACAAGATGAAAATCAACATCAAGCTAAAAGGCTTCTTCTGGCCGACTATGTACGCAGATTGCGTCCAGTACGCCCGTGCATGTCATCAATGCCAGGTCTTCAGTTCGGTGCCAAGAAAGCCGCCGAGCGAATTACATCCAACCGCCCCCACATGGCCCTTCGCCGAATGGGGAATGGATGTTGTGGGACCATTCCCACCATCCTCCGGCGGCCACAAGTTTATCCTGGCAGCCACCGACTATTTCTCCCGATGGGCGGAAGCAGTCCCTCTCCGGGAGGTAACCGGGGTAGCCGTTGCTAAATTTGTCAAGCAACACCTGATTTACAGGTTCGGCACCCCTCATCGGATCGTATCAGATAACGGTACGCCCTTCAGAAACAAAACGATATATGCGTTGGCGGCCAAATTCCAGATAGATTGGAGGACGTCAACGGTTTACAACCCTCAAGCTAATGGTCTGGCGGAAGCATTCAACAAGACCCTCTGCAAACTGCTTGCCAAGATAGTCGGCAATCGCAAACGTGATTGGGGGGAGAACGTGCACGAAGCCCTCTGGGCATACCGAACGGTCTACAAGACCCCTACGGGGTGCTCTCCTTTCTCTTTGGTGTATGGAGCTGAAGCCATGCTCCCCATCGAAATTGAAATGTCGTCCTACAGGGTAGCCGTCTATACCGGTCTCCAACCCGAGGAGCGACAAGAAATTGAAAGAAGGTTGGAGGAATTGTCCGACCTGGAGGGCCAAAGGTTGGAAGCATACAAACACCTCCAATCCTATCAAGCCCGCATGACCCGAGCCTACGACAAGCTAGTCAGGCCTCGTGTCTTCAAGAAAGGTGACCTCGTCATGGTCAAGCAAAGAGAAGTCATGGCGGGCAAATCAAGTGGCAAACTCCAGCCGAACTGGCGCGGGCCGTACGTGGTCACCGGAGTGTATGAAGGCGGAGGATACACGCTGGCAACACACGCCGGCGATCGCCCATTTCCGCCGCTAAATGGCAAGCACCTCAAAATGTACTTTGCCCCTGAGCATGAATTCTTAGGGCAACAGTCCCCTGAACTCCTTTAGCCAATAAACCCCCAGAAGGTCGGCTAAAACTCCTCCTTGGTCAACAAACCGTCCAGGTCGGCCAAGTCAAACTCCTTAGCCAATAAACCCCCAGAAGGTCGGCTAAAACTCCTCCTTGGTCAACAAACCGTCCAGGTCGGCCAAGTCAAACTCCTTAGCCAATAAACCCCCAGAAGGTCGGCTAAAACTCCTCCTTGGTCAACAAACCGTCCAGGTCGGCCAAGTCAAACTCCTTAGCCAATAAACCCCCAGAAGGTCGGCTAAAACTCCTCCTTGGTCAACAAACCGTCCAGGTCGGCCAAGTCAAACTCCTTAGCCAATAAACCCCCAGAAGGTCGGCTAAAACTCCTCCTTGGTCAACAAACCGTCCAGGTCGACCAAGTCAACCCTCTAGCCAATAAACCCCCAGAAGGTCGGCTAAAACTCCTCCTTGGTCAACAAACCGTCCAGGTCGGCCAAGTCAAACTCCTTAGCCAATAAACCCCCAGAAGGTCGGCTAAAACTCCTCCTTGGTTAGCAGACCGTCCAGGTCAACCAAGTCAACCCTTTAGCCAATAAACCCCCAAAAGGTCGGCTAAGCAATGCCCCCTCAGCCAGTAAACCTCCTTGGTAGGCTGCGCCGTCTTAGGCCCACTCATCATAATGGTGGGCTAAAGCCAAACGGTAAATCCCCTAGGCGAGGTTTCGCAACCTTGCTTCGGACTCCAAAAAAAAAAAAGAAAGAAGAAAAAAAAAAGAAGAAGAAAAGAAAAAGGGACTAAAAATAGAGATGTCCCAGCGGGCTCGGCCACTCCCCAAAAGGGGTGTCCGAGGGTAAAAATGCCTAAAATCCAGCTGAGGTGAAAACCCGAGAGGGCGCCTCCGGCAAAAATGGATAACCCCTCAACGTGAAAACCCGAAAGGGCGCGTTGGAAAAAGCTAGAGGGGGCTGGCTTCCGTGAAAACCCGAAAGGGCGCAGGAGTCAGTAATATGAAAAAAAAATCATCATCGAAATCAAATCATTACTCATCAAGGCATGTTTCGCGCGGCCAGTAAACAAAATGCTAGGCCGGGCCCCTATTCTCCTTGGTAGGTAAACCGAAATGGTAGATCAAGCCGTTTCCCCTTAGCCAACAAACCCCAAGAAGGTAGGCTATTCCCTTTTTGACCAATAAACCTCCGTGGTCGGTCAAACCCTAAACCTTAGCCAGCAAACCCCAAGAAGGTAGGCTAACCCTAAACCTTAGCCAGCGAACCCCAAGAAGGTAGGCTATCCCTGTTTGACCAACAAACCTCCGCGGTCGGTCAAACTTAAAATCTTTTGACCAACAAACCTCCATGGTCGGTCAAACCTAAAATCCTTAGCCAGAAACCCCCAAGAAGGTAGGCTATCCCCTTAGCCAACAAACCCCAAGAAGGTAGGCTATTCCCTTTTTGACCAATAAACCTCCGTGGTCGGTCAAACCCTAAACCTTAGCCAGCAAACCCCAAGAAGGTAGGCTATCCCTTTTGACCAACAAACCTCCGCGGTCGGTCAAACTTAAAATCCTTAGCCATCAAACCCCAAGAAGGTAGGCAAACCCAAAACCTTAGCCAGAAAACCCCAAAAAAAGGTAGGCTATCCCTCCTTGACCAACAAACCTCTGCGGTCGGTCAAACCTAAAAAACCCTTAGCCAGCAAACCCCAAGAAGGTAGGCTATCTTCTGACCAATAAACCTCCATGGTCGGTCAAACCCTAAACCCTTAGCCAGCAAACCCTAAGCGGTAGGCTAACCAAAGCCCTTTAGCCAGCAAACCACAGTGGCAGGCTAAATCCAGATGGCAGATCCCGTGATCAATTGCCCCAAGGTCCGGCCTTGGACCCATCAAAAAAAAGAAAAAGAGAAAAGGGACTAAAAAAAAAAAAAAGAGATGTCCCGGCAGACTTGATCATCCTCCAAAAAGGGATGTTCAAGGGCAAAAAGGCCTCAAACCCAGCTGAGGTGAAAACCCGAAAGGGCGTCTCAGGCAAAAATGGGCAACCCCTCGGTGTGAAAACCCGAAAGGGCGCGCCGGAAAAAGCTAGAGGGGGCCATCCCCGGTGAAAACCTGAAAGGGCACTTGGGATGGTAATATGAAAAAAGAGATGAACAAAAAAAAAATCAAAAAAAAAATCATCATCATCGTCATCAAGTCAAAGGAAGAAGTCGCTGGACAAAGCCCCGAGAAGGCCAGCCCCAGCACCCGAAATGTTGCAACAGATCTGGAGGAATGCCAGAAATGCAACGTCCGAGAGACATCACTCGCGCTCACCGGTCCGAGAAACTGGGTAGAGCGCAGGACAAGTTAAGCCAAGAAATACGGCGCCCAAAGGAAGAAGTCGCTGGACAAAGCCCCGAGAAGGCCAGCCCCAGCACCCGAAATGTCGCAACAGATCTGGAGGAATGCCAGAAATGCAACGTCCAAAAGACATCGCGCTCACCGGTCCGAGAAACTGGGTAGAGCGCAGGACAAGTTAAGCCAAGAAATACGGCGCCCAAAGGAAGAAGTCGCTGGACAAAGCCCCGAGAAGGCCAGCCCCAGCACCCGAAATGTTGCATCAGATCTGGAGGAATGCCAGAAATGCAACGTCCAAAGAAAGACATCGCTCGAATTCACCGGTCCAAGAAACTGAGTAGAGGGCGGGAAAAGGCAAGCCTCGGAAGAAGGATGCTGAAATCAGATTCTTGAGCCAAGTCAAAAAAGGGGCAAGGCTCGGATGAAGACAGTCAAGGTCAGCTCCAAGCAAAGTCAAGGAGCAGCTCTTCAATGAAACTCACCCCTAGAGTTGACCTGGTGGAGCGGGTCCATGTTACTTCCCTGAAGTGATGTGCGCTCTCCTGGGTCCTCTCGTGGGAACTCCTGAGTTGAAAACAAATCTGAAAAATACACGAGCGAGGAGAGCTGATGGCTCAGCGCGAGAAGCATAGCAAGTTTGATCGCCGGCTCAACCGGCAACAACAAATTGTTATCCTAGTCGCTGGCGACACTACACAAGTATTGAAGCGCATCGCTGTGGTTTTCAACCCAAATCCCCGCCAAGTCATTAAGACCAGGGGTAGAGTTTGATAATTGCCACGGGATACCCGCCTTCGTCTTCGCCTCTGACGGATATCCCGTGGGGGGCATTTGTTGAACCCGAAAAATATCGGGATTTAAACAAGTCCCGGGTGGCAAACTCGTCCGGAAATCCACGAAAGGCTGGGAAGAAACTCCGGTCTCCCTCACTCGAACACCTGAGATAAATGGGTTTCAGTTCGGACGTCCACCCAGAACGAGCCGGAGGATGACGCTTAAAAAGCCCGTCAATGGCGGAAATGCACGCCCCGGACAGCCGAAACTCAATGTTCGGACTCGCGTTAAAGATCGCGTACGACTCGGATGGATCCGAAAAGGTAAAATGCACGTGCCCTCCGAAAATGGGGTCAAACGCACGCGAAACGGGCAAGAACGCACGTCGAATGCACGTCAAATGCATGCGGGCATGTGTGCGCACGTGTGCCGCACGTGCCATGACAAACCAGCAAAACTCCCAGAAATCCTCTCGGAAACGACCGAGGACGGAGAGGGGCACCGGTCTGTGCCTCCTCCAGGTAGGGAGGGGCGCCAGTCTGCCCCCCCCGCCAGGCAGAGAGGGGCGCCAGTCAGGCCCCTGACTGGCGGCCCCCTCAGCCAGCAGGAGGGGCGCCAGTCAGGCCCCTGACCGGCGGACCCCCCCCTCAGCCAGCAGGAGGGGCGCCAGTCAGGCCCCTGACTGGCGGCCCCTCAGCCAGCCAAGAGGGGCGCCAGTCAGGCCCCTGACTGGCGGCCCCCTCAGCCAGCAGGAGGGCCGCCAGTCAGCCCCCTGACTGGCGGCCCCCTCAGCCAGCCAGGAGGGCCGCCGGTCAGCCCCCCTGACCGGCGGACCCCACCTCAGCCAGCCAGGAGGGCCGCCGGTCAGCCCCCCTGACCGGCGGACCCCCCTCCGCTTGCAGGAGGGGCGCCAGTCAGGGCCCTGACCGGCGGCCCCCTTTCTGCCAGCCAGAGAGGGCCGCCGGTTAGGCCCCCTAACCGGCGCCCCCCCTCCGCCAGTCAGGCCCCTCGCGGGGCACCCCGCCGGTTAGCCCCCCTCAAAATCTATAAATAGGGGGCACTACCCCCATTCAAAGACATGCCATTCGGCCCCAAAAAAGCGGGATTCTGCCCAAAAACGAGGCCAGCCAAGAAAGAGGCCGAGCAACGCAGCGAGCGTCTCGCCGAGAGTCGCCAAGAGCCCTACGTGCGCGAGCTTATATAGGCCGCACGTACAGGGGAGAAAGTCTTTGGCGTCTGTCGGTGTTCTGTCCTCCACGATCGGGCCCTCCTGCGCTCGTCCGTGAGAAGACACCACAGGTTGTCATATGACCCCGGCGTTTTCATGTAAGTCCTCCGGTGTCATAAAACGACACACGTCGAGGCCATGTTTAAGTCCTCCGGTGTCATAAAACGACACACGTCGAGGCCATGTTTAAGTCCTCCGGTGTCATAAAACGACACACGTCGAGGCCATGTTTAAGTCCTCCGGTGTCATAAAACGACACACGTCGAGGCCATGTTTAAGTCCTCCGGTGTCATAAAACGACACACGTCGAGGCCATGTTTAAGTCCTCCGGTGTCATAAAACGACACTCGTTGAGGTACATGTTTAAGTCCTCCGTCGTCATCAAACGACGTACGTAGAGGCAATATCCGGGGGTTCCAACACGCCGAATCGGCCTAAACGCGCCATCTCCGGCCCAAGCTTCCGAGTCTGTCCGAGCGTGATCCGTGCGTGAGCTTAAATAGGCCGCACGTGCCGACACCCGTTGGTGTTCCGTCCTCGGCGTTCGGGCTGCATTGCGCCACGTCCGTAGGGACACGCCACAGGTTGTCACATGACTCTCAGCACATGTACTTAAGTCCTCCGGCGTCATAAAACGTCGCACGTCGAGGCATGTACTTAAGTCCTCCGGCGTCATAAAACGTCGCACGTCGAGGCATGTACTTAAGTCCTCCGGTGTCATAAAACGACGCACGTCGAGGCATGTACTTAAGCCCTCCGGTGTCATAAAACGACGCACGTCGAGGCATATACTTAAGTCCTCCGGCATCATAAAACGATGCACGTCGAGGCACATGTGTTTAAATCCTCCGGTGTCGTAAAAGGACACGCGTTGAGGCATGTTAACCTATGGAGGCACAAACACCCCACTGGTAACACATATGTACCCACTATCGTGTAAACGTCCGACGGAGGCACATACACCCTGCCGTCGACGTCCATGTACTTGGCTTGTTACATACACGCCCAGTGGAGGTACAAAACCCCACTAAAGGCGTACATGTAAATGTAAATGTCATGTCATAAATATAAATGACATGAGCATGCTTGAATAAAACTGTGGAAATTCATTTGTCATCTGCCTTTTCTTCTTTAAATTTCGGCATACGGTCTTTTAACAAACATTACGCATTCGAAGGTATTCGAGTGTTATACTCGATGTAAATGAAACATCGACTTCGGTCGGTGGGGAACGGTCCAGTACACGACCACTCCAATCGCCCTGAACGCGAGCGCACGCGGAAAATAAATTCGAGGGTATCAGGGTTCGCACCCAATACTCCTCATAAAATAATCTTTGTCTGTTTCTCGCAAACAGTCTGGCACGCCCAAACGCAAACGATCCGTCTCGAGGATGAAAGAGATGGATCGGAAAAGAAAGAAAATTCCGCGTTCCAACAGGCGCCGAAGGATCGCCGAAAATTTGTCCTCCGCGACCTTGGGCAGGGTCAGCGAAGGAGAAGAGCCCTCTTGCTTGGCGGCCGTCCTTGCCGCCATGTAGCGATCAACGGCCCTCTTGTCGTTGAACTTTAACCGCATCAGGTGGTCCTTGTCAATGTCAATAGCTGGCTGAGCTTGTAGTCTTAGGATTTGACGCTCCGCTACATCCCAACACTCAGCTTTACAAGCCCGATAAAAACCGGTGCGAGCATTCCACCATTTAACATATTCAGCTGTGACGCGAGGGGTGCGGCCCGACATTGGTACCCGAAAGGTGGACGGGTCAAACCGATGGAAAAAGTCCCACCATTTACGGGCCTGCGTTACAATTGGGGCTCCCGCCACGGCCTGAGCAGACACATCGAACTTTGCTGAAAGGGGAATATGCTGATCATATCCGAAATTTCGGCCGAACCGAAACAGGTAGTACGGCTCCAAATAGACAATGCTTCCCCGGCGAAATGTCAGCACGCTCGGCCGAATAGACAAGGCCCAGTCTCTGAGCTCGGGCTCCAATAGTGACCTCATCAGCCTCTGGCCACTGGACGGATGTATATACCCTTCCACCACACTGTCTGTGCATTCTCGATAGCGGTTAGTCAGCGGGCTGGTGTGGCTGGCCAGGTGCCAGAAATGAATAGTCCCGGGGGAGTCAGTTGGGATGCTGGTGAGCTTCCCCCGGATCTCAAAAAGTTGGTCAGTGGTAGAATGGGGCTCTGCACTGGCGAATTCTAACATCCTCGGAAACAATCGAGGAGACTGAAGGGACCTTGGAGTAAACTCCGGGAATAGGCTACATGCCCACGCACTAATAAAGTGCCAAGGACCAATCACTTGGTGCTGCCGAGGAACGGGATGACGGTGCAACTCACCGAGGGCCCGATACACCAAACAGAGGGCGGCCGGACACAGAGACAGCTTCGTCCCCCAAGCCATGCGGCAAGCGGGGTATATAACTTCTGGGCGAAGAACGGTCTCATCACCCACTGGCAAAGCGAAGGAGCAGAGCCAGTATGCTAAATAGGCCGCACAGTAAGTGTGCGGATCAGCATTGGTTGGGTTTGGTTCTGAGAGCCGGCCTTTGAGAATTGACTCTGGAAGGGTCACCTTCTGCCGACCCGAGTTCCTCCTGGCAACAGCCACACTAGCACAGGCAAAGTCATCGTAGCGCTGCTGAGTCGAAAAGAAATAAGTCAACCATACGTGGAGGCTGATCTTCTTCCGCTCTCCCTTCTTTTTGGCTCGCCCAGCACGGCAAGTGAGGCTGAGGTGGCGATATGCCTTCATCAGAAATCTGTATGAGAACCCCATGGAATACTGGCCTTCGCCATCAGTCCTATCTTTCAACAGATCGGAGAGACAAACCTCCTCGTAAGGCTCTCCGTCAATAGGCAGTCCGGTCAGCTGGTGCAGACTCCACATGTCTAAAGAGGTCTCCCCTTCAGCCGTGTAGAAAGTGTTGAACTCTGGGATGAAAACCTCTGCCAGCCCGCAGCAAAGACCCTTAGACAAGGGATACCGATAACGGGACGCAAATATGCTGTGATATACACCCGCGGTCGTCAGTATCGGTGCATAGTGGTGGAGCACGAATTCAGCAGCTTCTACTACAAAAGAACGGAAATGATGAGTGTCGGCCGCTCTCAAATCTCCGAACCAACCGGCGGCTAGCTGGTGCTTAAACCGAATAGCCAAACAATCTAAGAGAAAGGGCTCATCTCTGTAGCCCCACTTCAGCGGACACAAAAATAGTCCAAAGGATGACTTCTCCTTATTTTCGCGACCCGCCGAGTTATCCCACCTAGCCGGGATAAAAGTGGGAGCGCGGGTGAGCCGATTGTCTGCCGGATTCAAATCCCCTAACTTCAGAATAGCGGCTCGCCGCCGGGGTTCACCGATCCGGTAGATGGGCTCGGAGCGGGGAACACAGTTGGCTAAGCTGTCTCGTTCCTCCAGAATAGCTGCCTCCACGTCTCGGGTTACGAGACTATCCTTCTTGCCACCGGGAGCATAAGAATCCAGAAACAGCAACAGATGTTTGTCCTTTGGGTAATCAGCTCTATAACCCTCACAGCGAACAAATGAAATGGACGTCGGATTGACATGCAACATCGACTCATCCATTGTGCTAGTTTCATCATCAGAAGAGTCGGCCATCATAGCTATCCGGTCATGGCCTAGGTCCAGTCTTGGGAAGTCCTCCCACGATACTAGCGGAATGTCCTCCAAATGGTCTGCATTATCAGCAGAGGGTTGAGCAGCCATGATGCCTACAATAGGAAAAGAAACCATGTCAATAGAACAGACAAGCACACAAATCAAAGAAAATTTCGGCAGCACCTCCCCTTGTCAAGCGTGCAAGGGGGGTTTCAACGGGTGCTCATCCACGCACTAAGGCGAGATGGTCCCAAACAAAGACATGCAAGCATGTCAAATGGCTCTCCGGGAACCACAGCCACCCCGATAGGACCAGCCTACAGGGAGGAGTAGCCCAGTGCCTGGCCGCAGTCAAGAGACCCGCCATTCAGAGTGTGAACGCGGAGAAAGGGAACCGCACCGATGGGAGCCCCGCCGATTTGAGTTGGGCCTCCACCAAAGAAAAGAAGTAATAGAACCTCGGACTTCAAGCATCCTCTCCGGCTCCCTAGAGGCTCTGGGCCTCGCTAAAACTGCTCTCGTCGCTACCCTCACATTGATCTTTGGATCGGGGGTGGCTCTCGTTGAGGCCCGCCACTCGAGGTGGCAACGTGTGGACAAAAACACACAAGAGGGGCGCCCCGCCGACTCTAAATGGGCCCCCATCAATAAGAGACATTTGGGGCTGGGAAAGTTCTCTCGCGGCCCTATAAAAGGCTCTGGGCCCCGCCAAAGCTACTCTAAAGCATCACTGCCTTGCGATGACCTTTTGAGCTAAAGGCGACTCGGCTTGGGACCCGCCCACTCTAAATGGGCCCCCGTTAATAGCTAACGTTTGAAGAGACCATTTGGCGGTCCTACAAGGGCATTGGGCCCCACTCTATCGCCCGAGTAAAAAAAAGACGGAAGCAAAAGAACCTCGGACTGGAGGAGTTTCCTCACAGTCCCCTAGCGACCTTGGGACCTACCGGGCCTTTCCCCTTCGTGTTTGGATCGGGGAAGACCCCACCGAACCCCAGACACATATGAGCGTACCCTGTACAAAATGGCCCCACGGCCTCAAAGAGCACCCGGTTCCCGGTCCCCCCTTGGACCCTGTTCATCCATGCATAAGAGACAGAGGGAGAGGGGAAGGGCATGCAAACCCCCCAGTGGCTCCCCTCTCCAACCCCTTCCATCGGCCCTCGGCCGAAATAACACCCAACGCCCTGAGCCGTCGCCGGCGTTACACACAAAAAAAGGCACACAATAGATAAATAGTAAAAGAAAACCCCACAAAGGACCCCCGTAAACGGGTCAGTTCCCTCACCGGCGTACTACCCCGGAGTCACCGTCGTTCGTCGCCTTTGAAGGCCCGGTACACCAGCTCCGCCGAAACCGTCGAGCGTCCTGCTAGCCGCCGCGCCCCTCGTCGCCAGCCCTACCCGGTCGCCGCCGTGAGCACGGCACCCGCTCGAAGCCGGAGCGAAATCGGCCGCTGCCCTCGCCGCGGCCCCGGAACCGCCAAGAGACCTCACCGCGCTCCTCCTCGCCGATGGAGCTCGCCCGACGCCGCCGAGGGCTGCTCGCCGCCGCCGCGTCTCCCACAGCCCCTCCGCCGCTGCCGCTTCACCGCGCCACCGACGCCTGCTGCGCGCCGCCCTCGTCGTCGCCGGATGGGAGGAAGACGAAGGGGGGAAGGGGGAGCCCGTCGCCCTCAGAGAAGAGAGGAAAGAGACGAGAAGAGAGAAGAAGCGAGGAAGACGAAGGAGGCGGCTGACGCCCCTTTTGAGGAAGAGAAAAGGGGGGAAAAGGGTACGGACCGGACCCGCCTGGTTCACGCGAACCGCGCCGGCCCGCGACCCGGCCGGTTCACCTCAAGCCGCCCGCGGAACGCCTTAACCGCCCTTGGGCCCGCCCAAGCCGCGAGCCCACCGAATCGAGCAGGGGGGTCGCCGAATCGACACCCCCCTGGCCAGCTAGCGCACCCTGCCGTATCGCGCAGGTCTTGTCGAATCGCTTTGGCTCCGCACGAAAAGGAAATTTCAAAGGAAGAAATAGAGCCCCCAGTTGCCCACTGAGAGGGACATGCATCCGTCATCCGCGGACAACATCATCAAATAGAAGCAAAAGATCCCGAATAGACTATTAGACCACTGACACAGCAATAAGTCCAAAGACCTGCTTGTATCTGTGTAAATAGTTAAATGAGCTACAGTGCACCCGCGGATGTCGCCTCACGTGTCCTCTCGCACCACCCACGGGTGGGGGGCATTTGTGGACGCCTAAATCTGCTATTGGGCCCATCAACCGGCCCAATTCCGCCACACACATGAGGACATAAGAAATGGCTCCTCCCACTTGGCCCACACCTATGAAGTCCATTTACAAAGCCCATCTCACCATGAAAAGTTGGGGAGGTGAGGATAAGCAAAGGCAACACCTCCCAAAAGGTGGTTGCCAAAAATGGTAAAAAGGGGGTCATGCGCAGGTTGGGCAGATGGCTGCTTGGGCCTCTTTTGGGTGGCCTTCTAGAATTTTCTAAGGGAGAAAAAAAGGGCTGCCTGGGGTGGTCTTGCATAACAGAGAAAGAGGAGGCTTGGCTGGTGGGTTTTGAGAAGAGAGAAAAAGCAAGGAGAGGAGGCTTCTTCCTTCTCCAGCGGGCTGCTGCAACTTCTTCCCCTCCAAGCTCTTTCCCACCCGTGAAGACCTCTGCAAGGGAGAAGAAGAAAAGGTGAATAGAAAGGAAGAGAAGAAGAGAAAGGAAAAAGGAGAGAGTGCTATTTTGATGTGTAGTCCCATCATGTGAGGGGAGGAAGAGAAGAGAGATGAGTGGGATGGCGTAGGATCCCCTTCCCCCCTTTCTTTTATTTTTTTCATCCTTTGTACCCTCTCTCCCCCTCTTAGCAATAGAAAAGGAACATTTGTGTCCTTGGTTCTTTTGAATGCAAGTGTCATTTCCTTACATTTATTGCCTTCTCTTCTCTCTCTTGTGTGGGTATGAGTTTTAAATTCCTCTTTTGTCTTGGTGCTACAAGGAGCTACGGGATGGTGAGGAACCACCTTCTACATGGTGGACTTCCTTTCATCCCAAAGGGCCAACATGAGACCTCCCATACCTCTCCATGCCTCAATAAATGAGGTCTTGGAGGGGTGGAGTTTAATGGGCCTTGTTTAGGCTTCCTAAGGAGCAAGTTTCTTACGGTTTTCCCTCAGAGATTGTGAGGTTTCCTCACCCTTTTTCCCCCTTTAAGAGTTCAGATTCCTGATGTTTAAAAGACCCATGGGTATGCATTTCCCCCTTGGGACATACCCCTTTGCTAGCCAAGGGGTTGGGCAATCAATGCCCATGCCTTCTTGCTTAGCACCCCTTGCAAAAGGCCTATTAAACCTCCTGTTTTGATCCTCCAAAACTGCAGATTTTTACTGTTTAGAATAGTCCATTTAGGTGCATTTCACCTTGGGGACATGCCCCCTTTGCTAGCAAATGAGTTGGGCAATTAATGCCCATGCTTAAAGCTTGGCATTGCATGCAATAGATCCCCTTAAACCCTCTATTTTAGCCCTCTAAAAGTGCAGTCTTCTACTGTTAAAACCGCCCCTAAATGTGCACATTTGCCTTAGAAATGTCCCCATTTTGCTGGTCAAAGGGGTTTGAGCAATCAATGCTCATGCCTCCTTGCTTAGCACTCCATACAAAAGACCCATTAGATCCATGTTTTAGGCCTCTTTAAAGTTCAGGTTTCTATGGCTTTAAATGGCCCATTAAGGGATTTCATGCTTAAGGGGATATCCATTTGCAAGCCAAGGGTTGAGCACACAATGCTCATGCCCCCATACTTAGCACCCATAATGGACAGCCCAATAAGCCTGTCTTTGGGCCCAGAACCGCCCCTCACATGGGTGAGACCAACTTCCAAAGTGTTGGCTCTTTGCTCACAAAAGAAGGGTTTCAGCCGTTAGCCCTGTGGGTGGCCCTCTGATTCGGCAGTCCTGAACAGGCCTGTCGATTCGGTAGCCAGCCACCCACCCTTGGCCGGACCATGGAAGATAAGCCATACTTCATGTGGTTCAAGCCACGGAAATGGACAATGAACCGATGAGAAGCCCATTTAAATCCGGGTTAGACAACGTGATGTCTATGCCCGGGCATATGGGCCCGCACATGCTTCACTTACTGATCGGTATTTGTGTGGTCATGGTGACATCCACCCCCACCAAAGGCTTGCCTTGGGGGTTGGTGCCATGTGCCATTAGGGTTATGTCGTTGCTTGACATACACCCTCTCTTCTGGTACTGCCTCCATTTTGGTGGGTGTGTACCGTGCTCTCCCCCCTACCAACCAAGGTAAGGGGAGATGCTGCCGGATTTGCGCCGTGGAGGTCGAATCGGCGAGGGTCATTTTCCTCTCTTAAAAGAAACCCCCAAAGTCTAGTGGAGTGGCGCCGAATCGCGAATAGAACCACGTTTCACACCTTTTAAAAGAAGAATAAAAGAATAAGAGAGCCAATTAAAAGAATGTTCTATCATGAGGGCAACAAATGGGCAAATCAAAGGACCTTTACGTTGCACATGTTTTAAAAGAACAAGAGCTTAAACCAAAGAGATTTTTTCATGATAAAAGTAAAAAATAAGCAAATAGGCCAACCCTCTTTTTACATGTCTCAAATGAAATAAAAGAATAAATGAAAACTACTTTTTTGACACAAAAGAGCAAATGGGCCACCTTATGTTTTCAAAAGACCAAAAAATGAAATTCTTTTTGTAATAAAAGAAGGTAAATAGATCATCTCACATTTTCAAAAGAGTAAAAGACCGAGTTTTCATGTCAATGAAATAATAAACGGGAAAATGGGTAAAAAGACTCAATCACATCTAATTAAAAGACCCGGCAACCTCGAATAGGCATCGTGTCTGTTTATCATTCCCGCCTAGTTTTGAGTTGCACTTTTCATCAGATGTCTCCGTATCAAGGCCACACGGCTTTCTAATTTCTGGCGATTAATCAAGGGTTTTCCCTCTCAGAGGGATGTAATTAACGTCGTTGCGTTTAGGCAACGGCGGGATTTTGGTCCAGGACCCGACACTCCACTTTCGTTTGATGAAGTCAAACGGCGCGCACAAATAGACTTAAAGCCCTCCGACTCTCGGAGGCAAACCATTTGGTTGTCACTTCGGTGACTAGCACGCCCGCGCTGCGCGAATTGCCGATTCATCTCACGTCACTCTTGCCCAAGTGGCGTTCGACGAGACTTGGATTCGCAATACGCGTGCACCCATGAGAAAACATGATAAATAGATATTTAAAAGTAAAATTTCCATTTCCACGTTAGATGAGTCAAAGATTGTTCCCCTATCTTAATTTACATATGGATCAGGTTATCAAACTAACAGTTAATTATAAACACAACTTGGGCCTTCTTACAAACAATTAAACAATAAGATCGAGCATTTATACATCCCCAAAGTCAACTTCTTTTGCTCGTTGAGCCCAAAGTTTTTATTCTAGCTTGCCTCATCTATTTAATTAAACAAATTGAATTGTATGTTCATCTAGCTTGTTCACCAGTTATTTAGATGGTGGCAGGCAGAGAATGCTTTAGTGCCTTTTTTTTACACATAGACCTTTTGAATGATTAGATATCCATGTATACCTCTGAGTTTTATGCATTGCCATAAATACCAATTAAATACATCCACTGAATTGACTTATGAGCAGTTTAAATGTTGACGAACTTTATAGTCAAATTAAGTTTCATGGGGCATGGTGAGGTCACATGTCTTTCTGATATCTTTGGTATTTCTGTATCTATTAACAATTTTCTTTTGACAGTGCATAACTGCAATGATTTGGACATATATTGGGATATGCTTGACAACTCCTAAAAGTAAGGTTTTATGCATATAAATAAGACGATATATTGGGGGTATTTACACTAAAAAACCCAATATCTTGTGATACATGTCATTCTAATGACTTTGGAACTATCTGCTTCCTAACCTTTCAAATTCAGGGTAGAATCTGAAAACAGAGGCATACAAAAACTTTGTAATCTTGACTTCACTTTCTGGTTGTAATGTTTCTTGAAAGCTGTGGTTTTAGCGTTCATCAACTGTAACCTCATCAATGGGTCTGTGGCATTATAGTGCTTAACTATAACTAAGTTAAGATAATCATGTTTTTGAAAAGCTTACAATATATAGTGAGACAATGTGGTTGATATGTATAACTTCCCACATTGATTGCTCACCTTCTTTCTAAATTTCAGGAAGGATAGCGGACGGAACAACTGGAGACATAGCTTCCGATGGGTATCATAAGTACAAGGTATACATCACTTTGTTTCCTCTCACCTTGAAGAAGTTTATTCTCTGCAACCTTATTAGAAACATGTTGAAATGTTGATAGCAATACTCTATTTATAGTCTTTAAATATATGGTCCAAAATAAATGTGGAAGACATCACACATGCTTTCTTATCTAGCCAAGTGCTTTCGCCAAAGAGTAATACTTGCTACGTAACAAGTGTTTATGGCGTGTCCTATTTAATCAGTTCACATGAGGGTTATATGATATGTAGACAAAAGAGTAGGAGTCTCCTACTAAAAGTGCGGATTTTTTTTAGTTTAGGCCATTTTCTAGTATGTAATGCCGAAATGAATTGAATTAGTATAATGAATTTACAAAGTGCAATTCATATATCCACATAGTCGGATACTATTGAATCCATAAGAGATGATGAAGTAAACAATTAAGAAGTAGCACATATGACTAACATTGCAAACTGCCTCATACTTGATTTTCCTTAAATTTTGATCGGAAAGTTCCTAAAGAAAAACTGAGAATGGGAAGATGGTCTGTCCTTCCATTATGAGTCTCTTTGCAGATTCAAATATTGCCAAGAATGGATATGAGCAGCTACGAGCAGATACACTTGACTTCGTTGCTTGCCAAATATTCTTCCACATCATTCCTTCCAAACTCACCATATAGCAGATGGTGAACAGTTAAAACTATTGTTGTTGCTGGCCCTTGCTTGCTAAAACTTATTCAGAGGGAATCTACCTTTTGCAGAAGGGTGTCTCTTGGATACTTTTCTGTTGCCATAAGGACTTGCTTGTGATTTGCACATCGTGTTTCCATTTAATTTGATTTGGTTGGTTTTGATTACCAATGTGAGAAGAGATATGTTGGAGAAACCAATCTCTCTGTTGCAGAATACCCTTCCATGTAGCAGAGTTGATATGGATGGATCTGAATCTCCCACATAGTTTGAGGTTCGCAGATTGCACCAAATCAATTCAGAGGCATTTTTTTTAGTGATAATATGCCCTATCTGATGTTCAACTCATGCCTCATTCCATTCAGATAATCTCTTGATACCCAGCCCTCCTTTATATTTTTAGCTTGTAGATTTGACTCCATTTGATCATGTGCAATGATGGCTTGTAGTCTCCTGAGGCATGCCAATAGAAGCTCCTTAACAACTTCTCCAACAAAGGCTGTAAGCGAGAGGAAGGCCATAGAGCAATATCTGGAGAAGCTGCTAAGGACAGATCTAATAAGCTCCAACCATTCTGCTCTGGAAAGGAAGATGCAATATGCCTTGATCTTCTCAATATCAACCGACAATGACTTTTCCTAATCTGGTTAGAGAATAGAGGAAGCCCTGACTAGGGTACCAGTGGTCCAGTAACTTTCCTTCAGACATCCACAGAGCTTCAAGAAATCTCTCTTTATGTTGTAATATGCTCGGAACTGAGAGAGAATATCAGTAATGACTTGCATAGTTGCATGTTGGAGATCTTAGGCTTCAAAAATAACATAAGATGTGATAGATGAAACAAGGGGTACTCAGTTGTTTGTTTAGCAGTTTAGTGGACCAACCTGAAATGAAAAGCCTCAAGAACGGACTAGCAAATCTTCTGACAGAGCCATATGACACATTAGGTAGTTCAAAATAACCTAAACCTATTTCATAAGAATAGGGATCAAGATAAAAAATAGCAAATCAGAATAAAATATGTAAATATTTTACTTGTAATCTATATTCTATATTTCTATATGTCATTCATGCCAGCATATCTCATTCTTGTCTCTTATATTTGATTCTAGACCTACATGTTTAATTTTAAATACTATATTTCATTCATAATTTATATATGTCATTCTGATTCTTTATTTTTTCAGTCTAATCCTCTATATTCTGTTCCAATTTCTTATATGTTGTTTTTTGAGGAAATGGGTCAAAATTACCTTGTTCTAATATGTGTTCTCGTTCTGCTTCTATGCAAAGACAAGTGCAAATCATAAAGATTGTAGGGGTATATATAAAACATTTTACTACAAAATTTTGAAGCAGGTTAGTCATTCCTAACTTAAAACTAGACAGTTGACAGGAAGGATATAATGCAATCTTTCTTGGAATGTAAGGTTATTAAAAGATAATAGGTTTAATTAGGGAGAATAAATGTAAATTTGATGGTTTAAGGGGGTATGCTTTTGATAGTTAGGTACCTATAAAATTAACAAATTCGTCATACTTGTAGGCATACCATCTATTTGCCTCAGACATCCAGATCTCTCAGACAGGCAGTGTCAATTCCAAATGTCTTGTGGTAATTGACTCCATCACCACACATGTGCGCATGTCCTCATGACTCTGTTACTTTCACCTTATGCCTTTGATCTTAATAATAACTCAAAATTTTCTTTTTGTTTTCTGAAATTGGGAGTATTAAACTTGAGATGCTCTTTTCTTGCCCTTAGATTTTTACATCATATGATCTTAAGAGTGTGGCAAAATCTGTGCTGTAAAGAACGGAACTGTAGTGTTTCTCTTGCCCAATAACATGTTGTCCAGACTTAAAAGCATCATAACATCTTATAACTTCTCCTTTTCCTTCACATAACCAACTGGGTTTGTGTATGCAATCTCGTAGGATGATGTCAAACTTATGAAGGAGACTGGATTGGAAGCCTATAGATTTTCAATCTCTTGGTCAAGGCTTCTTCCTAGTATGAGAATGAAACTAGGTCTGCATTCATTACCACATGGCAGAATATTGTCATCTGAAGAGCATTATCTGTTGCAGAGGGAAGAGGAGTCATCAACCAAAAGGGTTTAAAGTACTACAACAGTCTTATCGACGAGCTTATTAGCCACGGTACTGCGTAGACATATGTAGTAGATGGCACAAATTAATGTACCAGTACATCAAAATTCCTCGGAGCATGTGTTTCAGCAATTTGAGAATTTATTCGAGCAATCATATTAGTTTCCATGTATATATGATCGCCTCCTCGGTTATGATGCATTAATGAAAATATTCTGCATGTGAGACAAAGCACAATACATGTAATTTCTTGCCTATTTAATATAGAAGGGAGAAAAAGCCTTGTACAAACGTTTTGAGTTAGAACTAAATATTCTTGATGTTATAGAATTTAGCAAGATATGTTTTTTTTTTTTTTTGGGGGGGGGGGGGGGGGGGGGGGTTCAATACAGACTCACTATCACACTATGCATCTATATATATTTTCCCATTGTAATGCTTCTACACGTAAAACTGGGTGTGAAACTTTTTACAATGAAGCCCTCTAGTATTATCATCTAAAAGACAATGCATGGTTTGTGAATGTAGTTTTGAGAATCATGAAATGTAAGGTTAGAAAATGACATAGTTGTGTGTTGACCGAGCGATGGTACTTACATTCTAATTTGGGTAAGTCGATCATAGTAAGAAGTAGATTAATGGTCTTTTCTGTCATTAGAATTCCTTATAGTTTTTCAACATTTCCTGCACATATCTTTTTACTGATATTGGCCTGCACAGGATGAAGTTTGCTCATGTGGTACATGAGAAAGACAGTAGAGATTCATCTATAATGCAAATGCTAAATCTACGCTGTGCACTACTCCTATCATAGATGTATGAGTATGTTTATCCTTTTCAATCATCTAACAGGAATCCAACCGCACGTCACCCTGTTCCACTATGATCTCCCTCAAGTCCTTGAAGATGAATACAAAGGGTGGTTGAGCCCAAAGATCGTGTAATATGACCAAGCCCACATCCTACTATATATGTTTTTCGCCAGGTTTTCCTTTTGTTTATAATTTGTTGGTACTGAATTCTATACTTGGTAATTGAGTAGCGAAAACCCATAATTTCACAGATTCTAATACCAGTTCTTTCCTTACAACTTCAGTGCCTGGGTGGATCTCTTCAGAGTTAATTCCTGCCACTCATTTTCTTTCAGCTTGATGTATGACAGGGATGACTTCACAGCTTATGCAGATGTCTGCTTCAGAGAGTTTGGAGATAGGGTTTCTCATTGGACCACCCTTAATGAACCCAATATTCTTGCCATTGGTGGTTATGACGTAGGTTTCGGCCCTCCATTCAGGTGCTCTATCCCATATGGTTCAAACTGTGAAGGCGGTGATTCTACATTGGAGCCATATATTGTGGCTCACCATTGCTTGCTAGCACATGCTGCAGCGGCGTCACTCTACAAAGCGAAGTACCAGGTATATATCACGCCATCTAAACATGCACCTGGTATATATGCATGTCATACCACTTTATATATAAACTCAAGTGAGTGACCAGTACTGGACTGGAATTACTTATTGACCAGCTGGTTGGTGTAGGCGAAGCAACAGGGCCTCATAGGTTTGAACGTTTTCGTTTACCATTTTCTTCCTCTCACAAGTTCACAGGAAGACATAACTGCAACTCAAAGAGCACACGACTTCTACACTGGCTGGTAGTTAGTTTTCTTTTATACACTTCCATATATATATATATAAAGATGGATGTAGTTAGTTTTCAGGTGTTTTTCCAATTAGAGGCTGCCTTCAACATGCGTGCACAATTTCTTAGGTTTGTGGAGCCGCTGGTTTATGGAGACTACCCAAGAACCATGAAAGAGAGAACAGGGAGCAAGATGCCTTGCTTCTGGGACCATCAGAGGAAACAGATGATGGACTCTTACGACTTCCTGGGTATCAACCACTATGCTACACTATGGGTGTCCGACGAAGATGGTCCTAGTAATGCAACAACATATCAGAGAGACTTTAACGGTGATTTGTCCGTCAAAATGACAGGTACTCCAGATCATAAATTACCCATCTTGTCTTTTTCCATCTTTGATTGAGGTGCAAGTGGTGGCGAGCTTATAATGATGATCTTGTGTTCTACTCTTTTATTATGGTCTTTTGAAAACCTGGATCATTGCAGTCAGAAGCAGTGTTGACTCCCTTGAGGTAAGCTTCGCATGCATCCAGGGGTCCAAATGAGAAGGTGGCAACTTCTTCTTTCAAACAAGAATTTCCTAAAACCAAATGCTGACATGCTGCAAATTAACGTGGGATATGCAGTTTCCTATTACACCATACGGGATGCAAGGAGCGTTAGAGTACTTCAAGCATGCATACCGCAACCCCCCTCTCTATATCCATGAGAACGGTACTATCTTCATTGTATTGATGATTCTAGTGCTTCAAAGTAGAGCTAGCTAGCCACTTTAAAATGAAAGCAATACATGTGTAAAGATGATCAGGTGTCCCTTAATGAATAATATTAATGAAACACATATATAAGGCATGTGGAATTAAAATTATGTTTGTACGACCTAGGTTATTCGACGCCGCATAATTCGTCGCTGGAAGACGTCAGTCGGGTCAAGTACATGGAAGCGTATATTGGGAGCCTGCTTGATGCTGTAAGGTACTTAATGAGAGTGTACTGACGTGACGAATCGGAATTTTGATATAATGTCGTATATAATTGACAGTCGGGGTAGGCATGCATATATATATAAGATGTTTCGATTTTAGTGGCCGAGCCTGCAAATGTTTGCTTATTATATACAGGAATGGATCAAACGCCAGAGGATATTTCACATGGTCTTTCCTGGATGTCTTCGAGCTGATGGACGGGCACAGGAGCAGCTACGGCCTCTACCATGTCGATTTCGCGCACAAGGATCTCCAGAGGCGCCCCAAGCTCTCTGCGCATTGGTATTCCCACTTTCTCTGCAGGAATGTAAAGCTGCTGCAGCATGCCAACACCATCAGCATCAACATGGGCGAGCAGCCAAATCATGCATCAATCTCGTAACACCACGACCCGATCGACGGCATCAGAGTCGATCGGCGGGGCGACTCCTCTTGCGGGTTCTTGCCGCAGTTGCCATTGCCGACGTCGATATAGAATTGTTCCTGGTGGGAGTCGGACAATATCCAACGTACTAGTACCCAGACTTCATCATTATATATATATATATATATATATAGATATCTCATTCGTAATGTTAGCTGCTGTGTTGCTGGGGTGGAGCGAGCTCTGCATGACAGTGTAACAGTGTCCAATTCTTTTAGTCCTCGGAAGCAAATTAATCTCGTGCATGCACTAGCCGTCGGAGCGTTGTGAAACGGGATTACGCACGCAACCCAGACCATAATCTGTTGGAGCAAATCGTCTCATGGCCGAGTGAAGTGCGAAAATGGAATTTCGCAAGCGTTCGATTCTACTGTTATATCCAAAGATCGCATGTGCGGAACGCTTTTTCATAAATGTATTGTCGTTTCACCGACATTACGAGGAATCTATAGTTTTGATGTAGTATATATGTAATGGTTCTGTACACCTCTCATTTATCCGTTTATTTTGCAATTTTTCTTACCTTTTTTTCCCCACCAATTGATCAAGAGTAATCAAACATAACATGATGTGGAGAGACAGGTGTATTTAATATATTTTTTATTTTTTTAACTTCTAATTAAACAATGCATATAAATATCTATTTAGTGCACATAAATATTTATTTTTATACACACAAATAACATAATAATACATATATACAATCAGTATAAGAATACACATAAATAGAAATATTTATGTACATTCTTATATTATTTGTATGCACTAAATCACTATTTGTGTGCACTAAAATAGATATTTGTATGCATTATTTGATTGTTATAAAAAAAAAACAAAAGGTGCATTAAATGCACCTGAGATCGAGTCCCTCCACATAACGCGCTGTTGTGCTCCCGACTAATCAAGAACATAGCATTTCTCGTTGATCAATATTGGGCTTTAATTTTCTTATTTAGTAATTGATGAGGATGTTGACTGTGAAGCTGGAGCTTTGGTCGGATTTCTCTTATCGGTCATCTTCCAGAGCGTTGCGAGCTGTCTACAGACAACTTTGTCGGAATTTAATTCTTATCCTGGCCCAACCCATCTCCTTATCGTCTCCCCCTCCATCTCCTCCCCCACAACCTCAAAAGTCTTCCTTTTCCCCCTTCCTACCTCATAAATTTCTATACCCTGCCTCATCCTTTTGTCCTGTTTCAACTTGTTCTCATCTGAAAGCTCCAAAGATGGTTGCTGAATATAACGCTCCGACGCGGAATATCGTAGCGGTAAACAATTAAATAAATAATATAGAGCGCGAAATAAATATCAAATCATTGCACAAATTGGAATAATGTCAAAAGTTCCAACTTCATTAATAATTCCATTAATCCTCTATTACAATAACTAATTCAGAGCCAAAACTATGGACCCAGAGTACTTTATTCAAAATAAACAACTACAAACGAACTATCTGTCTAACTAACTACTAAAAGCTTTGGTTGTCGAAATGTAGGGTCACTCCTGCACTTGCTTATCCCCTTCCTCGTTCGTGTGGTAGTCTCCATCAGATTCACCTGAAACACATGAAATAAATAGCGCAGGATAAGCGAAAATCGCCCAGTAGGACTTAATATCTCGTATGAACATGCATGCTTTAAGTGATTAATGTCTTGTAAAGCAGGATAACTAGAGAGAACAATCAAGTATAGTCAAGGGAATAATGTCACACGATAGCAAGAGAACGATAATACTTTCACATGAAAACAACATAACAAGCATGATAAGAGATTGACCATATAACGAGATAGAAGGTATGGTTGCACAAAAGTGCTTTAGTCGCGATAGCATGTATGGTTGATATTCTTTCAACCTCGAGTATAATGTATCATGAATTATTTTCTTAGATTAAATCTTGCTAGTCATGCGTTGAATGTATGCCGAACATCCTGATCATTAAACCCCCGAGAGTTATAGCCATTCAGGCGCACCTCCCAGGATCAGATCGGGCCCTTTATAATGTTGCCTGGCATTGATCATGTTTTTTTTTTAATCTTAGACAATCAAAAGATGGCCAAATAGAGTACCAAGAATAGATGAGAGTAACTTATGAATAGATGAGAGTATAGAGAGAATGTGAACAGATGAAAGGAAAAAGATAGTAGATGAGATCGAAGGTTACATTCATAAATCATCGTTAAACATGTGAATAATAATCAGTTGCACAACACATGGTCATGTGCCGACAATCCGGTAGAAGTCACAACCGCTCAATAGCCGTGCTATGAACACATGACAGAGGTCCGGTGTGATCTCAAGGTAAGAGAGAACACACTAAGGCCGTTGGATCATGCTGATCCCTAAGGGTAAGATAGGTGTTGATGGTACAACCTGCTCGTCAGTAATGGACGTCGGCCAAAGTCAAGAAGTCTTACGAAGGCCTCGACAAGGAGTTCCTGGTTCTGTCAGGAGTATTCACAACGGAGAGGTCGTCCAAGTCAAGTTAACGTGTGTAAAGAAACGTTGTCTGTCTTACCTTGAGTGCTCGAAGGCAGAAGACGCGATAACGGTAATAAAATCAAGCGAATAAAACGAAGACAAGTTCATTTAATAAAATAGGAAGTTTATATGAGTAATTGTACTTAATTACTAGATATATTATTGAGTAATTTCGGTAAAGTTTCATGGCAATGATTCATGTTTAGTGTGAGCATGTGTAAGAGAATCAAATTAGCAAGAGATAATTGTGCACACATCTTTTAATTTATAGGAATCATGTGAATATCACCCATTATACATAAACATGTTGTTACTGTTCATAACAATTCATTTCAGGGGTAAAACAATGGTTATAATATATGATTAACATGATTTGCATGATACTTAGGGCTTCTGGAAACACTATAAAAACGCGACGGGAAGGTCGGTCGCGTTTAAATCACGACGGAAAGGTCGGTCGTGTTCATATGAACTGGTCAGGCCAATCGATTGATGATGTAATCGTGACGGGGTGACTGGTAGTGAATTCAGCAATCGGTCCAGAAACGCGACGTCAGGGTCTATCGTGATTTGGACAATCGGTACAGGAACGAAGAATCGCGGCATGTCAGACCATCGCGTTCATGTCAGGACGGATCCCACTGTCGCGACCTTCTGAGAATCGCGACGGGTTCGGCCGTCGCGTTGTCAGAGGTCGATCAGGCCGAGCCCCAAAAGTGAACTGGTTCACTTTGGGATTTCGGTCCAATCCTCCAAGGGTTGGTATAGGGCTCTCAATAAATCCATATAAAATCGTATACATGATGAAAAATATTGAAATCACTTTTAAACAAAACTAAACATGTAGAAGTATCAACGGTAATGAGTAATTACAGAGTGAACATGGTATGTGCATGCTATGATTATGTTGCTTTACGATGAACCGAAAACATACACAATGATGAAAAATGATTTAATTTGAAAAGGGTACATGATAGAAATTGGGGAAAATGGTGTCATTGGATCCCTGACATCAGGTAGAACATACAGTAAAAGTTTCATGCCACGACATCAAATGTGTACATGGATTTAAGGTGAATATGAGGGTTCGGCCACATGTTCTCAACAGATCTTTGGTCATGAAATACTCTTAAATGACATGATGGAAATTAGGAAAAACATGGGGCTTTCGAAGATGGGATCATGGTCTACCTAGGGTCGAACTTAATTTATTTTTGCTTGAGAGATTGCCTACTTTTGAACGCTTTGACTCCTAGGGCAAGAAAAGTGAAGAATTTGGTGAAGCTTTTCGTTCCTAGCGTTCTTCTCCTTGATCTCCACGTCCAATTGCTCCTCCTCCTCGTTCTCCAGGTTTCATTAGGTGTCTAGGATCGGCTAGGCACGAAATGAAGGGTTATTTGTATGTTTAAAGTCTCCTATTTACTTAAAAACTCTTCCTTCACCTTCAACTCCGAATTTTCCATAATTATCTCACTTTTTCCTAGCCTTTATCTATCTACTAGGTATGGGATGGGCTCTAGATCCATGGCTAAAGGATTGGGATAGGTCTAGAATTATTTTAAAGATAATTTTGAGTTAAAATAATGATTGCCTTAACCCTTCCTAATTTATTAATAATTTAGGTACGAAATTAGGTTAAAATATCCTCCATTCATCATTGGGCTTTAACTTTTAGGCCCATTAATCCATGCATGAACCTTATTGGATAACTCATCACTTATTTTTACTTTTTAAATTTTAATTATTTATATTTTTTAATTTAATTTATTTAGTAAATATTAAATTTTTAGAGTTGCTACACTGAAGCTGTCGTCAGTTGCGCTCAGAAAGGTGTTGAGTTCCTGTCTCACAGTTGTCCCCCCATGCAGCTGACCGTCTTCAACTGTTCAATGGAGGTCAGCTACTTTTTCTCTAACTATCAACGGTTCTGAACGGCGTTAATTTGCTTAATTACTCACTGTGCATTTCGTTTTCTCGGTATATAGTCTGTCCTCTGATCTCTGTTATACTCATCTATCAGCGGATACTCCTCAGTGCATTGCTCTTAAGATATCTTAATTCTAAGGCTTTTCCTTTCCTTTTGTTGCACTGGGTCCACTGGCGTTATCTTTTTTTTTTTTTTTTGCTAATGAGGAAACCCCGCCCCGTGTGGCTTTATGGACTCAAGGATTGGTGTTCGTGAACTCCAAGGTCAGGACTTGGCAGCTCCTACTTTCCGTGTACCCGTATTGTCCTTACCCCACTTGACCAGGAAAACCCCGGACCTACACACCTCTGGAGGATGTATATTAATACATGATGAATTTTTATGTAATTAATGATCACAAGGGGATATGTGAATTGAAAAGGCTCATGATACACATGTACATATATACATGAATTGCCACTGTGCCATCTATCATTGACAAAATATGAATTGATATCTGTAGTGATTAGAAAGTGGTCGGAGATGACTATTTATGTCTACCACTTGAAAGGAGGAGAGAAACTTGGCCGGTGAACGTGAAGGACCTGCGAAGAAAGGAAGAAGGTGTTAAGGGGGCTCTAGATTTGAACTGGAGAAGAACACTCCGATACCTAAGTTAGTACCACCGTCGGTTGAAAAGTTTCTTGAGGTTTTTGGGTTGCCGAATTTCGTACCTCGTGTTGGAGGTTCAGACCCCATTTATATAGCCAGTGTTCGAGCAATTCATCTACTAGTAGGTTGTAATAGTTCATTAAAGGCAACAATTAAGATTCCAATGGAAAGGTGTGGGAGCTAGAGATTGTGGCGTGAAAATTGCCTGGATCGTGGGAGTGACCTCTCCAAGCTTCCGTTATGAGGAGTTACGCATCTCCGGAGAGTGCAGATAATGGCATGATGAGAGTAATTACCATACTCACAAATGTGTTCGACCGGTGTTTGGTGAGAGGAGCTCAGAGGTCCGAAGATATATAGCTAGCAGGTGTCTGTTCGAAGGCCCCTGAAGCGTCTGGGGACACGTGGAGGATGCGAATAGAAGGCCAAAATGGGTTATAGGGTCTGTGGGTCTAGTCCCCCCCCTGTGACACCTCAAATTAATATCAAGTTTGAAGCTATAAGTTTAGCATATCTGCATAATGAAATCATTCAATGTAACGCCCCGACGTGGAAAATCGGAGCGGGGTTACAGTTATTTAATAGTACAAAGCAAGAAAATAAATAACAATACCATTGCTCAATTGGATAACACCAAATAGACTCCAATTTCATTAATAATCCAACAACCTCCATTACATTCACTAATAACTCATCATCTTCATAAACTAATTAATACATCAACATATCAGAGCCAAAACTAGGGCCCAGAGTACTTTGTTCAAAATCAAACTATTACATAATGACTAGCTGACTCACTAACTCATAACTATACTAACAGACTACTACTAGATAGCACTGGTTTCTGAAATGGTCACTCCTGAGCCTCCTCATCGGTCCCATCCTCGTGAGTGTGGTCATAATCCGACTCACCTGAAACACATTAAATAAATACGCAGGATGAGCGAATAACGCCCAGTAGGACTTAATATCTCATGAACACAAGCATGATTTAAATGATTAATGTATTAATGGCAGGTTAACTAGAGAGAATAGTCATGTAGAACAAGTAACGATAACGAGAGAACAATAGCATCTGGTACAGAAAATAGCTCAACGAGAACGATAATAGAATGGCCGCGTAACGTTATAACATGTAAATTTACACAACGGTGCACTAGTAACGATCACGCTTGCACTTGTAGAGATAGTACTTTGATTGTCATAGATTAATCTAGATAGTAAATTGGCACTAGATGCATGTCGTAACACATCCTTGATCATTTTAACTCCCATGGGCACTGGCACTTTTCGAGCGCTCCTCCCAGGACCAGATCGGGTCCCATTGCGCTGGCATTAGTCATTTCTTTATCTTAGACAATCACAAGAATGGCCAACAGAGTACCAAGAAGAGATAAGAGAGTACTAGACGAAATAGATGAGAGAGTAGAGTGAACGTGAACAGATGAGAGAATATAGAGAGCAGATGAGATAGGGACATTTTCGTAAAACAACGATAAACACATGATAGTAACAGTTGCACGGCACCAGGTCGGGTACCGGCAGTCTGGTAGAAGTCACAACTGCCCCCTTATCCGTTCTGTATACACGGTCTGGTGTGAACCCAAGATGAGAAGGAACACTAAGGCCATGGATCGTACTGATCCCTAATGTGTAACGGGTTTAGGGTACAACCAGCTCATTGACTAAGGACGTGCGCCAAAGCTAAGGAGACTTACGGAGGTCTTGACAAGGAGTCCCTGGCCCAGTCGAGAGTATTCCCGATGGAGAGGTGGTCCAAGTCAAAAGAAGTGTGTAGAAAATGGGTCTGTCGTGCCTCGAGTGCTCGAAGGCCGAGGGAATCGATAACGATATCCGAAACACGCGATTAAAACGAAGACAAGTCCATTAAAACAAATAGGATATTAAGCAAATAGTTAACTCAATTACCAGATATATTATTGAGCAATTTAACAAGGTTTCGTGGCAATCATTCATGTATAGTGTGTGCATGTGTAAGATAATCACGAGTGCAAGATTGATTGTGTACACATCTTTATTTTGATTAAAAATAGGTGAATAATACTCAACATTCATTAACAGGTTGTTACTGTTCTTACAGTGCATGATTTGGGTTTAAAAGGAATTAAATGGGGCAATTAGTAAGGTTATACAAGCAAATCAGGGTTTAAGCCGCTCTGTTAAGGTCGCGACGTAGGGTTAGGTCGCGTTCAGGTCACGACATAGAGTCAGGTCGCGATCAGGTCAAGTCGCGACATGGTTTCTTGTCGCATTCATGTCGCGGCGCTGTGTCCGGTCGCATTCTGCTGAACCGGGTGCTGGAGTGAACCGGGAGGCAGGTCGCGACCAGTCGGTCCGCCGCGTTCATAACGCGTCGGACCCCGGTCGCGTCGGACCGACTGGTCGTGACCCCTCTGAGATCGCGGCGTATTGTGCCGTCGCGACCTCAGGAGGTGGCCCCAGCCCAAAAAAGAGGGATTTGCCCTTTTTCCAAGTGGGTCTGTCTGACTCATAGCTATTCAAAATTTGATAATAAATCATATAGAGGTCCAAAAAGCATGAAACTAGTTTTAAACAAAAGTAGACATATAGATCTATCAACATGCACGATTAGTTTGAAAATAGACAAGGTTTAAACATGCTGTAATCAAGTTAAAATTCGATGACCTAAACCTGCGCAGTTAAGGTTCAACGGATTGATTAGAGATGGATACATGTGGACACCTTAAATCTTCTAATGGGCCCATTTCTATGGCCGGCCCACTCCCTAAGGAAATCCCCATCAAAACATAAAACCACCCATTTGAGTAGCCCATGTTCAAGGCTTTTAAAGCCCACTAGCCCAAGCCTATCTCACCCCATGCAAGGGGGTGAGACTAAGCAAATGTAACACCTCCCAAAAGGTGTTACCAAAAATGGAAAAAGTTGCCCCTTGCGCAGGTGGGTGGAAGGGCCTATTTTTGAGCTGTTTTCTAGAAGCTTGGGTGGGAGAAAAGGCCCTTGTGTGCCTTGCATACAAAAGGGTGTGTCCAAGAGAGAGAAGGGGCTTCTTCTCCTCCAAGCAACCGAGCAAGAGAGGGAAGGGGGAGAGGGGCTGCTGCGTTTTCCTCTTCCTTGGAGGGCCATCCCGTGAAGGTTTTGCAAGAGGAAGCAAAGAGAAGCCAAAAGAAAAAAGGCGAAGAGAAAAGAGAGAAAGAGAGGAGGGAAGGTTACCTCTTCCATGAGGGGTCTTGTCACTTAGAAAAGAGAGAAGAGATGGAGAGGAAGAGAGAGTGGCGATGGATGCTTCCCCTCCCCCATTTCTTTAGTTTTTTTTTTTGTTGTACTCCTTTCCCTTCCTTGTGCAAAAAGAAGTGGTTTATCCATGTGTCTTTTGTCCTCTTCTTTGATGTCAAATCCATGGTTTTCTTACTCTATTTGATGCAAATGTCCTTCTCTTCTTGCATTTAATGCATGTGTAAGTTTTTTTAAGTTTTCTCTTGTTTGCATGGAAGGGATGTCACGGTTTGGTGAGGAGCCATCCTTTACATGGTGGGTCTTCTCTCAAACCAAAAGACTCATAAGAGATCCTCCATACACTCACATGCCTTAATAAATGGGGCTTGAGGGGGAATGGAGCTTATTGGGCCTTGCTAGAGCCCTTTAAATGCATGAGATTTGCTCACTGTTTTGCTACATTTAAAAGAGAGTTTTCTACTGTTCTAAGGCTTCTAACAGTCCCCTTTGCACCGCTTAGGCCGCCCCCTCCCTTGGAGCTCACATGGGCCCATTGTTTGCCTTCAAGAGAGGGGGTCTTTCTTCATTGTTTGACCTCCCCAATGAGACCATTTCTCACTGTTTTAACCACCCTAAAGAACCACGTTTTCACTGTCAAAACAGCCCCCTAAATGTGCATTTTGCCCTTAGGGATACCCTCTCTTTGCTAGCAAACGGGTTGAACAATTAATGTTCATGCCCAAAGCTTAGCATTCCATGCAATTGGCCCATGAAATCCCTTGTTTTGGCCCTTCGAAATAAGTGTTTCTCACTGTCTTGAATAGTCTCTTCTAAGAGTTTTTCATGTTTTGCAAGCCAAGGGTTGAGCAACTAATGCTCATGCCCCCATACTTAGCATCCATGATAAATAACCCAATGGACTCATGTTTCAAGAGCTTTCATGTTTGGAGTATGCTCTCTTTTGCAAGCCAAGGGTTGAGCAATTCATGCTCATGCCCCCATACTTAGCATCCATGGCAAATAGCATAAAAGACCCATGTTTCAAGAGTTTTTTTTTTGTGTTTGGGGCATGTCCATTTGCATGCCAAGGGTTGAGCACTCAATGCTCATGCCCCCATACTTAGCACCCACCATGGACAGCCCAATAAGCCTGTTTTCGGCCCAGAACCGCCCCTCTCCCATGGGTGAGCCCAGCTTCAGTGGTGCTGGCCCACTGCCCACAGGGAAAAGATCTGAGCTGCCAGTTCACCTATTCTGTGGGTGACCCTGCTGATTCGGCCAGCCTGAATAGGCTTGCCGATTCGGAAGGCAGCAACTCACCCTTGGCCGAATCATGTGAGCTAAGCCATGCTCTATGTGATTTCAGCCAAGGAAAGAGACAATGAACCTATAAGAAACCCATTTAAACCCCGAGCTAGACAATGTGATGTCTATGCTCGGGCATATGGGTCCACACATGTCTCATTCGCCATCCGGGTCTTTGCATGGTCATGACACCATTCCCCTCCTTAAAGGCTTGCCTTGGGGGTTGGTGTTATGTGCCATTCGGGTTATGTCGTCTTTCGGCATATACCCTCTCATTTGGTGCCATCTCCATTATGGTGGATGTGTACCGTGCTCTCCCCTATCAACCAAGATAAGGGGAGATGCTGCCAGATTTTACTCGTGAGGGTCGAATCGGAAAGGGTCCTTTTAAAATTTTTTTTTAAAGTTTGGCTAGTGGCATTTCAATCCACCTTGTTGTTTGCATGCCCCGCCGAATCGAGGGTGCCGTGCCGAATAGAGTGCACTCGTGCTGTCAATTGGTCATCTAATAATCAAGCAGCGCCGAATCGCGAATAGAGCCACGTTGCACATGTTTTAAAAGAGCAAAAGATCAAGTTAAAAAACCTTTTCATGATAAAAGCAAACAAAAAATAAGCAAATGGGCAGCTCATGTTTTTACATGCTCCAAATGAAACAAAAGAATAAAGGGGAAACTACTTTTCTGACACAAAGAGCAAATAGATCATCTCATGTTTTCAAAAGACCCGAATGAAACCCCTTTTTGTAATAAAAGAGCAAATAGATCATCTCGTATTTTCAAAAGAGCAAGAGACCGACTTGAGACTGTTTTCGGGTAGATGGCACCCGCAACGGACCCCCAAATCCAAAGTTCGGCAAGGAAATGCGCTTGCATATGGCTGTTTCCACGACAAGAGAGCGGAACTACGTCGATCTGGCGGTCCGCTAAATTTCTCCTCCAGACGGCTGAGGCCCTCAAAAGATGTAGAATTTCTACCTATCGAGCTAGAAAGTAGCTCAGGTGAAAATGATGTGCCTTGTGAGCACGTTCACACTCGGCCTGAAAAGATTAAGTCAAGAGTATCTATTTTCAAAAGATTGACCTTCCCGCATGAAGCATCGCACAGGGTCGAAAGGGGCCGTAATGGCTCATGGAAAATATTTGCATGCCACATGGCTGGCATAGGAAGTCGTTATGGAGCTCTACCAACTGATGATGAAGAGCTATCAGAATTGGCTGAGAGGCCAGGTGCCGTTACAAGAAGAAGAGCAGCTGCGGCAGCTCTAACAGCCGCATACGGAGGTGCCAATGCCTCTGCGACACAAATGATGGCAATTACTACCAATGTAATTACCACCCAAGGCAGTGGGGGCAACAGTGTAATTCCCCCACCACCAGAAATGACACCTGGGGACACAGCACATGAGAGTCCTCTTGCTACACCCCTTGATCTAGCCGTCCTGGAGCTGCTACAGCAATATCGAGCTGAAATTGAAGCGCTTAAGCGGCAAATAAAAGGCAAAGAGACCGAGGGACATGCATCCCGAGAAGCTGAGGGCTCAGGGGAGACTCCTCAAAGGACCTTAGGGTTAATCGAAGCCTCGTCCCAGCGCACTACCGTGCAACTAGTAAATGAACAGCCTCAACAGTCGCCTGTAGCTACTGCTCAGCAGCAGCATCCGCAGGCTCAATACCAACTCTTGCAGCCGCAGTTCTTCCAATAGCAGCAGCAGCCATAGCAGCCACTGCAAGGCTATCCTGGGCAACAACAGTCATTGTCTGCTCATGCTTCTGAGCAGCAACTTGAAAACCAAGAGCCGCCCCCGGTGCCACCGGTGGCTATCATCAACACTCTAAACAATAAGTTGGCCCATCTCCATCCAAATCTTGCAGATCCAACACTTATATGTGGCTTGATGGAGCTGGCAGAAAAGGGCAACAACTCTGCTACCTTACCTAATGCTAACCAGACTCCATACTCTCCACGTCATGATATGCATTGCGTCGATGCCATGGGAAGCTTGACTCTTGATGCGCCATGCTGGCCAAAGTCTCCTGGGTCCTCATCGGTGGGGTATACAGGTTCAGATTCCCCCACCATATCCAGAATAGACCAGCCGGATAGGTGGTCGATGTCTAAAGTAGACCCCTATGTGGTTGAGGAGGAAGTCCCAATAGAAAAGTTCTTTGCCATTGCCCAAGACAAGAGCCGCAACTTGAAAACCAAGAGCCGCCCCCGGTGCCACTGGTGGCTATCATCAACACTCTAAACAATAAGTTGGCCCATCTCCATCCAAATCTTGCAGATCCAACACTTATATGTGGCTTGATGGAGCTGGCAGAAAAGGGCAACAACTCTGCTACCTTACCTAATGCTAACCAGACTCCATACTCTCCACGTCATGATATGCATTACGTCGATGCCATGGGAAGCTTGACTCTTGATGCGCCATGCTGGCCAAAGTCTCCTGGGTCCTCATCGGTGGGGTATACAGGTTCAGATTCCCCCACCATATCTAGGATAGACCAGCCGGATAGGTGGTCGATGTCTAAAGTAGACCCCTATGTGGTTGAGGAGGAAGTCCCAATAGAAAAGTTCTTTGCCATTGCCCAAGAGCATGATGAATCAGCTCATAATTATATTCAAAGGTGGAGGAACCTTACTAGGAGGTACAAACAACCACCATGTGAAGAAGATGTTGTCTGCATGTGCAAGCACAATCTGCGGGAGGAAATCTTTGAAAGGACGGTCGGAATTGATATCAAAACCTTCAGCCGACTGAGCAATGTTGCATCTGATATCGAGGCATTCCTCGCCAAGTATTCTTCTGCCGATGAGACAAACCAGGAGAAAAGACAGCCCAAGGGTTTAACAACTGCTAAAGGGGTGGTCAGCTCCCCACCTGCCAAGTTGTCAAAGCCAAGAAAGCAAATTCTGCTACAAGAGAAACTGCAAAAGCCTTATTCCTTCCCAAGGAACAAAACAAGGGTCCTCTTTGAGATAGCCCGCGAACACAATAAGCTTGTCTTGCCAAGTCCTAAAAGGCCAGAGGACTCCAAGAGGAGAGGTGATCCGCTCTTTTGCCTTTATCATCAAGTGGTGGGTCATGCCATAGAAGATTGCTATGTGTTCAAAGATGTGGCCCAAGCATTGATCAACAAAGGAGAGCTGCAAATGGGCGAGTATAAGGTGGATCCGCCACGTCCACATGAAGCCCCAGCCCGACGAGAAGCTCAGCAAAAAGGGGTAAATGTAATTTCTCTATATCAGCAGTTGCCTCAGAAGATGTCAGATGGTGGGTCTAAAAGGATGCAGACACCCAGGGGCGAGGTAGAATGCAAAGAAGCCAAAAGAACAGACAAAGCTCTGCAAACATACACATGTTGTATGACTGGTGTGGTCGGTCAACATGGGGATACGCCCCCTGAACAAGGTGAATTGACAAGGCTCAATGAAGGGTTGAATCCTCCTGTCATGAGGGAAGAAGCTAAGGGCAAAGCCCCAATAGTCTCAGTGGCCCAAGAAGAGGCTATAGATATAATAGCAGCTGATAATATCAGCAATCTGCCACCTACCCCTCTGGGAGGAGCTCCAATTGAAGTGATATCTGATGTCTCTAGCACTCATACATATGATCCTGCTATGGCAGCATTGATACAAAGATACCAACATGAGATTGAAAGGTTGAAAAGATAAATTGAAGAAAGAGATGCCCATGCTTTGGCACCAAGAGAAGCAGAGGGCACAGTGGAAACATCACGAGATGATACCAGGCTGCCCCACACCCTACTGCATCCAACAAGACTCCAGCTAGCATCTGGCACTGCTGGGGGCACCTCAAGCCCTACAGCTCCGGAGCAACCCATAGCCCGCCAGGCAGCAGTACATCAAGGGCCTGTCACCGTGGCTTAGATGCAGCCGGCTCCTCCTCATCCAGACATGGTCCAGACGCCAATTATGAATAGACAAATGTTGGAATAGATCATAGAAACAAAACTATATGGAATGGACAAGTCTGATCAAGCCCTATTTCAGGTGTACCAGGTACCATACCCTGTGTGCCATGCTGTAAAGAGATTACCTCCCGGCGTCAGCAAGCCACCCAAGTTTGAAAGGTTCAATGGGCAAGGATCGCCAAAACAACATGTTGCACATTATGTCAATATGATGGGAGATTTGGCCACAGACGAGTCATATTTGCTCAAATTCTTCGAGTCTTCCCTAACTGGACTGGCGTTCGAATGGTATTCAAATTTACCAGTCGGGTCCATTATAGACTGGCCAGATATGCAAAGGAAGTTCATAGAAAGATTCTATGTTGCTGAAAGAGAAATCACGCTGGTCGAGTTATATGCGACTAGGCAACAAGATAATGAGTCAGCTATGGACTACATCAACAGGTGGAGAGATCTTAGCATGAGATGCAGACGACCACTACATCCAGAGAACGTCGTTCAAATATGCAAGCAAAACTTAGGCATACATGTCCTAGAAAAGATGATCGGCGTTGAGATCAAGTCCTTCGACCGGCTAAATAAAGTTGTGGCCGAGATCGAACAATTCCTTTCCAACTATACTCCTATCTATGCGTCAAGACAGGAAAACATATTGCTTGGGAAAAGGCCAGCACCTGCAGATGTTCATACTGTGAACTTCAAAGCTTTTACGCGACAAAAGAGTGAAGAAGGCTCTCCTATTGTCAAACAAATGAAGCGAAATAAAAGAGGTTCATTGCAAGAGAAGATGCAAAAGCCATACTCCTTTTCAAGAGATAAGACATAGACCCTCTTTGAATGGGCATGTCAACGTAACAAAATCGTCCCACCCGAGAATAGAAGGACAGAGGACATCAAGAAGAAAGACGATCCCCGGTTCTGCTTATATCATCAGCTGCCGGGGCATGCTACAGAGGATTGCTATGTCCTCAAAGATAAAAATTGAAGCATTGATAAGAAAAGAAGAATTGCAAGTGGGCGAGTAGAAGGTGGACCCGCCACACCCTCATGGGGCTCCAGTGCAATAGAAAAGGAAAAGCATACGACAGCACATGCCAGCCAGCACAGGGGGCAAATACAACTTGTAATTTCCAAGTCAGAATAGCATAAACAACCCAAGATGCTCGACGCACAAATGAAGCTCGTGCACCCGGAAGGAAATCCACATACTCTGGAGAAACCTCAAGATCGTCGGCCCATTACAGGCAAACAAGGGCCAACTTGCTGAAAATGAGTCATTCTGTGGCAGACGTCAGTCGGACGTGTAATGTCCATTCATGTAAATACTCATTCAAAAAAAAGAGAGAGAAAAAATGATAAAAAAATAGCCTGCTGAGGTAGTCACACCGACTACCCAGCATGAGACCTGATCATTGAGGCGGTCTCGATTGGCTCTCTCAGGGCCACCTGAGGTATTATCGTCGATGACGAGCAGCAAAAAAAATAAATAGGCCAACCATATCTCTAGTCGGACTATAGTTCTGAGACAAATAATACCTCAACAAAATTGCAGGGCGATGATATGAGCCCGCATATTCGTATGCATCGGGCTTTTCACCACTTATATACATATTCATACATGTGTTTTCTTACCGGATTTTGAGTGCATATTCTTTTTCCGGATCCCTAATAAAGTTGATGGAGGATTTATCCTTATTTCGATGTCATCTGCATTAAAAAAAAACTGGTAAATTGTCAACCATATTTTCAAAAGTCATATTTTAAAATTGACAAGTCTGCCATTCATGACTTCAAAAGAACTTATATTGTAAAAAGTGGCGTCTCGCCAACCATATTTTCAAAAGTCATATTTTAAAATTGGCGAGCTTGCCACTCATAATTTCAAAAGAATTCATATTTCAAAAGTGGCGACTCGCTAATCATATTTTCAAAAGTCATATTTTCAAATCGGCAAGCTTGCCGCTCATGATTTAAAAAAAATCATATTTTTTTTTTAAAAAAGTGTTGTATCGCCAACCATACTTTCAAGAGTCATATTTTTCAAATCGGCAAATTTGTCATTCATGATTTCAAAAGAACTTATATTTTGAAAAGTGACGTATCGCCAACCATATTTTCAAAAGTCATATTTTAAAATTGGCAAGCTTGACATTCACGACTTCAAAAGAACTCATATTTTAAAAAAGTGGCGTCTCGCCAACCATGTTTTCAAAAGTCATATTTTAAAATCGGCAAGCTTGTCATTCATGATTTCAAAAGAACTCATATTTTAAAAAGTGGCGTATCGCCAATCAAGTTTTCAAAAGCTATATTTTAAAATTGGCAAGCTTGCCACTCATAATTTCAAAAGAATTCATATTTCAAAAGTGGCGACTCGCCAATCATATTTTCAAAAGACATATTTCAAAACTGACAATTTGCCAATCATATTTCAAAATTCATATTTCAAAACAAAAATGACAATTTGCCGGTCAAATTACAAAATCGACGTTTTCGAAGTAACGATGCGTCAGTCATATTTGAAAACTCACGTTTCAAAACTCAAAATCATGTTTTTCAAACGGGACCTTAGCTCCCACATGTTTAATAAAAAGATCGAGGCCTCCAGGCCCTCACAAATTTCAAATCGGGCTTCTTCGCCCCCCATGTTTTCAAAACGGGCCTCTGTGTTCACATATTTCAAAATCAGGCTTCCACGCCTTCATGTTTTCAGATTGGACCTTCGCGTCCTTACAATTTCAAAAGCGGGTTTCTTTGCCCTCATGTTTTCAAACTGGGACCTTAGCGCCCACATGTTTAATAAAAGATCGAGGCCTTTACGCCCTCATAAATTTCAGATCGGGCTTCCATGCCCTCATGATTTCAAAATCGGGTCTCTGTGCCCAATGTTTTCAAAATTGACTAAAAAGACATTTAAAGCAAAAGAACTTTAAAAATCAAATTAATCTCAAAGGAGCTGCAACTGCGGGATAAGTTCCGTAGTCCATTCTCAGTTTGTGGAACATTTCCCACATTTGGGGTCTCCGGAGATTCAAAATTAAATTAATCTCAAAGGAGCAGCAACTACGGGATAAGTGTCGTAGTCCATCATCAATTTGTGGAATATTTTCCACATCTGGGGTCTCTAGGGATAAAAGATAAATTGACCTCAAAGGAGCAGCAACTACGGGATAAGTGTCGTAGTCCATCCTCAATTTGTGAAACATTTTCCACATCTGAGGTCTCCAAGGATAAAAGACAAATTGACCTCAAAGGAGCAGCAACTGCGAGATAAATATCACAGTCCATCCTCAGTTATGGAATATTTCCCACATCTGGGGTCTCCAAAGATATAAATCAAAATTGACCTCCTATAAACAGACACTGCGGGACGAGTACCGTAATCTAGCCTCCTTTTGTGGAATGTTTACCGCATTTGAAGTCTCTAAAAGACATACATTAAAAAAAAAGAAAAGAAAAAGGAAGAGACAAAATAAATAGAAACTAATAAAATGATCAATGGAAAAAACGAAATGATTAAAAAGATAGAATGAAATCTCGTTCAAAAAAAAGAGACAAAAGAAAAAGAAAAGAAAAGAAAAGAAAAAATAGGAAAAAAATAGAAGAAAGAAAAAAAGAAGAAAAAGAAAAAGAAAATTAATCATGAAAATGAACAGAACAAAAGAAGTGCACCAAAAGAAAATAGAACATTTGATTTAAGAAGTCGAGTCTCTCTGCCCACGTGTTGGGCTCCCATACTCGAATTCTTAATCAATCTACCAGGAGCTGCAACTGCGGGATAAATACCATAGTCCAGCCTCAGATCGTGAAATGTTGCCCGGTCTGGGGTCTCCAAAGATATAAAAAGAATACACCCTTAAGGAGCTGCAACTACGGGATAAATACTGTAGTCCAGCCTCAGTTCGTGGGATCAATACCGCGTCTGAGGTCTCTAAGGATATAAGAATCCATCTGTAAGGAGATGCAACTACGGGATAAACACCGTGGTCCAGCCTCAGTTCGTGGGATTAGTGTCGCGTCTGAGGTCTCCGAGGATATAAGAATCCACCGTTAAGGAGCTGTAACTACGGGATGAATACCGTAGTCCAGCCTCAGTTCGTGGATTAGTTCGGCGTCTGAGGTCTCCAAGGGTACAAACATCTATCTCCGAGGAGCTGCAACTACAAGAAAAGCATTGTAGTTCGATCTCAACCCGTGGGGCAATTGCCACGTGAGATCTCTGAGGATTTAAGAGTTAAAATCAGGTTGTCGTGTTTGATGTTTATATAACCATATTATTTTGCAGGAACCGTATATTATCGCATCCCTTTTTGCGGCAGTCCGGGGGATTTAACATTGAGCTTTGCCATTCCATGGTCCCCCAAGTCAATATGGTGGAGCCACCTTCACATTGGTTGATGGTTCGAGATGGAGTCATTAATTATGCTTCAACATTCGGAGGATCTAACAACTCATAAAGCTAAATTCGACATTGCCTTGAAGACATACACCATCCAGTCTTTCATGTTCAAGAACTATGAGAGTACACTACTGAATATATGCTCGCAGTGCACATCCTGCGACATTTCTGTATAAAAAATGAAATGATAAAAAATGAATGATGAACAAAAGGGTTAAAAATAGAGATGCCCGTCGGACCTACTTCGGTTTCACTACCGAGTAGGGGTAAAAATGACAAGAAAAACCCGGCCACGGTGAAAACCCGAAAGGGCGTCGTGGGCAAAATTGGGAACCCTACTACATGAAAACCCGAAAGGGCGCGTAGGCAAAAGCATGAAGGGGCTGACTCTGGGTGAAAACCTGAAAAGGGCGCTTGAGTCAGTAATGTGATAAAAAAAATAAAAATGAATGAAGTCAAAATGTCAAAATGGCAAGAAGGGGGAGTTCCATCCCTGCTCTTTCAAGAAATCCCCATTTTGCTATACATTATCTGAATCCAGCTATACACTCTCTGGTCAAAATGAAACCTCAAAACTTAGACAAGTTGTCTCTTGCCATCTACACCTCACGCTTATATATACTTGCTCTCGCCAAGTAGGACCCTAGGTTTAGATAACCTCTGCCTTTTCAAATTCCAAATAAAGTCCAGCCTTGACTTCTTGCCTTGGCTGGCCATTAGATGTTACCTTCAGAACCCTTGTTGAAGCCAGCACATAGGTTTTCCAGGTTACCATTTTGCAATCAACCCAAATAACCTCACACTAACTATCAACATCATGGTATGATTAGTGGTCGAGTCATTTCACTCATGAATCTCTCTTTATAATATATATACATGTATAAAAAAAAGAAAACAAAAAAGGAGGCTTAAAATAGAGGTGCCTCGCTGGACTTGTCTAGGTTTCCCCTAGACAAGGGTAAAAAGAGCTAGAACCCGGCTATGGTGAAAACCCAAAAGGGCGCTATGGGCAAAATTAGGTACCCCGCTACGTGAAAATCCGAAAGGGTGCGTAGGCAAAAGCAAGAGGGGGTCGAGTTGAGTGAAAACCTAAAAGGGCACTCAATTCGATAATGTGAAAATAAAAAAAGAAATCAAAGACACATACCAAAGACAAGCAGGCTTCAAGTCTCTAGAAAGGAAATCCTGACAGAAGTGGTACTCGACAATCAAAGCTCATTTCCACGTCAGTGCCAGCCAAAGCTCGCCTTCACACCAATGTCAGCCGAGGTTCTTCTTCATACCAGTCAAAGCTCGCCTTCATGCCAGCGACATCCGAAGCTCGCCTTCGTGCCGTTGCCAGTCAAAGCTTATCTTCATGTCAATCAGAGTTCTATCTCTTATGCGATGAAGTGAAATGTCATTATACATGAAGTCGTTTCTGACAAATTTTAAGCCTCTCAAAGGAAATTTCTGACAGAGTCAGCCGACAGTCAGAAAAGCAGATGTCGACACATGGTGGACTTCAATTGAATCTGTTAAACACCTCATAGAGCAGGTGCCGACAAATGGCTAAGTTGGTCAACACCCATAGAACTAGTTTTTTCGATACCCAGACATGACAAAAGATCAAAGATGAAGACAAGAGCATATTAATCTAGCTATGAGCAAAGCGACATTGATGAGGGCTAAAGATCTCCAAAGCGGCAGTCTGATTATCACAGTTGGTGACAACGACGTGAAAGCTATCTACTTCCTCCTACTAAGACCTCAACGCCACTGCATGCTCAGATTGTGCGCATTCAAGATGACCAGTCGGAAAGACGGTTCAGAAGAAAGGAAGCAGCAACGTCACATACTGGGCCTAGAAAGAGCCGCCAGATCATATGGCAAGCTAGCATGCCCCATTGGCTCATGAAACAGGCCAGCGCAATCCAATTGACACAATGATTGGCCGACTCATAAAGGCCATAGGATCTTAAGCAAGTCGTCAATTCAATGGTCCTCATTACCCCATCGGTCTGTCCATCAACTCATGAGCCATTGCCGACTTATGTGGGCCGCGCCGAATCAGCGCAAGCTGCGCCAGACTGCCGCCACCCGCTGATCAATAGCCCCCTACCGACTCGCGCTACCCACGCCGAATCGACACGAGCAGCAGACCCCCAGCCGACTCGCAGGCCTCTCCGAATCCCACTACCCTTCCGAATCGCGCGAACTCTGCCAGATCACGGCAATTCAAGCAAAAAGAAATTGAAGGATGAGAAGACCCTGATTGCCCGCCAAGAGTGACATGCCTCCGTCATCTGCGGACAACACCCCCAAATGGAACCAAAAGTAAATGATCACAAACAAACCATTGGACCATTAGCACAGAAACAAGTCAAAAAACTTGCCTGAGTTAGTGTGCATATTTAAAAGGCCGAAGTGCACCCGCGGATGTCGCTTCGCGTGTCCTCTCGCACCACCCACGGGTGGGGGGCATTTGTGGACACCTTATATTTTCTAATGGGCCCATTTCTATGGCCGGCCCACTCCCTAAGAAAATTCCCATCAAAACAGAAAACCACCCATTTGAGTAGCCCATGTTTAAGGCTTTTAAAGCCCACTAGCCCAAGCCCATGTCACCCCATGCAAGGGGGTGAAACTAAGCAAATGTAACACCTCCCAAAAGGTGTTACCAAAAATGGAAAAAGTTGCCCCATGCGCAGGTGGGTGGAAGGGCCTATTTTTGAGCTGTTTTCTAGAAGCTTGGGTGGGAGAAAAGGCCCTTGTGTGCCTTGCATACAAAATGGTGTGTTCAAGAGAGAGAAGGGGCTTCTTCTCCTCCAAGCAACCGAGCAAGAGAGGGAAGGGGGAGAGGGGCTGCTGTGTTTTCCTCTTCCTTGGAGGGCCATCCCGTGAAGGTTTTGCAAGAGGAAGCAAAGAGAAGCCAAAAGAAAAAAGGTGAAGAGAAAAGAGAGAAAGAGAGGAGGGAAGGTTACCTCTTCCATGAGGGGTCTTGTCACTTAGAAAAGAGAGAAGAGATGGAGAGGAAGAGAGAGTGGCGATGGATGCTTCCCTTCCCCATTTCTTTAGTTTTTTTATTGTTGTACTCCTTTCCCTTCTTTGTGCAAAAAGAAGTGGTTTATCCATGTGTCTTTTGTCCTCTTCTTTGATGTCAAATCCATGGTTTTCTTACTCTATTTGATGCAAATGTCCTTCTCTTCTTGCATTTAATGCATGTGTAAGTTTTTTAAGTTTTCTCTTGTTTGCATGGAAGGGATGTCACGGTTTGGTGAGGAGCCATCCTTTACATGGTGGGTCTTCTCTCAACCCAAAAGACTCATAAGAGATCCTCCATACACTCACATGCCTTAATAAATGGGGCTTGAAGGGGAATGGAGCTTATTGGGCCTTGCTAGAGCCCTTTAAATGCATGAGATTTGCTCACTGTTTTGCTACATTTAAGAGAGAGTTTTCTACTGTTCTAAGGCTTCTAACAGTCCCCTTTGCACTGCTTGGGCCGCCCCCTCCCTTGGAGCTCACATGGGCCCATTGTTTGCCTTCAAGAGAGGGGGTCTTTCTTCATTGTTTGACCTCCCCAATGAGACCATTTCTCACTGTTTTAACCACCCTAAAGAACCACGTTTTCACTATCAAAACAACCCCCTAAATGTGTATTTTGCCCTTAGGGATACCCTCTCTTTGCTAGTAAACGGGTTGAACAATCAATGTTCATGCCCAAAGCTTAGCATTCCATGCAATTGGCCCATGAAATCCCTTGTTTTGGCCCTCCGAAATAAGTGTTTCTCACTGTCTTGAATAGTCTCTTCTAAGAGTTTTTCATGTTTTGCAAGCCAAGGGTTGAGCAACTAATGCTCATGCCCCCATACTTAGCATCCATGATAAATAACCCAATGGACTCATGTTTCAAGAGCTTTCATGTTAGGAGTATGCTCTCTTTTGCAAGCCAAGGGTTGAGCAATTCATGCTCATGCCCCCATACTTAGCATCCATGGCAAATAGCATAAAAGACCCATGTTTCAAGAGTTTTTTTTTTGTGTTTGGGGCATGTCCATTTGCAAGCCAAGGGTTGAGCACTCAATGCTCATGCCCCCATACTTAGCACCCACCATGGACAGCCCAATAAGCCTATTTTCGGCCCAGAACTGCCCCTCTCCCATGGGTGAGCCCAGCTTCAGTGGTGCTGGCCCACTGCCCACAGGGAAGAGATCTGAGCTGCCAGTTCACCTATTCTGTGGGTGACCCTGCTGATTCGGCCAGCCTGAATAGGCCTGCCGATTCGGCAGGAAGCAACCCACCCTTGGCCTAATCATGTGAGCTAAGCCATGCTCTATGTGATTTCAGCCAAGGAAAGAGACAATGAACCTATAAGAAACCCATTTAAACCCTGGGCTAGACAATGTGATGTTTATGCCCGGGCATATGGGTCCACACATGTCTCATTCGCCGTCCGGGTCTTTGCATGGTCATGACACCATTCCCCTCCTTAAAGACTTACCTTGGGGGTTGGTGTTATGTGCCATTCGGGTTATGTCGTCTTTCGGCGTATACCCTCTCTTTTGGTGCCATCTCCATTATGGTGAATGTGTACCGTGCTCTCCCCTATCAACCAAGATAAGGGGAGATGCTGCCGGATTTTACCCGTGAGGGTTGAATCGGCAAGGGTCCTTTTAAAAGAAATTTTTAAAGTTTGGCTAGTGGCATTTCAATCCACCTTGTTGTTTGCATGCCCCGCCGAATCGGGAGTGCCGTGCCGAATAGAGTGCACTCGTGCTGTCAATTGGTCATCTAATAATCAAGCAGCGCCGAATCGCGAATAGAGCCACGTTGCACATGTTTTAAAAGAGCAAAAGATCAAGTTAGAAAACCTTTTCATGATAAAAGCAAACAAAAAATAAGCAAATGGGCAGCTCATGTTTTTACATGCTCCAAATGAAACAAAAGAATAAAGGGGAAACTACTTTTCTGACACAAAGAGCAAATAGATCATCTCATGTTTTCAAAAGACCCGAAAGAAACCCCTTTTTGTAATAAAAGAGCAAATAGATCATCTCGTATTTTCAAAAGAGCAAGAGACTGACTTGAGACTATTTTTCATGTTAATGAAAAGAATAAATGGGCAAATGGGTAAAAAGACTCAATCACATCTAAATAAAAGACCCGGCAACCTCGAATAGGCATCGTGTCTGTTTATCTCTCCGGCTTAATTTTTGAGCTGCGCTTTGCACTATCATCGGATGTCTCCGGTTTAGGCCACAAGGCTTTCTAATTTCTGGCGATCAATCAAGGGTCTTCTCTCCCACAGGGATGTAATTAACGCCGTTGCGCTTAGGCAACGACGGGATTTTGGTCCAGGACCCGACACTCACTCTCGTTTGACGAAGTCAAACGGTGCGCACAATAGACCTAAGGCCCTTCGATTCTCGGAGGCAAACCATTCGGTTGTCACTTTGGTGACTGGCACGTCCGCGCTGTGCGAATTGCTGATTCATCTCATGTCACTCTTGCTCATGTAGCATTCGACGAGACTTGGATTCGCAATACGCATGCATCCATGAGAACATGAGACAACATGATAAAAAGAACTAAAAGATTTTAATCTTTAAAATTTTCTATTTCCACACTACATGATGAAATTTGGGCAAACCAAAGGCATTTGAAAGCTAACACGATGTAATATTTATGAGAATTTTCTCATGGTATGAAGTCAAGTATACACGAGATTCACAAGCAAACATGAGGGGTCGGGTGCATGGATCTGACATGGATTCAAAGAATTAATTCTCCCTTATGAGAGATCGAAATAGAGTGAAACCAAAGGGCTTTTGCTCGGGATCATGAACTCTTCATAGGGTAATTTTTACACGAATTTGGCTTGAGAGATTGCCTACCTTTCATGCAGTTCAAATCCTAGCGTTGCAAGATGGGAGAAAAGTAAGAATCCTCCTTCTTCTCCAAGCTCCTCTCCTTGCTCCTCGTCCTTAGCCTTCTCCCCTCGTGCTCCAGAGCTCCAACAACGTGCTATGAGATTGCTATGGCCGAATTAGGGTGTTTTGTTTGCCAATTAGAGTCATAAACCTTCCAAGACTCCTCCTTTCTTTCAAACTCCGAATTTCCTTATTTATCTTCCCACTTTCTCTCATTTATCCACCTAATAAGGCTAAGAACATATCTAATTTCGTGGGTAGAGGGTTAGGGTAAGTATATGACTCATTTTTAGGATATATATGAGTTATTTAGTATTTATCTTAACCCCTTTTCATTTATTTAATTAATTAGGTATGAATTTAACCTAATTACCTCTCATCCCATGATGGGCTCTCCTCTTTTGGGCCCAATAAACCATGTTAGGACCATTAGTACAACCCATTGCTAGTTTAGCTTAATGGGCTTTGATTTAAATCATTCTAATTCTATTTATTCTCCTTTTTATTCAATTAATTCTATTTTCCTCATTTATTAAAAATAGAAGTTTTATTTTTATTTGGGTTTTAAAAATCAAGGGTGCTACATTCAATGACTTATATTAATGTTCCACGTCGGTACCACTTCCAGACATATGTACACCGACAGGGTGTCACTGAACTTTGGTAACGAAATTAAAATTTAAAATTACCATAATTATCAAAAAATATATGTTGATTCCAAAAATATGAATATTGAGAATTTTGATGCACGGTTAACGGGATAAATCTGATTTGTCTATTTTTAGGATAATTTATACCTGATAAATTTTTATTCCAAAAAAATTAAATAAAAATTACTATAAAATATACCACATTATAATTAGATTGTGGTTGAAATTTCGTTTTGATCGGATGTTATTTAAATACTAAATTAATATTCTAAAGGGACCTAAATGAATAACAATCTATTTACTTTACGTAAAGATGATTGTTCCTTCACCTAGAAGTAACTTACATCCTAATGTGAACATGGGTATGTAGGGGTATGTACATATACATTAGTGTAAACATATGTGTTTGTGTATCAAAAGAAATGATAAAATAATGACAAAGAAGGGGATAAACATAATTCTGCATGTAAATACATATGTGTAAGTGTGCATGTTAGTGTAACATGCATGAATGTATGAGGTGTTAAGAGAGAGTGAGTGCAATGATGGGAAGGTTATGTGCGGGTGTGTGGAAGTGTTTAGCATGCATGCGCAAGCATGTATATATAGATAGAAAGGGGTTGGCGGTGGAAGCATTGGAAGAAGAAGAAACACAAGGAAAGAAGAAGGGAGTTTCACAGAAGGAGTAAAGGCCAGCCAGATTTTGTTGGGAAGAAAAAAGAAAAAGAAAGTAAAGTGCAAGATAGGTATCTTCACAATATCTATAAGATAGTAATGTTTTCCTTGATCCTTAATAAAATTTATAAATCAAGAATTTTAATTAATATGGGTCAGAAACAAATATTTCATCTAAAGTTTCACTTTAAAAAGCTCATCATGTAATTTCTTAGTCATTCACATATACTTAGGTAATTTCTCTTGACACCATTGCAAACCTTGCAATTTCTTGTAAATTTAGAGTTCATCATTTTTCTTTCAACCTTGATATTGATTTATGTAGCAGTTCTTTTAGTAGAGGACATAAGGTTAAATCCTGTTAAGACCAATCTCTTTTGATTAGTAGGTTCTGAAAAATCTGAACAGGTCAACATACCTTGATCAGGGTGTCGACACAGGTTGGGTTCTAGTAAGGCAGTTTCCCTACAGGAATAAAAGATTGAAGAGTATGTCGACACACACTCTTCAGTGTGTCGACACATCCCTTCAACAGACCAACCCAGGTCGACACAGTTCATGAGTTAGGTCGACACACACCCTTCAGTGTGTCGATACACCCTTTCAACAGGTCGATCTATCTTTGTTCCCAGGTCAACCTATGTTGTCTCAGGTCGACCTAATCCTTCAGTCAGGTCAACACACCTTGCACTCAGGTCAACACACCTAGTGACTCAGGTCAACACACCATGTTAACCAGAGTTCATTCTTGAAGCAGCTCTTACATGAATTATGGTATATTAAATTCCAGACTTACCTGAAATAATTATTAAGTTATTTACTCTTCTCAAAGGGGTTTATAAAGTATTCATGGATCAACTCTTACATGTTTTATACACAATTTTGGCTTGTGTCATGTTCCTTGAAAATTCACTTGCAATGTCTAGAATTTGGGATCTCTGGATCTCACGTAGAATTACAATGGTGGAATGAGCCAATTTAAGGTCCCTGACCAAGTCCTGGGAGGAGCACTCGAAAGTACTTGTGCTCATGGGAGTGTGAATGGTCTAGTGTGGCATTGTAACGACCCGACCTCCCGGACCCCCGCCAGGGACCCCGAAGTTTGCATCACCACCCACGGATCCGAAGACTCAGAAGGGTTAGAAGAAATAGTCTAGTGAGATATGTACTGAATTTAAATAACTATAACAATATAACAACTGTACAACGTGTCCCAAGTAAAAGCACATGTGCAAGAAGAAATGTGCAGTCTTTAAGGGGCATACCCCGAGAACTTGCAAAGCACAACTCTCAACTCACTCAGGTACAAGAGCTCACAACAATCGCTCTCACTGCTACTGACAGCATACGGGGCCACAGCCGTCTCCGCAACCCGTCCGACACTGAGCTCCCGCGATGACGAGCCCCTAGCTGAAGAGAGTAGGGGGGTGAGCCTCGCGAACAAGGCCCCGTAGGGATTACCAGTCCCTCACCGGCCAGAGTAGCAGGAACTCCAACCCTCGGCGCACTCGTCGAGACCACGCAACAACCAAGTGAGAACGACGTCTCACCACAAGCACGGCCACCTCAGACCTCCACAAAGTCGAGGGCCCACAAGCAAAACCACCTGGACCCCGGACACACCACGAGGTCAGGAAACCACACATGTCGGTGCCACCATGGACTGGCACCAGGGAATAGGACTACGGAACCGAGAGGACACCGAAGCGGAAACCACCGGAAGCACGGGCCAACAAGGCCAAACCAACGATGCCTACGGAAACTAGGCACAGCCAGGCTATAACCACCGTGCAAGCTAGGGCAACAGATAACACTTGGAAACGTCGTGAGGAAACACTGTCACAACAATAGCAACCAAGCCACCACCACTGGCAGCCAAAGGGAGGACACGCCGGCCACTCCCTCTGCTCGCCAGCCTGGCTACTACCTCTAACCTCCCCGGAAGAGTGAGACAGAGCCGCCACAGAACACCACAAGAACGCATGCACCACCGCAGCCTGGCCAAGCTGTGGCCTCACACCTGATCTCCCTACGCGGCTCCGGAACCAACGTAGAGCGAGGTAGTAAGAAGAAGGACTGAGTGGCCTGCATCGGGAAGAACTCCAGTCGACCTCTGCATCCCAGACCAACCAAGAGAGCTCTACAAATGACTCAGCGCCATTGTCCAAACCTCGTTTTCCCCTCAGCTCCAGAGTCCGTAAACTTGGCCGCCAACTCGAGCACGCTCGTAGCCTCGAACGCTCTCTCAAAGGCTCTCGAGGATGGGGGTCCTAGGCAATGAAGACAACCTCTGAACGGGACAAGCCCTCAAGTGCCAAGCACTGGGTGAACAGGCGAGGCAATCACAACAAAAACCATGTCGAACTACTGGCTTGTAACCCATGACAAGCCCAGCCAGCACAAGGCACGCACGGACCCTCGGCCAACAAAGGCACGCACGAGCAAGCCAGAACCTCGGAACACCACCAGTCAGTATAGAAAACATTGCTCTGCTAATAATCGATTGACCACCAGACAATCAATTATTAGATAGACGCGAGCCTCCTAGCACCGCCTCCAGGACACGGCTACGAAGGTGCCACCTTTGGTCACTGAACGCAGAGAGGTAACTTGCCGCGTTCCCTACCAGAAGGTCCTAAGGGCAAGCCAGCTCTGGGGCACATGCCGACACCCCAACCGGAACCACGGAAACACCCGAGGCAATACAGATACTCTCGCGACCTCTTAGGCCGTCGCGATACCATCAGGACGGGGAACGACACCGCGATAGCAACCTTGTAGCGACGGGGCAAAGCGTCGTGACAACAAACCCTGTCACGACAGGAACACACGTTGCGACAACGATCCTTATCGCAACAGGCAAACGCGTCGATGCTCCATCCCGGGGCCACCCGCAAACCACAAACACCACCACACGGGGGAGGGGAGCATGGAAAAGCAAGAAATGCTATCTACAAACCACGAGGGGCTTCCAATCCACCCGGATCGAGAAGAGCACAAGCAATCCCTACCTTCCAAGAAGAAACGAACCATTGGGGGCCCTTCACGTCGGATTGGCCACCTCCTCCTCGCTCCACACAAGCTCCACAATGTCGGGAACACAAGCATGGCCCTCCTCCTCTCCTGAAATACACAAAGGGGAGAGAGGGAGGCAGAGCACCGCCGAAAGGGGAGAAGAGAGGGGAAGGAGGGAGAAAGGGAGAAGGGGTTGCTAGCCAAGGCCTTAAGCCTTCGGCACCCAAGGCGTGACGAGGCAATGCATCGCGTTAAGGACCTTAACGCGACGGGTGAACGCACCACGACAAGAACACATCCCCCAGGGACGCCGCGACAACCCGACAGATCCTACTGACATGCTTGCCACCCTAACAGCTGCCAGATGACAGAAGGCATAGAACACTATCACGACCCATTGACCGGTCGCGACAAGAACGCGACAGGAAAGCCGAGTGCTACAAGGATGACTGTCGCGTAGGACACCCACGACGTGACACTAACGCGTCGCCCAGCCCGGACGCGTTAGTGGCCAATTATCCAAGACACCGGACGGAAAGCCGGGAAGCCAGGTCTTATAGACATTGCACCTAAAGGGCATGTAAACTTTACTAGACATCTTGCTTCAAATAATGTACATGTGAGTACTTGGTGCTCAATATCTACTCATCTGATGCACGTAAATTCTCAATTCATGAGAACTTACTCTTAAAATCTTGTCTTCCTTGACTCTTCTTGTTTCTAACACAATCCTTTACTTGATAGTACTTGCCTAACATCCTTACAGTGACATTCTTGCAACATATGATTCAAGGTGTTCTAATTAAGCTTGATATACTCTCTCATTACCATGTCAATTTTTAGTGTACTTGTTCATCAAGTCTTTGTATTGTTTTAATGTGGTAATCACTTAAACCCTGGGTATTGTGAACTTACCTACTGGGCAATTAGCTTATAATGAGATTACAACACTTTTTCAGGTTCTAGCGAGACCGATAAGGAAGAGGGCGAGCAAGGGACTAAGGAGTAGATCAGAGGAACCACTTCTCTACCTTTCTTTTGTCTCTTATTGTATAGTTACTTGGTAACTACCAAATAAATGGCTCTGACTGTGTAATATATGACTGTTATATGTAAATGAAATGTCATGTTTTCCTTCTGCCTACATGTTGTTTCTATTAATCGATTTGAAATTTGTATGCACCTGGGTTTTCCGCTGCACGCGTCCCCCCCCCCCCCCCCCCCCGGGCCCCCCAACCCCAACCCACCACTCTCAAGTCAACCGTAAGGGAACTGATGAGGACTTGAGTGTAGTGACGTGGATAAGGAGGTCTCATTGGTGCCTGGGAGGCCGCTTGATGAGACAATGCCATTAAGAAACATTACGTCGGAGACATGGGAGCAATCGTCGATTAGTCCTCGAGATGTGTGCTAATGATGGTGTCGAAAGGAGGAGCGACATCCTCGGTATCCGGACAGGAGTCTCGAGTACATGAACCACCATTTTAGATTTCGAATTTTGCACCCGGCATTCATACTGAGATCCTCTTTTTTCTAAAAAAAGAGGGAGATGCTCAAAGAGTTGACACTCTTGACTCCTTCCAAGCTTACCAGATAGTTCCTTCCTTCGCTGCTCATCTCTTCGTCTACCTTCGTTTCCTTCTCTGGCCCCGGCAATGATCGACGAATGGGAATGGCCCAGTGCGAAGGAAAGCGGTGGTTCAAGCTGGTGGAGCACCGGAAGATTCCAAGAGATATTGGATCGCGAAGGGGTTACGCGAACGCTTCCGCATCCCTGCCGAGTTCGATATCTCTTACCTTTGCGAGGATCAAATGTATATGTTGGAGATGGAAGGAGCATTCGTATTGTAGTTGGACATATTGGAGGTAGGATTCCAGCTATCGGTGCCGGATTTTGTGAAGGAGGTTCTCCAGGAGTGAAGATGGCGTCGGTGTAGCTGATGCCCAACTCTTAGAGGATGATCTTCGTCTTCTATATAGCGTGTAAGAAGTGTGACCTGGTGTCAACGGTCAAATTTAAGTCTTCCGCAACCACTTCTACCTCACGTCATCTCCTCAATCGGGGTTGGACTTGTACTATTTGAAGGCTCACCCCAACAAGATGAGGAAAGAATTATCCTGGAACCTGTCCAACAACAAGGGTTGGACGAACACACTCTTCTTTGTCTATCGGAGGGAGAAGAGCGCCGAGCCATGGGGCTTCCCCACCAAGGTGAGGGACCTATTGAAGGCCGATGCCATGCCGTTAATCACCAAGGTAGAAGTCGTAACCTCCAATCAGCTTCACAACATCATTAATTGTGACCAAGGTCAAGCAGGAGCTCATCGAATTTGAGCTGGTCTGCTATGGGCTTTCTCATGTCTGGGGTGAGTTACCTTTACCACATTTTGATGTTTCTAACTGGCGCTTTGATGACTGACTGTGTGTTGGCCATGGTAGACGTCGACAAATTGATGGCAGGCTGCGACAGAGAAGACCAGGTCAGAGTGGCCAAATTGATCGATGTGAAGATCTATTTGGCCTATCCGAGCAAGGTGATGCCCAAGAAGAAGACGCTCATGATCCTAGGGATCACAATCAAGCCTTCAGAGCTGAAGGCTTTGAAAATAAAGCTAAAGCCGTTCAAGGAGGAGGACGAAGATGATAGGAAGCCAATTAGCCAGCTCCACCTCACAAAGAAGCAGAGGTTGGCAGAGGCTTCCGAGAAAGAAGTTCCCGTGGAGAAGTCATCCACCTCCTCGCCTGCTTGAGCCCGGTCTGTGGAACTCCATAAGGCTAAGGGAATGGAGGTGGTCATCATAGACGATCTCGATCGGGGAGCCATCGATGTTTCAGGAGCTAACAAGCTCCTTATAATTGGGGGTCCTGTTAATCAGATGGTGACACAGGCGCCCGGAGGCGCTGACATGCTCGAAGCAGGAGCTCAAGAGCTCTTGGCAGCGAAGGGTCCCTTCGAAGAGATGGAAGCACGAGCACCTAGAGGTGCTGAAACATGCGAAGAGATCGGGGGCAAACTCCTTTCGATAGCGGAGGGTCCCACTGAAGAGACGAGAGCACGGGTGCCCGGAGGTGCTACAGGTTCTGCTGATCGGCAAGACGTTTGTCTTGAAGTCACCATCATGGCCAAAAATACTGTTGCGACGGTCGTGGGGGGACCATCCACGAAGGTGCAGACTGCCATTGAAAAGGGGAAGACCGTCGATCTTCACCCGATACAATCTAGGCTTGAGGGTGCATCAGTGCGGGCAAAGTCGGACCGCACCGGAGGGACGAAGCCCCTGCCTCCCAAGCCAACCGTGAGCCGCCTTGAGGAGGTTCGTCGCCAGCGAAGGGTGACTGGAGAAGCAGAGGCGCTCGAAGAAGAAGTGTCTTAAACATCCTTGAAGCTTGAAAATAGGGGGTCTAGTGTTGAGACTTCGAAACTATTGAGCGGGATCCAGCGTTCGTTGATCCGTAATGAGGAGTTACGAAGGGTGCAAATATTGGCGTGATACCTGCGAATGTTATCGATGGGTGCTCGGTGAGAGGAGCTGAGAGATCTAGAGACAACCGGTAAGGCCCACACAAGTTCAGAATTATTTTCGTCGTGTTCACAAATTTTACCCATCCAAATCCGCTAACCATGTACATATTACCCCTCTAACTATGACGCAACCAAAAGCTATATCTTCTCCCTCTTTCATCTTGGACAACAATAGTCAATCATTTATCACATTCTAATTTTTTATGCTCCTCTTCATCTAACATCTTTTTAATTTTATATATTTTTTTGTTGATCAAAAGTAAACCGTCTTCCGGCCTGTGGATGTCGAGAAGAAAGATCTTTCGTTCAAAAATACATGTAGATTGGTACACATAAGATTTTCTGCTCTTAGTATAAATAGAGTAACTACGAAAAAAAAACACAAAGACAATAAACATTAGTTGTCAAAATTTTTTTTTCCTAAATGAATAATGTATTTAGAACAAAGACAATATTTATATTTTAAAATAAATTTCAAAATAAAACCACATAAAAAGTTTGAAATATCTAAAACTTAATTTTTTATGTAAAATATTTAAATTATCATATTTGTTATTATGTAAATTTAGTGAGACCTGTAGATATTATTGTCGGCTGAGAAAGAGGAGGACCAGTGCGAGCTAGGCCACCATGTTCGTCACGATATCCCACTCGGCAGTATGCCACTTTCTCTTGTACTGGACGTCGAGTTGTCTTTTCACAACTCAGTGTGACTACATCCCCGGCTTCGTGTGGGAGTGGATCTTCGACTCGGTCACCAGGGAGGACAGGAAGGGTGCCGGGGCGGAGTAGGGGAAGCCGCCCCAGCAGCAGCAACAACAGTCAAGTGGGACGCAATAGAACAAGCTGCATGGGAAGCCACGGTTCGCGCCGGTGTTCGAAGGGCTCCACTGCACCTGCTCGCATACGTCCGACGGTATGGCACCACTGCTCCCACAGCGAATGGGCCAAGGCTTGCCGCAGCCGCGCGACGCCAAGTCCTTCCAAGGGAGCCGGGTTTAGAAACACGCTACGCAAATACAGAAAAGACTGAGCAGCGACTATCCATGCGCCTGTTGTGTATTTTTTGTCGTTTATCTTCTTACATTTACTTAGAATGTAAATATACGTTAGTATGTCTAGCGAATATTATGTATATTATATATATATATATGTAAAAAAAGACTATTATATGTATAAATATATGTATTTATAAACATTTGATTGTTATAAAATATTAAAGTATATTATAAAAATTGTTGAGAACGATAAATTCAAAGGTTAGAAGAATTATCCATTTTATGAAAATTTTACATTTCAAGTGTTACAGTTATAAGTATATTAGACTTTTCTAAATTATCAAAATAGTCATAACAAACACAAATAATCATATATACTACACAATTGTTATCAGGAGAGTTATGGACAAGTTAAAAGATAAATATCAAGAGATTTGTATCATATAAATAACATGTGCCAAAATAAATCTTTTACTTTGGTGATCATAATCTTCTTTTAATTAACTAGAATGAAGAGAATAAATTAGATAAATTAGTTGACAATATTAAAAAAAAATTAAATAACATAACATCAATGATTCTGTAGAATAATTTGATTTTAAATTTATTATCAAACAAGATATTCTCTTTTATTTGAACACATATTCTTGACCACATGTCTTATACTAATAAATCATAGAGAGTATATTTTATTTACTCATAGCAGAATATTGTCTTTATGGAATCTAATTATGACAACTTTTAATTTTAAGAATTGTATCCACACACATTGTTCAACTCTTATCAGAGTTGCTTTCTGAAGTTGAAGTCTTTATTAGTGGGGTAATAATCATGGTTGATTCGAAACAAAGTGTTATAAATTTGACAAATCTATATTATATTTACAAACAAAACATATCACAAAACTATAAATTCGAAACTCATCCATGACCTACTCTTGTATTTAGATTATCCCACTTTCAACTAAACTCCTCTCCCTATCTATCTTATATTTTATATAATTATTAAAATTTTCAATGTAAGAAATAGACAATTGTTAAATTTCTTTAATTAAAAGAAAATTATTTGAAATGAAAATTATGATATATTTTTCATTTTTTTCAAATGAAAAATTATCATTTTATTATTATTTTTTAAAATTATTTTAATAATTATACTATATATGTGAATATATTACACGCGCGCGTTTCTTTGACTAGTATATCTATACTATTATAATAAAACTCAGTCTTAGAAGTACACGTGGCAGCATCAGAATTTTTCTTTTTCCGCCCAAACTGAGATATGTGATACCGCCTAAAACTATCCCCCTTCTTCTTTCTCTCTAATTTTGTATTTCTCTCTCTTTATGTGCTGCCACCGCAAGCAGCAAATTCAGCGGGATTTAAAATTCAAATCCTCTCCCTTTCTCTATTTGGCTCGTCCTTGACAAAAAATAGTATTTTTTTATCCAATCCACCACCCCCCATCTAAAAATATAAGTACTCGCCTCCATTATAATATGCATATCTCATATTTGATCTATTTAATGTTCTGCATGAAAATTAGGTTTTTTTTTCTATATAATACTCCTCTATTATTATTAATAACAATCATATCAAATCTAATTTATAATTTATAAATTTATTATAATTAAATATATATTTAGAAAAAATAGAGATCTAGTACATGTATATATAAGACTTGTTTCGTACGCGCGCCATCCAGTGTTTGTGCGGTCCGCCCTTCGTTCACATTTAGTTGTCACGGTTTTGTGGTTGTCCGAGATTGAGCTGGACAGAGGAAAAAAGATAAAAAGAAAGAGGCGTATCTGAGGGAGAGCAGGTGAGAGAGGAAGGGGGTGGCAATGGCTCGCTTCGCTCCTCTGCTGCCGCTGTTGCTGCTGCTGAATTGCCCGGAGCGCTCCTCTTCCTTGGCCTCCAGACTCAGCAGGGACGACTTCCCACCAGGCTTCGTCTTTGGAGCAGGAACCTCTGCCTACCAGGTGAGGCAGAGAGAGAGAGAGAGAGAGAGAGAGAGAGAGAGAGAGAAGAGGGGGAGAGAGAGAGAGAGAGAGAGAGAGAGACAGAGATCACACTAAGTCCTAATATATGTGTGGTTAATTCGTTGGAGGTTATGATTAAAACCTGCTAGGTCATGAGGCACCCCGGCCAATCCCCCCTAATTCCTCTCTTCCTCCCTCCGGAGCTCACTTCCGACACAAAAACATGAGAGAGAGAGAGAGAGAGATCACACTAAGTCCTAATATATGTGTGGTTAATTCGTTGGAAGTTATGATTAAAACCTGCTAGGTCATGAGGCACCCCGGCCAATCCCCCCTAATTCCTCTCTTCCTCCCTCCGGAGCTCACTTCCGACACAAAAACACGCGTTAAGTTAACCCATATAACTAACTTTAACACAAACCCATAATCCCATGAGTTTTTCCATTTTGCAGGCCGAAGGGGCGGCCGCCGAGGACGGGAGGGGGCCAAGCATCTGGGACGGCTTCACCCATGCAGGTGACCCTCTCTCTCTCTCTCTCTCTTAATTACCACTACTCCCTTCCAAACATATGCAATTGTTTGGATATATATGAAGACTGTTGCTCCATATGCATGAATGGTAACTAGCTAGCTACCTGCAGCAGGAGGTTCCTACTCAGAGTACTATATCGATCCTTTGTAATTCCTATATATCTTCTTTCAGCTATAGATCTTTTCTGTAGTATATATAATCGGCCGTCTTGATGACACTTGTCGTTCATGGGAGTGGACCGTTCCCGTGTCGTTTTCGTTTCATTATTACATCCATATATTTGATCACTTGTGTTTAAGTATTGATGTGGGCCGGGCCGGTCTGCATATATAATTCATGGTGCAGGAAACATGGCGGATGGGAGCACGGGGGACGTCACCTCCGACCAATACCACAAGTTCCCGGTGAGTATATATATGCTTGCGGAGGGCCGTCGTAGAGACTAATTGAAGATCGTGAGTTAACACATAGGGGTTTTAATCCATATATCATGTATAAGTAGATTCCTGGGAAATTAACCTATTCGATCCCCTACGGATGTCAGTGTTTTGGATACTAATGGTATTATTATTTTTTTTTTTTGGCAAAGAAGAACCGGCCTTTCCATTCAAACAGTGAAGAGGTACAAGGTCACGAGTGACCCGTACATCCAACCCAATACAAATAGGACAAACAACCTAACCTCACAAGAAAGAGTTCGGATCCTCTCTATACATGAGAGGACCAAAATCTATCAGTCACCAATAGGATGAGGGGGTTGGGTGGAAGTTTTATAAAAAAACTCTTTTTTAATTTTTTTTATATTTTGATTTAAGTTTTTTTTTTCCAAAACTTCCATCAATCCCTTACCTCATCAGTGACGGTTAGAGTCCGATCCTCCCATGTACTGACAGGATTTAGACTCAGACCACAAGAAAACTCCCATAACACAACACAGCTAAGGTACAAAACAGGGTAGAGGGCAACCCACTCCAGCTTTTAGGATTTGAAACAGTTGTGATTGGACCTTGCTCTTATAACACCAACAGCAGCATCGAGTAAGAACAATTGAGTGCTGCAAATAGATTGGCAGCTAGCCATATCACCTACTACTCGAGGCCCTACAAACACCATCCAAACGATATCCAAGATATGAAAGCACAGTGAGGCAGAGGAATGTGAGGTGGGGTTTAGATCCAAATATGCTTGTTAAGATTGAAAGGCCAAATAGAGGATAACTAAAGGAAAGGACAGGAAGCCAACACTAGGTTGAATAACACAGATGACAGTAAAAAGATGGAAACTAACTAGCCTTAGATAGATAGTGCCTCCAAGGGGACCGGAGGAATGATTCCTTCTCCAAAAAAGTGTTACCACTGGAAGACACCCTATAGGAGAGGAGGCTGACCCTGTTAGGAACCCCCCCACCAAGAGAAAGGAGGAAGATGGGGAGGGGCACCTACTTAAAGGCGCCCCCTCCCCTCCCAACCGGCGCCGGAGGAGGAGCTTCTCTGCCCTCACGCCACTGCGCAAGAGATAGCCAAAGAGAAAACAAGGTGAAAAATGAGAGGGAATCGGAGACGGAATAGACAAGAAGGGAAAAACCCCAGAGCTTCTCTCTCTAGAAAAGTCTAGAGAGAGAAGCATCGGTTGCATTACTAATGGTATTAATTATATGAATCTTTTCTCTTCCTTCTGTATATTTATATATTGTTAAGTCTCTAGCTCGTTGATTTTGATGACAATAAAATCTAATCTTGTTAATTTGATAATCTCCAATTTATGGTCACAGAAAAATAGGTTAATTCTTAAAGTCTAGATGACCTGTGAGTTGAATAGAACGATAGTCATGTGGCACCAAAATTCAAAGTTTACATGATCTAGGTTTTGAGAAATAAGGTATACATAGATTGACAGGTCAACCTATTTTACCTTTTTTTTTGTTATAGCCTAGTGGTATACCACCACTGGACAACCCCAGCGCCGCCCTAGGTTCAAACCTGAGGCCTTGCACTCCCACCCCACCCTATGTCCAAACCGGGGGGGGGGGGGGGGGGGGACCTATTTTACTTAGAGGTTGATAGCTTATGCATAAGTTTTGTGTAGGTCGACCTACGGAGTTTCTAAGGTCGACCCATTTTACTTTAATATATTAGAGCTTTGTATAAGTCGGCCTATGGAATTTCTCAGGTCAACCTATTGCACCTCAAGAGCAACTGTGTTTACAAATATAGTGCAGGTCGACCAACAACAAATATGAAATAACAAGCTGACCAAAACATTCCAAAGAACATTTCTGTGTTGCAAGGTTCAGTGTTGGTCAACCTGCATAATGCGCATGTCAACTGAAATTGTTCACAGAAGTTTCCTATGAATTCTATCCGCATGAGGTTGTTACGCCTATCCTCATCCACAACTCCTCTGTAAATGAGGTCTCTCTCTCTCTTCTCAGAAGAAAGGAAGAAGGCTCCAAGAGGTTCTAGAGGGTTCTACCTCCTTCCATCATTGTTTTTCTCGTTTTTGTATTCTTATGACTGCGAATGCAAATTTATGTTTGGATGGGCTACCATCCAAGGAGTTTTTGTGGATGTTTGAAGGAGATCATACGAAGCTATTGCAGAAGTCTTTTGGATGTGATTTAGAGCTGTTCTTGAGGAGTTCCGAATCCACTTTGACAGGGGGAGTAGAGATCTTCGATTGGGTTATATTCTTCTCCCATTTTCTTTGTATAAGTTAAGTTTGAATGTGTTAAATCTTGTATTGAGCAAATCTCTGTGTGAATATTTACTATGTACGTGTCTTTTGATGCTAAGGCATCTTTTGGAATGACTTGTCACTCCAAATGTGCGTATGTGTGTGGTTTTAAGGTAGATAGTGGATTATCCTCGCACATCGTGGGGGAGTATGTAAATCTCACATGGTGGAACTGAAGTATTTTAAATCTTGTTGTCTGTTGGTACTTTGGTTGGTATGTGTGTGTGTATGATGAAGTGTTTTTCTATTTTCTCTTCTCTGGATATTGAGCATTTGAACATATCTCTTATGATGATCCTACCTCTCCTTGCAACTATTCTACTTATAAGTTACTTGCTTGTCGTATGTAAGTATCCTAGTGGCCTTTAATTAAGTTGTCATGCATGATTTCAGGAGGACGTCAAGCTCATGAAAGAGACAGGACTGGAAGCATACAGGTTCTCCATCTCCTGGTCCAGGCTTATCCCAGGTGTTTGTCTATTTGTGTGGCGTGATCTATGTATATACTGACACCTTGGTTAATGCCTATTTTAATACCCCATCACATGGTTAATTAAAAAAGAAGATGGGGGACTCTTATAAGTTGGAATTTTAACATTCAGATCTTACACTCGAATTGTGTAGAGGGGAGAGGAGATGTCAACCCAAGAGGGCTGGCCTATTATAACAAGCTCATTGACCAACTGCTGATGCACGGTACTCATTCCACCATCTCTTCCAAAAACCTCACATGATTATATATATATATATATATATATATATATATTTTTTTTTAATTCTAAATAACAAGATCGATCACTTGTTGCCCTTGGTGGGCACTCTTTGTAATCTCAGGGATCCAGCCACATGTTACCTTGTATCATCTGGATCTTCCACAAGCACTTGAAGACGAGTACCATGGATGGCTGAGTCCGAGGATTGTGTAAATGATCTCTTCTTTGTTGTTATATATACCTTCTCAACTTAATTTGGAGTTTGATCTTTCTTTTCTGATTACTAGTTATAAATATGCTTTGCCTTGTCTTTTTCCCATTTCTGTTGGGTTTCATGTCATTTTACCTTGTTTAAAGAGGTTGCTTTTGGTTCTCTCCTCCATGATGGCGTCGGCGTCGGCGTCGTAGGGATGACTTCCGGGCATATGCAGATGTGTGCTTCAGTGAGTTCGGGGACAGAGTGTCCCATTGGACCACCATCAACGAGCCCAACGTCATGTCCTTGGGCTCCTACGACAACGGGATCCTGCCGCCGAGGAGGTGCTCCCCCCCGTTTGGGTTCTTCAACTGCACGGCCGGCAACTCCACGGTGGAACCCTACATCGCCGTTCACCATGCCCTTCTCGCACACGCTGCGGTCGCGCAGCTGTACAGGACCAAATACCAAGTGAGTATACAAATATATGTATCCGTAAGGCACCCGCCTAACCCATCTAATCTAGGTGTCGCCTTGGGGGTCGTTTTGGTCCCCACAAGGTGAATTCTTGCCTAGCCCTCAACTGGGGTCCCTCCCAACTAGGCGGAGGAAAAATAGTTAATTAATGAAGCTTTCTTTCACGTACGTACACAGGCGGAGCAGAAGGGCTGGATAGGGGCGAGCCTGTTGACGTTCTGGTGTCGTCCGCTAACCAACTCATCCGCAGATGCAGACGCGACAAGGAGGGCACTCGACTTCACAGCTGGATGGTGCGTGTTCATGATCAGCTCACTGCACAGCTGGATATGTGCATTGATTTGATTTCAGATTCAGGTAATTAATAAGGAATTAACTAACCCCTGCCGGTGCCTCATATTTATGCATGGCATGTCGAAAATATTTGTTTTCAGGATCTTGAACCCCTTAGTTTATGGGGACTACCCCGAGGACATGAAGAAGATGGCAGGATCAAGGCTTCCGTCTTTCAATGAGAACCAGAGCAAGCAAGTGAAGGGTTCATTCGACTTCCTGGGATTGAATCACTACTCCACCTTGTACGTCAGGAACAATCCGCAGAGTGCCAGCATGCAGCTCCGAGACATCGGCGAGGACATGGCGGCTGTCATCTCAGGTTCTCTTCTGATCAATCACCTGCATGCTGTTACTAGACTCGACCTTATTCCACACGGGGGCCTTCTAAAATGTCTCCTGCAGGAAAATGTTAGCTACATGTTTAATTGGGCAGATAGTAAAATTACTCGTCTACACTATTATATATTGACCTGCACACGTACCCCCGCCTAACAAAATTACTTATTTATATCGTTAATTTGTCATCTTTAATAAATTATTTGTCACTCTAATTAGTAAATTATGTTATCACCTCTCGTGAGTCGTGACTAAGAGTGATGATTAAAGATGATAAATAAATTTCATCGCTTTTGAGCAGTTATCTGTCACCAATAGTGGTTGAGGGTGACAAATAATTGAGTAAAGATACACTCCCCATGCATGCATGGAGCCAATCACGTCCAAGTCAACAAGTATAAGCATTTTTCATGTCCCAAATAGAGGCAGGCATCCTGTCTTTGTCTCAAGCTCACCTACGTTTCGCCTCCAACTTCCACAAGCTAACCCGGCCCCTTTCAACATCCTACTCGACACCAAACAAGACAGCATATATAGTTTATCACTTAATAGTTACATCTCGGCCAAGAGATCAATGCCATCACAGGCATCAATTAAGAGGCGCGAGAAGCCCATCTGTTGCCCCTGGCTAGCACAGTACTGGTATGTAGTGGAGGGAGGCGGATCCTCTGCAACACCACTTTCCTATACATTACAACTCCTAAAAAAATATTTTATTTTTTTTTATTGTTATAAAAAGAGTGAATTTTATTAAAATCTCATTGGGAACGGATAAATCTTAAGAGAATCATTCATCATTATCTTACGGTTGACTTATTTTTGTTTAAAATAGGTCAATTTTGGTCAACCCTCATTCTCTTAGAGTTTATCCATTTCCAATGTAGTTTTAATAAAATTTATGTTTCTTATAATAATAATAAAATTATATTTTTTAATTTTTAAAATATTGTTTAAGAGTTATAGTATAGAAAAATGGTGTAAGAAGTTGGTTGAGAGGATCTCAATCCATGGTGGAGCATGTAAGAAGGTTCAGCACTTTCTTCACTATATACTATATATGGGTATATATCCGACCTCATGAAATGCCAGCTATTCCCCATATATGCTAATGAGTCTTGTGTGAGCATGTTTAAGACCCTCGATCTCTTTTCTTGACCAACTCAAACTGTTACTTCAGCTAGCTCGTCTAGCTTTTAAACAAGCCATCTTTGTACAGTACGGGCTTGATTGCTGTGTGGAGGTACGGGCGGCGATGCATGCTTCAATCTTAATTACTTCCCTGTCGAGGCATTATTCTACGTACGTCTGGAATGCGGACATCACCGGGCTGTGTTGAAGTTGCTTGGATTATAAGTTCGATAGGCAAACCCTGACAAATTAACCATGTTCTATCTGGGCTAAACCTCTGATAAGTTTAAACTTATTTGATAGTTTCTTTGAGTCTAGAATATAAGGTTTTGCACCATAACAAGAATGATCCGATGTACCCATGCTCTGAAGAAACATTCTCTCCTTTCATGTGTTATATTATGGATAAACTTTCTCTGTACTTTGGACTTTCACTCTTGACTCGCATCCTACTATGCATTGCAGTTTCAAAGAACGACACATCATCGGGACAGGTAGATGAAACGGGGCTAACTTTTCTCGATAGTGTGCTTATTTCTGCCTTCAGCTTAATTAATAATCAGCAACTAACATATGCATTGTGGGAGCAGTCCGTACCAATTTGGACGCCGCCAGATGCATCCGGGCTGCAGAACGTCCTGGAGTACATAACACAAGTGTATGAAGCACCCCAAATCTATGTCCAGGAAAATGGTGAGAACTCTTCCTATGAATATGATATATATTTGCCTGAGAAATGTTTAGTGCAAGTGTACATTTGTAATTGAGATTCATAAAATTTTGAGTTGGACTCATAAATGGTGTGTCAAGATATATTGGTCAATATTCTAGGTGAACCAATGAGAGCTTCCTCTTGCAACTCAAGTATAAATGTACAATTACATTAAACATTTTTCCATCAGCTTATGATATCTTTGACCCTACTCTTTTAAGAGAAAGGTTTAGTGCATTTTCATATTACACAATATGACTAGACAATAAATTCATGCGACATCTAATAATTAATTAGTTGTCACTTCATCACTCTCCATGTGAGGAGTGTCACATATATAAATTATTACCTAATAATATTATATTTAAAATACAATATAAAAATATATTAAATCTTTCTCTTCTGTTAATTTGTTCTGGACAAGATGTGATCATAAATTACATAGACGGACCTAGAGAAGAACCAGTGGGGTCACGTGACCCCACTGAAAATTTAAAATCTTATTGATGAGTTAAAATTTTTTCATTAAATTAGTTTGGTTGAAAATTTTCTTAAAAAGAGTGACCCCACATGTCAACCTTATACATCCTTCAAGATGGCATGTCAAATCACAACTATATATAGGCCAATTGACATCGTTCTTCAATTTACATCAGGTTACGGGGATCCATATAACAGCTCGCTAAACGACACCGTGCGGAGGGATGCTCTGGAGGGTTACATTGGAGCTGTGCTCGCTGCTATCAGGTGGAACAGCCATATATTGTAGCTTTTTCTGGAATTTAGACTACAGTCATATATATATATATATATTATTGTTATATGAATCACAACGTTCTTTGTTGTATACTAGCTAAGGACTGTTGACGGCTCCGTGTATATATATATATATATATATATATATATATATATATATATATAGAGAGAGAGAGAGAGAGAGAGAGAGACAGACATATATGTGTGCCGAACTTAAGTGGGTGGGATACTTTTTTTTATATTTTGATTTCTTTGTCAATTCTTTGTTATTGATTTCAGGAATGGATCGCGTGTCAGAGGATACTTAGTGTGGTCGTTCATGGACGTATTCGAGGTCTTGTCCGGGTACACGGTGCGCTACGGTCTGTACCATGTGGATTTTGAGGACGAGCAGCGGATTCGGCGTCCCAAGCTTTCAGCGCTCTGGTACAAAGGCTTCCTTGCCGGCAAGGACACAAACACTACTGTTAGGGTGCATCTGCATGGCGCGCCTCTCGCATCACCATCTGCCTCGCATCCATCGCACTGATTAGTAAACACCCTTTTGTGCTTCAAGTAAACATAAATACTTTTTGAGATTAGATTCATAAACCTGAGCTAATAGTGTAAATGTAAATCCCCGCCGAGGGGAAATTTATAATGTTTCTTAAATAGGCAGATGTTCAAGATATATACGTAATATGAACTCAAGTGATAAGGAAAAATGAAAGGTCCTTGAGGTGGGCTTCATTGTGAGAGGCACCATTATATATACAAATAAACAAGATGCTCCTAGCTAGTAAAAGGATATATATCATCACCAAGTTCACTTATACATATCTATTACTTAATTAGTCGATTTCCTTGTAATCCTTTGAACTAGGTCTTGATTTGGTCTTTTTTTTATCTTACCACTTACAGACACCCATTTCCAAAGTGTATCAATTAACTGGCTAACAGAGTAGTTAATGGGGCAAGAGGAGGTTGTGAAGATGGAGGGTGCGAGTGGTGCAGAGGGGGGAATAGAAGACGCCGACAAAGAAGAGGGAGCGGAGAGTGTCCATACTTTCGGACAAGACAACAAAAGGCAAGAAAGATGGAAGGCATGAAAAGATATATCCAAAGAGGGCAGCAACAAAGAAAGGTTTAGCAGTATCCTTCGTTATTCGAGGAAAAAAAATTGGTACCTGCACATGCGGGGTGGCCGGCTCCGCCGCAGGGCAAGCCAACTGACTTGGGCTGTGAGACCTGCCCTACTGTGAGAAAGGGCACCCTCCCAGGTGCCCACGCATGCAGGTACCAAATGCCTCTCTTACTCGAGATATGTTACAAAGAAAAAAGGTGGAGACTAGCATTGGTGAGAACACATTTCAAAACAGACCAAGCTGATTGAAGTGGGAATAAAAAGGCCACAGCAATATACAATTATAAGTTGGAAAGATAAGAGGCAAATATTTGCTCTCACACACCATTGAAGAGGTAGAAGTTCACAAAAATTGGGATCCACATTTGACTACCTGTATATACCACTCAGGTTCCTTTGTCTGCATCATTACCAATCATGGAAAGGGGTGAGGATGGACAACGGGAATGCTGGCCAACTGCTAGTCCGTCTGCATCTGTCTCTTAATTTGTCGGAACACTTGTGAATACAAAACCAGGTTTCCATCTGCACAAGCAACTTAATTTGTTGGGACAATCATGATTTGCGCTGTGTTCTCATGTTATCCTCATAACTTATCATAATTACTAAAAAGGAAGCCAATGGCAAGGTGTTTCTTTCACCGAGACCATTCACCATGATGCATGGCCATTGCAGAAGTGGCTTCTCAACCCAAACATTTTCCAATCTTCAGCAAAAAGGCAGTCAACAAATTCTCTGCTGCCACTGGTGCTTTCTCTTCTAACAAAAAGTCTATAGAGCATAAAGAAAAGACAACTTCGATTTTACATGCAACTGGAGAGAGCATGTGCCATTTTTCTGTCATGGGACTAAATGATATTCTCCTTAAAAATGTTTTACATTATGCAAATGAATGAAATGCTTAATCAATATGATCGGCCTTTTTCCACATCATGAATCATGAATGAAATAAGAAAAAGAAAGCGCACAATTATTCAACCACAGAATGCTTTGCGAGCACACGAAGGAAACGAGCATGAGTCTTCTTTGCCTTGATCAAGGTGGAGTTTTCTCTATCTTTTTCCTCATCAGGTTGGCGCTCTCTGATTGACTGCACCTGGCGAACAAGCTTTCTCAATTCCTGTTGTGAATGAGTATAATTATGCATTCCAAGTGAAAACAGAGAAAAAAATGTCAATACATATTTCAACATCAAGCAAGCAGGCATATTCACTCAATATTTTTCATCAAACGCAACCAAAATATCATTGTCACAAGATATCTTCTGTTGGCTGTTTCCAATCAATAACAGAGGTACATCTGTAACCATCTTAATTAGACTACCCATGTCACACCCCCAATTTGGCAGTGGAATAAACTGAGAATGTAAGCATATACATAGTATATCAAATAGTCGGTTAAGTCAGAACAACTAAAGACAACAATTGGATAATGCAAACTCTTTATTTTATTGATAATATCAAATTACTACGTCTATTACAATCACTAATTCAGAGCCACTATATAGGGCCCATCATGACACATGACATTGGAAAGAAACTAGAAATAAATAACTAGACTCTATATACTATGATGCTACGATAACTCCACTAAGTTGACGCCATGTCGCTCATCACTCTTGTCCATCCCCATTGTTGTATGTAACGTCATTTGGCTTACCTAAAAAATATTAAGAAGTACTTGATGAGTGAATGGTCAGTAGGACTTATGTATCATGAACCAGACAATACTTTAAGTAATTAACGTGTTAATAAGCAGAGTAACTGCATGATACATGACGAGTCATGATATAGAGTAAAAGTATGGTGATATCAAGTAATAACGAGCAAAATGTCCAAGTCTAGAGCAATAACTGGTAACATGTATAGTAAGAGAGAGAATTGGCCATATCATGAGTGAATACCCATCGAGGTAGATAGTACAAGTCAAGTCAAGTAATAGCACATCTATTAAATTGCACGAGTTGATTGTCGTAGATTAATCGAGATAGCATAGCACTTTGGTATAATGTCAGACACCCTGGTCAATTAACTCCGGTGGGCAAATAACTTGGGGGCTCCTCCCAGGACCAGACCAAGCTCTTATATTGCCAACCATTGGTTATATTTATTATCTAGACAATCAGTGAATGACTATATAGAGTACGAAGAAAAAGATGAGAAGTGTAGTTGAATAAATAAGTCTACTATATATGAGAGAAAGAGGATGGATGAGTGAGAAATATGTAGATGAGCATTTCTGTGTTAACTAGAAACATACATGGGTCATGCACGAGAAACAGCACAGAAAAACCATGATAGTAACCACTGCAAACAGTACTCTCGAGTATTGGTGGTCTGGTAAAGAACGCGGTCTGCCTCCTAGATGTGACCAGAATGCGATTAGGGGTCGGAGATGTTAACAGAAAAGACGCGGTCCCCCTGTTGGCCGCATTCTCATCACGGTTAACAGACATGGAGCGCTCACAGGGAGACAATCTAAGCTAGTTGGATCGTGTCGTACAGGTCAAACATGGTCCCTTAGGGTGTACAAGGTGCTAATGGTACAACCAACTTGGCATCCTAGAGGAATTCTAAGCTTACAGAGACTTACGGAGGCCTTGGTGAAGGAGTTTCAGTTCGACATGAGGAATACCCGTGGAGGGTTCTCACAACGTCAAGAGAGTGTGGAAACGCTTGCTTGGCATTCTAGAGGACTTCTAGAACAGTGGAGCGGTAGTAACGGTGCTCCGAAACGGCGATAGAAAACGAAAACAAAGCCTTATTATATAGGAGGTTACGTGCAAAATTTTGATCTATTAACTAGATAAATTATGAGGTATTTTAAGACATATTTGAATTTTGAGGGGTATGAGTGTAGTTGTAAGACAGTCATGAGATAAAATCAAGGGTATGGTGAAGAGACTAAGAGAGTCATTAAAACTTAATTACATGAATTTTATTAACATGTTGGTTTCATTATAATCAAATTTAGATGAGTTAAACAATCATTTTTATAAGTATAAATTTGGGTTAAGAACATTGTCCATGGGTTAAACAGAGGATCAGAACACGCAGTCAGAATGCAACGGGGTGAACTGTTGCGTTTACAATGCGATTTGATTGCACAAGGCGATCTTCTTAAGTGAATGTGCTAGGTTAGGGTGCTACAATAAGAATGCACCGTATTGGGTTGTCGTGTTCTGGTTGCGGTTAATAGGGACCGCGTTTTAGCACAGAAAGCCCTTTCGTGACACAGGGGCAAAGAAACATTTAGATCTCGAGATATACTGCATGAAAAATCAAACAAAGCTAATGGGCTTAAGAACATATAGAAACAAGAAATTTGTCATGAAGACATGGATTCAACAAATTATAACATGAAGAACAAAGCTCGGGATAACATGAGCAGGTGGAACTTTAGATGCAAAATACTTTTCGTATGAATGATAAAAATTGAGAGAAACATGGAGATTATGTTTTTGACATTAAGATCAACTTACAGAGAGATTTAATTATATTTTGATTAAGAGAATGCCTACCTATGAACGAATTTGTGAAACTAGGGCAAAGCGGGATGAATTGGTTGAAGAACACCTTGTGCTCCTCCTCTCCACGAATTTCTCCTCCTATAACCTACCCTTCTCATCCTAAAGAGTCTCCAAGTAGCAATAGGGTCGGCCATGAGAGGTTTTGGGGGGTATTTATAGATATTAACTTTTTATTTCCTAATACGACTCTAACTCCTTTTAATTTCAAGTTTTCCATGTTTATCTCTAGCTTTTAAGCCTTCCAAGTTCCAATTAGAGTTGGATTGGGTTGGAAACATGTAGAAACAAGAAATTTGTTATGAAGGCATGGATTCAACAAGATTTAATATGAAGAACAAGGCTTGGGATAACATGAACATGTGGAACTTTAGATGCAAAATACTCTTCATATGGATGATAAAATTGGGGAAACTGTGGGGATTGTGTTTCTGACATCAAGATCAACCTATAGAGAGATTTAATTAAGTTTTAATTGAGAAAATGCCTACCTTTAGACGAATTTGTGAAACTAGGGCAAAACGGGATGAATTAGTTGAAGAACACCTCATGCTCCTCTCCACGAATTTCTCCTCCTATAGCCTTCCCTTCTCATTCTAGAGAGTCTCCAAGTAGCAATAGGGTTGGCCATAGGGCTGCAAACGAGTCGAGTCGAGCCGAGTGTTATGCTACTCAAGCTCTATTCGTTAATTTTTAATCGAGCTCGAGTCGAGCTCGAGCTTTATCGAGTATTGAAAATAGTTGTTCAAGTTTGGTTCGTTTAAATACTCTCGAGTTCGAGCTCTTAACGAGTATCTTAACGAACCCAATTGAATTTGTGACTTATATATATATATATATATATATATATATATATATATATATATATATATATATAAGCCCAATTCAATTTACAAGTAAAAACTTAATTGTTTATAAGGCCCAAATTTATCTTATTTCAAGGTCATACCCAAGATCCTTCATAGGTTACTTGTTTAATTATTTTAGTATAATGTTTAAAATATTTAACAACTATATTATAATTTTTATAATAAAAATTAAATAAATTTGTTTACGAGCTTAAACAAGCCGAGTAGACATTTGCTCATACTCGGTTCGTTTATGAAATGAGCTTAAATTTTTGTTTGAGCTTGACTCGTTTACTTTACTAAAGGAGCCGAATTCGAGTAACATTCGAGTCGAATTCGAGTTACTTGTCGAGTGTATTAGTTCGTCTACAACCCTTTATTTCATAATTTGTGTATTTACACACTCATATTTAATCTTTTACATTTTAGTATTCATAAGTATTTCGTACCTTAACAAAAATTCTTTAAAAATAATAAATATTAATATTTCATATTTATAATAAGAAATTAATATAATCTAAGTATATTAACAAGTAATTAATTGAGTATTTTAACGAGTATATTATCGAGTATCTTAAAGAGCTGTTCGCGAACGTATTCGAGTCGAGCATATCTTTGTTTAAGCTCGACTTGTTTATGAATCGAGTTTATATTTTTGTTCAAGCTCGGCTCGTTTATCTAATAAACGAGTCGAGTCGAGTTTTTATCGAGCCGAGTTTCGAGCTACTTGTCGAGTGTATTGGTTCATTTGCAACCCTAGTCGGCCATGAGAGGTTTTGGGGTGTATTTATAGAGATTAACTTTTTATTTCCTAATACAACTCTAACTCCTTTTAATTACAAGTTTTCCATGTTCATCTCTATCTCTTAAGCCTTCCAAGCTCCAATTAGAGTTGGATTGTGTTGGAAACTTGCTTTCCAAGTTAGAATAGATCTTAAGTGCAAATTTTTATCATTATCTAATATATTTAAACTAATTTAGCCCAATTTATCTAAAGGGATAATGGGCATTACGAATTAAATATTAGTATCCTATTATTCTATTATTCTTTGCTTAATTTTGGCCCAATAATTTTACTATGGACCATTATTTAAGCCCGTTAACTTCTTTTTCTTATTGGGTTTTATTTTAATTCATTTAGTCTTTTGGAAGTTTATTTAATTTATTTAGTTTCTAATAATGCGGGTTGCTACAACCCAGCAACCAAGTAGGGATTGGAATACTGAAGCAAATAATTCGTTCATCAATGCAAATAGATATTTACTATATTGTTACAGGTAACCCATCCTGTTACACAGTAAGACTTTTGAGGTTCTTGAAGTATACATAGTCTGTAAAAATGCCAAACAATGATTATATTTGAGTCAGTATATGTGGCTCATACATTACTAATGCCTATTCATGAAAACATGGCTATATGGCATTGTGTTCACTCTCCAAGTTATATTTAGAAGTCTACACTTTTGCCCTTCTGTAGGTGTATTGGTCAAAGTGGACCCATCAATTTGAACTTGGTCAATGACTCACTGCAGGACATAGTTTATTCCGATGAGAGGAGCATTCTTCTGTGCATGGAGCTCCCATCTTACATTTTTAAATCACTCCCATGATAGCATCCTTTGATTTCTGAAAGCCTATGAATGTCAAGAGATGCATGTTATGGCTGCCTGATGGGATGGATCTTAAGGAGTTAACATTAGATTTGCAACCAATGGATTATTTTAAACTTTTATATATGTATGAGTTTTTTTTTGCAATTTGTTTTGTTGGGACATGTTTCTTATGTGTCTTTCAGTCCCTTTGGAAATCTAGCATTTGTCGCAATTTTCTTTTGTATAAACCAGAGCAGTTGCCTGAGTTAGATGAATCATGACTGCTTAGGAAACAGATGCCTCTCATTGCTTATTCCCTTTGGGGATGTGAGGTTGATCAACCATTCCCTGCATAGAGCGGTAAGACGGCATAAACACTTCTACTAGTGCGAAGGCATGCGAGTGACTGCCTTTCCAACCTTTCTCTTGTTTTATGTCATTCTATTTCTTTGATGCTCATCAGTTCTCTCCTTGCGTGCATCTCATCCACCTTCTGACATTTTCATCCTCTAGTTTATTACAGAACGAATAAGGAGTGATTTGTGGAGTCATCTTAGCCTCTATTGTAAGGACAGTTTCAATCTCTGATGTGAAGGATAAGTCAACTTAAATAGTACCAACACTTTAATTAACAACTGATAATAATTCTGATTTTAGAAGTAGAATGCCAAATGCATGTGGAGTTCAATCTTGGATCTCATGATAGAAGTTAAATGGTTAAGGATACTTCTGTTCTGATTCCAGGAGTAATAAATCTACCTCTTGGAGTTAATTGGTTATGGATCATTCCTCCAACACTCTCAGGCTTCCACTCCACTAGCCCTGGTCCCAGCATCAGTTCATGCTCCAGTCTCCAATCCTTTGGCCACAGGGTAAAAAGAAGGGAAAGTGAAGAGAATAGGGAAAGGAATAGACATGCACCTCATCTGGCGGTACAATGGCCACCTGCCGCAGCTGCTACCATCTCTGCCACCCTCAGTCCATCAGTATAGCTGCAACCTCCTGCATCCCACATACCATAGTCTGCTTCCACAGACAAACTGCAGCACCCTTGATTTTTAAAATTTAAATAAAAATAAAAATTTTAATTAAGTAAATGAGATAAATAGATTTAATTAGAATAAAAAGAGAATAAATAGAATAAAAGGAAATTAAAACAATACCCATTAAGCAAAATTAGAAATGGATTGTATTAATGGTCCTAATATAGAGTGTTGGGCCCAATTGAGAGAAGCCCATCATGGGATAGGAAATAATTATCCCAATTTCGTATGTAATTAATTAATAAATAGTAAAGAGTTAAGATAAATACTAAATAACCCATATTTATCCAACACAAGAGCCCACATCCCATCCTAACCCTTTGGCCACGAAATTAGGTCTCTTCTCTATCCATTAGGTGGATAAATAGTGGAAAAATAGGTGATAAATATGAATTTTCGTAGTTGGAAGAGAAGAGGAGAGTTTTATGACTTTAGGACTCTATTAACTAACAAAACAACCCAAATTCGTCCCCACCAAACCCTAGACCGTGGCTGGAGCTCTGGGAAATGAAGGGGAGGCGTTCTAGACGAAGGAGCTTGGAGAAGAAGGCTTGAAGCAAGGGATTTCCATCTTATTTTCGTCATAAACCCTAGCTTTTCTTTACTGCAACGAAAGATAGACAATCTCTCAAGCTAAACTCGTGTAAAATTAACCCTAGATAGTCTGCATGATCCTCTTCAAAATCTCTCTCGTTCATCCATGAGAACGAATTAAATGTTGTAAACCCTGTCATGTCCATGCACCCGAACCCTATTGTTTACTTTAAATCCTTGCATGTACATGATCCCATGCCATGCGAATATTCTCATAAATACTACGTGTTGTTGGCTTTCAAACGCCTCTATTTGCCTTAAATTTCATCTTGTATCCATGACGAATTAAATCATTGATCTTGGACTATGCATGTTTAGGTTAACGAAAAGTAACCTAGTCAAACCATGCTTTATTCATGACTGTTTTCAAATTAACTGTGACCAGTGATAGATATCCATGTCTACTCTCATTTAAAGTTAGTTTCATGATTTATGGATCACTATGTGATTTAATATCGATTTTTAAAGTGACTAATATCATGTTTGGAAGGGATGAAACCCACCCAAAAAGGGGAAACTCTCCTTTTCTGAGCTTGGGCAGCCTTCTAGTGTCGCCACGGCCCGATCCGTTGCGAGACCAAAAGGGGTCATGACAACAAGAACCGTCGCGTTCTGAACGCGACGGGTCGACTGGTCGCGACCTGCCCCCAGTTCACCCCAGCGCCCGGTTTGGCAGAACGCGACCGGACGTTGTGTCGCGACCTAATTGGGACCGTTAACCCTGTCGCGACCTGAATCTGAATGCGCCGGTCTCTGGCGTCGCGACCTGAACGCGTCATCCAAAGGCATCGCGATGACCTTAACGCGACACCCCTGTGCGTCGCGACCTGACTGTTGTGGCCAAAACCCTAATTTTTACCATTATAACCATGCTATTTTGCCATATAAATCTTGTTTTCTGTCATGAGTAATTTTGACTTATTAATTAATATTGGGCAATATTACATGAAATTAATTAATTTGAAAACTATATGCACAACCATACATACTCTCTTGATTTTCTATACACTTGCACACACTTAACCATCATGTTTGCCATTAAACTTTATTAAATTATTCAATAATATATCTGGTAATTTAGCGAAATAAATTACTAAATTCTCTATTTAATTAATTACACTTGTCTTCGTTTTACTCGCACGTTTATACACCGTTACCGTTTTTCCTTGGCCTTCGAGCACTCGAGGCATGACAGACACTCGTTTCTACACGCTGTCTTGGCATGAACCACCTCTCCATCGGGAAGACTCTTGACTGGACCAGGGACTCCTTGTCAAGGCCTCCGTAAGTCTTCTTGGCTTTGGCGCATGTCCTTAGCCGACGAACTGGTTGTACCCTTAAATCCCGTTACAGTCTTAGGGATCAATACGATCCAAACGGTCTTAGTGTTTCTCTCTTACCTCGTGATCACGTCGGACCATTTAGCCCGTGTTCATAGCATGGCTAGTGGGCGGTGGTGACTTCTACCAGACTACCGGTACCCGACCTGGTGCTGTGCAACTGATACTATCGTGGTTTAACGTTGTTTTACGATTGTACCTCTATCTCATCTATTATCTCGTTACTCTCATCTGTTCACTTTCACTCTATTACTCTCATCTCTTCTTGGTACTCTGTTGGCCATACAATTGATTATCTATAATAACAAACAAGTGCTATATGCCAATGCAATAGGGCCCGGTCTGGTCCTAGGGAGAGCTCCCGAAAAGTGCTATTTTCTCGCGATGGTAACATGATCAGGATGTTTACGGCATACATCCAGCGCCATTTAATACTATCACAATTAAACTATGACAATCAAAGTGCAATCTATTCAAGTGCTATCGTTACATGTTAGTTCGTTACATGGCCAGTTCTCTACTTTACATGTTGTGCTATTTACCTTGTACCAGCGTTATCGTTCTCTTGCTATCGTTACTTTACTCTACTTGTCTCTACTCTCTAGTTAACTGCCATTTAAGACATTAATCATTTAAACCATGCTTGTTCTCATGAGCTTTTAAGTCCTACTGGGCGTTATTCGCTCATCCTGCATATTTATTTCATGTGTTCAGGTGAGTCGGATGGTGACCACACTCACGAGGATGAGACTGACGAGGATGTTGCTCAGGAGTGACCATTTCAGCAACCATTTGCTTAGTAGTTAGTTAGTATAGTTATGAGTTAGTGAGTCAGTTAGTCCTTATGAAATAGTTGGATTTTGAATAAAGTACTTAGTGCCCTAGTTATAGCTCTGATGGATTGATGTAATAGCTAGATGATTGATTATCAATGAAGTTGGATTTTATTTGGTATTATTCTAATTGTGCAATGGTTTGTTATTTATTTTTCGCTCTATATACTATTTAATAACTGTAATTCTGCTCCGATATTCTGCGTCGGGGCGTTACACAAACAGTTCATTCTTGACTTAATGCCAAGTTTACTAATCTCTATATTAACTCTTCAGTCAACATTGCCAAGATGGACCTGAGTTACAAGAATACAAACTCTAGACACAGACCGTCGAACACCATGTTCCTGTTCCTTATGTCCATCTCTTTAAAGTGGACTAGCGCACTAATTATATTTCAGGACTACCATATCACAAAAGCTCACACGGGCAATTTATAAACATATACCAGCAGTCATCTGTGTATGTTCCTACGACATAAACTCACAATGAGATGCCATTACAAGATTGTACAAGCAACAATCTAACAGGAAACAAGCAAGAGGGTCAAATCAACTGCAGGAAGTACACCACTCTAGTAGATACAACTGATGAATCCATTACTCATCCATAGATTTGAAATTATTTACCTGGCGGTCAAAGTCAACATTGTATATAGAGAAAACTTCGTTTATGATGGATGAATCCTTGTTAATCAAGCCATCTAACCATCTATTTGCTGTGTCAACATACGCATTACATCCCTGAAAAAAAAAAAAAAACTCAATTCAGCAAGTATGCTTCCTACTGGTTCAATACTGCGTTGCTCAAAATGCCAGAAGGCTCTACGAATGCAAATACAGCAGCAAGATTATTGATAATAAGCTAAATTCTTAACTTAGTGCATGAAATTTGTTTACATATTGATGCATACATCTTGAAATTCTGTGTCTTCTTCTCTTCATACACATGTTCAACTGCAGATGTTTCCAGACGGGCCAAAGCTTGTAGCTTACTATTGTCACCATCCTTGGTAGCCAGAATCAAACCATCCATCAATTCAGGTTCAGCTTCTCTTAGCAGTTTTCCTACAGAACATTTCCACAGGTGTAAATAATATGAAATGCAAGAGCCAATGTTGCACATACCACAGACAATGGCAAAGATGCTTCTTCCATACACGTGAGCCCAAGTGCACCAGCTGCCAACTGGTGCATTAGCTGTGGGTTTCCCCCTGTGAAGAACCTTGTGAAGGTGACATAACGAAGGTATTAACTAATTAAATATAATTTTTAGTCCAATGTGGCTCAAACCAAATTGAACTGAATAAAAGAACCGAGTTGTTTAGTTTAGTTTAGGTTTTTCAGTTTAAACTGAATCATGAACAACTGCAATTCCTTGCAAAAGTTGCGAGTGCTGGGAAAGCGAAGGTGAATTTTGTGACTGTGTGCAGAGAGAGAGGGAGAGGGACTTGAAGCAATCTTTCCCTAGAGATAAGCTTCAAGCAATCTTTCTAGAGATGGATTACAGTCATGTTTTAGGCACATACGTTTTTGCATATCTTCAGAGACGGCTGGCAAGTAATAATTTACATGTAATCAGATCTATCTGCCTCCTATAGACCAAAGTTAGCTGTACTGAAACAAGCAAACAGGGGAGGGAATAAGGAACACCTCATGGGACTCGATCAAATCTTTCAATTTCAGTGTTGCCACACTATTCATGGCAACCTTCAGTAAGCTTATTAAAAAAGATTACAACAAAAAAGAAATAAAGAAGAGTGGTCATGGATGTTTATAGGTGATCATTATACTTAGAAAGTGACAGTACCAACACCACCCTTTTATCGAGTGGAGCCCCAACTACGAAGCTCAGCTGTGACGGGGGGAAGCTCCACCTCCCACCCCACCCACCCCACCAAACACCCAGAATAAGTCAGGACAAAATCCATGGACGTATGGGCTATCCAGAAAATGCAATCTCAACTCAAAAGGAAAGATCAATCTATACATGGGCCAAGACCAGCAGCGAAGCTTAGGCAACCAACCTATGTAGTTAAACTGCCTCCTCCTGCCTTCTCGAACATCATGGCCCAATCTCTGCGTCAAATAAACGCAAATCCAGATAAATGCCACAATCCTCAGCTCTACATTGGCAGATGATACAAACTGAATAGTTCAGGCCTGCGGCACCTTTACTAGCATAAGAGCATCGAAAACCTCTTTGTCAAGGGAAGCCGCCCTGCAAACCCCAAAGTTGCCCTTACAACCAAATAAATAAATAAACCCAAAGTTAGAAACTTGGACATCCCCAAAAAGATGGACAACTTTAGTACTAACCAGGACTACCTGAGGATCCGTTTCATCTGCGGAGAAGAGAACTTGGCAATCGCCATCCCCCACTTGACCGCCCGGCGGGCTTCCCTCTTCTTCTGGTTCCGGCTCTTCTTCGGCAAGCCCGGGCCCAATCCCGTGTCCATTGCCGAGCCTTCTTCGCTCTCTTCTTCTTCTTCTTCCTCCTCGTCCTCCTCTTGGGAGGAGGAGCTATCTTCCAGCGGCGAAGGCCCGGGCAGCCTGAGGCCCCGCCCTTGGAGACCAGCAGTTCTGACGGAAAACGGAGCTGACAAGGAGATGAGCCGATTCAATGGCGGACAAGAGAGGTCGCGACGGCGCCATGGCGTCGGGGTTGGGAGGAGGAAGGTAGGGAAGCGGCGACTGTCGGCGTTGAGAAAGGAAGAGGAAGAGGAGGAAGACGAGCTAGGGACGGTCGGCGAGGACCTTGCGGAGTGGGAGCTGGGGACCTGGGGTGATGGCGGGATTCGACGGTGGAGTTGGGCCATCGCCAGCGGAAGGCCACCGCTGTTTCGGATTAGACTGGATCAGTGGAGGATGGATGGCCACCTCCAAACTAGTTTCCGTTGTAACTTTAAAATTATTATTATTATTATTAGTATTATTATTATTATTATTTTGTTTTCTGAGGAGGAACCCGGCTGTGTGGTAGGGGCCAGGGGGGCACTATTGTTAGTCAGATTACAAAAAGGAAAATGTTATCATTCTTGGTGAACCTTAAAACCACTCCTTGGTTAAAATCTAATGTGGCATACTTAATATCTCAATTAAATTGCACTAAGATTATTGTAAAAGAAAGCATATATTTCAAAATACATCTCAATGAATTAAATTTTTACATTTGATTAGTTTTTTATTGGACCTTGTAAATCAAAATATTAAAATGATAAGTGGAGAGGTCCCATACAAATCGATTATAGACACTGTTATGTAGATCATAAATTAAAAGAATGTATTGTTTGAATTATACCATGAGCTTTAATATCAAATTAAAATTTGATATTAAATTGGACTTTCTAACACAAAACTTGAATGAGTAGAGAGGGCATCACTATTTTGAACACAAGAATAGATTTTTGACCCAACTGATATAGGACTATTTCAACATAATGATAAGGAGATACCTCTCTTAGGTCCCTTCTTCTATTGAAATCTTAGCCCCAACTATATTTTAAAATCATTATGGTTCTTAGTCACGGAGTACATTGCATTCTGAATTGAGATTCTTTAAAATCACCTTCCTTTTGTTTAGTTCCTATGTACTTAATTTGGAAGCCAATTGGGTATTCTAAAAGTGAAGTGACCCCTTTCCAAAACGTTCTAGTGACGTCAATTATGTGAAAGCGTCTTCTGAACTTGTTCTTAAGAGGCCACTTCTGCCCCTTCTGAGTTCCTTCTAAGCACGTAAATTTTTAACCTTTTTTTTTTTTCAAAACATTTTGTTCATCGGCATTGGATGGAACTCGCGTGGGACAGCCCATACAATGGATGTTGGCCCAGATGATGCCTTAATAATAAGGCCAGGCCCAATATGGAGATGACGCTTGGGCTCATCTTCCAGAGGCAGCGACCAGCATCAATGGCTCTCCTCGGACTAAGATAATAAGAGAACTGCTGGGTGCCCGGACAATGAGATAAATGGCACAAATAAAAGTGGGAACTATAGAAATGAGATATTTGCGAGATGAGAAATACTTCTTACGGAAGCGCCTGCTCAACGATATCTACATTCGCATGTGTTCACGTGCAAGAATGAGCGGGTGCTTTGGACGGACAGAAAATATTTCTTTTACGAGATTGGTCTGAACTACATGCTTGGTATACATAATCTGATCAAAATTAGAAGACCAAAAAAAAAAAACAAACAAACTTAATGGGTCGGAACTCGAAAGTAGTGAGCTCGCTGTAGCGAGGATGCTGTTGTGTACGGAGAAGAAAGAACGGATCTGTGTGCCTCGTGAGGTTTGGAGGATTATATAAAACTCTGTACCAAGTTAATATGATTTTACATATTTCTTTAAAAACAAAAACGGATAGAAGAGGAAAAAAAAACATGATTTTAAATGGTGCAAACATGTTTAACACCACAAGGGGCGTTCATGATTTTAAATGGTGCAAACATGAAAATTATCTGACAACCTAATTAAGAATGGTCCGTTTGCGTGATCTTCCATTATTTTAAATGGTGCAAACATGTTTAACACCACAAGGAGCGTTCATGATTTTAAATGGTGCAAACATGAAAATTTTCTGACAACCTAATTAAGAATGGTCGGTTTGCTGGATATCTCGGAGTCTTAAAATTAGGGATGTCAATAGATCAGATCTGGATCGAATTTTACTAGACCCGACTCAAACTCGATTTTTTAAAAGCGGGTTCGGTCCTAGCCCAAGCCCGAGTATAGGCCCAGAATGAGTGGCCTGACTCGGGCTCAGAAAAAATCCAGTTAAGTCTGATTTGGCCAGAAAATATAATAAAATTATTATTTTTATCTATATTATATAATTTTAATATATCTTCTATAATATATCTATAAAAATAATATACATTTTACTTATACCTATATTAACATTCAATTTATAAAAAAATATATTTTGAGTAGATTTAATATAGAAAAAATAAATATAACTCACTTATTAAATATAAATTTTATATTTATATTTATAAAATTTGGGCCCGATCGGGCCGAACCTCACAAAGTTTAAGTCCGGCCCTATTTGTTTCTGAGCCGGGTTCGGTTGGACCAAAAAATTTAAACATGCTAAAATTTTTGACCCAAACCTGGTTAAAACCAGACTGGGTTAGGCTTCTGAGCCTTCGAACTGACCCGACCCAATTGACACCTCTACTCAAAACTAATAAAAAGACATTTTTATCCACTTCCAAAAGGATTAATCACATTCTTTTCAAATACCAGAAGTAAATTCATAAGTCTAGATCACTGGTCAGCGGGCCTTGGCTTTTTTGGGACTCTTCTATTGGCAACAGAAGGCTTTTTAGTTGATGGGTATAGTTATTGGTTAGTCTTTGCTATTCTACATATCTACCTCTGCCTTTGGAGATTTTTTGGAGTTCTATATTTAGCCTAGGCCATGTGCATTGTCTTTAACAAATTTCTTCTACATATTGATTGTGCATGCTAGGCTCTGAGGTGCAGATTAAGATTTCTTTCTCTAGATTCTCCAACTCTGGGGTCATGAAGTTTTAAGTATAACTCGTATTATGAGGCTTATTCGCACACTTTTTCGACGTGTGTGTCAACTGAGCTATCTTTATGTTGCTGCTAGATCAATATTCAACCAGTCTCCAATAAAGAGGACTTTTATCTAGAGTCATCTTCGTCAAAGTCTAGATCTGAACTATTTTTGAATATTCTTGTTCTTTGGTGTGCTTGTATGGTTTTTTGCTATATGCTTTGGACAACATATGTTATCATTAATTTCTCTAGTAATTACTAGTGTTCTCTATGTTCTGAGAGCTTGCCCTTCCTTCATGTATTATCTTGCCCCTCTTTCATGTACTATGTAAATTTTTTATGTTAGTAAATTGGAGCATTAGCTCTTTCCTTGGTCAAAAAAAGAAAAGATCAAATTTCTCTGCACTGTAAAAAAAAAAAAAAAAGATCAAATTTCTTTGGAGTTGTGGATCCTTCCTTGACCCATCAAAATCTACGAGGATAGAACTTATTATCCTATATATAACAACAGTCTTCGGTTGATCATATCCGCCTTGTAATTCAGAAATGTGAACCAACATTTGCATCTGTTCCTACCATAGATTCTTGACCTTATGAGTGGGCTTAGAGTTGGTGACAAAACTGAATATTATTAGCGTGGTAAATTTAGAGGATGAAATCAATGTTTCCTAACATTGTGTAGTATGAAGTTTAGTGAGTCAAGATATACAGTATAACAAATATAATTGATGGTAGTTGATTGTCAAATTAAAAGAAAAGATAATATTTTTTTTTTACATACAACTTGAGTTTCATCAAAGTAATAACTTGATCTAATAACAAGTGATAATAAAATGAGGTCGTGTGTCAAATACCCAAATTGGGGTTGGGGTTGGGATGGAGAAGAAAGAGCTTGAGATCTGGAGGGTCAAATCGCCGAATCTCTTAGCAATTGCTATTTTTTTTTATTTTAAATATAGCTCAACATAGAAAAACACCCTACTTGGACTCAAACTCTCAATCTCTTCTTTCCACCCAACTTAATGTCCAACTCGTTTATAAGCGAGTGACGTCCTTAGTAATTGATAATCAAATTAAAAAAAAAAGGTGATATCCAATTGATAATCAAATTAAAAAAAAAAGATAGGTGATATCCTTACACACAACTCAGGTTTTAACATAACTAGTTGAAAACCCGTGCGATGCACGGCAGTTGTTTATAAAACATAGTAAAAAATATAAAGATGAATAGAATAACTAAAGAAGATTGAATAGTATGAGAAAATAAGAATATACAATAAAAACTTTTTATTCGTGCAAAAGTAGTAATTTATAGGTATGAAAATAATATAAAATTATGGGAGAGGAAAAAAAGATAAAGAAGACCTTCAAAAGTGTTGATCTACTGAGAAGAATAAATGCAAAAATCATATACAGTTAAATTTTGAAGTAATCAAGGCAAATGAAAATAGAACAAAAAAGTAAAAGTGAAACAAATCTTCATATCTCAGAAACAAATGCTGCTAAAAGTAACTATGCGGGTTATACATGGAAGTATTAAAATAAAATACAGTAGTTATTCATCGTCAAGTGTGAGCACATGTATGAATACATGTCAGTTAAAAATGAGTTGCTACTTCTGACTGTTTATAAACATGTTTGAATACATGTCAGTTATCCAGACTAAACAATAAAAAATATTCGGGTTAAAGGCTAAAAAAAGAATAATCACCTAAGTGACGTGGGCTTAGATGAGTAACTAACAATATTCTACTTATAGAGGGAGGTAAACTTACAGTGATATTGTAAATTGATATTTAATTTGAAAGACCATTCTAAGTGTCCAAAAAGACTTTTGCTCTTTGAAGCACCAAACAACAGTTTATTTGCTCCTATTTTCACATAAGATAGACATGTTACTGTTCAAAAAGTTATTTGGGGATCACGTATGAGTATGACAACCCAACTATCATTTCAACATAGATTATCAAGGTATTCAACTGTAAAATCCAAAAGTGAATATGATTAGTAAAATTGATACCTTTAAGATGTAAACATTCAGTAAAATAATCCGTTAGAAAATACAAATTGTGACAGGATTTACTGGGCCAAAATGCAACATATATCTGTTAGAAAACACAAACACCATGATTATATACCCACCTTAAGATTCTAGAATTCATAAGCATTTAACACAATTTGTAAACAAAATAAACAAATGTGCATACTCTTTGTTTATAGGATCAAGTTAGGAATCTAGTCAAAATAAAATTAAACAACCAGATGTCCATACTCCTTGTAATTTAATAGCGATACAGTAATTTAGTAGCGTTACTGTAACGGCTACAATAACTTCTACGAAATTACAATTTTTATATTATCTTTTTTATATTAAAAATTATAAAATAAAAAAGCAAATGTTATCTAATCAGATTTTAAAAACAAATTTAAACAAAGACAGAAAAAATGGAAAAAAAAAGTTTAAATCTACTGTTATTAACTGTAGCGCGCTACAGTCCTCGCTGGTGAGAGAGAAGGGAAGAAGAGGACGGTGGAGAAGGGGGAGCGCATGGCGGGGTGGAGGGAGGCGGCGAGGTCGAAGATGTCCATGGCGAGGAGGGGATGGAGCTGAGCCGCCATAACCTTGCAGAGGTGGGCGGGGGAGCAGTCGGGTGGCAGCGATGGCAGACGCGGTGGCACCGCCGACTGCTTATGCTACTGCTCGTCAGAGGAGGAAGAGAAGGAGTAGGAGGGAGGGGGAAGAGGAAGAGACGTGAGCGGAGGTAGCAGACGACGGAGACGTGGGCGAAGCAGCGGCGACGGAGGCATCTGACGAAGAGAAAGCAGCCGAAATTAAAAAAAGTGCTTACTACATATTGATTAAAAAAATACTGGAAATGCAGACAAGAAGTGCATGCAGACTGCCAAAAATTCTTACATGGTTTCTTGGTGTGTGCATGGGAAGGACATGTAGTTCAGACAGGAGACCTTACTTGCATCAGACAGTAGCTTTGAAGGATAACCATTGGAGGCGTGCTCGACCAACCTCCTCGGCGGCCTCTTCAGCGCATTCCTCCTGTCAGCCCTCCCAAGAGCGAAGACAACCAAGAAGGCCGCGACCATCGCGGCCACAATGACACCCGCCACGACGCTCCTGGCCACGACCGCCTTCCGTGACGGCCTACTCTTGTGCTTCCGCGGCAGCACGCCCACTGCCAGCGCCTCGTTCCGGCAGAATGCGTACGGATACTGCCTCTACGACGTGTTCAACAAGCAGTTCATGGCGTAGGACACGTTCTGGGTGAGCAGGTTGGAGGACAGGTCCACGAAGTCCAGGCCGTTGTTGCAGGAGGTGTTGGAGAAGAGCATCCCGGTGAAGCGGTTACCGGCGACGTCCAGGTAGCATATGGAGGGCAGCGACAGCAATGACGGCGGCAGGGGCCCGACGAACTGGTTGTGGGCGATGTCCAGGCGCTGGAGAAGGTGGTAGGAGCTGACGTGGGCGGGGAGCCCGACAGCCGGTGAACAGGTTGTTCCGGAGCACCACCGTGGACACCTTGTTTCCCAGGGCAGGGAACTGAGGGCCCAGGTAGTTGTTCCCCACGTCGACCACCTGCAGGTTGGTGAGGGCGGCGAGGTCCGGCAGTGAGCCGGTGAGGCTGTTGGAGGAGAGGGAGAGCACGCGGAGGTCCACCAGGTCGCCGAGGGACTCTGGCAGGGGGCCGCTGAGGGAGTTATTGCGGGCGCTGAACACGGCGAGATGGGGGAAGCCGCCTAGCCAGGGGGGCACCCGGCCGGTGAACATGTTGTGGTCGAGGACCAGGGTCTGGAGCTGGGTGAGGGAGGCAAGCTCGTCGGGAAGGGGGCCTAGAGGAAGTTGGAGCTGAGGTCGATGATCTCGAGCGAGCGGAGGCGGGCGAGCTTGGGGCCGAGGAGGGCGCCCCAGAGGCCAAGCGAGGAGAGGGAGAGGATGCGGAGGTCGGGGAGGGCGTGAGGGTGGTGAAGAAGGAGTCGAGTGAGAAGGCCCTGGGGAGAGGCGGGGTGCCAAGGGCGTCGGAGATGCGGAGCTGGGTGACCCTGTCGCCGTAGCAGACGACGGTGGGGGAGGGAGCGTCGCTGTAGCAGGGATCGGTGTAGTTGTTCCAACTGGTGAGAGCAGGGGGATCGCCGAGGAGGCGCTGCAGTCGCAGCAGCGACCAAGCCTGCGAGGACCTCATCTGCTAGGAGGCACATCGGAGGACATCGTCGGAGTAGACCAGCAACAGGACGAGCAGAACGGAAGCAGCAGAGCATCTAAAACCCGCCATTCAACAGAACGGACATCGTCGAGGCTGCCTGGATGGGGATGATGCGAGGGCGAGGGTGTGAGGTGGACTGGCGTAGTGCAGGGAATGTTGTATGCAGGGTATGGGAACTGGTTTCGTTTAAAAAAGGAACATCAAAAATCAAGGAAGGTCTTGGGTACGCCATAAGGAAGGAAAAATCAAGTATGGGAACAGGTTTCACCAAAAAAAAAGGAACATAAAAAATCTGGAAGGTCTTGGGTAGAACATAAGGAAGGAACGCCTTTTGGGTAGACGGGAGCTTGGAATTTGAGGAAAGAGCATCGCGGGAGGGAGAACTCAAATGGAGGAGAAAAGACATACCACAGTTTTGGCGGGATTTACATAGGCTATAATACTACCACGTGTACTTTTAAAACTGAGGTTTATTATAATAACTAGTTCCATACCCGTGGGATGCACGGAAAATTATTAGATTTGAATAAATAAATTTTATAAGTCATATACATGAGGTTAATAATGTTTATTATTAATATAATAATTTTAATAAAAAAATTTTATTCAAAAACATATAATGTCTTTTTATTTAAAAAATAATAAAAAGAAAGTGTTTTGATGAAGAGAGTAAAATGAGAAAGAGTTTTGAGTAAGGATGTGAGTTTTTAGAAAATGTGAGATGTTTAATAGAAGGTATTAATGGGAAAGAAAGAGAGGAGAGAAATTACATTAGCAAGTTTTTATATTTACAAATATGGCGGGAAAAAATTCATCCTGATGCTGCCACGTGGCAGCACCAAGACTGAGAAATATTATATTAGTATAGATATAAATAGTGGCATGATCTTGATAACCCTAATCACCAAAAATACATTTCCAACTGTTAATATAAAATCCCTAAGTTTACTAATACTTTTAATTAAATAAATAATCTTACATGACCAGAAAATTTCCAGCATGAATCAGTCAATGTCTTCACTTTTACAACTACATATACATAATACAACTCTTGACCTGGGTTCGAAATTCCAATCCCCTGCTCGCATGGAAAATTTTTTTAAACTTCGAAGGCATAGATGTGCTAAAACCGAAAGCCATGGAGTCGAGCTACGGACCTAAACCCCACCCGTCATCAGACCCAAACGGCGATGCCCTCATCTCCGCCGGCATCGTGCCGTGGCATACTGGCATCCGCTGACCATCCCGTGGAATCGAATCCGCCGGAGCTCAGAGAGCTCGATGGGTCGCCATCTCCTTGCGTCAGCCTGTGCTCCCCCCTCTCTTTCCCCTCCCCGGCCTCTTTCAGTGCCCAGGGACAAAGGGAGCAGTCTAATCATGAGAACTACTACCCCAGACTGCGAGGTTGAACTCGGAGCGAGCGAACTCGGAAGGTACCCGCTCGGCTCTGGCGGGCGTCTCTGGGAAAAGGGGGGGGGGGTGACCCGGTGAGTGCACGCCACGCCCGAGGGCTGGACCAGCCTCTCTTCTGAGAAAAGATGAGTGGGTGGCCGCCTGCAAAAGGGCTCTTTGATCGTATGATGCTGTTCTGTTGGAGACGACGCGCGAGGAGAGCCCCAAATGATGCTGTGCACACAGTGAAGCAGGCAAACGAGCAGAGAGAGACAGGAGCATCCCATGAGATGAGAGCTCGTATTTTAGGTGCTGTGCTCCTCTCCCTGTCTTCCACATTTTGTTCCCTTCTTTCTTGCTGTTTCTTTGCTTCGCGCATGGCTGTGCAGAAGCAGACAGGGAGCTGCTCCTTTGCTCACCCGTGTGCATTAGGCATGGAACAAAATCGTGTGTACTCATATCGAACACAAAGAAGCAGCTGTAGCTATATTTTCTTGTTGAACAAAAAAAAAAGTTGTGGGCTTTATTTTAAGATTAACTGAAAACTCCATCCTTTTATTACTGTACTAATTTATAAACTCAAAACTCGAGTACTTAATTGGGGAAACGTAGAATTGATATATACATGACAGGACTCGTAAAAATTAATCTAGGGGAAGTAAACGGCTTCTGCCCACACTCTTTCAACGAGAAACTCGGATAAAGTCGTCCTGAAACAAACTCTGATATCATACTACCAAACTGATCTTTCAAACTCAAAATTTGAGCCGTGTGATGCGCAGGCCAAGAACTAAAATTGCTCATAAATTTCAGATGTGAAACTTGAGTAACTTTTGCCAACACTTCCCAAGTTTGAACAAGACATTAGAAGCCAGTGGTAGGCCATACTTGGTCGGCAAACGATGTTAGATCAGGCAGCCAGCTCCATAAGATTTCAGTCTTTTGGTGGGTTTCTTGTGTATGGCTCTCATAAAACTGTGTAGGCACATGCGTTTTTCGCCTTGAGCTTGCAGAGAAAGAGTCCCAGCTTTAACAGGATGATCGAATGATTTCTCACTGCTTTAAGCTCTGCAAATGTCCTTTTTACGACACTGGAAAAGGGGAACACTTTGTTGGTGGCTACTGGACTTCACCTCCCCGGTAAAGAAGAGACAACCACCATCGAGGGTAAGTGTGTTCCTGTTAGGGCTGCCAATGGATATCCGATTTCCGACTTTTCGATCCGTTTCCGACCTTTCCGTATCCGTTTTTCCGTTTTCGATTATTTTCCGATTTTCCGTTTTCGTTTCCGATAAGATATATTTTGTATTTTATTTACAAAATATATACTCTTAAAATCTTATTTCTTAATATTAAAAAACTTTAGACTAAGTTTTTAGCTTCTCTTTAATTGTAAATAGAATATGATTAACTTATCTCTCTCGTAGTATGTATTATACATATTATTATCAAAGACATCTCTTTTACCATTGCTTATAATACTATATACATCTACCATTTGATCGTACAAAATGTTTCCGATTAGTTTTCGTTTCCGACCCGTTTCCGATTTTCTTATAGGAAATGGATGCGGAAAGTACCATTTCCGATTCCGACTCCGACCCGTTGGCAGCCCTAGTTCCTGTGGGTGTCAACTGCTGTGGTGTCTAATAATATATACCCTTCGCCCTTCGGAGCTCTCAAAGGCTGCATGACATCGAGCGATATGCTGCTCCACCCCCTGTGCTTATTTAAATTTCACCTGCTGCTGCTGCTATAATGAGCTTGTGTTTATTTTAGATGAAAGAGAGAGAAAAAAAGGAGTTGCTGGATAATAAGGAAGAAATTTAGTGTTTATAGACTATTTTTTTTTTAATTTTTACGTAAATCATAAAAATCACAAATGTAAAATAAGAGAGAAGAAACCAATCATACAAAAACAAAGTCTAACTTTTAAAGATATTCGACATAGTACTGTCTTGCGTCCTCTTTTCAGGAGTTCTAATTGCACCTATCTACTAGAACTCTAATAACCACACACATCTTAGTTATAAAAGTGCTGGCTCATCTATCTCCATACCCACACATATATGCAAATACACACACTCTTAAAGAAGAATATTGCTTAACTCATACTCAGCCTCACAATAGATGAGAAAGAGATTGGAAATCTAAAGATTAGTCTTTTAAGATGAACTTCAGGGAGATTTCAAAATGATGATGAACAGCATAGGCTGTAGTAGGGAGCACGAATTTTCAACCTTTCAGCCACCTTCCATCTTCCAAAATGATGTTTAAATATTCTAAGACAACTTAGAGACATTCCTAACATGTTAAGATAGCATCTTATACAATAGAGGGTCAAGATCAATCCAAAATTTCAGGACAAATTCACCTAGAACTTTCTTGATTTCAGTCTACCTGTATTATTTTTTCAGTAGTGTGAATCTGTTCACTTAGCTATCTTTGGTATTTGGCCAGTCTATCCAAATACCAAACATAGTCTTAAGGACGCTGCAATTTTCACCATTTATACTATCATAAATTTTTATCTTGGATTCGAATAATCTCAAACACTCAACTTCACATTCTAGGAAGGAGTTGCTAGATAAAGGGGTAATTTTTAGTTAATTGCTTTAAAAACTAGCCTTTTATATTAGTTACTAGATAGCATAGGAGATGTTAATGTTATATAATGATTCCTTGATAACCAAACAACTTATTCATAGATAGACATCATTGATCGCAAGACTTTTGATTTGACAAATAAAATTATCTGATAATTTTATCAGATCTAAGAGAAGGTGAGATAATTTATTACAGTTTATCAATATTAATATGAAATTCCTTATTAATAATATATACCCTTTGCCTCCTTTTTGCTCCAATCTCAGGAGAAGAAACGAGCGATGTGTATGCATCACAGGGGATCTGGTTGATGGAGTACTGGAATACCGTGATCAAACACCTACATGGCTATACCTGGTATGGTCAGACATTACGGCTACTGGTGGTAGTAGCAATGGAGTTGTTGGAAATTGGATTCTGCTCCATACAGTTGTAAAGTAGCAGCTGCAGCACCTAAGGTGAAGGCTAATGCGTCTTGTGCTTTATGTAGCCTGCTGTCACTTCTGTGCTTGGTGGAATTTGTGACTACCTATAAAGTTGAAGACCCGGAGATGTGAATTTTATTTATTGTTCGATTTCAAGTTCTCATGCCATGGAAGCTCGAAAATAGTTGTAAATAAAAGTTGTGCCAAACAGTGTTTAAAATCCACTTTATTAGATCTTTATTACAGCCTAGCTTGCCCTTTCCTGTATGTAGTAAACTACTCCATGCACATATAATTTTATGCTGTATATATGTATACATTTATATATATTTCACACACATGTGGGTAGAACATACAAAGATCAAAATGATTAAAAGAATTCTTGGTTAGCGCGTGTTTTTTTTCTGACATTTTTATCTTTCAAATGCACATCCTTTTGAAATGGATAGAAGTACATATTCTTTGAAAGTGCACCCTTTGAATGTAAAGAGAAAAGGGATCACCCAAAAAATCTCTTCCTTGGCCAAAGCCAATAAGATATATATAATGTGAGCGACTATTTAGGATAAAGATGCTGTTTTCATTAATTTTCTTTTTGACAAGGAAAATAAAATAACTCGTTTTGCATTTCACATTTGTATAGACTTTATACATTGTATGTACAAGCTTAATCGTCAAATAAATCATTAAATAATTTACATATTGTATTATTTTGATTTGTATAATAATATTTTATTGTTTGTAGAAGAGGAATACTAACTCATAATGATCTCAACATGATATCGAGGTGAACTCTAAAAATATCAAAGAGAAATATTTATTGCAAGACACGTCTTGCAATAATAAAATTGATGTGAATTATTTAACAAATAATTTTATTGATTGAGAGAGAGAGAGAGACAATTCTTATTAAATTTTCATTCAATAGAATTACTTCTCAAATAATTCATATCAATTTTATTACAAGACATGTCTTGCAATAAATATTTCTCAATCTCCACCTACTATGGTAGCGATGCAACGACCATAACAGTGTCATCACCTCCTCCAAATATTCTAACTCCAAAGATAGTCATGGAGGAGAAGGCTGACATAGACCTTGGTGACATGGTTGCCTTCCAGATTGGAGGTTGCAACTCAAGATGGATGATTGTACGTGGGCCTTGATGATAGGCATTAATTATACGAGAACCTTCGGAGAGAGCCTCCAATTCCATGCGAAAATCGAAATAGAGAGAGAGAGAGAGAGAGAGAGAGAGAGATGTGTAATCACGAGGGGGTTCCCTTTCAATGTTGTGCACAACAAGAGAAAGAGATAGACTACAAGGGCATACCAAAGCGGATTTCGTCTTTCAACGGCCTATTCATGAGAGAGAGAGAGAGGATAAAAAAAAGAATATTATGAACATTTCTCATGTTTTTTATTAAGGATATACATCTATCATCAATCCATGATGGTATTTGTGGTGGTGTGTTTCTGTTTGGGCCTGAACCAAATAGGCCTCCACTAAGAAGAGGGAAGACGGACGCCGGTAGCGGACAAAGGCCTGCAAAACCAGAATGGGATCAGGGGGGGGGTTGAAGAACCGGGGAGAACCTTTCGATGCCTAAGTTAGTGAACTGTAGAGAGGCTTGAGGAAGGAAGGTTCAGTAGTATGTTGTGCTGTGCGCAAGGGTGCGTACTTTGGCATGGAAGTTGTAGGTACCTTTTATAGGCCCCAACCCTGGGGAAGATGAATATGTTGACCTTTAATGGGCCCCCGAAAGGATGCGCCGGTTGGCACCTTTAACGGAGGGTTATACGTTGAGGCGTCCATTGAGGACCTTTGCAGTTAAGGTTCCTTAGAACGTAGGGCACGTGCTATGCAGCTGTTGTAACTGTCGCAAAGAGACGAAGAGCTGCTTGGAGGCTCCTAGATAAAGGATACCGAGTAGGTAGCCTGTTCGGTAGGCTGGACCTGGTGCTCGGTGACTGCTCTTGTTCGCCAGCCGAACTAGCTGCTTGGCGCCTGGAACTTGGGCACTGCTGCTGCCAGCGGGTCTAGGGCATGCTTTCTGCAAGGCCTGTTCGGTAGATAGGGCATGAACCGAATAGGATGAGGGGTGTCCGGAGAGCCCCTAGGATCCTGGGGGCTCTTAGATGCAGAGACCGTGTTCGAGATCTTCAACGTTCTCCCGAGGACACGTGTCGTGCTGCTTGGGAGCCATGCTTGCCTACAGGATAGTAATGAGCCATGATGGGCCTTGGTGGCTGGAAATAGCCACCACACTTGCCCGCCACTCTCTCAGGCGTACTCGGTGTCCGGAGTGCCTTGAGAGAGGAGGTCTGCCTGGTTGTCTCTTCACATTAAATGCGGTGTTGATTCCGGCATCATGAATGGCCACTTGGGCGACGCCGCTTAGCGTTCTTCCTTGGGGACGAAGAAAGTCATCATCATGAGGGTAACGTGTCGTCTGGGGGACATGCGACGACGCGTTCAAATCGAACCGCCCTTTTCACTTTCGACTTTCGTGCCCTTCTTTTCTTATAAGGAAGAGATGGGGCGAAGGCAGGGTCCCACGCCTTCGAAAAACTTCTTCTCCTTCTTTGTCTCCGACGCGGTGCTTGCCTCCTTCCTTGTGAGCTCATAGCCTTGTGCATGCCTCTTCGCCGCTTCTTCCCATTGTTTCGACCTCCGCTCCCAGCAATGTCGTAGAAAGGGAAGGCTATAGACGATGTCGGAGTGAGTGGTGCGGTGCCGGAGGCCCCTAAGCAAACGAGGTACAGCTTCTTCGAAGGCATCCGCGAACGGTACCGGATTGGGCCGGAGTACAACATAGTCCTCGCGAAGGAGGAGGATACATATTTTCTGTAGAAGCCTAGGTGCATAGTGATGTCCCAGGACCTGTTGGAGGTGGGGTTTCGCCTACCCCTGCCGGCGGTGGCCAAGGATCTCCTCAACGTGTGGGGGATAGCTCCCATCCAACTAACGCCGAATTCCTGGCGCACCATCTGCGTCTTCTGCATCTCTTGCAAGGTGCGGGGGATCGAGCCATCGACGGACCTCTTCTGGAGTCAGTTCAGCCTGACTGCATCGTCGGGGACAGGCTATAACATATACTACACTAAGCACTGGCCGAACATGATGCAGATTGACTTCTCCCCCAAGTACTCCAACAACAAAGGGTGGACGCACATGATGCTCTTCATTGGCTGCAACGAGGGAGCGCCGGAGTGGGGCTTCCCCACCCGGGTCAAGGATGCACGTTCTAGGGACGCCTACCCCATGCTGGTTCGGGAGGCAGTGAAGCTCGCAGACCACCTTCGCAACATTTTTGTGTAGAAGGCAGAGGAGTACTTAACGGAGGCCCAACTTGTTAAGCATGGGCTCTGCCGAACATGGAGTAAGTGAAACCCCCATCTCTGGAGTTTTTTTTTTTTTTTTTGTAGGAGATATCTTCCTTATCCCCTCTCCTCGCACAGGTGCCAAGGAGTTGGCTACTGGCATGGACAAGGAGGACATGGCCCTCTACACCGAGCAGATCGTCATCACAGCTTACGTGGCGATCATAGGCGAGGGTCCTCCCCCTGGTCCTTCATCGAACCGTCATCCTGAGAGGCGGGCTGCCGGTAAGAAGCCCATGAAGATAAGCCTTCGAGAGGAAGCTGGCCCCAAGAAGGTGAAGAGGGCTATGCGGCCAGTCTCCGAGGAGGAGGCCGAGTAGGAGGAGGAGGAAGAGGTCCCACTGCTTCTTGTCCGAAAGAAGTGAAAGTTGGTAAAGGTGGCCGAGAAGACGAGGCTGAGCTCTGCTACTGAGGCACAACCCCAGAATGCGCATAGGGTAGTCATCGAGCTATGACGGCGATCTGCTCGGTGTAGAGGGCCATGTCCTCCCCCTGGTGCTGCATCGAACCGTCATCCTGAGAGGCAGGCTGCCGGTAAGAAGCCCATGAAGATAAGCCTTCGAGAGGAAGCTGGCCCCAAGAAGGTGAAGAGGGCTATGCGGCCAGTCTCCGAGGAGGAGGCCGAGTAGGAGGAGGAGGAAGAGGTCCCACCGCTTCTTGTCCGAAAGAAGCGAAAGTTGGTAAAGGTGGCCGAGAAGATGAGGCCGAGCTCTGTTACTGAGGCACAACCCCAGACTGCGCATAGGGTAGTCACCGATCTGGGGTTGGTCATTGTAAGCGATCAGTCCAATGAAGGCTCCACGGGGGAGCGAGTGGGGCTGTTTACGCCCCAAGGCTCTGCTGTGAGCTGAACAGAAGTAGCGGGGTAAGTGGGGGCATTCACGCCCTAGCTCCCATTGCGGGCCACACGACAGGGGCGGCGGCAATCGAAGTGTCCAGAACCGCAGTGGCTGGGCAGACCATGACAAGGGTCGAAGCTGCCCCCGTGCAGGGTCCGATCACCACGGCAGACAAGGGGGCGGCGGAAGCAGACGAGGCGTTACGTGCCATGGTGAGGATGGTGGAAGGCGAAGATGCCATTGTGCAAAGGTCGTCTTTCGCAGGAGCCGGCAAGACGGCGCGCACGGGAGAAGCGCCAGAAGGGGCGGTACCCATGGCGGCGATTCAGGGGGCTACGACCCCCACTCCCCCCACCGCAGTGGCTGTGGAGGCTCCCGCACAGACAGTCGCTGTGGACTCCCTCGAGCAGGCAGTCAGAACCAGGGAGGAGGGAAGTCAGAGATCTTCCAGAGCCGCGGAGGGCCAGGAGTTGGCGAATGCTGTGGGCGTGGCCACAACACCTGCTAGAGGAGCAGTTGGTGCCGCTGTCGAGGACCGAGCTAGGGATGAAGAGGACCAGGTGCCGCTGTCGCAGGTGCTGAGGGAAAATCCCGCGGCGCAGCCCTTAGCATCGGCTCTGGAAGCAACCCTGGTGCGCCTGGAGGGAAGCGCTGCCAGGAAACTCCCCCCTTGCTCCACCGCGTCTCAGTTGGAGGTGATGGCGCGGTGCCAAGGTTTGAGCCAGGAGGAGACTCTCGGGTGCTCGGAGGAAGCTTACCGGGCACGACCCATGATGAAGAGGAAGCTGGAGAGGACATCGACGTGGAAGCACTGGCAGACTGTATTTTCAAGTCGTTGTCTGTGCTAACACAGCTTGCCGGGCGTGCTCGGAACCACCAACACATGTGGGAGGCCGAGCTCGCCTACTGTAAGGAGCTTGAGGTGCAGCGCATGGCTCGGGAGGCTGAGTTGAAGGAAGAAATCAAGAACCTCCAAGAAGAGCTCCGCACCTCCAAGCTCAACCTCACAGTGGCCTTAGCAGAGAAAGAGGCGCTTGCGAATGTGCTGAGCAAGGCCAAGGCGCAAGGCATCGATGAGTACAAGGCAGAGCCAGGCTTCAAGGACGACGGGAGCAGTACGGTGCCCTCTGCTACAAAGTGGGCCTTGGTGCTGGGGAAGACCGAGGATGCCACCTAGCGTCGATCGAGTATGCTCGAGAGGCGTTCGAGGCCGTTATCCACGAATGTCGTCGTCGGACCCAGGACCCTTGCTTAGACGGAGTGCGCTTCACGCACTTCTAGGCGGGGCGAATGGCTCCCAGGGACGACGGGGCTGGCCCCTCCGAACAGGCCCCTTAGATGTATCTCTCTTCCTTTTTGTAATCTGTTCAGAACAGGAACTTTCGCAAAGCAGATCTGAATAGATCCTTTTTTTTTGAACTAGTGAATGTCTTCTTTTTCCTATCTTCGTTCCTGTAGCACCCTTGATTTTTAAAATCAAGAAAAATGAAAATTTATTATTTAATAAATGAGATAAATCGATTTAATTATAATAAAGGGAGAATACAAGGAATAAAAGGGAATTAATGCAATACCCATTAAGCTAAATTATTAGTGGGTTACTCTAATAACCCAAACCCAATGAAATGGGCCCAAATAAGGTTAGCCCATCATGGAATGAGAATTAAATAGGTGAAATTCGTACCTAATTAATTAAATAAATAGGAAAGGGTTAAGATAAATGCTAAATAACTTATATATATCTTAAATAAGAGTCCTTACACCACCCTAACCCTTTGGCCACGAAATTAGCTCTCTCCCTAGCCATATTAGGTGGATAAATAAGAGAAAGTGAGAGATAAAGAAGGAAATTTAAAGTTTAATGGAAAGGAGGACTCTTATAATGACTAGGACTCCTATAGATGGCCATATACATCAAAAAACTCATCTTTAGCAGCCCATTTTCGTGGCTAGAGCTCTGGAGAAAGAGGAGAAGGGCTGGAGACAAAGGAGCAAGGAGGAGGAGGCTAGAACAAGAAGGGTTTTCAGATTTTCGTCATCTAAGCTAGGGTTTTCTTGGACTCGACAAAAGGTAGGCAATCTCTCAAGCAAAAATCATGAAATAATTACCCTAGGTAGCCTTCATGTACCTCTTCAAAACCCTATGGTTTCGTGGTATTTCGTTCACCCATTTGGGCGAATTAAATTCATGAAATCCTGCTATCACCATGAACCCTAATCTCATGTTTTCTCTAATTCCCGATGTGTACATGCTATCATGCCATGATAAAATTTTCAGATATACTACATCACACTAGATTTCAAACGCCCTTGGTCTTGCTTGATTTCGATCTCCCATTAGGGAGAATTAAATCTTTGAATATCTGTCAGATCTGTGCACTCAACTCTTCTTGTTTCCTTTTTAACCTCGTGAAAACTTGACATAATTCTATGATAAAATTATCATAAATACTACTACATGTTAGCTTTCAAACGCCACTGGTTTCAGAATTTTTCATCATGTATACATCTCTAATTAATTCATTGAACTCTGACTGCGCCTGTTTAGGTCACCGAAAAGTAACCTAATCAATACATGTCTAAACCTTGTCTATTTTCAAATTAATCGTGCATGTTGATAGATATACATGTCTACTTTCGTTTAAAACTAGTTTCATACTTTTTGGATCACCGTGCTATTTTACATGTAATTTAGAACGTCCCTGTATCACAGGGGACTCGCCCTGGGAAAAAGGGAAAAAGGGCAAACCCACCTGTTATCGCGACGGTGCGATCCGCCGCGTTAACAGTGGGGTCGCGTCAGCCGATGGCGTCACGTCAAGAACGCGACGGCATGAGCCGCCGCGTTTCACCCCGGTCCGAGCCAGGCCGGCCAGGACCCCGTGTCGCGTCCGACCGCCCTGTCGCGACTTGAATCGCGACGGGTAGGTCCGTCGCGTTTCAAAGATTTCGGCCAGAACTATTAAATTGTGTACATGCCCTGCTGTTTTGGCTATTTAACCTTAATTAGCTACGATTAAACCATGTTATAGTTAATTTGACTTGTTAGATTAATAAAAAATGACATTTGCACGACTTGTCATATCCTCAAGATTTCTTTACACTTGCACACATATAACATTATAAATTGCCATTTGACCTTGATAAATTATGCAATAATGTATTCGGTAAATTATCGAAATAAATGACTAAATTACCCTATTTTGTTAAATACAATTGTTTCCATTTTTACTCGCGCATTTTATCTACCGTTACCGTTTTCCCTCGGCCTTCGAGCACTCGAGGCACGACGGACCCGTTTTTACACACTTTCCCTTGACTTGGACCACCTCTCCACCGGGAATACTCTCGACTGGACCAGGGACTCCTTGTCAAGACCTCCGTAAGTCTTCTTGGCTTTGGCGCACGTCCTTAGTCAACGAGCTGGTTGTACCTCAAAACCCGTTACACCTCAGGGATCAGTACGATCCAAGCCTTAGTGTTCCTTCTCGTCTTGAGTTCACACCGGACCACCTGACCCGTGTACACAGCACGGCTAAGGGGCGGTTGTGACTTCTACCAGACTGCCGGCACCCGACCTGGTGCTGTGCAACCGTTACTATCGTGTTTATCGTCGTTTTACGATTGTACCCCTCTCATCTACAGTCTCTTTACTCTCATCTGTTCACGTTTTCTCTACACTCTCATCTATCTCGTCTAGTACTCTCTTATCTCTTCTTGGTACTCTATTGGCCATTCGTGTGATTGTCTAAGATAAAAGAAATGACTAATGCCAGCGCAATAGGGCCCGATCAGGTCCTGGGAGGAGCGCCCGAAAAGTGCCAGTGCCCATGGGAGTTAAAATGATCATAGGATGTGTTACGGCATGCATCCAGCGCCAGTTTACTATCTAGATTAATCTATGACAATCAAAGTGCTATCTCTACAAGTGCAAGCGTGATCGTTACTAGTGCACCGTTGTGCAATTTACATGTTATATCGTTACATGGCCATTCTATTATCGTTCTCGTTGTACTATTTTCCCTGTGCCAGTTGCAATTGTTCTCTCGTTATCGTGACATGCTCTACATGACTCTACTATCTAGTTATCCTGCCATTAAGACATTAACTATTTAAAGCATGCTTGTGTTCATGAGATATTAAGTCCTACTGGGCGTTATTCGCTCATCCTGCGTATTTATTTAATGTTTCAGGTGAGTCGGATCATGACCACACTCACGAGGATGGGACGATGAGGAGACTCAGGAGTGACCATTCAGCAAACCGTGCTGTCTAGTAGTAGTCAGTTAGTATAGTTATGAGTTAGTGAGTCAGTTAGTCATAATGTAATAATTTGATTTTGAATAAAGTACTCTGGGCCCTAGTTTTGGCTCTGATACGTTGATGTAATGATGACTGGTGGATTATTAATGAAATTGGTGTTTATTTGGTATTATTCCATTGTGCAATGGTTTGCATTTATTTCTCGCTCTATACTATTTAATAACTGTAATCCCGCTCCGATATTCCGCGTCGGGGCGTTACAGTTTTGTGGTATCAGAGCCTAGGTTATTCTTAAGTATAGGATGATCTAGGTTTGACCTGACTTGACTTAGAGCCTAAATTCCATACCTATGTGAGATGGGTAGAACCGAGGGTAATGAGATAAAATGGATACACACACGCACAAACTAGTGCAAACTCAACGACTTACATTTAAATTCTCTTTTGAAGGAACTTAATCAATGGCAGCGGAGCGTGCTCAACTCCGTGACATGCAGCAGACTATCCAACAGCTTACCCAAGCTTTACTTCAGGCTGCTGGAGCCAACAACAACAACAATAACAACAACCGAGCAGCTGGAGATTTACATAGAAATTTTCGCAACCTGAATCCGCCTCGATTCAGTGGTACCACAGACCCTGATGAGGCCGAGAACTGGCTCAAGGAGATTGAGCGCATCTTCCGTGTCATGCAATGCGCGGATGGAGATAAGCTTTTACTTGCCACATTCCAGCTTGAAAGGGACGCCCGTGCGTGGTGGGAGTCCATTGAGGCCACACGGGAAGATGCTCAGTTTACGTGGAATGAGTTTAAGGAGCAATTCAACTCCAAATATTTTTCAGAAAGAGTTCAAGAAAGGAAAGCCGCCGAGTTCGCCGCTCTGAAACAGAGAAACCTGACGGTTGCTGAATATGAGGCACAGTTCTCTCGATTGGCTCGCTACGCCAATCATCTAGTTAGTACCCAGAGGATGAAGGCAAAGAGATTCCTCAACGGGCTTAGACCCGCATATATTACACAGCTGGCACCATTTGATATTCAGACCTACCCAGAGATGGTCAGGAGAGCACAATGCCTGGAAGATGCGACTGAACTCACTGAGCGCATCAAGGGTAGGATGTTCAGGAAAGAGCAAACTTCTGGAGCATCGAGCAAGCCTACTAACGGCAAGAAAAGGCCGTTAAGTATCACTGACGGGCCAAGCCAGGAGCGAAAGCCCAAAGTCCCCACTCCTACCAACAAGCCCAGATGCAATCATTGTGACAAGCTGGGTCATAAGACAGAAGAATGCTGGAGGAAGGCAGGTGCTTGCCTTCGCTGTGGAAGTCGTGATCACCGCATACAAGAATGCCCATTACTGAGGGAGAATGAGAAACGTCCTGCGGGACCAAAGAAGCCAGGCAGACTCCAAGCCCTGCAAGAGGTGGAGACCACCGAGGAAGGTGGAGTTGTAGAAGGTACCCTACCAGTCTTTTCTCAATCAGCATTTGTTTTGTTCGATACTGGCGCAACGCATTCGTTCATATCACAAGCATTTGCTGATACCCTAAATGAGAAACCTGCATCTATGACATTTGAATTATCTGTCACAACACCACTAGGAGAAAAGGCTCAATTAAATAAATATTTTCCATTAGCTGATGTTAAGGTTGGTGAACTTAACCTTAGAGCTGACTTGATCTGTATGCCCATGGAGGGCTATGATGTCATTTGGGAGCCGATTGGCTATCCACGTATGGGGCTATCGTGGATTGTAGAAGAGGGAAAATTTCTTTTAGTGAATTCCCTAAGCTAATCTTCACAGGACGTAGGCACAAGCGACACTTGTCCCTCGTCTCTGCTATAAAGGCACAGAACATGATAAGAAATGGTTGTGTGTCATTTCTCGCCGCAATTGTAGTTGAGAAGAAAGCAACTAAGATATCAGACATCCACATAGTGCAAGAATATCCAGACGTGTTTCCTGATGAGCTGCCAGACATTCCACCCGAGAGAGATGTAAATTTCTCAATTGATCTTGTACCTGGAGCTGCACCGGTTTCACGTCAACCCTACAGGATGTCCCCTGCTGAATTGAAAGAATTGAAAGAGCAACTGATGGAACTTCTAGAAAAAGGTTTTATTAGACCAAGTACTTCTCCTTGGGGAGCACCAGTGTTGTTCGTCAAGAAGAAGGACGGATCTATGAGGTTATGCATCGATTACAGGCAGTTGAACAATCTCACTATCAAGAACAAGTACCCCCTGCCGCGTGTCGATGAATTATTTGATCAAATATCAGGAGCTAAATATTTTTCTAAGATTGACCTTAGATCGGGATATCATCAGATGAGGATTCAAGATGCAGATATTTACAAGACAGCTTTCAGGAGCAGGTACGGTCATTATGAGTTTGTAGTCATGCCTTTTGGACTAACCAATGCTCCTGCAGCTTTTATGCAATTAATGAACAGCATCTACCGGCCCTACCTCGACAAGTTCGTCGTGGTATTCATTGATGATATTCTCATATACTCCAAGACCAAAGAAGAGCACGAGGAGCATCTGAGGATCGCTCTGCAAATCTTGCGAGACAATCAACTCTACGCCAAATTGAGCAAGTGTGAATTCTGGCTCGAGGAGGTGTCGTTCCTAGGCCATGTCATTTCCAAGGATGGTATCGCGGTCGACCCTTCCAAGGTAGAAGCCGTGCTCAACTGGGAAAGGCCGACCAATGTCACAGAAATCAGGAGCTTTCTTGGACTGGCTGGATATTACAGACGGTTCATAAAAGACTTCTCCAAGATAGCTGTACCTCTTACGCGTCTTACGCGGAAGGAGAACCCATATGTCTGGAGCAAGGAATGCGAGAAGAGCTTTCAGACACTCAAGCAATTGTTGACATCTGCACCTGTCCTCGCATTACCAGTCGAAGGCGCAGGATTCTCAGTCTACACTGATGCATCTGGAATCGGTCTAGGCTGCGTATTAATGCAGAATGAGAAAGTGATAGCCTATTCATCAAGGCAATTGAAGCAACATGAGGTTAACTATCCTGTCCATGACTTAGAGCTAGCTGCTGTGGTATTTGCACTCAAGATCTGGAGGCATTACCTATACGGGGAACAATTCATTGTTTACTCCGACCACAAGAGTTTGAAGTACTTATTTTCTCAGAAGGAGCTCAACATGCGACAACGAAGATGGCTGGAGTACTTGAAGGATTTTGATTTCAATATTCAATACCATCCAGGTAAAGGTAATGCAGTAGCTGATGCACTTAGCAGAAACCAGTAGCTTCGATATCTTGTCTAGTCATGGGCGAGATGCAATTGTTAGAGCAATTCGCCAGTCTAGATCTGAATATTGAAAAGAGAAGTGATAAGATGTTAGTGGCTAACCTTAAGGCTCAACCCGACATCTTTGTCAAGATCAGAGAGCAACAGGCTAATGATCCGTTTCTAATCAGAGTAAGGGAGACCATAGCTGACAAGCCAGACTTCTCCATCGCTGAAGATGGAAGAATATTATTCCAAGCCAGGACATGTGTGCCTGACAATGAAGAGCTGAAAAGGAAACTGATGGACGAAGCCCACAAGACCAAGTACACAATACATCCAGGTGCAACCAAGATGTACCAAGACATGAAGAGGTCATTTTGGTGGCCAAACATGAAGCGTGAGGTAGCTGAGCATGCCGCGCACTGCCTCACTTGTCAACAGGTAAAAGCAGAACACCGGCGTCCTGCGGGTGTACTTAGGCCCCTGGACATACCTGAATGGAAGTGGGAAAGCATCGGTATGGATTTCATCATGGGTTTACCCCGAACTCGTGGTGGACTTGATACTATCTGGGTCATAGTGGACCGATTGACCAAGTCCGCACATTTTCTAGCAATTAAAAGCACTTGGAGTGTTGATGTGCTTGCAGCGTTATATGTAAAAGAGATAGTCAGACTACATGGAGTTCCAGTATCCATTGTCTCAGATCGTGACCCTAGGTTCACTTCTAGATTCTGGAAGGGACTCCAAACTGCCTTAGGCACTAAACTCAATTTTAGTACTGCTTTCCACCCACAGACGGATGGACAGACAGAAAGGACCAACCAGATAGTGGAGGACATGCTACGTGCCTGCACTATAGATTTTGAAGGTTATTGGAATGAACAACTATCACTAATAGAATTCGCCTACAACAACAGTTATCAGGCCAGCATTAAGATGGCACCATTCGAAGCTCTGTATGGCAGAAGCTGTAGATCGCCAGTGTGCTGGAATGAAGTAGGTGAGCAGCAATGGCTGGGACCAGACATGGTACAAAATACTAGCAGAGACATACAAATTATCAGAGACAGAATTAAGGTAGCTCAGTCCAGGCAGAAGAGCTATGCTGATAAAAGAAGAAGGGACTTAGAATTTCAGACTGGAGACCATGTGATGCTCAAAGTATCCCCGACCCGAGGATTTCAACGGTTTGGGATGAAAGGCAAGCTAAGACCAAGATTCATAGGTCCATTTGAGGTATTAGATAGAGTTGGCGAGGTGGCGTACCGACTAGCACTACCTCCCCAGTTCTCGACAGTACACAATGTTTTCCATGTATCCATGCTGAGGAAATACGTATATGATCCGTCACACGTAATCAGCTATGATGACATTATTCTGAAAGGATATGACCTATGAAGAAAGGCCAGTAAAAATTTTGGACAAGAAGATGCAACAGCTTCGGAATCGGTCTATACCCGTGGTGAAGGTATTATGGAGAAACCATGAAGTCGAAGAGGCCACGTGGGAGCCCGAGCATTATTGCGACGGAATTATCCGGAGTTATTCAGTAAGTCATTCTTCCTCTTACGATTATATGAATTTGGGGACCAAATTCTTTTTAAGAGGGGGAGGATGTAGCACCCTTGATTTTTAAAATCAAGAAAAATGAAAATTTATTATTTAATAAATGAGATAAATCGATTTAATTATAATAAAGGGAGAATACAAGGAATAAAAGGGAATTAATGCAATACCCATTAAGCTAAATTATTAGTGGGTTACTCTAATAACCCAAACCCAATGAAATGGGCCCAAATAAGGTTAGCCCATCATGGAATGAGAGGTAAATAGGTGAAATTCGTACCTAATTAATTAAATAAATAGGAAAGGGTTAAGATAAATGCTAAATAACTTATATATATCTTAAATAAGAGTCCTTACACCACCCTAACCCTTTGGCCACGAAATTAGCTCTCTCCCTAGCCATATTAGGTGGATAAATAAGAGAAAGTGAGAGATAAAGAAGGAAATTTAGAATTTAATGGAAAGGAGGACTCTTATAATGACTAGGACTCCTATAGATGGACATATACATCAAAAAACTCATCTTTAGCAGCCCATTTTCGTGGCTAGAGCTCTGGAGAAAGAGGAGAAGGGCTGGAGACAAAGGAGCAAGGAGGAGGAGGCTAGAACAAGAAGGGTTTTCAGATTTTTCGTCATCTAAGCTAGGGTTTTCTTGGACTCGACAAAAGGTAGGCAATCTCTCAAGCAAAAATCATGAAATAATTACCCTAGGTAGCCTTCATGTACCTCTTCAAAACCCTATGGTTTCGTGGTATTTCGTTCACCCATTTGGGCGAATTAAATTCATGAAATCCTGCTATCACCATGAACCCTAATCTCATGTTTTCTCTAATTCCCGATGTGTACATGCTCTCATGCCATGATAAAATTTTCAGATATACTACATCACACTAGCTTTCAAACGCCCTTGGTCTTGCTTGATTTCGATCTCCCATTAGGGAGAATTAAATCTTTGAATATCTGTCAGATCTGTGCACTCAACTCTTCTTGTTTCCTTTTTAACCTCGTGTAAACTTGACATAATTCTATGATAAAATTATCATAAATACTAATACATGTTAGCTTTCAAACTCCACTGGTTTCAGAATTTTTCATCATGTATACATCTCTAATTAATTCATTGAACTCTGACTGCGCCTGTTTAGGTCACCGAAAAGTAACCTAATCAATGCATATCTAAACCTTGTCTATTTTCAAATTAATCGTGCATGTTGATAGATATACATGTCTACTTTCGTTTAAAACTGGTTTCATGCTTTTTGGATCACCGTGCTATTTTACATGTAATTTAGAACATCCCTGTATCACAGGGGACTCGCCCTGGGAAAAAGGGAAAAAGGGCAAACCCACATGTTATCGCGACGGTGCGATCCGCCGCGTTAACAGTGGGGTCGCGTCAGCCGATGGCGTCGCGTCAAGAACACGACGGCATGAGCCGCCGCGTTTCACCCCGGTCCGAGCCAGGCCGGCCAAAACCCCGTGTCGCGTCCGACCGCCCTGTCGCGACTTGAATCGCGACGGGTAGGTCCGTCGCGTTTCAAAGATTTCGGCCAGAACTATTAAATTGTGTACATGCCCTGCTGTTTTGGCTATTTAACCCTTAATTAGCTACGATTAAACCATGTTATAGTTAATTTGACTTGTTAGATTAATAAAAAATGACATTTGCACGACTTGTCATATCCTCAAGATTTCTTTACACTTGCACACATATAACATTATAAATTGCCATTTGACCTTGATAAATTATGCAATAATGTATTCGGTAAATTATCGAAATAAATGACTAAATTACCCTATTTTGTTAAATACAATTGTTTCTATTTTTACTCGCGCATTTTATCTACCGTTACCGTTTTCCCTCGGCCTTCGAGCACTCGAGGCACGACGGACCCGTTTTTACACACTTTCCCTTGACTTGGACCACCTCTCCACCGAGAATACTCTCGACTGGACTAGGGACTCCTTGTCAAGACCTCCGTAAGTCTTCTTGGCTTTGGCGCACGTCCTTAGTCAACGAGCTGGTTGTACCTCAAACCCGTTACACCTCAGGGATCAGTACGATCCAAGCCTTAGTGTTCCTTCTCGTCTTGAGTTCACATCGGACCACCTGACCCGTGTACACAGCACGGCTAAGGGGCGGTTGTGACTTCTACCAGACTGCCGGCACCCGACCTGGTGCTGTGCAACCGTTACTATCGTGTTTATCGTCGTTTTACGATTATACCCCTCTCATCTACAGTCTCTTTACTCTCATCTGTTCACGTTTTCTCTACACTCTCATCTATCTCGTCTAGTGCTCTCTTATCTCTTCTTGGTACTCTATTGGCCATTCGTGTGATTGTCTAAGATAAAAGAAATGACTAATGCCAGCGCAATAGGGCCCGATCAGGTCCTGGGAGGAGCGCCCGAAAAGTGCTAGTGCCCATGGGAGTTAAAATGATCATAGGATGTGTTACGGCATGCATCCAGCGCCAGTTTACTATCTAGATTAATCTATGACAATCAAAAGTGCTATCTCTACAAGTGCAAGCGTGATCGTTACTAGTGCACCGTTGTGCAATTTACATGTTATATCGTTACATGGCCATTCTATTATCGTTCTCGTTGTACTATTTTCCCTGTGTCAGTTGCAATTGTTCTCTCGTTATCGTGACATGCTCTACATGACTCTACTATCTAGTTATCCTGCCATTAAGACATTAACTATTTAAAGCATGCTTGTGTTCATGAGATATTAAGTCCTACTGGGCGTTATTCGCTCATCCTACGTATTTATTTAATGTGTTTCAGGTGAGTCGGATCATGACCACACTCACGAGGATGGGACCGATGAGGAGACTCAGGAGTGACCATTCAGCAAACCGTGCTGTCTAGTAGTAGTCAGTTAGTATAGTTATGAGTTAGTGAGTCAGTTAGTCATAATGTAATAATTTGATTTTGAATAAAGTACTCTGGGCCCTAGTTTTGGCTCTGATACGTTGATGTAATGATGACTGGTGGATTATTAATGAAATTGGTGTTTATTTGGTATTATTCCATTGTGCAATGGTTTGCATTTATTTCTCGCTCTATACTATTTAATAACTGTAATCCCACTCCGATATTCCGCATCGGGGCGTTACAGTTCCCTTGCACTTGTTCTGTTCGAATCGGGATTCGTCGGTTATTTAAAAGGGTTTGCAATTACCGTGCAGGTTGAGGGAACTGGAAGAAGTTCCGACCAGGGGTGTGTGTAGAACACCTTTTCACTTGGAGGTATCGCCTCGTCTTCTTGAGCTGAAAAGCTTTGAATGAGGATGTTTCAGATACATTCTCAAGCCAACCAGAAGAACGGGAAGAAGAGAAGTAGGATGTCGAGCAGGAAGCTTTTATAGGTAGCAAGCCTTCAAGTTAGATACATGCCAGGTCTTGGGTATGGCTTCGCTACTAAGAGTAGTAAGCTTATAGGAGCCTTTCCTGAGAACCTGAGTGACCTGATAAGGTCCTTCCCACTTGGGGGCGAGTTTGTCGACTGTTCTTCGGGGATCTGATGCCGAGCAACGGCGGAGGACTAGATCTCCTTCGAAGAAGCACCGCTCCTGAACTCAGGAATTATAATATTGTGCGAGTCGTTGTTGATAGAAGACTAGTCTAATGCTGGCATCGCCTTGGCGTTCGCTGAGTATGTCTAGATTCTCCCTAAGCGCTTGGTTGTTGGCGGCTTCGTCGAAGTGAGTGGTTTGGATGGTGGGAAGAGCTACTTCCAAGGGCACGACCGCTTCAGCGCCGTAGGCCAGATGGAAGGGAGTCTCTCCAGTAGCCACCTGAGCAGTCGTCCGGTGACACCACAGCACATTGGGGAGCTCTTCAATCCACGAACCTCCCGCAGCTTCAACCCTTGTGCGTATCCCATGCAGTAACGTTCGGTTGACATTTTCAACCAAACCATTTGCTTGGGAATGTGCCACTGAGGTGAAGTGGTTGTAGATACCGAGCTCAGAGCACTTCTGTTTGAAGAACATGCTGTCAAACTGCTTCCCGTTGTCGAAAGTGATCACCCTTGGGACGCCAAACCGGCAGAGGATGTTCTTCCACACGAACTTCCATGCGGCTTGGTCGGTGATAGCGACAATGGGCTCTACATCGATCCATTTGGTGAAGTAGTCGATGGCCACGAACAAAAACTTCTTTCGCCCTTGAGCCTCTGGGAACATACCCAGGATGTCAATCCCCCATCTGGAGAAAGGGCGTAGTTCGAACATGGTGTGAAGTTGATCGGCTAGCTGTTTAATGAGCTGCCCAAACTTCTGGCACTCTGGACACCTTTTGACGAAGGACATGCAGCCCTTGTGCAGAGAAGGCCACCAAAATCCTGCTCGAATAATGCTACGTGCTAGTGTTCTGCCCCTCAAGTGGCTCCCGCACAGTCCTTCGTGAACCTCCTCAATAGTCGATGTTGCCTCAGTGGGACTGAGGCACCGCAGAAGAGGTCTCGAGAGGGATCGCCGGTACAGTTGGCCTTCTATGAGGGTGAACCTCTGGGAGCGTAACCTTGTTGGCCCTTTTGGTACGGCAGCAAGCCAACCTAGAGGGGGGGGGGTGAATAGGTTTTTCTGAAATCTGAAATAGAATCTTAAACACAGAAAATAACACTTGAAAGCTTGGTTAGTTCAGTGTGATAGAGAGTGCAGTGCGGAAGCAAATAAACAATCACACAAGGACACAGGAGATTTATCCTGGTTCGGCCCTTCCCACATGGAAGTCCTACGTCCAGTCCCCAAGCAAACTCTTGGGATTTCACTAACCAAGGGTACAGTCCCCCTTATGGACCTTACAACACCCTGGATCCCCCACCAGGTCTTCTTCTCTTTCCCGGGCAAGAAGGCAGCCCACTTCTCTTACAGGTAAAGAAGCCAACCTCCTGGAACAAACCCCAGTGCGGTTCTGCTAGACACAAACCCCTAGCTGGGTTGACAACTGGTACAAACCCCAGTTAGGTTCTGCTAGACACCAACCCCTAGCTGGGTTAACAACTGGTACAAATCCCAGTTAGGTTCTGCTAGACACCAACCCCTAGCTGGGTTAACAACTGTATACAGTCCTACAGCTGGACACAGATCTTTCTTAGAAAGATCAGACTGAGAGACCTTACAAGATGAACACTCATGTAAAGCTCACAGTCCCAAACTCTCCCCAGATATACAATAAGCTCGGAGAGAAACAGAAGAGAGAAAAGAAGGCTCGAATGCTTGAAAGCTTGGAAGCTTGAGAGCTTGAAATGCTTTGAATGCTTCTTCTTGGCTCAGGCTCTTTCTCTCTTTCCTTGAGTGTATGTGGCGTGAAGGTGCTTCTCACAGATGTACACTCCTTCAAAGATATTCAAGAAAAGGCTCTTGTGTTCTTCAGCAATGCTCCATCTTTTATATTGAGCAGCTTTAGAATAGATCCGTTGAAGAGATCCGTTGGAGTTCTAGCCGTTGCTCATCTCTTCTTCATTTGTCTTAATCAGACTCCGATGGTCTTCGATGTCTGTGAGCATAGAAGAGAGTGTTAGCATAAAAGAGTGTTTATGATAAACGATGCATGGTACTGTGCTTCTGCTAACATACTGAAAATAGTAGGTCATATCTTTTTGACAAGATTCTGAAATATGCATGCAGCTTTTTGTCAGAAGATATTTGACTTTTTATTTAAGCGCCAAGCATATTTGAAATATAAAGGCAATCTGTGTTTCAACAGAATCCATGAAGAAATCGTTATGAGCATGACTTATGAAATCGTTATGGGAACGATTTCTTAACAAATCGTTATGGGAACGATTTCTTACCAAATCACTGCGCTCAAAGAAGAAATCGTTATGGCATCGACTTCTTAACAAAACGTTATGGCTTCTAAAGAAATCGTTGCGAATACTTATGAAATCGTTATGGCATCGACTTCTTGCGCTTTACAGAAGAAATCGTTATGGCATCGATTTCTTAACAAATCGTTGCGGCGCTTGATACTTTGGCACTTTAAACAGAAATCGATGTATATTGATTAAACATCGATTTTATCATTTTAGTGCGCCAAATATTGCATCAATGAAAGACTTAGCTTTTTCTATGAGATTGATGCGACACAGATGAAACAAAATATTCAATTTAAGTTACATCATAAATTTTATTATCACCAAAATACAAGAACAAATAGAGAGTGGTTCAACAATCTCCCCCTTTTTGGTGATGACAAAATTTATGTGAATTTTCTGATAAAAATGTATATAGCATAGAGGTTAGCATAGAGGTTTCAGAAAATTCATACAAACTCTCCCCCTTTTTGTCACTAACCAAAAAGGATGGATCTTACCAGGATTTTCTCTCCCCCTTTTTGAGAGAATTTCTTACCATTGAGGGGTTCAACAATTTTGATATTTGAACTTACTCCCCCTTAATCTTTGCTCCCCCTGAGCATGAGACTCCCTCTTAATGTGAGGCAAGTCTGATCTTGTTGCTCTTGACCTTTGACATGTTGTTTGTCAAGTCTTCAAGATTTTTATCTGCATACATCTTAACAGAAAACTTGCAAACACTGTTAGTAGCATTGTAGCTTACTGAATATAACAAACATAAATGTACATTTAAAAATACAAAACTAAAACTAAAGGATGACTACTTCCTCTTCAGATTAGAATGAAGTGAAGAGTTGGTAGTCACCAATCGGATGTTTTTGAGCATCCTCTAACCATACCCATTTGAATGCCTTTTCCTTTTGTTCATCAAGAGTAGATAGGCATTTTCTTCTTTAATGTTGAAGCTACCTGAGAAGTTGTTTACAGAAGATGTCTCCTGAGAAGTTACTTGGATTTTATGAGCCTTATCCTCAGCGTTTTCATCATCAGAAGCTTCTTCAGCGCTTATTTCTTTAGAGATATCCTTTTTGAAAAAGATATGAGGCTTCCCCACAATCTGAGGTTCCTCCTTTATTTCTTCTTCTTCATGTGGAAGGATAACTTCCTGAGGTGCTTCCTGTTGCTCCCCTTGAGTGGCGACAGTTAGAGATGATGGAGTTATAGCTTCCTGTCTTGTTTCTTTAAACACTTGAGCATCAGTAGGTATTTCATCCGTAGTGGGTATTTCTTCATATGTGAGCTTCAATTTGTCCCACATATCTTTAGCAGATATACATGCGGATATTTTACTAAATTCCTTTTTAGATAAAGCACAACATAAATAATTTTAGCTTTAAAGTTTAGTGATAACTTTATCTTATCCGCTGCTGTGATAGTAGTAGTGTTTTCAGCAGGGATAAAAACAAAATCACCTACCTCAATTACCTGCCACAGATCAAAGTCTGTGCCTCGAATGAAGCATTCCATCCTTATCTTCCAGTGTTGATAATCTTCTCCATCAAAGAATGGAGGTCTGGTGACTGATTGTCCTTCAGCATATCCTTGAGCTGCCATGGATCTTTACTCTAAGATCGTTGGATCTTCTTTGAAAGTTCAGAGACCCGCTCTGATACCACTTGTTGGCCCTTTTGGTACGGCAGCAAGCCAACCTAGAGGGGGGGGTGAATAGGTTTTTCTGAAATCTGAAATAGAATCTTAAACACAGAAAATAACACTTGAAAGCTTGGTTAGTTCAGTGTGATAGAGAGTGCAGTGCGGAAGCAAATAAACAATCACACAAGGACACAGGAGATTTATCCTGGTTCGGCCCTTCCCACATGGAAGTCCTACGTCCAGTCCCCAAGCAAACTCTTGGGATTTCACTAACCAAGGGTACAGTCCCCCTTATGGACCTTACAACACCCTGGATCCCCCACCAGGTCTTCTTCTCTTTCCCGGGCAAGAAGGCAGCCCACTTCTCTTACAGGTAAAGAAGCCAACCTCCTGGAACAAACCCCAGTGCGGTTCTGCTAGACACAAACCCCTAGCTGGGTTGACAACTGGTACAAACCCCAGTTAGGTTCTGCTAGACACCAACCCCTAGCTGGGTTAACAACTGGTACAAACCCCAGTTAGGTTCTGCTAGACACCAACCCCTAGCTGGGTTAACAACTGTATACAGTCCTACAGCTGGACACAGATCTTTCTTAGAAAGATCAGACTGAGAGACCTTACAAGATGAACACTCATGTAAAGCTCACAGTCCCAAACTCTCCCCAGATATACAATAAGCTCGGAGAGAAACAGAAGAGAGAAAAGAAGGCTCGAATGCTTGAAAGCTTGGAAGCTTGAGAGCTTGAAATGCTTTGAATGCTTCTTCTTGGCTCAGGCTCTTTCTCTCTTTCCTTGAGTGTATGTGGCGTGAAGGTGCTTCTCACAGATGTACACTCCTTCAAAGATATTCAAGAAAAGGCTCTTGTGTTCTTCAGCAATGCTCCATCTTTTATATTGAGCAGCTTTAGAATAGATCCGTTGAAGAGATCCGTTGGAGTTCTAGCCGTTGCTCATCTCTTCTTCATTTGTCTTAATCAGACTCCGATGGTCTTCGATGTCTGTGAGCATAGAAGAGAGTGTTAGCATAAAAGAGTGTTTATGATAAACGATGCATGGTACTGTGCTTCTGCTAACATACTGAAAATAGTAGGTCATATCTTTTTGACAAGATTCTGAAATATGCATGCAGCTTTTTGTCAGAAGATATTTGACTTTTTATTTAAGCGCCAAGCATATTTGAAATATAAAGGCAATCTGTGTTTCAACAGAATCCATGAAGAAATCGTTATGAGCATGACTTATGAAATCGTTATGGGAACGATTTCTTAACAAATCGTTATGGGAACGATTTCTTATCAAATCACTGCGCTCAAAGAAGAAATCGTTATGGCATCGACTTCTTAACAAAACGTTATGGCTTCTAAAGAAATCGTTGCGAATACTTATGAAATCGTTATGGCATCGACTTCTTGCGCTTTACAGAAGAAATCGTTATGGCATCGATTTCTTAACAAATCGTTGCGGCGCTTGATACTTTGGCACTTTAAACAGAAATCGATGTATATTGATTAAACATCGATTTTATCATTTTAGTGCGCCAAATATTGCATCAATGAAAGACTTAGCTTTTTCTATGAGATTGATGCGACACAGATGAAACAAAATATTCAATTTAAGTTACATCATAAATTTTATTATCACCAAAATACAAGAACAAATAGAGAGTGGTTCAACAAACCTGATCTTGCGGGCTTCGCCTTGATCAGACGGAAGCTCACTTCGAAGCAGATAGGCCATGAGGGGGTCTATCCAGCTCAGAGCTGGAGGGCCAGCCTCGATGGTGGCTACATCTACCTCAATGCTCGGCGAGACGAGCTCTTCTATGAATATGGAACGAGAAGGGGAGATGTCACCTGAAGATGCCAGCTTGGCAAGTTCATCAGCTCGCGCGTTCTGCTTCCGTGGGACATGTATGACTTCGAAGTAGAGGAGATCCTCTGCTCGGCTCTTGACCTGCTGAAGGTATTGCGCCATGCGGGGCTCCCTTACTTCGAAGTGTCCACTCACCTGACTGGCGACCAATTGCGAGTCACTGAAGACCCGTAGTCGAAGTGCTCCAAGGTGCCTAGCCATTCGGATTCCAAACAGTAGTGCTTCATATTTGGCAACATTGTTAGAGGTGAAAAAACGGAACCTCAGGGCGTACTGGAACTCTAAATCTTCTGGGGAGGTGAGAACCAAGCCTGCTCCACTCCTCGTGACACAAGAGGATCCGTCCACATAGAGCTCCCATGGGGGCTCGTCAGCCAATGGAGGGTCCTGCTCGGCCGGAAGGGTACATTCCGCGACGAAATCTGCCAACGCTTGCGCCTTGATAGCCATCCTTGGACGGTAGCTAATGTCGAACTCTCCGGAAGCCTCTGGCCGCTGAAGGATAAGCCTCAATGGCTGGTCGGTAAGGACCATAATTGAGTAGGCTTGGAAGTAGGGCCTAAACTTCCGTGCGGCTGTAACAAGTGCCAGGGCGAGCTTCTCTGCTCCAGGGTACCTTCTTTCAGCCTCCTGAAGGACCCTGCTGATGTAGTAGACTGGATGTTGTGTTGCCGCCTCTTCTCAGATCAAAACTGCACTAATGGAGTGTTCAGTGACAGAAAGGTACACGAACAACGGTTCTTCGAGCACAGGCTTCGAGATTATAGGCGGGGCTACCAGGTACGCCTTCAGCTCGATGAAGGAAGCTTCATAGTCTTCAGTCCACCGTACATGCCCCCTTTCTGTGAGGAGCCTTTAGGGCCTCGCAGCAACTTGAAGAAGTTGAACCTCCTCTCCGCTGCTCGGGACATGAACCAGTTCAGTGCAGCGAGACTTCCAGTGAGGCGTTGGACGTCGCACCGTCTTGGGACTGCCCATCTCAAGTATGGCTTGGATCTTCTCAGGATTGGCCTCTATTCCTCTGTTTGAGACGAGGAAGCCGAGGAACTTACCTGAGCGAACTCCAAACGCACACTTGGCTGGGTTGAGCTTCATATTACACATTCGAAGAGTTGTGAAGGTCTCTTCGAGATCGGAGATGTGGTCGGCGCTCGGGAGCGTCTTGACCAGCATGTCATCAATGTAGACCTCCATGTTTCGCCCAATCTGTGGCTCGAACATCTTGTTGACCAGTTGCTGGTATGTTGTGCCAGCGTTCTTCAGACCAAAGGGCATCCTTGTGAAATAGTACAAGCCCAGGTCAGTGACGAATGTGGTGGCGTCCTGGTCTGGAGGATGCATGCTGATCTGATGATAACCAGAGTATGCGTCCAAAAAGCTGAGAAGCTCGTGTCCAGATGTGGCGTCCACTATCTGGTCGATGTGCGGCAGAGGAAAGTTGTCCTTGGGCATGGCTTTGTTGAGATCTTTGTAGTCCACGCACACGCGCCATTTGCCATTGGCTTTGCACATGAGGACTACATTGGAGATCCACCTCGGGTATTGGGCTTCCCGGAGGAGCCCAATAGCTCAGCTGTTGACAATGTGATCTTGGATCACGGCCTGCCGTTCATGGTTGACGGGTCGCCTTCTTTGCTAGACCGGAGACACCTTCGGGTCCAGACGAAGGCAAAGCACCATCACCTCTGGGGGTATGTCGGACAGCTCGTCATCTGACCACGCGAACACTTCTAAATTGGCTAGCAGGAACACCTTGTAGCGTTGATGTTCGGCTTCCGGCAATAGCGCGCCAATATAAAGGACGTGTTTAGGGTCGTCATCCACCCGAATAGAAAGTAGGTCTTCGGCAGGTGTGCCTCTGCTAGTGGAAGGCTGATCGGTGGGTGGGACAGTAATTGCTGGTGCTGTCTGTTTGTCTCTCAAAGAGAGGACATAGCACCACCGGGACTCACGCTGACCCCCGAGCACCTCGCCGATCCCGCATGAAGTGGGAAACTTCATCTTTTGATGGAGGGATGAAGGAACAGCCTTGATTCGACTGATGAGGCCCCTACCAAGGATGGCGTTGTAGCTAGGCATGCTTCGAATAACCAAGAAATTCGCCATCTTGGTCACGCTCCTCGGAGCCATCCCAAGGGTAATTGGGAGGCGCACTCACCCCATGGGTTGAATCGAAACCCCTGAGAAGCCGAACAGAGGTGATTCTACCGGGGTGCATTGGTTAGTTTTTAGACCCATAAGCAAGAAATAATCGTAAGCCAATACATCAGGGCACTTCCATTATCCACCAGAATCCGGCGCACGGTACAGTTGTTGATGGTGGCCGAAACGACCGACGCATCAGTGTGTGGAGTAGAGACTCCTACAAGATCTTCGTTTGAGAAGGTTATAACCTCCTCGGACCGTGCGCAGGAAGGATTAGGGGGATAGGGACCCGGGAGAGGCACTGGGGGCCTGTCCACGATGTGCACCCACTAAGCATAGTCGTGTCGGCTTTGATTGCTTTCTCCACCTACGCCGAAGCCTCCCGCGATCACATTGATCTCTTGTCCATTGGGCTCGTTGTTGATGGGCTGCTCGGGAGTCCGCTCTCGGCGCCTTTGGCGGTCTTCATTGCGGCACACATACTGCAAAGGTAGCCGCGTTTAATCAAGGACTCGATCTCGTCCTTGAGCTGGCGGCACTCGGAGGTGTCGTGGCCGTGGTCGCAGTGGAAGCGACAGTACTTGTCCTGATTACACCTGCGGGGATTAGAGCGCATCCTTGGCGGCCACCAAACATACGGTTCATCCCGAATTTCAGCCAGGATCTGCTCAGGGGCGACCGTCAAGGGAGTGTAGTCGGTGAAGGGGCGTGATCGGCGCGGCGAATCTCCGTTGCGCCGGCCTTTCTTCCTGTTATAGTCAGAACCATTGTTGGAAGACCTCTTCTTGTATGATTGCTCTCCCTGCTCTGCTCGACTGGCTGCTAGGCTCTCCTCGCATGCGGTGTGGCGTTGTGTAGTAGAGAGCAGCTTAGCAAGGGTGGATGGCTGTTGCACCCCCAACGTCCTTTACAAGAAGCCATCTCGCGTGCCCCTGGATGAGGGCACTAGTGGCCAAAGGAACGTCCAGGCGGGGGATGCGGAGCGCTTTGGTCTGGAACCTCTTGACGTAGTCCCAGAGCGCCTCGCCTTTCTTCTGTCGAACTGATAGAAGAGATGTCGCTGTGCACAGCTGAGACCTTCCACCTAAGAAGTTGTCCTAGAAGGACTTCTTCAATTGGTGGAAGGAAGAGATGGAACCCGTAGGGAGGGCTTCAAAGCATGCCCGCGCGGTCTCCTTCAGGGTGGCTAGAAAGGCCCGGCATTTGGCCGCGTCTGATGCTCCGTGGAACACTATGTGTGACTCAAAGCCATGGATATGATTCGCTGGGTCGGTGGTGCCATCGTAGGGTGCAATGGTGGGCAGAGGGAGCTTGGGGGAGACCCGAGCTTTTAGGATCTCCATCGTGAACGGGGAGCAGAAGTCCAGTCTTCTTCCCCGGAGTCTTGCCCTCTGCCCGCTGGACCATCGCATCAACGTGGCGCTCGAGGTCGATGACGTGACGGAGGCATCTGGCCAACTCTTGGTCGGAGTGGGCGGATTCCTCACGTCGGGACCTGTGGGAGTTAGCCCCAATGACGGAACGTGGGGCAGGCGGGACCACCGCGGAATGGCGATGTGAATTATCTTGCCGCTCCGGTGTCTGACGCGCCGAAGGTGCCCGGCGCGATCGCCGGGGGGATTCTGCATGCTGGTCCTGCGGTGCCAGAGGGGTGCGGGACCATCGACGAGATGATTCCGCCTGCCGCTCCGACAACGGAGGGATCACCAAGGCCGGTTTCCTGGCTAATTGGGCTTCCTGGCAGACCCCTGCTAGGTGCTGCATTTGTCCCCAGAGTTCCGCCACCTCCTGGGCAGTTGCATGCGTGGCAGCGGTAGGCACCCCACCGGCGGGGGTGATGACGACGTCGACAGGGGGGACTTGCTCACGGGAGTCCGCGTACGATTGTCGCGACCTCGTTGCCCTGCTATTGATGTTCTTGTAGGAGAAACGTCCGCGATCCATGGCTAAAGCTGTTCCCACAGACGGCGCCAAATGTGGTGGTGTGTTCCTGTTTGGGCCTGAACCAAACGGGCCTCTACTGAGAAGAGGGAAGACGGTCGCCGGTAGTGGACGAAGGCCTGCAAAACTAGAACGGGATCAGGGGGGCCCAGTTGAAGAACCGGGGAGAACCCTCCGATGCCTAAGTTAGTGAACTGTAGAGAGGCTTGAGGAAGGAAGGTTTCAGTAGTATGTTGTGCTGTGCGCAAGGGTGCGTACCTTGGCATGGAAGTTGCAGGTACTTTTTATAGGCCCCAGCCCTGGGGGAGATGAATATGTTGACCTTTAATGGACCCTCGAAAGGATGCGCTGGTTGGCGCCTTTAACGGAGGGTTATACGTTGAGGCGTTCGTTGAGGACCTTTGCAGTTAAGGTTCCTTAGAACGTGGGGCGCGTGCCATGCAACCGTTGTAACCGTCGCAAAGAGACGAAGAGCTGCTTGGAGGCTCCTAGGCAGAGGATACCGAGCAGGTAGCATGTTCGATAGGCTGGACCTGGTGTTCAGTGACTGCTCTTGTTCACCAGCCGAACTGGCTACTCGGCGCCTAGAACGTGGGCACTGCTGCTGCCAGCGGGTCCAGGGCATGCTTCCTGCAAGGCTTGTTCGGTAGATAGGACATGAACCGAACAGGATGAGGGGTGCCTGGAGAGCCCCTAGGATCCTGGGGGCTCTTAGATGCAGAGACCGTATTCAGGATCTTTAACCTTCTCCCGAAGACACGTGTCGTGTTACTTGAGAGCCACGCCTGCCTGCAGGATAGTAATGGGCCATGATGGGCTTAGGTGGCTAGAAATAACCACCACAGTATTATATTAGAGTTTCTAATCTAAATATATTTACATAATAAAATTTTTGATGACAATGTAAATGTAAGATAATTTTCACCTAATTAAATTTTTAACACACACACCCACAAACACACACACACACACACATATATATATATATATATATGTATATATATATATATATATATATATATATATATATATATATATATATATATATATATAATACGATCCTAGATAAAGAGGGAACACTATTTATTCACACTATACGTTCTTACAACTATGTCGTCCATCTTCTTCGATTAGAGGTCGGACAAAATTAAACCGGTACCTCTGCCCCCTTGTGCCTGGCGCCTGAAAAAAGTAAGGGGATGTTAATAATTACTCTTCATCAAGCTCAAGTGAAAGTATAAACTTACGGGGAAGCTCGCAAACGAGAGGCCATCGATTCATGGTGGGTGTGAAGAAAGTTGAGTGGTGACAATGATAACCACTGTAGTGTGTTTCTACTTTCCTACGACATGATGCAAGTCGTGACGTCATTAATAGCCATTTCAATATACCTTACGGACAGAAGAATGATGTATAACTAGGCTGAATGATGAGAACGACAGGGGAACCTAGGTGGGATTGAAGATAGAAGTTTATCAAGACACGGAGTCAAAGATGGAGGGGGAAAAGATTATATGAAATTTGGGGGGGTTCTCGAGGCCTTTGTTTCTCATACAAGTGGGGAGGATAAGTTATGTATAAGAGACTGGCCGCCCCGGTATCATGAGCTTAGCTTTGTGGCACCTTGGCCAAAGTTGAGAGTGGCTAAATTGAGGGAAGCAAGTTCCTAAATATGAACACCACATGTATGGTAAGAGTTCGTCCACTGACCAATGGGACTCTCTTTTATAAGGTGCATGTCGTGAGTACGAGTATGATCAAAAGGTGTTATGGGTACTACTAAGTTAATGTAGTTTTTTTAAAAAAGAAAATCGGATATATATATTTTTTCAATAAAGGTCTAAGAGGGCCGATTTATTATATATATGAGAAGTAACTTTAAAATCAGAGTGAGTAACCAACTACATGTTCCAAGAAAATTTAGAGCTAGCTAGAACTCCATAAAAGTTCTATCCCAAGAGTGAGTATGACGAAGGACTGCTCGGGATCGTAATCCTGATCTTCGAGAGCAACGCTCCATGTAATCTTCCTCTGAATCTATTCTAGATATTTCTGAGTCAAAATTAAAATTAGACATAAATATATTTTCTGCTCTACCAAGCTCGGCTACCGAAGTAATTTTTGTCTTCCAATCTTTGATATTATTTTGCAGAGATAAATCTGGCGCATTAATCTCCTCTAATTGTCGCACCAAACTAGGTGAACGATCTCTGACGATCGGAAAAGAAATTCTAACCCTTCTTTTGCGAGAAAGACGTGAAATGATTTTTCAACGTCTAGAAGAAAAATCGCTAGAACGTGTGTTGGAGCATTCACCTTGATTCAACTTTAATTTATGTAGTTAACTACTATATTGCAGAGACATGAATTTGTTAGGTTGTAACGATGTTCGACTTCTTGAGAACATATGAGAGACTTCACCGAAGATGCATGTATCGCGAGTCAAGGACAGGATCCATTAATTTCACCTTGTTTGGAAGGTTGAGAAATGCTAGCAAACTCGTCGCACCCAAGTTTTGTTTTCCCCTCTTGACGTTTGATGTGACAATTTAAATAATAAAATATTATAAATTTGATAAATATTTAATACACATCAAAATACATAGACTAAAATGAGCACATCTAATGGTCATTTTGTTAGTGTTATCCGTCGGATTAGAAAGGGATAATTGCTAGATTTGATCTTAAATGATTTTGACGTGGGAGTTAACCTAATCGAGAGTTAAAAAGATTAACTCAATTGAAAAAAGGGTAAAAAAAGATTAGTATATCTCACTCTTCATAAGAGGTTAGCTTTAACTCTAGACTCACTTAAATCTTTCAAATTAATTTTTTAAAAAAATAATGTTAAGTAACTCTCAATTATTTTAATCAGGAGTTTCTTATCCCCTCTCTAAATCGAGTCTAAAGGTGAGATGACAAATTCTTATTAAATGTGTCTATTTAATACACATCAAAGTGTGTACTAAATATTTCGTTCCAACTTAAGTCTGATGTTCCCATATACTGTAAGTAACTCAGAGACAAGGCCTGCTCACGATCTCAGTGCTAGATGTTGCTTTTCTCTCTCTCTCTCTCTCATGGAACGCACATCTCCAAACTTGTATGTGAATGGGACGGGACGTACGTGATCCGGATTCGGGGAGGGCCATACTGCTGATCACCAGATACCCCATTCTCCCGGCCATGGACCGTGGCCCCCCCGACTTGACATAAGACGGAAGATCGATGGCCCCCTCCCCTACATAATACCCATATCCCCCTTTTAGTCTATACCCTACAGAAGAATCTAGTCTCACATTTTGTTGGCATGGTTCAGGTCCAACCCATGTTAGAAAGCCCCTTTTGCTTGCCATCCCCCCACCCTCCCCTGCTCGTTTACACGAAGAAGAAGAAGGGCATGGGATGAGAGACAAATGTGAAGTTAAACACGCCTTGCTTGGGCGCAATCATGTGGTCTTGCTCTCCATGATTCCCCAACCTTCTGCACATTGCACACCCCACACCCTGCACCACTCACCCTTCTTTACTCGCCTCCCCACCCCCCCGCTAACAATATTGTGGTAGCCTTTGGACATGCATGTCGGATTATATATATCCCTTTTGAACCGGGCCGATCGAGTCTTCCACCCGCAGCGTGCCCACTCTCTCTCTATCTCAAGGGATGAGGAGATGCTTACTCTATAGATGGAGGCCACAAGAACCAATGATACAGTAACCTGGTGAAAGAGTAGGACAAAGGTTGATCTGGACCCGAAGTTGGGACGTTCAAATGAACCCCCACGCATGGGCAGCGGCTACAGGACAAGTATCATCGTGATGCGTATATATATTCCCAGTGTCATGTATTTTATTGTAATGTGATGCAGAGTAAGAACATGTTGTGAGAGGGAAATGGGGATTAGAATAGTGGGAGGGCCATGGATGGATGTGGGCTCGGGAAGCGGGAGGCGAGATGGCTGCTCGTGCGCAAAGCAGATCACGCTTGCATGAGTGCAACAGGGTAAGGAGGGGCAGAAGCCCACCCCCACCTCCAAGGTTTCCTCTGTTTGTTTCGGAAGCCCACCCAACGGGCATTTTTTCCCCCCTCCTCTTCTTCTTTCCTTTCCCCCACAGCGGTTTTGGACTTTATGATTTCCTCCCGACAGGCTACTCATATTCCTCTCTCTCTCTCTCTCTCTCACACACACACACTTGCTTTGTGGAAGCAGGTCAGTTTGAGTCACTTTGCTGTATTATAAGTATAAAGCAGGGACCTTCTCTTGCCTTTGGAATAAACAGAGGAAGCAGAAGAACAATCAGAAGAAGGAAAGGGGAGGCCAACTGAGAGGAAGAAGAAAGAAGAGGAAGGAGTGGGTGGAGGGTGCCGCGTTCAGGGAGAAGAGAAGCCATGGGTTCTACGTCCAATGGCGTCGATGACAAGGTGGTGGAGACGGTTGTAGTCGGAAGATATGTGGAGATGGAGAGCGATGAGAAGCCAATGACCATCAAGTCTAGGCTCTCCATGTTCCTCTGGCACGGTGGATCCACCTACGACGCTTGGTTCAGCTGCGCCTCCAACCAGGTTTCTTCCTCTCTCTTTCTCCTCCCCCTCCCCCCGGGGGGGGCTCGCGGTATCCTCTCCCCTAAACCTTCTGGTTCTTCTCTTTATTTATATCTGCCCTGCTCATTTCTGCCCAGGTTGCACAAGTGCTTCTGACGCTGCCATATTCGTTTTCCCAACTGGGGATGCTGAGTGGTATCCTGTTCCAGTTGTTCTATGGCTTGATGGGGAGCTGGACTGCCTACCTCATCAGTATCTTGTATGTGGAGTACAGGACCAGGAAGGAGAGGGAGAAGGTTGATTTCAGGAACCATGTCATCCAGGTCTCTTTCTCTCTCATTCCTCTTCTTCTTTGCTGAGCACTTCTTTCACACTGGCCGAACTCTTCCTCACCGAGTGCCTCTCTTTTCTCCGTCCCCAACGCTTTACAGTGGTTTGAAGTATTGGATGGGCTCCTCGGAAAGCACTGGAGGAATGTGGGTCTGGCCTTCAACTGCACTTTTCTCTTGCTCGGTTCCGTGATCCAGCTGATTGCCTGTGCGAGGTATGTGGCAAACACATGAACCCCTTTCTCCAGGGTCCATCCTCCTGCTTTTCTGCATCTCTGTTCCTAGCTCAACAACGTTGGAGATAGGAATGATTTCCCCCTTCTTGTTCTGTGGGTCACTCCTGTTGGTTTTTTTCCATCTGCATTCTTTGGTTTGATTCTTCCACATCTGACATGTGTATATATGCTTATTACTTGCAGCAACATCTATTACATAAACGACAAGCTGGATAAGAGGACATGGACATACATCTTTGGAGCATGCTGCGCCACCACGGTCTTCATCCCCTCCTTCCACAACTACAGAATCTGGTCCTTCCTGGGCCTTGTGATGACAACCTACACTGCGTGGTACCTCACCGTCGCGTCCCTCCTCCATGGCCAGGTAGGTACACATATCCGGACCACCAAATCCTCCACAAAGAAAGGAAAACAAAAGAATAAACAAACACCTTTTTCCACAACCATTTGCTGATGGAAAGAGAGACAGCTGCTAACATCGATTTTGTACGCTGTTGTGGGTTTTGTGACAAACAATGGCGACCACGACCAGATGGAGGGGGTGAAGCATTCCGGACCAACCAAGCTGGTTCTCTACTTTACGGGCGCTACAAACATTCTCTACACATTCGGAGGCCACGCTGTTACAGTGTAAGGGGACAACGCCATGGGTTCTTTAAGTACAAGCTGCTGTTGGTTTGCCTTTTTAATTATCTTCTCTCGAGAACCATGGACTATGTGCTGTTGTTTCTTCCGGTAACAACGAGGGAAAAAACAAAGAATACGTGTTCATCAGCACCGGACAGGTTAAAGGAATGCCTGCCATGTGATACCGTAATGCATTCATTGTTCTGAACTGTTGTGTGTATATTCCTTCAGATATAGATGACCTAAAGTAAGGCTCCCCCTTAATTCTGTTCAACAATTACCCATAAGGAAGGATGGGATATTCTTTTCTAGTAGGAAATTATTTGACAAGTAGGCACTAATCTAGTGTTCAATGTGGGATTTGGTTAGCACTATGCATGCATAGTGCTGTCAAAATTAGTCTTAGTATTGCTACATACTGGTTTTAATATTTATTGTATATATCAGTAGTATGTATGTGTTGTCATAACAAATATGACATTGAGTTTAAACTAGTGTTGAAGATGTTATAGTTTACTCTTTGAGGAGGACCCCGGTTGGGTCGATCGGTTAGAACTCTTGCTTAAAAGCAAGAGGTCCCGAGTTCGATTCCTGGGGGGGGATTTACCTGATTTACATGCAATCCTCGAGGTGTGTAAATCCGGGGTTTTTCTGGTCAAGTGGGGTAAGGGCAATACGGGTATACGGAAAGTAGGAGCTGCCAAGTCCTGACCTTGGAGTTCACGAACACCAATCCTTGAGTCCACAAAACCACACGGGGCGGGATTTCCTCGTTATCAAAAAAAAATAGTTTACTCTTTGAGAGCCTCTAGAGAACTCTCTCTCTTGCTTTCTCCACCAATATTAAAACTAATACTATGTATAAACTAGTTATCTTCCAACCAAGCCGAACTTATAGCATAGAAAAGGCACCACTTCTCGCGTTTATAACTCTTCAACGGATTCTATTGCATATAGAATTCGTCTTATACTTGGGAAAAGAAAGAAAAACACAAGTAGAGAACTTATCGAACGAAAAGCTCACTTTAAGGAGAGTGAAATGCTCGTTTGAACAAAGAAGGTAAGCTTTGTAGAAAACTTGGACTTTTGTGTTTTAGGCATAGAAAGATCTACTAGGACACTGACATCTAGATTACAGACCACCGAAGGCCGTATTCTTGGATCCCTGTTCTGCCACACACCACCCGACCTTCTCTTTTTCTTTTCAGACGAGTGATCTGAAAAAGAAACTGATGACCCAGAAGAAGAGAACGCATACCATCCCGTACGGGAAACACAGTGCCCTCTGGCAAGTCTGAGCAAGTACAAAGTGTCGATCATGGCCTTCGTACGCAAGAGTCTATGATCATGAATGAAATCAAACTCTCCACTGCAAACAACAGGCAATGGAGACATGGTGGGTCGAAGAAATGAATTTAACGAGTGTGGTTGGTGTTGTGCTTTGTGCAGGGAGATCATGCACGCGATGTGGAAGCCACAGAAGTTTAAAGCCATATATCTGCTGGCCACGGTGTACGTCCTCACCCTGACGCTGCCGTCGGCGGCGTCCGTTTACTGGGCCTTCGGCGACGCCCTTCTCAACCATTCCAACGCCTTCGCCCTCCTGCCCAAGTCCCCCTTCCGCGACGCCGCCGTCGTCCTCATGCTCATCCACCAGGCAAGGCCATGCAACCGTAACATCTAAACATATACACTGCCTCCATGGCCTTCCTTCCAGCTGGTAGCTTGGATGCTTAATTTCATACAGTACTGATATGGGGATGGTCTGTAAACTTGGAGCAGTTCATAACGTTTGGGTTCGCGTGCACACCGCTCTACTTCGTATGGGAGAAGGCCATCGGAATGCACGAGTGCCGGAGCATGTGCAAGCGCGCCGCCGCCCGCCTCCCCGTCGTCGTGCCTATCTGGTTCCTGGCCATCATCTTCCCCTTCTTCGGCCCCATCAACTCCGCCGTCGGCGCCCTCCTTGTGAGCTTCACCGTCTACATCATCCCCGCCCTCGCTCACATGGTCACCTTCCGCGCCGCCTCGGCCCGCGAGGTACGCCAAGTTCACAGCTTTTTCACTGTTTAGCTCCTCGTGAAGCTCTGACACTCACCTGTTTGTTGCTATCGGTGGGCTCGTGCAGAACGCGGTGGAGCCGCCGCCCAAGTGGGTGGGCGGATGGGCGGGCTCCTACACTGTCAACGCCTTCGTGGTGGTGTGGGTGCTGATGGTGGGGTTCGGCTTTGGGGGGTGGGCGAGCATGACCAACTTCGTCCACCAGATAGACACCTTCGGCCTGTTCGCCAAGTGCTACCAGTGCCCGCCGCCGGCGCTCCCGCCCCCCGCCGGTGCTCTCCCTTCCCCCACCCTCCTGCCCAACGCCACCGCCGCTGCGGCACCTCTCCCTCACCATGGCGCCCGGGGACCCGTCATGGCGCCTTCTCCGTCTCCTTCACACTTCGGTCTCCACCACCACCGCCACCGCCGTCACCATAATCCATGACACGGGGTGGTCCTCTGGAACTCACCGACCGTACGTATAGCCCAAGTCCTGCGCAAAGATGGACTAGACAGAAGCAAAGAACACATCGCCTTTGCCAAGGACGATAAAGAGGAAAGTTTTGGGCAGCGCAGGATACCGAGGGAATCACCCGTTCGATCTCCTTCTTTTGAGATGGTGGAAGGCATTGCTTGTGGCTCACTAGCTAGGGAGGGAAGCAGCTACTTGTAACTTTTTTTAACCTGGAAGGCCTCACTCACAGTGGAGAAGTGCTCTTTTGATGGGTTCAAGGTGTTGTTCCTGGCGATTAGTCTCAGTACTCGTGTAATCTTTCAATGCTTTGAGGACGTTGCAGAGCATTATTAGTTCTGTTCTTCTTTTACTTTGTGGTCAGATGTGACTTGCACCATTCCTAGCATTAGTGATCTATCTATGCTGCCTTTTTAACTCAGTTCTCGAGCATGGGAATAGATGAACATCTCCTTTTTCTTGGAATTTTCTGGTTATTCTATATATATATGCAAATATGTAGTTAGACATCTCGCATGCACCTGGGAGTCCTCCATCACCAAAGGCGTCCGTATACACCACCGCTGTCGTCGGGGTGGCCTCTGATTTATTTAGTCAAATTGATGGGGAATAACGTTGGCAGGTCGGGCAGGCTGCTCACACCCCAACAAATGCCATTCCGCTAAGAGAACATGGTCATAAAAAAGATCCACCTGAACAAAAGCCCCAATCCGAAGGAGTTCCCAAGTATTATGCCACAGAGGTTTTAGAACTCGTTCAATCAGTAGTCAGATGGCTCAAATCTGTGGCATGCACTTCAGAACTTTACTGGTTTCTCATGTCAGATGTGATCTACAAGGTGGGTTCACTTCAGATGTTCGGTTCATTGAGATGAAGAGAACAGTTTCTCAACTAAGATCCTCCTCTTTTCTCCCAGTTAGCTTCCAAAACTCTGCAGGTTCCCCTACACCTTCCGTCTGATGAGATGAGTGATTAAAAAACTATTTTATGTGTGGAAATTAAACCCGTCAAACAAGGGTAGCTGCCAATTGCTGTGTACACTGGAAACTTTGTCCTGTTGCAATGTCAGGTCAAGCAGATGAGAGGTGGAAAATTAAGATATAAGGGCCTCGCCCTTGTTCTGTCCTGGTTCTGCCGATTGGCGAAGGGCACATGCAACCGCTGCCACCTCCGATAACAGCTTGATGCAAATTGGGTTTGCAACCATCCAAGAACCTCATTGGCCAGTTTTGAAAAATGGTTAAGCAACGTTTGATTATTTTATTTAAGAATTATTTAACTCAAAAAACTCTTCATTTTACTTTGGCCCCAAAAATAGGTTTTTAGTAAGAACCCGATTAAGTTACCCAAGTTAAAAACTTGGGTAGGTTAACTACTTTTTTAACCTCTTTTAACCACATTTTCACCCAACTCATCTTGGTTAAGAAACTAAGTTCCCAAAATACGAAAGGATTTTAACCATCCTTTTGCTCTTTCTTAACCCCATCTTTATCTGCTACCAAAGCGAGGCATATATCCACCTTTTTAACCTCTTTTAACCATATTTTCACCCAACTCACCTTGATTAAGGAAACTAAGTTCCCAAAATAAGAAAGTACTTTAACCTTCCTTTTGTCCTCTCTTAACCCCATCTTTACCCGCTACCAAAACGGGTTGGGGGTGGGCACAATCTTAAGAGTGAACCCTCCCCCCCCTCCCACCCAACCTGCTGAGTTTGTTGCAAACCGTCAAAATAAGAGTTTTCCTTGTGCAAAGAGATAAGAATGGACATATAATATAACTATATAAAAAATTTATTTTTAGTTTTTATTTTTTTAATTTTTAAAGTTTTCATAGTTTGACTATTTCCTTTTAGATGAAGGAATTCAACTTGTCATGGAAGCATATGACTTTTGGTCTTAATCCTAACTACTTTTGTCGTCAATGCAAAAAAAAAAAACTTGTAAAAGAAGTTGAGTTTCTTTAGATTAATCCAACCACCAGCTAAATCTATGGCAAACTGTATTTCGACAAATATATGTCATTACTCTCACCTAACGTCTATTTATTTTAATTCCTGAGTGAATTAAGATAGGAGAAAAAAAAACATATATATATATATATCTATATATATATATATCATATACTAATTTAACGGTGAAATGAAATGACCTTTGCTAACTAAAAATGTAAACTAATCTCCACATGATTACCATCTAGAGATAACGAAAGACGATGTTATATGCTAATCCCTCAACCCTAATACCCCAGACCTCGAGGAAACAAAGATGGTGACCCTTGGCCACCTGCAGAAAACAGGAAGCTCCGATGCAGATAGTCTTGTAGGGAAACCTTCCCATACACACCTGCCAGAGCGTTAGAAGAGGAAATGTTAGAACCTTAGGCAAAAATAAATAAATAAATAATAAAGATTATGTTCAACTATTGTGGAAATTTCAACTTTAGTTGTACATGAAAAGTGAAGAAACTCTAGGCCATGACTGATTTGGTTCAAAAATCCCAAGCCACAATTTTGGGTTCTTGGCGAACTGAGCCTTTAAATTGTTGAGTGCCCCTGTGGCCCTGTCTAAAGACTAAGATGGTAGGTGGGCAGAGATCCTTCAGCCCATTGGTTTAAACACTGGGCTAAATGGGCTTGGGCACCATCATGCTGATACGTTTGAATTTTTGGAGACTAATTTCCAGGGCCTTGTTGCCTAAAAAAGAGAATCTTGGTGCTTAAAGGAACCCATGAGCAAACATGACCTTATTTTCATTGTTTAATAAAGGAGCAAACAATCCAAAAATACCATAACATAATAGCATTTCAAGGAGTTTGTAATTAATCCCATAACCTGGCAATTTGGTCTAGATCTAAAAACTAAACTTCCTTAAAAGAAGGCTTTTTTCAAAAATCTACAGACATTAAAACCTGAAAAAACGCTCAAATAAAAGAATCCCATATTATTCTACGACCACAACGTTTCAAGATTAAAAAGGCATCTCACGAGGTTGCAGCACAGAAGTGCTTCCGACAATTGAATATTTTGGTTGGTGGCGTTTCTTCTGGGTGTCTGACATTTTAACATTAATAAATTAACAAAGCCCACGATCATATGATCAGATTCATACAGGTATTCACGTTTATATATAAAAAAAAACTCAGAAAACGCACCGGCCAATCTCAAACGACGACTTTGACCCATCTACACATCTTCGCCTAAACCGATCTCCAACAACTGTCAATTATATTTTTATCCCCTTCTCCTTCAATTAAATAGTTTTTTTTTTTGCATAGCTAAAAATATAATTGGACAAAAATCTATCCCAATTGTGCATTGTCACTAGAAACCTTATTATGCGAACGTTGTGCTAGGAATATTCTTTTCATTAAAATTTTTAGACAATTTTACCCATAGATTTAGAGTTGATTTACCCTTCCCTATCTCTCTTTCTCTCCTTTGCACCACCACCAATTTCTCTCTTTCACACACACACACACACCAAAAGAGATATGTAGAAAGAGAGAGAAAGGAGGGGGTGACACTAGATTAGGGGTGTTCACTATTTAGTCCAAACCGAAAAATCGAACCGAACCGACCGGTTCGGTTCGGTTCGGTTTCATGAGCCTCACGGTTCGGTTCAGTTTTGAGTTGGGAAATCGAAATGAACTGAATATATATATATATATAATTAATTAATTAAATAATATGTTTATACAAAAAGATGCTTGTAGAGCAGTGGTCAGAGGCTCGGGGGCGCGCCCTCCACGCGCGGAGGTCGCGAGATCGAATCATGCGACTGTCGCGCGCGATTAGTTTTTTTGTCTAATTTAAACGTAATATGTGTATATAATAAATTAGTGTTACATATATACTTAAAGGCGCCTGTAGCGCAGTGGTCAGCCCGTTGCGTACCCTATTCGCGTAGAGGTCGCGAGCTCCATTCTCGCGGCCGCCCGCATAAACCCCTTTTTTTTTAAAATTCTATTCATTCGGGTTACTACAGTAATCGGTTTGGTAAAAAATAAGGGGTGAACCGGACCGAACCGGACCATGTTCACCCCTACACTAGATGACTCCGACTTTGGATCCTACTTCGAAAATCAAAAAGAGGGAGAGGGAGAGTGAGAGAGAGATAGTAAGCAGCATTGGCTTGGGGTGCCAAAGTGTTTCTGCTTTTGACTCTTAACAATACGGGGAGATAGAGAGAGAGCATGCACAACCCGTTAATGTCCCACTGCAATGCAAAACCCCAATTTGATATTGAGAGAGAGAGAGAGAGAGAGAGAGAGAGAGAGAGAGAGAGAGAGAGAGAGAGAGAGCAACCCGTTAAGGTTCCACCACAATGCAAAATCTCAATTTGATATCTATGAGTTGGGGAGAGGACTTTTTCATTTTAACCCCTCTTTTGTGTTTTACACAAGGGTTAAAATGAAAAAATCTCCCCCACCCCTGGTACTGACTGGCCCCCCTCCTACGGGGGGCCGAAAGGATCCCAGTTCCTGTGAGTTTGAAGACTTGAGAGAGAGAGAGAGAGAGAGAGAGAGAGAGAGAGAGAGAGAGAGAGAGAGAGAGAGAGAGAGAGCAACCCATTAAGGTTCCACTACAATGCAAAATCCCAATTTGATATCTATGAGTTGAATTGAGATCCTCTCGGCCCCCCGCAAAAGGGAGGGGGGGAGAGGACTTTTTCATTTTAACCCCTCTTTTGTGTTTTACACAAGGGTTAAAATGAAAAAAATCCCCCCCACCCCTGGTACTGATTGGCCCCCCTCCTACGGGGGGCCGAGAGGATCCCAGTTCCTATGAGTTGGAAGACTTAGGAGGGCAAGTAACCGGTATAGTGAATTAGTGAGATGTACAAAAAATTGAAAAAACAAATTATAATTGAAATTAAATTATAATATTCCCAAGGTAGAATATGTCCAAAATGATAATAAAAGCTAAAGAAATAAAATTACACGTACCATGCAGGGTATAACTTAGGGATCACACCACAAGCACTATTGGTACAAGGAGGTGGCTCACCGCACTTTTCTTTGGACTAAGTCAGATGTTGTGCATGTGAACCCTCACTTCCAAAAGTGGGGAGTGAGTCTTATGGGTCATAGGCTTAGTAGAAATTCTCCAATCCCATCAGTTAACCAGCAACAATGAATAATAACAATATATAGTTTTATGAATAAGATAGTTTAATTAAACTAAGCAAGGAAGTAGTAACTATATTAAGAACAATGCAGTAAAATATTGGAATAGTCTGCGTGTGATAAAAAATAAAAAATGAGGCGCACACACACAAATAGAGTTAACAACAAGGTACTACATTTGGATTGAGACTACTAATCCTACACTAGTCTACTCTCTATCCCCTTAACAAAGACCAGTCCCCAATGACAAGGAACAAAACTACTAGTTTTGTAGTCTAGCGAGCCAATAGGCATCTCATCTTTTAACGGTTGCCTCATACCTAGCCACCTCTACACACAAAGAATGAGATATATGAGGACTCAACACAACCATAACTTGCCCAAGTTGTGGCACCACCCCTAACCACCCCAAGTAGGCTCCGGAATCTTATAGAGTGAAATAAGTAAGAAATGTGTGATTAGTTGAGGACCATGGTTCTACTAACCCATCACGATATCCTCTTTCTTAAACAAGTTTCTATTTCATCATTTCTTTTAAAGCAGAATTCAAAAAAATTGAGTTTTTAACTCTAAAACAAAAGATTGCATAGAAATAAAACTTAGTATCTATGTGGTTCGACTCGAACTCTAAACCTATTTCTTAAATATTTTTGTAATTCTGTGTTAATTGTATGACCGATTGCACCTTATTTTTTCCATAACGATATTTTGTGCAATCAACCGATCTAGTCGATATTTCATATTTTGGACCCTCAACTTGAGTTATTTGATTTATTTTAGCCAAGTTATTTCAGAGAATACTATGTTGCATGTCGAACCCAAATCAGATATCTGATTTGGATTCTGTCAGCTCTTCAAAGTCACTTTCACCACCTCAGTCATGTTGGATCAATCAGTATGTCAATTGGACCGGTATTTTATATTTGACTCCCAACTTGAGTTATTTGGCTTGTTTAAAGTAAGTTATTTTAGACAATGCTATTTTGAGTGTCGAGTTCAAACCAGGTATTCTATTTGGATTCTATCAGCTATCCTAGATTACTCTCAACACCCAAGTCGTTTGAACTAATTATGTGAAATTAAAGATTATAACTCTAAATTATGAATTATATAGTAGTATTATAACTTAAAATTATGTGAAATTAAAAGTTTTAACAAACACTCACTTGAGGAGATCATGCTTCAGTCGAGAGTGCTTCTTGAAACAAAATTTTGGCCTAGAAGAGGAGAGCGGTGACCATTTGCATAATGCATGTCTCGATGCTCAACATCTGTGACCCATTGTAGACATTAGTGACTAGACGCTCTCGGTAAAGCGCAAGCTGTTGTGCGACAACTCCTCTAGGACCTCTCGGACCATAACTCTAATGTCACTCGAAGAAGTACTGGGGCCGAGTGAAGGCATATTGGCCGAGGCTATGTTTGAACTCCTACAAAATGATATTACCACACTAGTGTCTAGGCTCTGTTCAAAATTGAATAATCAACTTTTTTTCGATGGGTCAACTGTCGCCACCCACGCCTAAAGATCGAACTCTAGCTATTTTGTGCCCTCTCCGTACTTCTCAACCATATGTCTATCATATGACTCATGGAAAAATAAATTATAAATTATATAAATTTTATATTAATTATTCATATTTAAAATTCAAATAAAAATTTGTATATGCCACTACCGAGTGAGCTCTCTCGTTGACGAACAAATCTGCCCCCTTCTCCTTATGGGTTTTGTTAAATACCTTATGGAATGATGGATAAGGTTGGAGCTCCTAAGTCTATTTTACGATTCATAGAAAATAAATGAAGACATGCATGAATAAAATATAAAAAATAGAAATATTACTTAATTACTATTTTCTGTTTGTAGGTAGCGAAAGAGATGGATCCACTCGTATGCATGTTCGCCTCTTGTTGTGCAGCCCATTTTGTTTTTGCTTTCTATGATATTTCTATCCACTTTGAATCGACCTACTTGTCACAGAGGATCTCCCAATCCTCCCTCCTCATCCAAGATGGGTCATGCTCCTTCCAACGATTTTGATCCTCACTCCTAGAAACCTTCTTGACCTTTTTTTTTGGGCATCATGCAAAGTCTTCCTATAATTTACCCAGACAATAGCCTCCCAGACAGACTGAGCTCGCGCCTAGTCTCCTTCTCTCATGATCTAATATCTCTGTTGTAAACAAATTAAGTTATGTATGTTAGTATAGTGAATGAAAGTGTTGGGAAGCCATGATTTAAAAAGATTAAATTGTATATTGTGCACATGTCGAACAATGAATCTCGAACACTAATAAAAAATTGTTTGACGGAGTCTACCATCTCAAGAACATGCGACTGAAGAGAGCTTCGTAACGTAACAAGAAGCTTCGTTGGGATCTAATTTTCCCCTTTGATTACAAATATTAAAATGGTTGACATTGCAAAGATGACAGAGTGATAACGAACATAATTCATAAATTAATGTACTTACCTAAAGATCCTTTGTGACGACTGCCCTTATAACGACCCAAGATTCGAGATATTGGATGTATAATAGTATATCCGAACCCTAAATCATCACCCACGAGTCAAAGTTTAGAAGGATTAAGGAATGATATCTAAGGAAGCAATATAAGAGAACCAAACCACAAGTGAACACAAGTCAACTATAAAAGATTCGAGATATTGGATGTATAATAGTATATCCGAACCCTAAATCATCACCCACGAGTCAAAGTTTAGAAGGATTAAGGAATGATATCTAAGGAAGCAATATAAGAGAACCAAACCACAAGTGAACACAAGTCAACTATAAGGGGAACTTGCGGGTATAAAAGTACCAACACAACACAACCACAACACACAAGGTAGGACCAGCTAGAGTCTATGGTTTGGCACCTCGACACTACATAGTCCTCAAATCCTAGCCACGTGTTCACACTCAAACGCTCTCTCTCACGTTTGGTCCTCAGTGCAGGTATAAAAGTACCAACACAACACAACCACAACACACAAGGTAGGACCAGCTAGAGTCTATGGTTTGGCACCTCGACACTACATAGTCCTCAAATCCTAGCCACGTGTTCACACTCAAACGCTCTCTCTCACGTTTGGTCCTCAGTCGATTTTCCCCTACGCCAGAATCTAATGGATGGAGAAGGTGTCCCACGGAAACTAGCTCAAAACCACCATAAGGGACACACTCTGAACGAAGACGCTCTCAACGCCTAGGCTTACTAGCAGACTAACTCACACCATTCTTCTGGGTGGAGCCCAGTTCAACACCCAGGCAAACAATACCACACAATCACAAGCACGGAACAAAAGCCACGCAGACAAAGAAGCTCTCGATGTTCGAAAACACTGTGCTAAAGGATAGATACCCTACTATAAATGCCCAAAACCGAGCATCACAAGAAGATCGTTGTCTCACACAAAGTACGTGATGGTATCGACTACTGTCAACAGGGGTTGATGGCAACATAGAATGTCGTCAACTCACACATGACGACAATAGACCGTGCCATCAAGATCATCTTGATGACAGCGGATCCCACCGTTAAGTTCATGCTCTCCCAGAATCGTGGATGGCCACAGGGCATTCCCAGGGACAATCCAAGTCCCACAACTCAAATTCAACATCGGGGAACTCTTCCTTGCATCAAGAAACACTAGTAGACAATCATAAAACGTCGATATGTCGCTCGGATTGCCCGGTGCAACTATTTAACGCCAGCATGGAATATCCCCCTAAAAGCAAACCAAGGCATGATACATGCATGCAGCATCATAGAATTAATAATGGTGGTTCATAAGTTTGTCTCCCTACCTCAAACGACAGAAATAAACAACAAACACACTCGTTCTATGAATCGCACCTTGCAAACAAACCTCCTTACTCAACTCCATTTCCCACAATCTGATGTCTCCACGAACACCAAAGTTCCTCCCTCGAACCTCCGTTAGTCGCCGAAAGTGGTAGGAGAAGTAGGTGGGGAGAGTGGAAGTGAGGAGAGAGAGACTCTCGGGTGCTCTACTTAAAAATAAGCCCGAACAAGTTGACATTAACATGGACCGCCATCAACATGATCCTCCCTAACTTGACAACAACAACGACCGTCGTCAAGTTCACAACCCGAAACCTCTGGAACCTCAAGGTTAACGGCGACAACAGTTGCCGCTAATGGAGATTGACAGCACTATAGCCTACCGTCAAGAACAACTAGACGTGCAAAAGGTTCATTAATGGTCCAAAAATACCCAAAACCTTACAACCCTGATCACCTTCATAACGACTGCCGACATCATTTGCCAATGAAGTTGTTGCAAGTAAAATAAATATGGTTAATCAAAATTTCCATAATTAAGAAACTCTTCAATCAACATCCAAAGATACAAATTTAGACTGAACCAAAAAGTGCATGTACTCGGAGGTGGTAGCGAGGGCAATGACAGTGGCGGTGTGCCCTATATAGTTGCTAGAGAGGCACTCAAGACTGTAAGAACTAAATGGCATACGTAAAGTATATAATCAATAAACATTTACTAAGAAATTTAAATGGACAAACATGTGCCCAAGGCAGAGCCAGCTCCCCTCCCACTAGACGTTGTAAGAAATAAAATGTGTAAGCTGATATATAATCAATATACATATATAACTAAAGATTTGAATAGACATACCTATAACTGGAGGTGGTATTGTGTGCCTTGTCTTGTTGTTGAAGAGTGAGAAAGATTAGTAAGAATTAAATGTCATAAGGAGAGTAAATAATAACAAACATTTACCTAAAAATTTAAATAGACAACCCTAGAACTGGAGTAGTCATGCATAGGAGAGAGTAGAGCCCCTCCCACTACCCTCTATCCTCCCACTCCTGCTACGAGCTCCTCGAACCATCTTTTTATTGAGGACAATAAAATTAATGCATATTAGTCCACAACTACAAATGATTTAGAAAATCATTATAAAACCTGAAAAGATGTTAAATTTCTTACAATTTTTCAAACATTATTTATTTTCTCTTCAGATGCTGATAAAATATCTAACTCAACCTCATCTTCATCATCATCTTCTTCCTCGTCAGATTCACGTTGTTCCTCTATAGAGGACTCCTCCTCCTCTACAATGCCCTAATTTAGCTTAGTTAGATTGACTTTTTTCACTTCATTCTCCATATGTAACAAAAGTGGCTTATCATATGCATCCAAACGAGAATGAATAGAAGGAGCCAAGTCTATAGCGTCAGCCTGGTCTTATTGAAAAAATTTGACATTAGCATCCTTTGAGACAACACTAGTCAGATCCAATTCATACTTGGGCAAAAGTCTTGCTTTAACTCTACAAACTACCCACCAATCTTTATTCTTGGGCAATGAATAGTTTGAATAACATACGTGCTAAACTTGTATAGCCAAAATAAATGACTCATATGTACTTATACTTGGCATCGATAATTCTATGTATTGTGCCATCGATAATTCTTTCTGAGATATCGCAATTCTGTGGTCTCCTCAAGAATATCATAGTAGTCAAATTCACTTTCATCCTATGTGTTGCATTTAACACATATGCCACTATTTATTGTAGACCTATTTCGTTTATGCTCTCTTGTGTGAAATCTATATCATTTCATAATAAATTCTGGATACGCACGTGCAACTTTTAAGGGGTCATAAGTTATTACTCGAACTCTTTCATCAGCAATAAAATCTTGTTCAACATATATATATATATATATATATCTGACTAGTTAATAATATGAAATTTATCTCAAAGTTGTATATCGTGATTTGGACACTTACTCGATATTTCAGCCATCTCGCAAAAGATTTTTCTTATTCCTTTTCAACCTCCATGGCAGTGATATATTGATATCTTTGGATTAATTCTGAATCAAATTGTCTGCAATATGAATGCTACAACAATCCAAGTCATTTAAATATATAATAAATTATAGTTAATTAAATTCTAAATGGGTTAAATTAAAATCTGTGGTGGTGTAATCCTGTTTGGGCCTGAGTCAAACGGGCCTCCACTAGAGAGATGGGGAAGACGATCGCCGGTGTGGACGAGAGCCTGCAAGACCAGAAATGGATCAGGGGGCTCGGTGAAGACCGGGGAAACCCTCCGATACCTAAGTCAGTGGAGAGCTTGCAAGGCAGAGGATTTTGGAGTATGGAAGCGTATTCGCGTGAGAGAGAACGTACCGTTGCATGGTACTGTACCTGTGTTTTTATAGGCGTTGGTGCCAAGGCCAATCGTGCATAACGTTGGTAGATCGTGCCTGAAAAGGCGCCTTGATGGGCGCGCATAACGGGAGGAGTTATACGCTCAGATGCCCATTGGGATGCCAGGCAGTTCGTGCCTCTTGATGATGGAGCTCATGGCCTGGGGCGGTTATAACCGCGGCGTGAGCCAAAGAGCCTGCTCGGCACCCTCTGGACACACCTTCCGAGCAGGTGACCCACATGGGGGCTCGAACATGTTGTTCGATGATATCCAGGGTTGTTCCGAGCAGCAGGATTGACGCTCCTGTTCGGAAACTGTCCGCTACCGAGCTCGGCAACGCTTCGCTAGGGGTGAATGGCGCGTGGGCCCCCTTGCCTCCGATCCCCACGGAGACGTGGGACCGTACGAGGAGGTCGCGTCACAGAGAGAAGGCACTGATGGGCCTTGACGCGTTGGGCTTAGGTGGCAAAAAACAGCCACCACACTTGCCCCCCCACGCCCTCAAGTGGCTCAGTAGCTGGGGCGCTTGAGGGCGGCGCCCTGCTCGGGTGTCATCTCCGCCATAAATGCGGTATCGTCCTCGGAGATCCAAATAGACTTACAGTGATGCTTTTGCAGAGGGGTTCACCCCGAAGATGAGGCTTTCATGATGACCACGTGGGTCGTGTCAAACCCGAAACGTCGCACGCCAGGCCCGAACGGTCACCCGCGGGTCATTCGAGAAGAGACTTGGAGTGGAGGGAAACGTCGTTTCCAGTCCCCGCTTCGAATTTTGCGCCTCACCTTCCTTATAAGGAAGGGGAGGGGGTGAGAGCGGGGTCTTCGTCTTCGAAAGGTTTTCCAGAGTCCACTGCTTCCCAAGCCGATCGCCATCTTCTCCTTCGAGCTTTCCTCCGCTCCTGTTCTTCTTCTTCGTGTGTTGTGCTCTCCGCCTTCCGGTGATGGCCCAGAAGGGAAAGGAGATCGTTGAAGCCAGCGGGATGCCGCCGGTGGCAGCGAACGCGGCGAAGTATCAGAGCTTCGAGGGTCTCCGAGAGCGCTTCCGGATAGGTGAGGAGTACGAGATCGTCCTGATGCGCGAGGACGAGTCGCACCTAACCCTGAAGCCGGGGTGCCTCGTGCTTTCGTTGGACCTGCTAGAGGCTGGTCTCCGGCTACCGATGCCGGAGATTGCAAAGGAGTTGCTCCGGAGCTGGAAGGTGGCGCCTATTCAGCTGACGCCCAACTCGTGGAGGACCATATTCGTCTTCTGCATCATATGTAGGAAGAAGAAGATCGAAGCGACTGCGGAGATCTTCCGAAATCACTTCAGTTTGGCGTGCTCTCCGCAGTCTGGGATGGGAATCGTGTATGTGAAACACCGTACGAACCGGATGTGGATCAACTTCTCGCCCCGACTGTCCAACAACAAGGGGTGGACAAGGCGCCTTTTCTCCGTGGGGCGACGAAAGGGAGCGAACATCCCCGAGTGGGACTTCCCCGTGAGGGTGGTGGAGCCCCTGAGGAAGGCGGACATGCCCCCTTTCTTGATTAAGGAGGCAGCCGCGGCCTCCCAGTTGCTGAACACGGTCGGGGTGAACCACGCCGAGGGGTACCTGACCGAGTACAAGCTTGTGAAATACAAGCTTAGCCGCGCCTGGGGTAAGTCTTCTGCTGCTCTGCTCATTTTCTTCTCCCACATACATGGGTTCTGACCCTTCTTCTGCTTCTTCTAGACGATGAAGAAATAGTTGCTGGTCGGGACCAGAAGGAGATGGCGAACTATGCCGAGATGATCCCTGTTAGTCTTTGCTCAATAAGGCTAGACGAGGGAGGCTCCGCGAAGGGGCCCGCGCAGAAAGCGAAGGCCGTAGCGAGAGGAGGTGCCGTGAAGGAGGCACTTGAGACGGCCACGACCGCAAGGGCGACTTCTCTCCCTCAAACGAAGAGGAAGGAGAAGCGCAAGGCGGCCGTGGTGGAGTCGCAGGCCGGGGACCGCACCCCCGAAGAGGAGGTGTCCTACGAGCCCTCACAAGAAGAAGAAGGTGACGAAGCCGATGCCGCGCGTTGCAGAGAGCGCTGCGGCAGTGGAGGAAGAAGAAGAGGATCTTGAGCCTCTGTTGGCTCTAAGCTCTCGCCAGCGTACGGGGACGTCCGAGGAGAGGGCGTCCGCCACTCTAGCCGTGGACCGTTCGGAGGCGGTCGTGAAGATGTCCGCCGAGCTGGGCCTTATTATGGTCAGCGATGAATCGGATCACTCCGGAGGGCAGGCGAAGTCGCCGGTGCGCGAGACCCAAGAGGTCCTGCCCGGTGAAGGGAGCACCAGGCAGGGTGGCGCACCAGACGAGAGCGCACAGCTCGGTGCTGAGGACGGGGCGGTCGCCTCAGGCTTCACTCCTGCGCCAGCGGCTGTTTGCGGTTTTGGCGAGGCAATTCTTCCAAGGGGGGATATTCCACAAGGAAGTGGAGACATCCTGCCCCCCATGCCCCCCACCTCGGTGATCACCGAAGGCCGTGTAGTCGACGAGGATGCAGCCGAGGTGATTGCTGAGGATCTTGTAGTCGGCGAGAGTGCAGCCGTCTTCGGGGAGAAGAGCGCTCAAGATCCTGAAGACGCCGAGGAGGGCCGTGTAGCAGCCCTTGCAGCCTCCGCTACCGAGGACGGTGGGGAGGTGCGGCCGGCGACAAGGCAGGAGGCCGTCGGGGCGGGTCGAGCTTCGGCTTTGACGAGCATTGTTGCCATGACCTCTGGGTCGGGCCGACCGGAAGACCTTGTGATTGACGACGCCCCGATCTCGTCTGCTACTGCTGCGGCCGGGGACGAGAGAGCTCCGGGGACGATGATAGGCCTCTAAGGGAGGTGCTGCACCGAAGACTCCCCGAGGTGCCCTCGGTGGCGGTGCTGGAGGCGACGCTCCGTCGCGTCGAAATGTCGCCGAGGAAGCTGCCCCCTAGCCCGACTGCCTCCTACCTTGATCGCCTAGCAAGGTGCCAGGACCTTCCCGCTGAGAGGACTCCGGAGGTGCAAACGGAAGAGTACCATCCGGAGAACCAAGATGATGACATGGCAAGCGATGTCGATCTGGAGGCGCTTGTGGAGGGGATATCCACATCGCTAGGCGTTCTGAAGGCTATGGCTGCTCGGTCCCGGAAGCAAAAATACCTATACGAAGCACAGTCGGCTTTCTGCAAGGACCTCACGGCGAGGCACAAGGCTCGCGAGGCGGATTTGGAGGAGGAGGTGAAAAACCTCAAGACTGCCCTTCAAGCCTCGGAGCTGAATGTCGTCGTGGCCCGGGCCGAGAAGGAAGCTCTGGCCAAGGTGGTCTCAGATGCTGGGGTCCGTGCCGTGGCGGACTACAAAACCAGATTTGATTATAAGGTGGAATTGGAGCAGTATGGGGCCCGCTGCTACAGAGTAGGTCTCAACGCTGGGAGGGAGTTCGGAGAGAGCTTATCCTGGGTCGAGCGCGCCCGAGAAGCTTTCGAGGCCGCTGTTCGGGAGTGCAAGCGCCGGACCAGTGATGCCCGCTTGGATGATGTGCGCTTCGCGCAATTCTAATCTGGGCGAATGCCTTCTTCAGATGCAGGTGCCGGCCCCTCTGAATAGGCTCCTTAGCTTTCTCCTGTTCCATGTCCTTCCTATACTCTCTTTTTGTAACCGCGGCCAGGAAGGGCCCGTATGTAAGCAAAAAACTTTTTGTGAATGAAATCTTCTGCTCACGAGATTGTCTTATAGCTTCACTTTCTCTATCTTCTCCCTTTTTGTTGGTTGTTCCTACTCGGATCGGAGTCCGTTAGCTTCATAAGCGTTGCATGTAAGACACAGATCGTTGGGAACCGTAAAGAAGATTCCGATCAAGTGTATATGCCAAATGCTTATGAAATAACAGGAACAGGGAGGAGAGAGGGAGGACGCTGAAAGAAGACTTTTATAAATAATAAGCCTTAAGATTAGAGACATGCCAAGTCCTTGGTATGGCTTCGCCACTAAGGGTAGTTAGCTTATATGAGCCTTTTCCGAGGACATGGGTGATCTGATAAGGTCCTTCCCATTTGATGGCAAGTTTGCCGACTGCTCTTCGGGGATCCGAAGCCGAACAGCGGCGCAAAACCAAATCTCCCACGTTGAACTGTCTTTGCCGAACTCGCGCATTATAGTACTGTGCGAGTCGTTGCTGATAAGAAACGAGGCGAATGCTGGCGTCGCTTTGTCGTTCGCCCAGCATGTCCAAGTTTTCTCGAAGAGCACGATTATTGGCGGCTTCGTCGAAGTGGGTTGTTCGGATGGTTGGAAGGGCTACTTCCAAAGGTACAACTGCTTCCGAGCCGTAGGCTAAGTGGAAAGGTGTTTCCCCTGTGGCTACCCAAGCAGTCGTTCGGTGACACCAAAGGACGTTTGGGAGCTCGTCGATCCACGATCCACCTGCAGCCTCCACTCTCGTGCGAATCCCGTGCAGCAGTGTTCGGTTGGCGTTTTCGACCAAACCGTTTGCCTGGGGATGAGCCACGGAGGTGAAGTGGTTGTAAATCCCGAGCTCGGCGCACTTCTGCTTGAAGAAGGTGCTGTCGAACTGCTTTCCGTTGTCAGAGGTGATCACCTTTGGGACGCCAAACCTGCAGAGAAGGTTCTTCCATACGAACTTCCATGCGGCTTGTTCGGTGATTGTGGCAACAGGTTCGGCCTCGATCCACTTGGTGAAGTAATCGATGGCCACGAACAGAAATTTCTTCCGCCCTTGGGCCTCTGGGAAGGGTCCCAAGATATCAATGCCCCATCTGGCGAAAGGGCGCGGCTCGAACAGGCTGTGAAGCTGTTCGGCAGGCTGCTTAATGAGTTCTCCGAACTTTTGGCATTCTGGACATCTCCTGACAAAGGACATGCAATCCTTCTGAAGAGAAGGCCACCAGAACCCTGCTCGGATGATGCTGCGCGCTAGCGTTCTGCCCCCCAGGTGGCTTCCGCACAGCCCCTCGTGAACTTCTTCTGTGGCCGCAAGGGCCTCCTCAGGGTTGAGGCAACGCAGAAGAGGTTTTGCAAGGGACCGTCGGTACAGTTTGCCTTCTACAAGGGTGAAATGCTGAGAGCGCATTCTGACTTTCCGAGCTTCGCTCTGTTCGGGCGGAAGCTCACCCCGGAGAAGGTACGCCAAGAGAGGGTCCACCCAACTTGGGGTTGGTGGGCCCGTTTCTATGGCGACTACATCAACCTCCGTGCTCGGTAAGGCGAGCTCTTCAATAAAAACGGAGCGGGAAGGGGCGATGTCACCTGAAGATGCCAATTTGGCCAGTGCATCAGCTCGCGCATTCTGATCCCGTGGAACATGTATAACTTCAAAGTATACGAGGCCCTCTGTCTGGCTCTTGACCTGTTGGAGGTATTGAGCCATGCGGGGTTCCCTCGCTCCGAACTGTCCACTCACCTGGCTGGCAACCAGTTGAGAGTCACTAAAGACTCTAAGCCGAATGGCTCCAAGGTGCTTATCCATGCGGATACCGGACATCAAAGCTTCGTATTCGGCCACGTTGTTGGAGGCCGGAAAGCGGAACCGGATGGCGTATTGGAACTCTAACCCCTCCGGGGAGGTGAGGACCAAAGCCGCTCCACTCCCTGCGACACAAGAGGATCCGTCGACGTAGAGCTCCCATGGGGGTTCGTCCGCCAACGGTGGATCCTGCTCGGCCGCAAGGGTACATTCTGTCACGAAGTCTGCTAGCGCCTGCGCTTTGACCGCCGTCCTCAGTCGAAAGCTGATGTCGAACTCACCAAGCTCTATTGCCCACTTAACCAACCTGCCGGAAGACTCGGGCCGCTGAAGGATGGATCTCAACGGCTGATCGGTTAGAACTGTAACGGAATGGGCCTGAAAATAGGGCATGAGCTTCCGAGCAGCCGTGACGAGAGCAAGGGCGAGTTTTTCTGCTCTCGGGTACCTCCTTTCAGCTTCTTGGAGGACCCTGCTGATGTAGTAAACTGGATGCTGCGCCGCTCCCACTTCTCTGACCAAGACTGCACTGATGGAGTGTTCGGTGACCGAAAGGTACACGAACAGAGGTTCTCCGAGCACAGGCTTTGAGAGAACAGGAGGGGCTGCCAAATATGCCTTCAGCTCGGTGAAGGCAGCCTCACATTCTTCAGTCCACCGTACTTGCCCCCCTTGCTTCGAGGCTCTTTTAGGGCCTCGGAGCAACTTGAAGAAGTTAAAACTTCTTTCCGCTGCTCGGGACATGAACCGGTTCAGTGCAGCAAGGCGCCCTGTCAGACGTTGGACGTCGCGCACTGTCTTTGGACTGCTCATCTCAAGCACGGCTTGGATTTTCTCCGGGTTTGCCTCTATTCCTCTGTTTGACACGAGGAAGCCGAGGAACTTGCCCGACCGGACACCAAACGCGCACTTGGCAGGATTGAGCTTCATATTGTACTTTCGCAGAGTTGCGAAAGTTTCCTGGAGGTCGGAAATGTGGTCAATGCTCGGAAGCATTTTGACCAACATGTCATCCACATAGACTTCCATGTTGCGCCCGATCTGCTGCTCGAACATCTTGTTGACCAGCCGCTGGTAAGTTGCGCCAGCGTTCTTTAGACCAAAAGGCATTCTGGTAAAACAGTATAAGCCTAGGTCTGTGACGAACGTCGTGGCGTCTTGATCCGGGGGATGCATACTGATTTGGTGGTAACCAGAGTAGGCATCCAGAAAGTTGAGAAGCTCATGTCCAGAAGTAGCATCCACCAGCTGGTCAATGCGTGGCAGATGGAAGTTGTCCTTGGGCGTTGCTTTATTGAGATCTTTGTAATCCACGCACACACGCCATTTACCGCTGGCCTTGCGTACGAGGACCACGTTGGAGATCCATCTTGGATATTGGGCTTCTCGGAGGAGCCCAACAGTTCGGCTCTTGACTACGTGATCTTGAATCACGGTCTGCCGTTCACGGTTCACAGGTCGCCTCCTTTGCTGAACTGGTGGGATCCGTGGATCCAGGCGGAGGCGATGGACCATTACCTCCGGGGGGATGCCCGGAAGCTCATCATCAGACCAGGCGAACACGTCCAAATTGGCCAGCAGGAAGGCTGTGTAGCGCTGCTGCTCGGCCTTATTTAGCAAGGCGCCAATGTATAGGACGTGTTCGGGGTCTTCGTCTACCTGGATGGGGATTAAATCTTCAGCAGGCTTTCCTCGGCTGGTGGAAGGTTGATCGGTCACTGGAGGGGCTGAATCAGCGAGTGGTTGCTTGTCCCTTAAGGAGAGGACATAGCAACGGCGAGATTCGCGCTGACACCCGAGCACTTCGCCGACCCCACTTGAGGTAGGAAACTTCATCTTCTGATGGAGTGACGAAGGTACTGCTTTGATGCGGCCGATCAGACCCCTGCCGAGGATGGCGTTGTATCCAGGCATGTTGTTGATGACCAAGAAGTCAACAATCTTGGTCACAACCCTTGGAGCCGTCCCTAAGGTGATTGGGAGGCGAACCCTCCCCATGGGCTGGACCGAAACTCCCGAAAAGCCGAACAAAGGCGAGTTTACAGGGGTGAGTTGGTCGGTTCTCAGGCCCATGAGGATAAAACAGTCGTAAGCCAAGACATCGGGGGCGCTTCCATTATCCACCAGAATCCGGCGCACATTACAATGGTTGATGGTGGCCGAAATGACCAACGCATCGGTGTGTGGGGTCGTAACCCCTACAAGATCTTCGTCCGAGAAGGTTATAGCCTCCTCGGGCTGTGCGCGTGCAGGACTGGCGGGATATGGAGCCGACCGAGGTGCAGAGGGCCTATCTACGACATGCACTCGCCTTGCGTAGTCGCGTCGGCTTCGAGTGCTTTCGCCGCCCGTGCCGAAGCCTCCCGCGATCACGTTGATCTCCTGCCCATTAGGCTCATTGTTGATCGGCTGCTCGGGAGTACGTTCTCGGCATCTGGGGCGTTCTTCATTTCGGCGCACGAACCGCCCAAGATAGCCGCGCTTGATAAGGTCTTCGATTTCGTCCTTAAGCTGGCGGCACTCGAAGGTGTCGTGGCCGTGGTCGCGATGAAAGCGACAGTACTTGTTCTGATCGCGCTTCCGGGGGTCGGAGCGCATCCTTTGTGGCCACCGAACAAATGCTTCATTCCTGATCTCTGCCAGGATCTTTTTGGGTGCCACGGTGAGGGGGGTGTAGTTGGTGAAGGGGCGCGGACGACGCGGAGAATCGCCATTGCGTCGTCCCTTCTTCCGATCTCGGTCGGAACCGTTGTCGGAAGGCCGCTTCTTATCCGACAGCTCCCCCTGCTCGGCCCTGCTCGCTGCCAGGCTTTCCTCGTAAGCCGCGTGGCATTGTGCGATGGCTGCTGGACGCCGAGAGTCCTCTGCAAAAAGCCGTCGCGAGTACCCTGGATAAGGGCACTGGTTGCCAGAGGGACGTCCAGGCGCGAGATGCGAAGCGCCTCTATTCGGAACCTCTTAACGAAGTCCCAGAGTGCCTCGCCTTTCTTCTGGCGCACGGCCAGGAGAGAAGCCGCCGTTCGTGGCTGCGACCTTCGGCCAAGGAAGTTGTCCCAGAAGGACTTCTTTAGTTGGCGGAAGGGAGTGATGGAGCACGCCGGGAGGGTTTCAAACCAGGCCCTGGCGGTCTTCTTGAGAGTTGCAGGGAAGGCCCTGCACTTAGCCGCATTTGATGCTCCATGGAACACCATGTACGACTCGAAGCCATGGATGTGGTCGGCCGGGTCGGTAGTGCCGTCGTAGGGTGCGATGGTGGGCAGAGGGAGCTTGGAGGAGACCTGAGCTTCCACGATCTCCCTGCTGAAAGGGGAGCGGAAATCCAAGTCATCCTCTGCCGAAGCTTTCCCCTCCGCGCGCTGAACCATGGCGTCCATGCGGCGCTCGAGGTCGACCACACGCCTTAAGCGCCTGGCGAGCTCCTGCTCGGAGTTGGCAGGGCCCCCTCGTCTGGACGCGTGGGAGTTGCCCCCCACGACCGATCGTGGCGAACGGGGGGAGGCGACAGAGCGACGGGGCGAACGCCCACGGTGCTCCGGTGCCCGCTCTTCCGATGGAGCTCGGTGGGAACGGTGCGGCGAATCAGCTAGCTGCTCTTTAGGCGCCAGGGGGGCGCGAGAGCGTTGATGCGACGATTCCGCCTGCCGCTCGCACTGCAGGGAAACCGCCGGGGCCGCTGCTCCTGCTAGCTGAACCTACAGGGCGAGACAGAAACTGCTGCATCTGCCCCCGAAGTTCTGCTACTTCAAGGGCAGTTGCAGGTGCGGCAGCCGCTGGTGTAGGGACGTCGTGATTAGCGCCGATAGCGACGTCAACAGGGGGGGATCGTCGGCGAGAGCCCCCTCGTGACTGACGGGACCTCGTCGCCCGACTCCCTACATTCTGGTATGAGGATCGTCCGCGAGCCATGGCGGCGTCGATTCCCACAGACGGCGCCAAATGTGGTGGTGTAATCCTGTTTGGGCCTGAGCCAAACGGGCCTCCACTAGAGAGATGGGGAAGACGATCGCCGGTGTGGACGAGAGCCTGCAAGACCAGAAATGGATCAGGGGGCCCGGTGAAGACCGGGAAAACCCTCCGATGCCTAAGTCAGTGGAGAGCTTGCAAGGCAGAGGGTTTTGGAGTATGGAAGCGTATTCGCGTGAGAGAGAACGTATCGTTGCATGGTACTGTACCTGTGTTTTTATAGGCATTGGTGCCAAGGCCAATCGTGCGTAACGTTGGTAGATCGTGCCTGAAAAGGCGCCTTGATGGGCGCACATAACGGGAGGAGTTATGCGCTCAGATGCCCATTGGGATGCCAGGCATTTCATGCCTCTTGATGATGGAGCTCGTGGCCTGGGGCGGTTATAACCGCGGCGTGAGCTAGAGAGCCTACTCGGCACCCTCTGGATACACCTTCCGAGCAGGTGACCCACATGGGGGCTCGAACATGCTGTTCGATGATATCCAGGGTTGTTCCGAGCAGCAGGATTGACGCTCCTGTTCGGAAGCTGTCCGCTACCGAGCTCGGCAACGCTTCGCTAGGGGTGAATGGCGCGTGGGCCCCCTTGCCTCTGATCCCCACGGAGACGTGGGACCGTACGGGGAGGTCGCGTCACAGAGAGAAGGCACTGATGGGCCTTGACGCGTTGGGCTTAGGTGGCAGAAAACAGCCACCACAAAATCCAATAAAATAAAATAGGTAATGGGGTTAACTAATGGTCTATAATGACATTATTTGGCCAAATAGGAGTTAGAATAATATAATATTAAGAATTATTATTAAATTCAAAATGCCCATTATCCCCTTATCTAGATGGGCAAGATAAGCTTAAAATAACCTCATAATTATCTAAATTTGTGTCTTATCACTACCCTAACATGATAGTCACATCTATCCCAACCCAAAAAGAGATAAGAGGGTTAGGAGATAGAGATAAACATAGAAATCTCATAATTAAATAGAGTTATAGTGGTATTAGGAAATAAAAGGCAATCTCTACAAATACACCCCAATTCTCCTCTACGCCCACCCTACTACTGTTGGAAGACTCTCCTGGACGTAAAGGCAAGGCCAAAGGAGGAGAATTTCATGAGAAGGACCCCTAGGAGATTTAGAAGGAGTTTTTCACGTTTTAACTCTAGTTTCTCATATTCGTCCAAAGATAGGTAATCTCTGAAGCTAAATATATTTAAGCCTTTTTATAGGTTCTTCTTAATGTCAGAACGAAACCCACATCTTTTCCTCAATTTATATCATTCCATCTGTGAGTATTTTTGCTTTTAAAGTGCATGAACATACTTGTACCCCACCCTTTGTTCTTGCTCTCAACCATGTTCAATCCATGTCTACATGTCTATTTCATGATTTTTGCATGTATATAAGCATGTTAGCTTCGTTTTAAAACTGGGTTCAAAATTTTTCATGCATCCTACAAAGAGATTTAATCATTTTAGCGTGTTAGTGTCATCCGGGATCGTTGCATCGTGAATGCGGGATGACAAAACCTGCCTTCTGAAATGCTGTCATACAATAGCTCGCATCTTGTAGTGAAATAAACCTCCTATAATATCTAACTAGTCCCAAAAACTATGGAACTATGTCACAGTTTTAAGCCTCCCCCATTGTAGCACAACTTCCACCTTGGACAAATCCAGACACTCCATCTCCTAAAATAACTTTTTTGAAAAAGTAGACGTCTTCTAACCAAAATTCACATTTATTGAATTTGGTTTAAAATTGGTGACTTCTCAAAGTTCACACTTGATTTTCCATATTGGTCCTACTCTCACTAAGATTGGACTCTCTCTTCCCAGTGAGTTTGGTCCAAAATTCCAAAACCAATTTGGACTGGTTAGACAATCCAATCATAGACCCTAGTGATAACTCTAAGTCTTATATCAAAAAATAAATGCCGAATAAATATCTCATATTTGTTCTATTATTGCCTTGTCAATTATTTTAATATGTGTGACCCTCTAAGCCTAATATTACGTTGACTGTGAAATGACTATCTTCGATACACCTTCCGACTTGGTGAATTAAATATCACATAATTAATTCACCTGAGTCTGTCGATCATAGGTTGCACTAAGCAACGTGCCATGACCCCCAAATGCAACAAAGGATTCATACTCCATTAGAACCTGCAAGTCAACAGTTACTGTGTGACTATAATTCCTCATCCATGCAATGTCTCTGATCTGCTAATGTGAGGTCAGGTCTGTGCCGTGCTCTGATTCAGATTTTTCGAAAAGTCCTTTCCACTAAGCCTAGTAACCCTGGCTAAGGATTTGCTAAGTATGACTCTGAGGGGCATTCTCTCTCATGATACTGAGAGTGAATAATTCTATGTTGAGTACTCAATTGCCTTTGTATGATTTGTCATGTATCCGATTGTCAGATAGTACTAGACCCACAGAGTATTGACCTATAAACTCAATATCAAAGCATAGAGATTCTAATGCAAGATATCCTTAGTGTCTTAAGTCTAAGCATCAATCACACTACTATGACTAAGAGAGAAAGTTAGGTATCTATTACCATTCAGAATTCTCAACAACCGATCTGTTCAGTAGACTTATTCTCTAATAAGTACTTAGACAACATCTATAGTGTCTCCACATAAGTGATTGTGAGATCACTCGCCTCCATCATATGGACAAGTGTATCATGCACCAGTCTATCTAGCCCACTTGATATTCCTCTCAAACGTCTTATGATCAAAAACATTTCAAACTTATATTTATAGAGAATTGGTCTCACTATCACAATCTTATTATGATTTGATCCTCATTTAGACAAGTTTGAAGACTGCAATGTGCATAAATCATACAAGGTAATAACAACTACAATGAATATAATGTCATAATATTAATAAAAATTACCAATGATAAGTCTCATCACTATAAGTGATTGACTTGCAAGACGCCTACTACTAACAATCTCTCACTTGTACTAAAGTCAATCATAATGTTTGATCATCATCTTTGACTGGTAATGCTCAAATACATTTTGAGACGACGACTTTGTTAGTCGAACTGCAATGTTATCTTCAGATAGAACTCTTTCTATAGTCACATCTCCTCGAGTAATGATCTATCCTATCAGATGGAACCACCTTAAAATATGTTTTCACTTTTGATAAGACCTTAACTCCTTTGCTTGTGCTATTACCTTATTGTTGCTGCAAAACATGAAGACAAGTTCAGAATAATTGGGTATGACGCCCAACCCAGTGATGATTTTATTCATCTAAATCGCCTCCTTGACCGTTTTTGCAATAGCCATGTACTCTATCTTAGTGGTCGAGTTAGCAACCGCCTCGGTAGCCACCTTCTCCTCTCTGCCATCACCTAGTTCACCAACACCACCATTACTCAATGCTAAGCTCGATGCCCTTGTCAACCATGCCGACCACCAAAGGGAGAGAAAGAGAAGGAGAGAAAGTGGGAGTTTGACAAGGGAGAATGAGAGTGGAATTTCAAAGGGGTTCTTGTATGAAGGCCTGACACGTTTATGATGTGATTTAACTAGAAGCACATTCTTGTAGGTTGACACATTTTGAATGTGTCAGTCTGTCAATATTGATGCATTTACTTGTTGGATCTATTTGACACCTAACGGACATGATTGACACTTACAAGCGTGACCAACATACTAACAGATGCGCATATCTAAGTAGACCCATTTTAGCCATGCAAACTGCCACCTGACATTTGGAGTTAGACTGTCAATTGACCAGCTACTATAGAAACACGTCATGCCACAAATAAGACTACACGGTAGATTGAATCTGACACCCTCACGGAACACCTTAACACCCTGCCGTCGTCACCAGGCAAGGAATCGAAATGCATCAACTGAAAGTGACATGTTCAATGCGCATCATATTGGCACTAACACCTTCCCACAATGCACCACCGAAGGAACACACAATCTAGGTCATAAAATGGGCCTTGCATTTGACCAACGTCTTGTTAAAATCAGAACTAAACGGTTAACTCGCTAATCAAGATCCAGAGAACCTGAGACGTCATGCAGAGAGAGAGAGAGAGAGAGAGAGAGAGAGAGAGCCCGCTTGGGGTGCAAAACCCTCCAACTCTAGTGGTGGAGAGAGAGGGAGAGAGAAGGGGGGCAATGGGCAGCTCCCATCTACCTGTCGAAGGGTTCCCCCTCTAGTGTGTGTGTGCGCGAGTGAGACAGTGAGTTGGAGGTGATTTTCATATTCCTTACATCTCGGAGACCAACTTATTTCAATACATCCCGACAGGATTTATGATGTAGATATTTTTCACAAAACAAGTTTTCTAATGACAAGGTAAAATTAAGACAAAATTTCGCTCAATTATATTTATAGTAGAAATGCATATGCAAAAAACTCTTAAGTTAATTCTGAAGGCCCTCAAAACATTTCAGTGCATAAACTCAAACACATCTTTGGTACCTGCCAAACATAAATGTCACATGAACATGTCTGCACAAAATTGAAAGAATAATGCTGAATCTTTCCTAAGTGATAAAAATAAGCTAAGTGCGAAAATAGATTACTCTAAGTGTTTCACGTTGTATCACTCTAACCAAACTCTTAAAGTATACCACGCAGCATCCAGAATGCTGGTGACAGGTTTGAAGCTTCCTTCCCATTCTTATCCAGAGTGTACTACAGTTTATTGCGCGGTAGAACTTGACGTCATACCCTTGTCGGGTTCAAGTCTAGGTATCTTGTTGTATGTCGGGTTGGGGGTTTGTTGTCGGAACTTGATTACTGTGTAAAACATTAGCCAACAGGCGAGGACCTGCAACAGGCATTTAGGTAGGTGGACAAGGGATGGCCAAAAAAGTTTCGAGTTTACAACCTTCTACGTTTTCTCTAAGGCGATGTAGAGCTAAAAGACTATCTCAAAAGCAGTTAAAGAAACACAAACAGATATTAATACTGGTTAGTCTAAAGACCAAGACAAGATTCTTTATCATGACAATTGACATTAACAACAGAGCCTCGGAAGACAAATATCAAAAACAGACGGGACATTATTTAATGACCAAATGTGAGTAATGGCTTAGTTTATCATCACAAGAAGTTCGTGACTTAGGAAAAGGAGTTCTCCTCCAGCATATTGAGAACGGTCTATCTGGTGGGTTTTGTAAGGGTGGCAACCATGCCTTAATTGCCCGCATAATTCATGGTAGGGCGAATATTGCGTCCTAGATGAGTTATTCAGATCTGACCCACTCAAAAAAAGAGAAAAAGGTATAAAATAACTGAGTTAAGAGAGAGATGCTATCAAATTTGCAACTCTCTCCATGGTTGCCCATCGGAGAAAGAGAAATACTCACTGCAAACCAGGTTTTCAAACAAACCTGCAAAGTTCGAAAAACCAGGTTTTCAGCCAAAAAAAAAAAAGTCTATCACTCCCCTCTATTAACTTGGATACACTTCTCTACTTTGAAGGAGTAGAAGCCTAACCTAGGATATTGTCTCCAACCTTTTGTCCTCCATCTTCCCATACTCGATAACTCCACTTCTTGCTGCTTCTACCAAGGAACTAAAAACATCTGCTTTTCCGCCCCAAAACACAACACAATCACCAAATATGTCGACTCCTTTTGCCCTCCCCCCATGGTTTCCCCGCACGGGGGAATAGCCAGCAAGCACAGCAAACAAGAAGATTTAACATGTCCAGGAGAAGATAACCAGATCACATAAAAGAAGCAACCATTTCATTCCATAAGACGCATATCATATCCACAGCAGAAGAGAAAATAATGAGAGGTATGAACACTTCAAAACCCCTTCCAAAACGTCAGATCCCCCGTCCACTGCACTGCACCCAGATCTCTACCCAATGACCTTGATAACTAAAGAGAAGATAAAAACCCCAAAAAGATGGCTAAAAAGATGAAGAAAAGCCCCCATAAGAACCATAGAACAACCCCCATAACCCCACCCAAAAACCCACCAGTATGTCTTTACATCCACACAATATCAGATCTGATGGGCTACCAGTCGAAAACAAGGAACAGAAAGCGACACCAATAAAAACAACAGGGGCGGGGGTTATGGAGTTCTTGAGGGGGCTATTTACTTCATGGCGTTGGGGCACTCCCTTGCGAAGTGGCCCTCCCCCCCACAGTTGTAGCAGCTCATCCCGCCGCCGCCGCCGCCGCCGCCGCCGCCGCCACCGCCGCCGCCGTACCTGCCGCCGCCTCCACCACCATACCTGCCGCCGCCACCGCCTCCTTGAGGACAGTCCCGCGCCATATGCCCTTCCTCACCACAGGTGTAGCAGCCGCCCCCACGGCCTCCGCCGCCGTATCCTCCACCGCCATACCCGCCTCCCCCACCGTAGCCGCCGCCTCCATACCCGCCACCGCCGCGACCACCACTCCTACCTCCCCTGTAACCCCCGCCGCCGTATCCCCCAGCAGATCCATACCCTCCACCACCATACCCTCCGCCACCGCCGCGCCCTCGGCCCCCGCCTCCACCATACCCATCCCTCTGCGACTGACCTTCCACAGGAACCCCACCAGGGCCCGTCACATCGACGGCCTTGGTCCTGCCGTCGTCGCCCTGCCCGATGGCGAACTCCACCGCCTCATCCGCCGCCAGAGTCCGGAACCCCCGTGACTTGATGGAGGACTGGTGGACGAAGAGCTCCTCGCCGCCGTCGTCGGGGGTGATGAAGCCGAACCCCTTGGTCTCGTTGAACCACTTCACCTTCCCCGTCAGCCTCTCCCCTCCCTGCTCCATTGCCGCCGCCGCCAACCAGAAGAAGATGAAAGGAAGGGGTGAAACCCTAAAAACCCTTCCTTTCGCCTCTCTCTCCGATCTCGATCTGGAGAGGTTGTAAGGACTTGGGCGTATATATATAGCGGAGATGGGGCCCGGGCGGGGGAAAAATATCTGATCCGACGGCTAGGGTCGCTCCATAGAGAACGCAGTGCCCAATCGACGGTTACACGATTCCCAATGCCGTTAAATGCTTAGGATATGCCTCGTAAATAGTTGGGAATCTTTTTTAAACAACCTTCTTTTAATAAATAGTTACTCAAATATGTAAGATTTTAATATATTTAAAAAAATATCTAGTTCTAATATATGTATCAAATTATGTATAAATAATTTATTAACTTACGCAAATGTGCTATCAACTTGACAAATATGTTTCAACTCATACAAATTTATGTAGTTCATATAAATATATTTCAATTTACACAAATTTATTATACTTTACACAGATATATTGTAACTTATACAAATTTATATATTTATGTAAATACATAAATTTATGTAAATTACATCATATTTGTGTAAACTATCCAAACATAAATTTGTAAATATGTTAAAAGTGATATAATTTTGTAAATATTTTATAAGCAGGCCTATTTAGATAAATAATTTTTAAAATAGAATTAGTTTAATAAAATCCCTAAATAGAAGGATTCTGTGGGCCCCATTAGAAGCTAGTCAAAATGTCAATGGGACATGGTCAAAGCAGCATGACGTGGAGGAGCGGACATGTTGGGCCAAGCCCGAGTTGCGTTTTGTTTACTTCGTTTCTTCTCCATATCCCCTTCCTCCTCCTCCTCCGTCTTCTTTTTCTTCCTCTGCGTCGGCAAGTGAAGCCAGGGTTAGGGGTTCTTCTTCTTCTTCTTCTTGTTCTCCTCCACAGGCTGCTGCCATGGGATGTGCTGCCGTCACCAGCTGCTGCTCCCGTCCTTGGCTCTTATGATCTTATCCCTCTCCTGCTAGCTGCTGCCTGCTCCGCCTTCTGATACAAGGTACTGGCTGCATGCAGGTGGGCAGGCTTTTACATCTCTCATCTTGTTCTCTTTCTTGGTTTCTTCTTCCCTCTCCTGTTTGTATCCGGGCACTGGTAGTTATGTCTGAGCGGTTGCTTCCAAAGAACAGGAGACCCCTTTTGGCGTTGTTTGACAGGGCGAGGGGAAGGGAAGAGGAAGGGGTGCTCACTGTTGCTCATCAGTAATGGCGGGGAAGAGGTGGGGAGGCTGGGGGTGGGTGGACTAAAATCCCATTTATTAAGCTTTTTTTTTCTTCTCTCTCTCTCTGTTTCCTGTCTCTTGCGTTTCCTTCTGTGAACAAATTGCGTGAGCTCCGCCGTAGCCCTCACGCATAGGCGAAGAAGATGAGGTTTTGTTGCGTGCCTTTGCAGCATATATTTATTCAAAGCTTTTCTTTTCTTTTCTTTTCATTCAGACCATGCTTAGTAGTGGAAGGAATATATTCCATCTGCTTTGTTCTGATGTAATGGGGAACCTCATGCCTGTTATCTTTTTCCTTTCTAAGATCCCTGCATCTGGGGGGGGGGGGGGGGGGGGGGGAAGTGGAGCATTAGAAATAGGGCTGTAAAAGGAACTGATGCGAATTGGATATAGATTTTTCGGTTCCCATCTAAATAGTTAATTAGATAATTTATATTTACTTTGAATATAATTTAGATCTGGAGATGATAATTTAATTAGATAATTTTTGAACTGAGAAAAGATACAGATATTATCTGCTTCAGAAATATAAATTTAATAAAAGATATTAAGTGATCTAAAAATCATAAAAATTTATAAAAAAATTAAAAAATATATAAATGACAAAAATATTCTCTAAACAAAAGATTAATATTACATATATTATATTATATATATCATTAGATTTAGGATTCAATGGTAAAAAATAACTCAATTTCGAAGCAGATCTTAAACGGAGTGGATCACCTGTTTCCGTATCCGCTCCGTTTATATCCATATTCTGTTAACTATATACGAATTCGAATCGGATCTGTGGTGGCCAAATCTGGTCACCTAGGCCCATGATGGCCCATTACGGCCCTCTCTTTTCTTGTCAACAAACGTGGCACCATCTCCGGAGGTCACGCCCTCATCAGGGTGGTTCGAAGACCTCCAGTGTATGACCCCCGTGATCGGAAGTTGTCAAGCTCCGCAACGGCATATCCCCGGGCAGGTCATCTGCCCTCCCATACCGAACAACTGCGGACGGCTTCCGAACAGGATGTTAATCCTGCTGCGCGGAACAACCCTGGATATCACCGAACAGCACGTTCGAGCCCCCATGTGGGTCACTTGCTCGGAAAGTGTGTCCAGAGGGTGCCGAGCAGGTTCTCTGGCTTACGCCGCGGTTATAACCGCCCCAGGCCACGCGCTCCGTCATCAAGAGGCACGAACTGCCTGGCATCCCAACGGGCACCTGAGCGCATAACTCCTCCCGTTATGCGCGCCCATCAAGGCGCCTTTTCAGGCACGATCTACCAACGTTACGCACGATCGCCTTGGCACCAACGCCTATAAAAGCACAGGTACAGTACCATGCACCGGTACGTTTTCTCCCTCACGTGAACACGCTCTCACATTCCGAAACCCCCTGCCTTGCAAGCCTGGTATTGACTTAGGCATCGGAGGGTTTCCCCGGTCTTCACCGGGCCCCCTGATCCAGTTCTGGTTTTTGCAGGCTCTTGTCCACACCGGCGTTCGCCTTCCCCATCTTCTCTAGTGGAGGCCCGTTTGGCTCCGGCCCAAATAGGATTACACCACCACATTTGGCGCCGTCTGTGGGAAGCGACACAGCCATGGCTCGCGGATGATCCTCTCACCAGAACGCAGGGAGTAGGGCGACCAGATCTCGCCGCTCACAGGCGAATTCTCCTCGCCGGTCTACTCCTGTCGACGTCAACATCACCCCTACGGGCATCAATAATAATGACATCCCCGCGCCGGCGGTCGCCGCACCAGCAACTGCTCTCGAAGTAGCGGAGCTTCGGGGGCAGATGCAGCAGTTAACAGGTGTTTTTCTTGCCCTACAGGCTTAGCTGGTTGGACCACCAGCCTCGGCGGTCCCCCTACCGCGAGAGCGGCAGGTGGCATCGGCGTTCTCGCGTCCTCCCCGCACCTCAAGAGCAGCAGGCAGACTCACCGCGCCGGTCGCATCGAGCTTCGTTCGAGGAGCGGGCACTGGAGCGCCGCGGGCGTTCGCCCCGTCGCTCTGTTGCCTCCCCCCATCCGCCACGATCGGTCGTGGGAGCCAACTCCCATGAGTCCAGGCGAGGGGGCCCCGCTAATTCCGAACAGGAGCTCGCCAGGCGCTTGCGGCGTGTGGTCGACCTCGAGCGCCGCGTGGATGCGATGGTCCAACGTGCAGAGGGGAAAGCTCCAGCAGAAGATGACCTGGACTTCCGCTCCCCTTTCAGCAGGGAGATCCTGGAAGCTCAGGTCTCCTCCAAGCTCCCTCTGCCCACCATTGCACCCTACGACGGCACCACCGATCCGGTCGACCACATCCACGGCTTCGAGTCGCACATGGTGTTCCACGGAGCATCAGATGCGGCCAAGTGCAGGGCCTTCCCTGCAACTGTCAAGGAGATCGCCAGGGCCTGGTTCGAGACCCTTCCGGCGGGCTCCATCACCTCCTTCCGCCAACTGAAGAAGTCCTTCCGGGACAACTTCCTTGGTGGAAGGTCGCAGCCGCGAACGGCGGCTTCTCTCCTGGCCGTGCGCCAGAAGAAGGGCGGGGCACTCTGGGACTTCGTTAAGAGGTTCCGAACAGAGGCGCTTCGCATCTCGCGCCTGGACGTCCCTCTGGCAACCAGTGCCCTTATTCAGGGCACCCGCGACGGTTTTTGCAAAGGACCCTCGGCGTCCAGCAGCCCGCTACCCTCGCCGAGCTGCTCTCCATCGCACAGCGCCATGCCGCTTGCGAGGAGAGCCTAGCAGCGAGTAAGGCCGAGCAGGGGGAGCAGTCGGATAAGAAGCGGCCTTCCGACAATGGTTCCGACCGTGATCGGAAGAAGGGACGACGCAATGGTGATTCTCCGCGCCGTCCGTGCCCCTTCACCAACTACACCCTCCTCACTGTGGCACCCGAACAGATCCTGGCAGAGATCAGGAACGAAGCATTTGTTCAGTGGCCACAGAGAATGCGCTCCGACCCCCGGAAGCGTGACCAGAACAAGTAATGTCGCTTCCATCGCGACCACGGCCACGACACCTCCGAGTGCCGCCAGCTTAAGGACGAAATCGAAGACCTTATCAAGCGCGGCTACCTTGGACGGTTCGTGCGCCGGAATGAAGAGCGCTCCAGACGCCGAGAGCGTACTCCCGAGCAGCCGATCAACAATGAGCCCAATGGGCAGGAGATCAACGTGATCGCGGGAGGCTTCGGCGCAGGCGGAGAAAGCACTCGAAGCCGACGCGACTACGCAAGGCGAGTGCATGTCGTAGATAGGTCTTCGGCACCTCGGCCGGCTCCATATCCCGCCAGTCCTGCACGCGCACAGCCCGAGGAGGCTATAACCTTCTCGGACGAAGATCTTGTAGGGGTTACGACCCCGCACACTGATGCGTTGGTCATTTCGACCACCATCAACCACTGTAATGTGCGCCGGATTCTGGTAGATAATGGAAGCGCCCCCGATGTCTTGGCTTACGACTGTTTTGTCCTCATGGGCCTGAGAACCGATCAACTCACCCCTATAAACTTGCCTTTGTTCGGCTTTTCGGGAGTTTCGGTCCAGCCCATGGGAAGGGTTCGCCTCCCGTTCACCTTAGGGACGGCTCCAAGGGTTGTGACCAAGATTGTTGACTTCTTGGTCATCAACAACATGCCTGGATACAATGCCATCCTCGGCAGAGGTCTGATCGGGCGTATAAAAGCAGTACCTTCGTCACTCCATCAGAAGATGAAGTTCCCTACTCCGAGCGGAGTTGGCGAAGTGCTTGGGTGTCAGCGCGAGTCTCGCCGTTGCTATGTCCTCTCCTTAAGGGACAAGCAACCACTCGCCGATCCAGCCCCTCCAACGACCGATCAACCTTCCACCAGCCGAGGAACGCCTGCTGAAGATTTAATCCCCGTCCAGGTAGACGAAGACCCCGAACACGTCCTATACATTGGCACCTTGTTGACAGAGGCCGAGCAGCAGCGCTACACAGCTTTCCTGCTGGCCAATTTGGACGTGTTCGCCTGGTCTGATGATGAGCTTCTGGGCATTCCCCCGGAGGTAATGGTCCATCGCCTCCGTTTGGATCCCCGGATCCCACCAGTTCAGCAAAAGAGGCGACCTGTGAACCGAGAACGGCAGACCGTGATTCAGGATCACGTGGTCAATAGCCAAACTGTTGGGCTCCTCCGAGAAGCCCAATACCCAAGATGGATCTCCAACGTGGTCCTCGTACGCAAGGCCAACGGTAAATGGCGTGTGTGCGTGGATTACAAAGATCTCAATAAAGCAACACCCAAGGACAACTTCCATCTGCCACGCATTGACCAGCTGGTGGATGCTACTTCTGGACATGAGCTTCTCAACTTTCTGGATGCCTACTCTGGTTACCACCAGATCAGTATGCATCCCCCGGATCAAGACGCCACGACGTTCGTCACAGACCTAGGCTTATACTGTTTTACCAGAATGCCTTTTGGTCTAAAGAACGCTGGCGCAACTTACCAGCGGCTGGTCAACAAGATGTTCGAGCAGCAGATCGGGCGCAACATGGAAGTCTATGTGGATGACATGTTGGTCAAAATGCTTCCGAGCATTGACCACATTTCCGACCTCCAGGAAACTTTCGCAACTCTGCGAAAGTACAATATGAAGCTCAATCCTGCCAAGTGCGCGTTTGGTGTCCGGTCGGGCAAGTTCCTCGGCTTCCTCGTGTCAAACAGAGGAATAGAGGCAAACCCGGAGAAAATCCAAGCCGTGCTTGAGATGAGCAGTCCAAAGACAGTGCGCGACGTCCAACGTCTGACAGGGCGTCTTGCGGCACTGAACCGGTTCATGTCCCGAGCAGCGGAAAGAAGTTTTAACTTCTTCAAGTTGCTCCGAGGCCCTAAAAGAGCCTCGAAGCAAGGGGGGCAAGTACGGTGGACTGAAGAATGTGAGGCTGCCTTCACCGAGCTGAAGGCATATTTGGCAGCCCCTCCTGTTCTCTCAAAGCCTGTGCTCGGAGAACCTCTGTTCGTGTACCTTTCGGTCATCGAACACTCCATCAGTGCAGTCTTGATCAGAGAAGTAGGAGCGGCGCAGCATCCAGTTTACTACATCAGCAGGGTCCTCCAAGAAGCTGAAAGGAGGTACCCCAGAGCAGAAAAACTCGCCCTTGCTCTCGTCACGGCTGCTCAGAAGCTTAGGCCCTATTTTCAGGCCCATTCCGTTACGGTTCTAACCGATCAGCCGCTGAAATCCATCCTTCAGCGGCCGGAGACTTCCGGCAGGTTGGTTAAGTGGGCGATAGAGCTTGGTGAGTTCGACATCAGCTTTCGACCGAGGACGGCGGTCAAGGCGCAGGCGCTAGTAGACTTCGTGGCGGAATGTACTCTCCCGGCCGAGCAGGATCCACCGTTGGCAGACGAACCCCCGTAGGAGCTCTACGTCGACGGATCCTCTTGCGTCACTGGGAGTGGAGCTGGCTTGGTCCTCACCTCCCCGGAGGGGTTAGAATTCCAATACCCCCTCCGTTTCCGCTTTCCGGCCTCCAACAACGTAGCCGAGTACGAAGCTTTGCTGTCTGGTATCCGCATGGCTAGGCACCTTGGAGCCGTTCGGCTTAGAGTCTGTAGTGACTCCCAATTGGTTGCCAGCCAGGTGAGCGGGCAGTTCGGAGCGAGGGAACCCCGCATGGCTCAATACCTCCAGTAGGTCAAGAGCCAAGCAGAGGGCCTCATATACTTCAAAGTTATACATGTTCCACGGGAGCAGAATGCGTGAGCTGATGCACTGGCCAAACTGGCATCTTCAGGTGACATCGCCCCTTCCCGTTCCGTGTTTATTGAAGAGCTCGCCTTACCGAGCACGGAGGTAAATGTAGCAGCTATAGAAACGGGCCCACCAACTCCGAGTTGGGTGGACCCTCTCTTGGCATACTTACTCAGGGGTGAGCTTCCGCCCGAACAGGGCGAAGCTCGGAGAGTCAGGATGTGTTCTCAGCATTTCACCCTCGTAGAAGGCAAGCTGTACCGACGGTCCCTTTCAAGACCTCTTCTGCGTTGCCTCAACCCTGAGGAGGCCCTTGCGGCCACAGAAGAAGTCCACGAGGGGCTGTGCGGAAGTCACCTGGGGGGCAGAACGCTAGCGCGCAGCATTATCCGAGCAGGGTTCTGGTGGCCTTCTCTTCAGAAGGATTGCATGTCTTTCGTCAGGAAATGTCCAGAATGCCAAAAGTTAGGAGAGCTCATCATGCAGCCTGCCGAACAGCTTCACAGCCTGTTCGAGCCGCGCCCATTCGCCAGATGGGGCATTGATATCTTGGGTCCCTTCCCAGAGGCCCAGGGGCGGAAGAAGTTTCTGTTCGTGGCCATCGATTACTTCACCAAGTGGATCGAGGCCGAACCTGTCGCCACAATCACCGAACAAACCGCATGGAAGTTCGTCTGGAAGAACCTTCTCTGCAGGTTTGGCGTCCCAAGGGTGATCACCTCTGACAACGGAAAGCAGTTCGACAGTACCTTCTTCAAGCAGAAATGCGCAGAGCTCGGGATCTATAACCACTTGACCTCCGTGGCTCATCCCCAGGCTAACGGTTTGGTCGAAAACGCCAACCGAACACTGCTGCACGGGATCCGCACAAGAGTGGAGGCTGCAGGTGGATCATGGGTTGACGAGCTCCCTAACGTCCTTTGGTGTCACCGAACGACTGCTCGGGTAGCTACAGGGGAAACACCTTTCCATTTGGCCTACGGCTCCGAAGCAGTTGTACCTCTGGAAGTAGCCCTTCCCACCATCCGAACAACCCACTTCGACGAAGCCGCCAATAACCGTGCTCTTCGAGAAAACTTGGACATGCTTGGCGAACGACAAAGCGACGCCAGCATTCACCTCGTTTCTTATCAGCAACGACTCGCACAGTACTATAATGCGCGAGTTCGGGAAATGCGGTTCAACGTGGGAGATTTGGTTTTGCACCGCTGTTCGGCTTTAGATCCCCGAAGAGCAGTCGGCAAACTTGCCATTAAATGGGAAGGACCTTATCAGGTCACCCATGTCCTCGGAAAAGGCTCATATAAGCTAACTACCCCTAGTGGCGAAGCCATACCTAGGACTTGGCATGTTTCTAATCTTAAGGCTTATCATTTATAAAAGCCTTTTTTCAGCATCCTACCTCTCTTCTCCCCATTCCTGTTGTTTCGCAAGCATTTGGCATATACACCTGATCGGAACCTCCTTTATAGTTCCCAACGATCTGCGTCTTACATGCAACGCTTATGAAGCTAGCGGATTCCGATCCGAGCAGGAGCAACCACAAAAATGGAGAAGATAGAGAAAGTGAAGCTATAGACAAGCTCATGAGCAGAAGATTTCATTTACAAGAAGTTTTGTGCTTACAAGCAGGCCCTCCTTGGCCGTGGTTACAAAAGGAGAGTACAAGAAGAACAGGGAGCAGGAGAAGACTAAGGAGCATGTTCGGAAGCACCAGCATCTTCACCCGAAGAGGGCATCCGCCCAGACTGGAATTGTGCGAAGTGCACACCGTCTAAATGGACGTCTTGAGTGCAACGTCGACATTCCCGAACAGCAGCCTCGAAGGCTTCTCGGGCGCGTTCAACCCAGGAAAGCCGCTCTCCGACCTCCTTCCCAGCATTGAGACCCACTTTGTAGCAGCGGGCCCCATACTGCTCCAAGTCTTCCTTGTATTCTGGCCCGGCCTTGTAGTCAGCAACGGCACGGACCTCCGCATCTACTACCACCTTGGCCAGGGCGTCCTTTTCGGCCCGTGCCAAGGTAGCATCCAGCTTCGCAGCCTGGAGGGCAGTTTTGAGGTTCTTCACCTCCTCCTCCAATACTGCCTCGCGAGCTTTATGCCTCGCAGAGAGGTCCTCGCAGAAAGCTGCCTGCGCCTCATGGAGATACCTCTGTCTCTGGCCCCGAACAGCCAGAGCCTTCAGAACGCCCAACGACTTGGACATCCCATCTGCAAGCGCCTCCAGATCAACGTCGCTCAACCCATCTTCCCCTTGACCCTCTGGGTGGTAACCTTCCATTGACCTCTCCGGAGTCTGCTCGAAAGGAAGGTCCAGGCACCTTGCTAGCTGGTCAAGATGAGAAGCAGTGGGGCTCGCGGGCAGCTTCCTTGGCGCTTTCTCCATACGCCGAAGGGTCGCCTCCAACGCTGCCACAGAGGGATCTTCTGGAAGCCTCTTGAGCAGTGCTTCACTAAGGGGTCTTCGGTCGTCGTCGGACTCTTCAGCCCGAACACCGCCCCCAACATCCGCAGCCTCCTCCCCAGCAACTTCAACTACCTTGGAGGTTGCATCTACATTAGCAACCACCTCGGTGGGGGGCATGGGGGGCAAGATACCCCCGGTGGTAGCAGCAACCTCCTCGGACGTCCCCGTCATCGCAGCCACTTTTTCAGTGGCCCTTATAGCAGGAGCCACTTCCTGTCCTTCGGACGGAGTTGCGCTTGGCGCCGGAGCTACCGCGCTGCTAGCTACCACCCCAGCAGGGGCGGAAACTTCCGCCGCATCATCGTCCTCCTCCCGCCGAGCAGGAGACACCGCAACTTCTCCACTCCTCTTGGAAGAAGCCCCGGCAGTGTTGCTGGCAGCACCGTGCTCGGCACCACCAACGTTGGAAGCATCAGAGGGCTCCCTATCCTTCGAGCAAGTGGAGCCCCTGGCCTCTCCTCCAGCAGGGCTCTCGGACCCTTCGCTTACGATGATGAGCCCCAGCTCGGTCGCCATCTGCTGCGCGACCTCTGGGCGCGTCGCGGAGGCCACCCGTGGCACTCCCTGATCGGCCGACTCTACAGCTTTACTTTTTCTGCGCAGCAGCAACTGCGCCTCTTCTTCTTCCTCTTCAGTCCTCTCCTCGTCACGTGGAGGAGTAGCTTGGACCATCTTCTTCTTCTTCCGAATACGGAGCTGTTATGCCTCCTCCGCGCTCTCGTCGAACAAAACCGGCCTCTTCTTTGCGGAAGCAGAAGGCCAACTCACCCCGTTACCCTTCTCCGGAGGAGTCTGAGCTCCAGCCGAAACCACCTCCTTGGTGGCCTTCTTCTTCAGGCGAATCCTCCCGAGCCCCTTTTCAGGGGCCCGTGCCTTGGCTGGACGCTCCTCGGCAGACGGAGGAGCAACGAGTGCCGTTGTCACTGCGGTGCCAACCCTCACGGCAGAGGGAACCCGAACAACGGCAGCGACATCGTCGTCCTCATACACCATATGCGCCAGAACAGGGATCTGCTCGGCAAAATCTTCATTCGCCTCCTGATCCCTTCCAGCCTCCAGCTCCGCGGCAGCTGCGCATAAAGAAAAGAAGAAGAGGAAGAGTTAGAGTGAGGTCACCAAACCCACTAGTAAATAACCAAGAGTTCGTATACTTACTCCACGGTTTGCTCAGGCCGTATTTGACGAGCAGGAACTCGGTCACGTAGCCTTCTCCACTCTGAACACCTGCTCGGAGAAGCTCGTCCGATGCCCTTGCCTCGTCCTGGATCAGCTTCGGAAAGCTATCCTTCCGTGCTGAGCGGATAACAGTGGAGAATCCCCACTCAGCACCACCCCGGTGGCGCACAAAAAACAGCATGTCCATCCAACCCTTGTTGTTGGAATATTTGTTGGACAGCCCGATGTGCATCCGGTATGTTCGGTGCTTTGTGTAGTAAATGTCTGCCCCTGACGCCCGGGAAGCAGACAACTTGAAGTGAGCTCGGAAAACATCCGCCGAGCCCCGGATCTCTTTAATCTTGCAGATGACGCCGAAGATGCAGATGTATCTCCAGGAGTTGGGCGTCAGTTGTATTGGCGAAACGCCCCAGCAGTTCAGGAGCGCCTTCGCCACTTCCGGCAGCGGTAGCCGGAAGCCCGCCTCCAAGTGATCCACGGAGAGGAGGAGGCAGCTTGGTTTGTTCACCAGGAATGACTCCCCCTCCTTCGCGTCGATGATTTCATACTCGTCGCCGATCCTGAAGCGCTCACGGAGTCCGCTGTAATGGCGGTACCGTGGTCCGCTGGCCGCCGCGGCGGTCACCCCGCTTGCTCTGGCAACGGCCTTCCCTCTGCTCGCCATCGCTAGAAGAGTCACAGGAAGCAGCAGCAGCAAGAGGAGACGAAGAAGAAGGTGGAAAGCTAGGCAGGCAAGGAAACTCAAGGGCTGGAATGCAGGAAGGTTTTTCGTAGGCGTGGCTCCCGCCTTCGCCTCCTCCCCTCCTTATAAGGAAAGGGGAGGGAGCAAAATTCGAGGCGGGCCTCAAAACACCGCTCCTTCAAGTTTCAAAAATTCCCCCTCGGGTACAGCGTCGGCGGCTGTTCGAACGCAACGACGACGCTCCTGGCTCGACACGGCTTTGCACCCATCATGACGGGTTAGCCGTTTGACAGGACCCCAAGCGGCGGCACCCCGCAACGGGCCATCGCATTAAATGCGGAAGCGATGCCCTCGAAGCGCTCGTCTCACCGAGCCACTCGAGAGCGTGGGGGGCAAGTGTGGTGGCCAAATCTGGTCACCTAGGCCCATGATGGCCCATTACGGCCCTCTCTTTTCCTATCAACAAACGTGGCACCATCTCCGGAGGCCACGCCCTCATCAGGGTGGTTCGAAGACCTCCAGTGTATGACCCCCGTGATCGGAAGTTGTCAAGCTCCGCAGCGGCATATCCCTGGGCAGGTCATCTGCCCTCCCATACCGAACAACTGCGGACGGCTTCCGAACAGGGATGTTAATCCTGCTGCGCGGAACAACTCTGGATATCACCAAACAGCACGTTCGAGTCCCCATGTGGGTCACTTGCTCGGAAAGTGTGTCCAGAGGGTGCCGAGCAGGTTCTCTGGCTTACGCCGCAGTTATAACCGCCCCAGGCCACGCGCTCCGTCATCAAGAGGCACGAACTGCCTGGCATCCCAACGGGCACCTGAGCGCATAACTCCTCCCGTTATGCGTGCCCATCAAGGCGCTTTTTCAGGCACGATCTACCAACGTTACGCACGATCGCCTTGGCACCAATGCCTATAAAAGCACAGGTACAGTACCATGCACCGGTACGTTTTCTCCCTCACGTGAACACGCTCTCACATTCCGAAACCCCCTGCCTTGCAAGCCTGGTATTGACTTAGGCATCTGAGGGTTTCCCCGGTCTTCACCGGGCCCCCTGATCCAGTTCTGGTTTTTGCAGGCTCTCGTCCACACCGGCGTTCGTCTTCCCCATCTTCTCTAGTGGAGGCCCGTTTGGCTCCGGCCCAAACAGGATTACACCACCACAGGATCCGAATATTATCCGGATCTGTTTACAGCCCTAATTAGAAAAGGAGGACCTTTGTGGCGTTTTTTTGGGACAAAGCATCTCATATACTAGGGATGTCAATCATAATAGCAAATAGAAAGTAATTTTCTCCCCACAAGTTAATGGATATAGATATATCTAATTTATTAATATATATGAAAACATATACATCTTTTTTTTTATTTGATTCTCGGGCGCAGTAGACAAACCACATTGCCTGAATGCGTATAACCCTATGCGCCCAAGGATCGAACCCTTGGCACGCCCCCTACCACATACCCCCCATCAGATGTCCAACTACGCCACGTGAAGGGACAAACATATACATCTCTCATTTTGAACCCGTCCCATTTGTTACTGTTAAATAATATACTATATATATATGTTATTAATATTAGTGTCCTTACATTTGGATGTAAAGTTGAATATGAAAAAGTTATCCTAAATAATGACAAGTTTTGCAATACATTAAATAATATCTTATATATGTTTATAATTTTAATTTTCATTCTATTTTAGTTTTAATGGATATGGATATTGTTACTGCAAGTGTAACGAGGTCGGCTCAGGCCAAGTAGCTCCCAAGGGATGAAGCCGTGCTTTGAGTACGTTGCCGAGCTCCTACCAGCAAGACCACCGAGTGACCTCGGTGGGAAGGGACTCCGACGATCAAGTTAGTTTGATAGGTAGGAGTGAAAGAGGCTTTTGGTCTGGGAGTTGCGTACCTTTTTTCGCAAGGGTGACCTCTTCCTTTTATAAGGGTCCTGTGAACTAGAATATGGGAAGCGGGCTGAGGACGTGCCCAAGGAATCATGCTGGATCTCCGCTGACTGGGGGTGAAAGATGGCAAACGTGGTTGTGTTGGCCCCGGATACCTCGGGCCAATGATCGTGTGCAATGACCCTACCGTTATTGGACCTTCCCGCTATTGTCGTGCCCAATCAGTTAACAGACGTGGCCCACGTTCTTCGGACCTTCCCGTTAATGGCCTTTCTATTATGGTTACGTGAGTCGTCGTTTAGAAAGTCAAGGCTAGCTTGGTTACACCGAGGTCCATGATGGAATTTGACTCGTCTGAAAGCTCGGCTCATCACCCTGACCCGACCACTTGGGAACAACTCAGTGAACTTTACTTTCAGGCTGAGTTCCCAAGGGCCGTCTTGTACACATGGCGTGCCGACCTCTACTCGGTATGCGTTGCCCGCTAGGCTAGTTTGTCACCTCGGCGATTATCGGCCAGGCGAGGCTCTTCTCCAGATTCCCCAAGGATCTACCTGTGTCAAATATAAATATATTCGATTTATTAATGGATATGAAAATGGATACATCTCATTCTAAAACCGTCCCATTTGTTATCGTTAAATAATATACTATATGTATGCTATTAATATTAGTCTCCTTACATTTATATCTAAAGTTGAACATCAAAAAGTTGTCTTAAATAATCTCAACTTTTACAATATATTAGATAATATCATATATGTTTATAACTTTAATTTTCATTCTATGTTGACTCATGACTGATAATGATATAGAAATTAAATTAAAATGTATTTGTTTATCACATAAATTATTTTTTAAATTTAATTTTATTCTAATTTAGTTAATTTATGTATTAAATTTTAGTTTTATATGTATTCCTATAAACGGTAACTACCCACTAACCATCTATTAACCATATTTTCGGATACTAGAAAATGGTTTTTGAATGCACCATTATCCGACGTCGATGCCTCGGTTCGAGATGAGATAGCCGAGGAACTTCTCAGCACGGACGTCGAAGACGCACTTCTCGGGGTTCAGCTTCATCCCGTACTGTCGCAGCACCTCGAAGGTCTCGGCTAGATCCCGAACATGGTCCTCGGATCGCCGGCTTTTCACCAATATGTCGTTGATGTAAATCTCCATGGTCTTCCCGATTTGTTGCTCGAACATTATGTTGACGAGCCTCTGGTATGTCGCCCCTGCATTCTTCAGTCCGAAAGGTATTCGGGTGAAACAGTACAGACCTTTCTCCATGGTGAAGGTAGTTTTCTCCTCGTCTTCGGGGGCCATCCTGATCTGGTGATACCCTGAGTATGCGTCGAGGAAGCTCAGGAGCTCATGCCCCGCCGTTGAGTCGACGAGCTAGTCGATGCGAGGAAGGGGAAAGCTGTCCTTCGGGCACGCCTTGTTCAGGTTGGTGAAGTCCACGCACATGCGCCACCTTCTGTTTGCCTTCTTGACGAGGATGACCGAAGAATTTCTGGGTCGATCCCGGGGAGGTAGTCCTCTACCCAACCGAAGACGTCGCTGCTACTTTTGAGGTACTGGACTAGCTCCAGCTCCAACTCTCGGAGCTCGGCACCGATTACCACCGACTTTCCTTCCGCGACTTCAACTTGTTTAGTCTGTTCGGCAGGCTCGTGTCTTTCAACATTCTCATCATACATGGGCTTGTACTCAGAAACGACTGGTTCCTTTGCTTTTATTGAATTCACATAACACCGGCGGGCTTCGGTTTGGTTTCCAACGACCTCACCTATCCCGCCTGGCATGGGGAATTTCAACTTCTGATGATAGGTGGAGGGGACTCCCCCTAACTTCCCCAGGAGGCCCCGGCCAAAGATCGCATTGTAGGCCGACTTCACTTTCACCACCAGGAAAGTCGGCCTCAACAGTTACAGAGCATGGCCTGGTCCCGAGGGTGACCTTTAACCTGATCGACCCCTCGGCACTGACGGGAGTCCCACTAAACCCAAAGAGGGGCGTCGCGACGGACTTGAGCTTGGTGCTCAGATTGGTCATTTTTACATAGCAATCATAAAAAAGAACATCGGGAGCCGCTCCATTATCAACTAAGATCCTATGTACATCATATCCGTCAATATCAGCATGGATAACCAACGCGTCATCGTGGGGGAGGCTGAGGCCGACAATGTCTTCCTCAGAAAACGTTATGGCATCCCGAGCTCTTGGTGTTGAGCTCCCTGACCTCGGATCGACGACCCACGCGTACGCCTTCCGCTTTCTCCCGATGTCCCCTCCTCCTGCCGAGCCTCCGGCGAGGACGAGGACCGCTCCTTTGCCACCGCGAGCTCCGCGCTCCTCCCGCTCGGGGGTACGCTCCTTTGCCCATCCATCGATGACGTCTCTCCCAATGATGCCACGCCGCAGCATCTCTGCGATCTCCACTTTAAAGCTCCGGCACTGGTCGGTGGTGTGCCCGTAGCCCTTGTGGTATTCGCAGAAGAGGTCGGCTCCGCGCCCCGATGGAGGCCGGGCCAACGGCTCGGGGAGCTAGAACTCTGGCAACTTTTTGATGACGGGCAGGATCTCGGACGGCAATCTGCCGAAGCAGGGGAGATCTCGGAGTCGCTGCGATTCATCAGGTAGGCAGTTTGAATCCGACCGCCTATCTCAACGCGATGGATGCTAGTCCCTCCTGGGCTTCTTTGGTAAGTGGGTTATCGAGCTCGGGGAGTTCGACATTACGTACAAGCCTCGGGTCACCATCAAAGCTCAGGCCCTTGCCAACTTCATCTTGAAAGGAACGGTGAGGACACCTGAGTTGGAAGAAGAAAGCGGAGGATGGAAAGTCTTTATGGACGGAGCGTCCAACTCACAGGGCAGTGGGGCAGGCGTCGTCCTTCGTTCTCCTGACGGCCTTGTCCTAAGGTATGCCATTCGATTTGGCTTTAGTGCTTCTAAAAATGTTGCCGAGTATGAGGCGGTGATCTCAGGACTCAAGATGGCTAGATCGCTCAGAGCAACGAGGATCCTCATCTACAGCGACCCTCAGTTAGTTGTGAGCCAAGTGTCCAAGGAGTTTGAGGCAAGAGAGGCCAAACTCGCGTCATACATGGCCGAGGTCCAAAGGTTAATGAAAGAGTTTGAATCTGCCGAGCTACAGAAGATCCCGAGGGCCGAGAACTCCCAAGCAGATGCCCTATCCAAATACACGTCGTCCTCGGGGGACTCGGAGTCCTAGGTGTTGGTTGAAGAGCTCCGCGAGCCCTCCGTAGGATCCACGGAAGTTTTGTCTACTGAGGCCGAATCGACGTGGATGACCCCGCTTGTGGAGTTCATTAGGAGCGGGCTGCTGCCGGAGGACTGAGAAGAAGCCGCAAAGATGAGGAGGCGAGCAACGAGATTCTTCATGATTGGCGACGATCTGTACCGAAGAGGGTTCAGCTACCCACACCTCAGGTGCGTAAGCCGAAATCGAGCAGAGGAGATCATCAGTGAGGTGCACGAAAGGAACATGCGGAAGTCATGCAGGTCCTCGGTCCCTTGTTCGGAGAATAACCCGACAGGGTTATTGGTGGCCGACCATGTTGAGAGATGTCGAGGGGTACGTAAAGAGTTGTCGCCAGTGTCAGCTCTTTAGCAAAATTGACCGATAGCCACCCTCCGAGCTTACGCCAATAACTGCCCCGTGGCCATTCGCCCAGTGGGGAATGGACATTCTCGGGCCGTTCCCTCCAGCATCGGGGCAGCGAAAGTTTATCATCGTCGGAGTCGATTACTTCACGAAGTGGGTCGAGGCCGAGCAGCTAGCAAAAATCACTGACGCTAACACCTGGGGTTTTTTATGGAAAAATATTATATGCAGGTTTGGTCTACCCCGAGCAATCATCACCGACAATGGCAAACAATTTGAGAACGCCAGGTTCCGCCGCAATTGCGAAATGCTTGGAGTGGATCACCAGTTCTCCTCGGTCTCTCATCCTCAGTCGAATGGTCAAGCCGAGGTGATTAATCGGACCATCTTGGATGGACTGAAGAAAAGGCTGCACGATCACAAGGGCTGATGGACCGACGAGCTCCCCCATGTATTGTGGGCCTATCGGACGACGCCCTGAGAGGCCACTAGAGAGTCTCCTTTCGCACTCGCCTTGGGGGTAGAGGCCGTGACCCCTGTGGAGATGCTCGTGCCATCCGGAAGAGTCCTCGGCTTCGAGCGCGAGGTTAATGATCGTTCTCTACACGCCGAACTGGACCTAATTGAGGAGCGACGAAGCAATGCGGTGGCAAGGATGGAAGCTTATCAGTGCAGGGTAAAAAGGAATTTCGATGCGAACATCAGGCCTCGGCGCTGTAGCGCAGGCAGCCTCGTCCTGCGGAAGCTCGCTATCTTTGATCCAAAATCAGCAGGTGGAAAGCTCACTGCCAATTGGGAAGACCCATATTGGGTCATCGAGGACCTCGGTCATGGAGCTTATCGACTGGCCGATCTAAACGGGTCGACCATTCCGAGAACCTGGAATGCCGAGCACCTCCAACGTTACTATCCTTGAAACGCATGAACGAGGTCGCTTCGGCACTCTACTTGTAAACGAGGTTGCTTAGACACTCTACTTGTAAACGAGGTCACTTCGACACTCTACTTGTAAACGAGGTCGCTTCGGCACTCTACTTGTAAACGAGGTAGCTTCGGCACTCTACTCGTAAACGAGGTCGCTTCGGCACTCTACACACAATGAAAGTCGCTTCGGCAATCTATGCGTTATCGTGCGATTGAGGTCATTTCGTCATCCTAAGTGATTTATCGAACGAGTTGTTCTCGGTGCTCTACCTAACGACGTGGTATTTCCGACGTTAGTAAACAACCAAAATAACGAGCTGGTGAACTAAGAAAATTTTGATAAAAGAGGAACGAAAGTAGTTTGTCTCGACGTCAAAGGCCGAGAAGTACAAAATATTGTGAAGACATCGATTAAGGGTCCTTAGCTAGAACCCTGTCGGCGGCCTCGACAATGGTCTTGTCAGCGACAGTGGATAGCACTTTGTCTACGACCGTGGCCACTTCAGTATCCACTTCACCGTCTTCTTCGCCTCGGGCTGAGAGGGCGGCCTCAGATAGGTCAAGGTCGGGGTACAACTCCCTTACCCGATCGAGGCAGGAATTGTAGCCTTCGCGAAAAAGGCTAGCGACTTCTTCTTGGAGTTCATCGGACACGCGATATTCTTCTATCGCCTTTTCTCGCTCGTTGGCCACGAGCTGAGCGGTCCGCTCCCTGGTCATCTTTTGGGCCCGAATCTCCTCAATATGCGCTTCCTTTTCAGCCTGGAGCACATCCTTCTCGGCCCTTAGTTGGGCCCGAAGCTCGTCCTCGATTTTTTTCGCTTGATCCGCCTCCTTCAGTCGAATAGCTTTCTCGGAGGCAAGCTTCTCATCGGCTTCGGCAAACCATTTATCAATGGAATGCCTCTTCACCTCAGCCCAATGAAGAAAAGCCTCAAATGAGGACATCTGACACAAGATCGACGAATAGAAGTCCTCAATCAGCTTGCGCGAAGTCTTGGTCAGGCCCTCCGCTCTCGCCTCAGCGGGAAGGGCTCGTCGCCCCCAATTGACCAGGTCCACGGTTTGCTCGTGGACTTGGGGCAACGCCAAAGGGGTAGAGGTCATGGACGACGTCACATGAAGACACTTCGCTGGTCTCTTCTCTAGCTGGTCGGGTTGGGGAGCGGAAGCCATCCCCAGCTCGGCCGCCCCTTCCGGAGGGTCGACGGATGGAGCCTCTTCCGAGATGCGAACACGCTTCTCTGGGCGAGAAGCGACCTTCTTACTCCTCGGCAGCACCTTGCCCCGTGCTAGCTCGGAGAGGGAGGGGCCCTTTCATACCTTTGGTGCAGAAAAAACACCCTTGTCGGCCATCGCTGTCAATCAAAGAAAACATGTCAGGACCACAGATCATGTAGGCCGGCAGGAAGTCCGTCGAAAGGGCGATGACCTTTAGCACCCCCAGCAATCAGCTTGAATAGCTTCTCGGATGGCTCGAATAAATTGGGTGGTCCATCGCCTGCAAGGAGTCAAAATCCGAGAGCTCGGTCGCGCTAAGCTTCGGCGACCCAAAAGCCTTGTATCGGATATTGATGGATGACCATGAGGTCGGGAAAGGCCATCCCGAGGAGCAGTGGATAAAAATGAAGTTTCTTTTCCAATGATGGACAGAGAAGGGCATGCGGCCAAGAATCTGCTGACCAGATCTAGTCGCAAAATATAGCCAATCCCGAAAGGCCTTGACAGAGAAGCAATAGAAGAAGAGGCGCAAGGTCGGGGGAACCTCGGCCATGGCGCAAACTGCCAAAAAACCGACGATCGACCTCCAAGAGTTGGGGGTCAACTGCGAAGGAGTGGTCCCTAACTTAAGGAGTAGGAAGACGACAAAAGAATGGATGGGGAATCGTAGACCGGCGCGAACTGCCTCGGAGTAAACACAAACACCCCCCTCTATGGTATAATGAGCTCGGAGTTGCTTGTTAGAATAAATGATGGCGTCTACAGGGAGGACCATACTGTTAGTTATGGGTGTCCTCAAGCCAATCATAACTTGTACAATCTTGTCCTTTAATAATAATAATAAAGGCTTTTATATTCATTATGTGTAATTCGTTTATCGTTTCATTATGAAGTCCATGAATATGTGCAATGAATATTAATTATGATGAGATCATAACAATGGGATTAATGTCCTTTAAACGCATATTCTTAATTGTTCCTAGTCGGAGGATATTCGAGAAGGACATAGGATATCCGGTTAGACTAGTACAGGTTGCACCTGCTCATATGATGAGGGTGACTGGTCTCATAGTCACTTGTGTGGAGACACTAAGGTGAATCTGTAGGTGCTCATTGGAGAATGAGTTCACTGAACTGATCCGTTATGAATCGCTGGATGGTAATGTTACCTAACTGTCAACCAACTAGATTCATTGTCACAGTGGCGTGATTGGTTCTTAGACTTGAGACACCAAGGACACCTTGTTGGTGGACTTCTGGGTTTTGACCTTAACTTATGGATCTCTAGCCATGAGGTCTTAATTAGTTAAGTGTTCGGATCTAGCGGAATACCTTCGAAGGTGATTGTGTGGTCAATATGGGATCGCTCGCTCTCGGTAATAAGAAGAGTGAATGCTCTAAGGAAAGATGCCTGATAGTCCCTAGCCAGGGCATGACTACTTATCAAAAAAGGAATTTTCTGATATTGTTATGCGGCATCTAATCCAAGTGAGTGCGCATATTAGGGTTTGACAGTTGACCATACCCTAAGTGCACTCGGGAGCATTGTACGAGCGAAGAACTATAGTCACATGGTAACTGTTGACAGAAAGGGTTCCTTGATTGGGTTGTTGAACCCCAATGCTTTCCAGGATCTAGTGGTCTTGCTTGGCACCCAACTTGATTGGAAGCCCGGTCAATTATCGTGAGACGATAATCGATTGTGTAATTAATTAATATGAGTTATTAATTAATTACAGTAAGTCAATAAAGAGTTATTGGACTTAATAGACTGAAAACTGGACTAGCACTTGGGCCTAGAGGGTCACACGCAATAGAGTTCCGAGCAGACTGGGCAGGATGGTCATTATAGACAATAACTGGGTTTTTGTGAAAAACTGCAATGTCTATAAATATATGTGGAGAGTCAAACCCTGGGCCAAGCTACAGGTCTTCTCTCTTGGCTGATAACTACATAATTTTTTGCGTTAAACTTCACACAATTAGTTAATTTTAGACTTCAGTTGTCTGTAAATAATGTACATTTGGATTTTAAATTTGCATTCTATTAATGTATAATTTTTTAGCATATTAGTTAAATTTTCGGGTACAACTCATAACTAGATTTTCATTTAATAAAATCAATATTTCTTGAATAGTTTTGACTAAATAACATGTTCTCATTTTTTTGCAAACACATTGTACATAAATAATTTCTAGTCTTATTATTACTTTTATATTTTTCATAAATATCTTTTAATAATTCTTGTACATATTAGTTGTAAATAAATCATATTTTTTAAACCATGTCACATACTCCACCCAATCATATCATGCCACACATCCATTTTCTCTCATCTCACCAAATCATGCCACATACCCCTTTCTCATTCCAATTCCACCAACAGTCATATATGTCCTTCTCTTTAAACCGCCACAGACCCATTACCCATCTCACCCTTCTCTCAGCTAACAAGTATCCACCACTGAAACCTTTTTTTTCTTCTACCGATCAGATTTCTGGAGGCGGTGGCAAGGTGTGAAGCTGGAAGCGATTTTGGGCTCCGCGAAGCAGATCTGAGGGGGGCTGGCGTGTGAGGAGACCTGTAGCTCAGGCAGGGGCTGGGCTGTGCTGGCGGAGCTCGGGCGCTGGAGACTTGAGCTCGTGCGAGGCTGGGTAGACTTGACCGTGCGGTGCAGGAGTGATGGAGTTGCATGCGCGGCGATGGCTGGGTGGAGGAGGCCTTGCAGATGGCGTGCACTGGTGCGGTTTTGCAAAGGACAACTGTGCGTGATGGCTGGGCAGAGGCAGCCAGGGCATCTGGCGCAGAAGATGGCTGGAGGCGCTGTGCGCCTGGGGCGTGGCCGACGGTGCGTAGCTGCCATGTGTGCAGCTCTGGCGGAGGACCTGCTGAGGTTGCCAGCCCAGCTGTGCAGGGCTTGCGCAGAGGAGCTCGAGAGGAGGCGCCCGGGCATCTATAAAAGGACCCCAAGGTCCTCACAGTTGAGGGGCTTCTCCGGTTGAAATTTTTAGAATATTCCAGTTTTTTTCTGTTCTTCGAGAAAGCAGTGGGTAGTTCGATTTTTTTAGGATTTTTAGATTTTAGTTTCCTTTTTCTCCTTTCAGTAGAGCGGAGTTGGATTTCTGGGATTTTATTAGTTTTTTTTTTCTTTGCTTTGTTGATGCAAACATCTGTAAGGGTTGGGGATTTTTGCTTTTTACTGATGTGAATGGTTGGGTTGTGGAATGCTCTTCGTTATTTCGTCTTTGTTCAGAAGATGTCGATTCAATATAGTATTCCATTTATTTCTGTGTTGAATTTCATCCATTTCTTCTGTGTTATGTTCGTCTGTTCTTGGGTTAATGTTTGAGCAGTGATAGATAGCTTGGCCTTTGAAGCTGTAGAGCAAGGGAGATGGGGTTATCTAGTTCAAATTTTTAGGGGGTTTTATGTTTTGTATTTCTTGCTCTTCCTTCTGGTTCGGCTGCAGGGGAGGGAATTCTATTTTTTTTTCCATTTCATCTGTAAGGGGTTTGATCATTTGAGATGGGATTTTGTTTCTGTGAGGGACTCATATCCGAAGTTTGGATCATTTTTTGGATTGTTGTGTTTTGATTCTGTAGTTCTCTTCTTCTGTGTTTATCCGGAAAGTTATTGCAATTTTCTTGGATTTTTGTTCTTACATTTCTTTTGATCTATTCTGTGAGGAGCGGCGCCAGATTTGTTGCTGCTGTGTTTTGCTGCTAGTTGGAGGTTTCCGGGAGTGGAGTTTATTTTGCTTCTGATGTTTGGAATCGGAGTTCGGCATCTGAGAGTTCAGATTGTGGGGAGTTCGGCTGCAGGGAGGTAGGTTTATTTGTTTTCTTTTATTCTGTGAGAGCTTCGAGAGGACTTCTGCAATTTATTTGGTTTGATGTGGCTGCTGGGAGGGGGATCATTGCTGTTGTGAGGAGATTTCACTTCTTTTCTTCTGTGAAAATTGGGGTGGGTGAGTTTGTTCGGCTGCTTCTGAGGAGATCAATCCAGGGCAATTTTCATTTCTCTATGTTGGGGGTGATCAATCCTGGTGATTGTGCAAGAAGACGATCCGAAAGTGTATGCTACAGAGACGGCACAGAACAACCAAGACGACTCTATTTCTTGGTTTGTTCTGGAGCTGTCTGGCGTCCAGAAAGTTTTCGGAGAGTCCAAGTCAAGGATTGAGTTCGTGAGATCAAGTTCTTATTGCAGCAGAGAATAGTTTTGAATTCTTGTGGGATTCCTGAGCTTCTTGGTATTCTTACTTTTGTTCTTATTTCTGTTCTTCATAGCCTGAGAATTCCAATTTCGAAACAATACATTTCTGTTTGCAATAGTAAACTTCTGTTTCTTATTTTCTGTTTGATCTTTAAGTTCTGGAAATAGTGACTGGTATTTGTGTAGAGTCGATATTGTTACTTGTTTGATCCCTCGAGCTGAGAGGGTACAGTGATACCAATTTCCCTTTTAATTTCAATCCAGTTCGTTCGTTCGTTATCTTTGATCCGTTGAGTTGTGAGAAATTTGACTGGTGCAATTTACAGAATTAATTCTCATGCAATGTTATCTCGGTGTTATTGTGTCCGTGAGAATGTTGTCAAATCAAAGTAGTTTAATTTAAATTCTATTCAGCCTCTCCGTGGATATGACCTGTTCTCACTACTATGCTAGTTCATCTTTGTAATTTTCAATTTGTGAGACAGTTTAGAGAAGGCGAGCATTTTGACCTGTGCAATGAACTTGAACAACGAAAGTACACAATCAACAATGTCACGCGCTTCATCTTGACGCCGTTGCCGGGGAGGCATTAGAGTTTGATTTAATCTGTTTTCATTTGATCTCATTTGCTTTGGGCTTTATATTGACTTGTTATTGGGCTTTCATTTCAGATTTGCACAAGGAGAGGAACTTGGAGATTGGGCTTGACCTTTGAAGCCCATTGGAGGAGGAGCTTGCTGATTTCTTTTCCCATTTGCTTTTAATTCAGTCTTTTAGATAGAAGAGAGGAGTGAAATTTGTAGTGAGGCTTTGATGTACTCTCTGTGCATGTACAGAGATTTCTTTCTTGTTGGCATGTAATAATTGGACTCTTTTGTGGTTTGTGTGGTTTGAGAATTAGCTTATAGTATCATCTTATATTTTCTTAGTTAGATTTTATTTCATTTAATTCAAAAAACCAAATAAAAATTTAAAAAATCTAAATCTTAAAATTTTCCAAATTGCTCTTTCATGTTAGCCGTTTGTTTGTAATTAAAATTTTCATCTTCTTAAGATTAGAAACACTTGTTTTAGGGCATTCATCATTTTAATTTGACTTCCACTTCTTTTCTTGCATTAAAGAGTGCGGGGGAAAGGTAAGACTTCCATCGCTCGTTTCATGCATTAGACAACTGCTTGTTTGAAACTTGATTTGCGCATTTCACATTTGTAAAAGGGACTGCTTAAGGGCATCACCATTTAGAAATCATAAAGATAAGGTGAGGGATTTCATCACCCTTTTCTTCGCCCAAAAATCACAAAAAAAATTCACAATCTTGCATTTGTCCTAAACTTTCAATAAAAATCAGTAGACTTGGCCCTAGGGTTCATAATTAGATTTATCCTTTCTTAATTTCAAAACTTCTCTTTAAGTATGGTGTCTAGGATTAGAGGTTAAAAAGCTTACGCTTAAGTGAGCTAAAGGTTATTTAATTGGGTCTTTGCGAAAGCAAGGGGGGCCTCTCTCTACTCCACCTCTTACCTGACCAGTACAAGAAGAGTTAGAATTGGACTTAAGCAAGTATAAATCCGATTTTGAGAAAAATAACGTAGGTCCATGGAACACTTAGTGTTTAGGTTAATTTGTTTTGAAAGTGTTTGTTTGTTTGTGTTTGTCTATAAAAATTTAAAAATCTAAAAAAATCTAAAAAAATTCAAAACTCAAAAATAGAGGGCTTTTCATCTGTGCATGCTTGGTAGACGTTCCCAGAACTTAGATTTGGATCAACCTATAGACGAGATTGGGAGGTTATTTCATAGAATGACCAACCAAGAACAAGTCCAAGCTGTCCAAGGTTTCTACAAACCCTCTCATGATCCATATTCTAACACATACAACACTGGTTGGAGAAATCACCTAAATTTTTCATGGAAAAATCAATATGAACAAGTGTCTCAAACTTCTTTCAAGAAATCCATGTACGGTCAATCCTATCCCAATCAGAATCCGAGATTTGACCAATCTTCTTATTCCAAACCTCCACAATTCCGAGGAAATCAAAACTCCAATGAATTTGCTCATACCAATTTTCAGCAACCGTCATATAATCAACCACCACCTTCTCATCCCAATTGGGAAGATAAAATGAATCAACTCCAAACCATGATGATGACTCTTTTCCAAACTGTGCAAGAACAACAAAATCAATATCAAAACCAGAACCAAAATTTTCAACAAAATTTGGCTAGGATAGAGTCTCAGATTGCTGATGTCTGTAGAAGGGAATTGGGTCAATTACCAAGTCAAACTATAGTAAACCCAAGGAACAACCCTCCTAGATTTTATCAGAACCAGCAAAACCATCAAGTCCAGGAGTACAGACCACATGTTAGACAAAATGGCCCTCTACTACAAAACCCACAACAAACTTTTGTCCAAAATATTTCAGCACCACAAATTCAAAATCAACTTATACAATAAGACCATCCTCCTGCCCAAGCTAGGGGCCCCCAAGTGGAAAATATGCAAACAGTGTCTACTTTAAGAAGTGGAAACATCAGAACAAATCCTCACTCACACATGTCAACATTGAATGAGGATAAAGAAAATGAAATTGAACTTGAAATTAAAGAAGAAGTTGAAGAGAATGTTGAAAAATCCAAGGGAAAAGAGAAAATAATTGAAGAGCCTCTAGAAACAATCAAAATAAATGAAGACCCAAGTCATTACATTCCAAATGTCCCTTTTCCTGAAGCTTTAAAGCCAAAATCTAAAAACAAACCAACTAGTAATGAAGAACTCTTGGAAGAATCGTGTGTGGAAGAAACGGTAGAACAACCCTGTGCTCTAGGGTTTGAGGGAGAGGAAGGACAATTTAATTCCATATTTTAGAATAATGATCCATCATTTCCATTAGAATGTCCTCCTAAGGTTGAGCTAAAACCACTCCCTGCTAATTTAAAATACATCTTTCTAGGAAAGGACGAGACTTGGCCCATCATAATTGCTAGCGATCTTGAAGAAGGGCAGGAGAAGAATTTGATTGAAGTCTTGAAAATTCATAGAAAAACTTTTCAAATGCAAGATAAGGTCTGGCTATTTAATTCCCGGCTTCGTCCATTTCCGGGAAAATTGAAGTCCCGATGGGATGGTCCTTACAGTGTTGTCAGATCTTACGACAATGGTGTTGTCATTATTCTTGATCCTAAAACTGGACAATCATTCACTGTTAATGGGAAAAGGTTAAAGCATTTCTTTGAAAGCCCACTTTTCTTAAAAATTGATTCTACCAAGCTAGCCGAGCCAAATGGAGCCTAATTGCGTCCGGCTGAAGACGATAAACTTAGCGCTCTTGGGAGGCAACCCATGTGTACAGATTTCCTTTATCAGGTAATTCTCTGTTTTACTTTCTTTTCCTGTAAATAAGTAGGGGGAGAGGTAGAATAAGCATGCATTCATAGTCCTCATCCCAACCATTGCTTCATTTCTTTTTCTTAAGCTTGTACATATGCAAATAAAAATTTCACAATGTTTCATCTTTGAATAAAAATGTATGGCTTTGCGCATCCCAAGACTAGGTGTATGATCTTTAACCATTAAAATTTTTGTAGTTGTCACATTCCCTTGCAAAAATCCATGTTAGGTAGCCCCTAGTAAATGATTACATTTACCTCTTGTCTACCTTATGTAAGGATTTATGGCAAGAGATTTTCATACACACCACGCAGCCACTTAGACTAGCTAAACCCGAATGTAGCAAATTTGTCAAGGCTATTAGGAGAGAGGTGATTGGCTTTCTCCCTTCCTCTTAAGTGAATTGTGAAGGAAGTGAAGGTGTGTGATCAAGGAACCTAACTGTCTATCCTTCCATAAGAGGAAAAGAAAAGAAAAGAAATAAAAAGCAAAAGCAAAAGAAAAAAAAAACATCCATGAAAAATGCCCCGGATCTGAGTAAAGTTGGACTCGCTACTCTTGAAAAGTGATATGTTGTGTAACATTGTGGATGAAAAAGAAAGAAAGAAAGAAAGAAATTTGAGTGCACAAAGTGCAAATAAAGGGGCAAAGTCCTCAACTCAGAAAAATAATCCTCAAGGAAGATGGGCAGGATGGAACTAAGAGAAACAACCCAATCTGACTGAGCAAGGATCTTATTCCACAATTCTTTTCTTCTCCCTCGAACTAATCTAATCTCAATTACTAGCTGAGGCAGAAAAGCTACATGAGGGCTGATGTGAACTCTTAAGTGAGCTATCATTTGTGCACTAATTTCTTGCCATAAGCCCTTACAATTAGGAAGGACATATCTCCGCATTAATCTTTTACATGATGGCTATTTAGCATAAGACATTACATCTTCTAGTCCTACATTTGGAGTAATTTTTATTGCTAAGGGACTGGCAATGTTCAAGTAGGGGGAGTGATAACTACATAATTTTTTGCGTTAAATTTCACACATTTAGTTAATTTTAGACTTCAGTTGTCTGTAAATAAAGTACATTTGAATTTTAAATTTGCATTCTATTCATGTATAATTTTTTAGCATATTAGTTAAATTTTCAGGTACAACTCATAACTAGATTTTCATTTAATAAAATCAATATTTCTTGAATAGTTTTGACTAAATAACATGTTCTCATTTTTTTGCAAATACATTATACATAAATAATTTCTAGTCTTATTATTACTTTTATATTTTCATAAATATCTTTTAATAATTCTTGTACATATTAGTTGTAAATAAATCATATTTTTTAAACCATATCACATACTCCACCCAATCATATCATGCCACACATCCATTTTCTCTCATCTCACCAAATCATGCCACATACCCCTTTCTCATTCCAATTCCACCAACAGTCATATATGTCCTTCTCTTTAAACCGACACAGACCCATTACCCTTCTCACCCTTCTCTCAGCTAACAAGTATCCACCACTGAAACCTTTTTTTTCTTCTTCCGATCAGATTTCTGGAGGCGGTGGCAAGGTGAAAAGCTGGAAGCGATTTTGGGCGCCGCGAAGCAGATCTGAGGGGGGCTGGCACGTGAGGAGACATGTAGCTCAGGCAGGGGCTGGGCTGTGCTGGCGGAGCTCGGGCGCAGGAGACCTGAGCTCGTGTGAGGCTGGGTGGACTTGGCCGTGCGGTGCAGGCGTGATGGAGTTGTATGCGCGGCGGTGGCTGGGTGGAGAAGGCCTTGCAGATGGCGTGCGCTGGTGCAGTTTTGCAAAGGCCAACTGTGCGTGATGGCTGGGAAGAGGCGGCCAGGGCATTTGGCGCAGAAGATGGCTGGAGGCGCTATACACCTGGGGCGTGGCTGGCGGTGCGTAGCTGCCATGTGTGCAGCTCTGGCGGAGGACTTGCTGAGGTGGCCAGCCCAACTGTGCAGGGCTTGCGCAGAGGAGCTTGAGAGGAGGCGCCCGGGCATCTATAAAAGGACCCCAAGGTCCTCACAATTGAGGGGCTTCTCCGGTTGAAATTTTTAGAATATTCCAGTTTTTTTCTGTTCTTCAAGAAAATAGTGGGTAGTTCGATTTTTGGAGGATTTTTAGATTTTAGTTTCCTTTTTCTCCTTTCAGTAGAGCGGAGTTGGATTTCTGAGATTTTATTAGTTTTTTTTTCTTTTCTTCGTTGATGCAAACATCTGTAAGGGTTGGGGAGTTTTTCTTTTTACCGATGTGAATGGTTGGGTTGTGGAATGCTCTTCGTTATTTCATCTTTGTTCAGAAGATGTCGATTCAATATAGTATTCCATTTATTTCTGTGTTGAATTTCGTCCATTTCTTCTGCGTTCTGTTCGTCTGTTCTTGGGTTAATGTTTGAGCAGTGATAGATAGCTTGGCCTTTGAAGTTGTAGAGCAAGGGAGATGGGGTTAGCTAGTTCAAAATTTTAGGGGGTTTTATGTTTCGTATTTCTTGCTCTTCCTTCTGGTTCGGCTGCAGGGGAGGGAATTCTATTTTGTTTTCCATTTCATCTGTAAGGGGTTTGATCATTTGAGATGGGATTTTGTTTCTGTGAGGGACTCATATCCGGAGTTTGGATCATTTTTAGGATTGTTGTGTTTTGATTCTGTAGTTCTCTTCTTCTGTGTTCATCCGGAGAGTTATTGCAATTTTCTTGGATTTTTGTTCTTGCATTTCTTTTGATCTATTCTGTGAGGAGCGGCGCCAGATTTGTTGCTGCTGTGTTTTGTTGCTGGTTGGAGGTTTCCAGGAGTGGAGTTTATTTTTGCTTCTGATGTTTGGAATCAGAGTTCGGCATCTGAGAGTTCAGATTGTGGGGAGTTCGGCTGCAGGGAGGTAGGTTTATTTGTTTTCTTTTCTTCTGTGAGAGCTTCGAGAGGACTTCTGCAATTTATTTGGTTTGATGTGGCTGCTGGGAGGGGGATCATTGCTGTTGTGAGGAGATTTCACTTCTTTTCTTCTGTGAAGATTGGGGTGGGTGAGTTTGTTCGGCTGCTTCTGAGGAGATCAATCTAGGGCAATTTCCATTTCTCTGTGTTGGGGGTGATGAGTCCTGGTGACTGTGCAAGAAGACGATCTGAAAGTGTATGCTACAGAGACGGCACAGAACAACCAAGACGACTCTATTTCTTGGTTTGTTCTGGAGCTGTCTGGCGTCCAGAAAGTTTTCAGAGAGTCCAAGTCAAGGATTGAGTTCGTGAGTTCAAGTTCTTATTGCAGCAAAGAATAGTTTTGAATTCTTGAGGGATTCCAGAGCTTCTTGGTATTCTTACTTTTGTTCTTATTTCTGTTATTCATAGCCTGAGAATTCCAATTTAGCAACAATACATTTCCGTTTGCAACAGTAAACTTCTGTTTCTTATTTTCTGTTTGATCTTTAAGTTCTGGAAATAGTGACTGGTATTTGTGTAGAGTCGATATTGTTACTTATTTGATCCCTCGAGCTGAGAGGGTACAATGATACCAATTTCCCTTTTCATTTCAATCCAGTTCGTTCGTTCGTTATCTTTGATCCGTCGAGTTGTGAGAAATTTGACTGGTGCAATTTACAGAATTAATTCTCATGCAATGTTATCTCGGTGTTATTGTGTCCGTGAGAATGTTGTCAAATCAAAGTAGTTTAATTCAAATTCTATTCAGCCTCTCCGTGGATATGACATGTTCTCACTACTATGCTAGTTCATCTTTGTAATTTTTAATTTGTGAGACAGTTTAGAGAAGGCGAGCATTTTGACCTGTGCAATGAACTTGAACAACGAAAGTACACAGTCAACAATGTCGCGCGCTTCATCTTGGCCGCCCCCTCCTCTCTCTCTCCTTAGGGCGCCCCCACCTCTTCTCTCTCCTGGCACATGGTGGAGCTGAGATCCGGGAGATGCGTGGAGACCGAGGAGATCCCGTCTGCGTCTAGAGTTCGCGTGGATACGTCTAGTGGTCGGACACCTGAACGGCTTGAAGCACCAGCGCCTCCAGCGCTACCACCTCCCCGGGTTCGGGAGTTTCGCAACCTCGCAAAGGTAAAGATCAGATCTTCCTACGCGCAGATTTTCCATTTTTTGTTCGATTCAGACCACCGGCAACGATATCAACCTGAGGAAATCGCACTTTCCACTGCGCTCTGATCGATTCCTTACAGTGGTATCAGAGCCAGGTTGCTGGCTCGGTCAGAATTGGCACCATATGAATGTTATTTCATGCATTTTCGTCGATTCACGTTCTGCATGAATCGCCAAGTTTGCTGCATTCTTGGGTCGCACATGGGATGTGCACTTCCTGTTTGGTACATGGGAATCGTTACCTGTACCAAGGGCATCACGAAGAACCCTTTGTGGCGTCGTTTGGCCCTCTATAAAGGTCACACGGTCCTCTGCAAGATGTCGCCGCCATGCTTCTTGGACAGTCCAAGAAGGGGCGATTTCTGCAGAGTTTTGGGGGTTTTACGGGTTTTTCTGGGTGTTTGGGGGCCTTGGCAGGCGGCCTTCGGCGTCGCCGCGACCGTCCGCGGTCATCGGTGGTGGCGCGGGGGCCGGTGGGGCCGCCCTGCGCCGGAGGGAGGCGGCGGCTAGGGTGAAACCCTAGCCGCACGCTCCCCCCCCCCCACCCCCCGTTCGGGTGGGAGGGGAGACCCCGCGCGGGTCCCCCGCGGGCCGCGCGCGGATCCCTCGCGGGCCGCACGCGGGTCCTTCCGCGGGTAAGTAGCGGGCAGACCCCCGCGGGTCCCGAGCGGGCCGCGGGCGGATCCGGCCTGCGCCGGATCCGACTGGTCCATTCCCCCCCCCCCCCCCCCCCTTAAGATTTTAAAATGTTTAAAAGCCAATTTTTTAAAAAAAAAAATCTAGAAAAATTTCTGAAAAATCATTTTGAGGGTTCTAAAATGTTTAGCTCTATGTAAATTAATTTTCAGATGTTTGACCCATGTTTAATTAGTTTAAGGAAATTCTAAAATTGTTTTAGTTATTTCCTCTTATCTAATTAATGCACATTAATTAGTTTGAGAATGTGATTCTCATTAAATTAATTAACAGTAAATTTTGGCGGATTCATGTAGCAATGGTGAATGGCGTTTATCTAATGTTGATTAGATGTTTTCCATATTAGCTAAATTGTTTAGTTAAATGGTTTTCAAAATATAATTATTATATTTTTGAAATAAAAGTTATTTTAGAAGTAATTATGTGATAATTGCTTATTGATGCATGTGATATGTTGATGTGTGGATGGATGATCATGGAACTAGATTTCATGTGATGATGTTTATGGTTTATGGCATGTGATGTAATTTATGAGGACTGCGTGCCTCCCTCTCTCCCTCTATTAAATTCGAGTTGTACATTCTATCTCCCTCCTATTATGTACTCCCCTTGACTTGTTCAAGGTTTCTTATTATTATCTGATGTATATTTATGAGCCTGCGAGTCCAATTTAAATATTACTTGTAATTTTAAGAAGCGGATTGGCGAAGATGGAGGAAAGTACCATACAAGGCCTTCCTGGAGATCGAGTTACATCAAGCAAAAGCATTCGATGCGGGGCTGCCATATGTTTGCCATGTTTGTGGATTACCTACTAGCTCTGGTAATGCCACTCTAGGTTAAAGTCCATGATCATCCATCGTTTTTCTTCATATATGTGATATGTGTGGAATGTGCTATGATATATATAATTAAATATATATGATATTCCAAATTCTATATATCAATAGCACGCAGATATAGAGACCAAGATTAAATATGAAAAAATCCCTCCTCGTTCAAACTTTAAGCCGTAGCGTAATCATTTAGAATGAATTATATGGCCCTCCATCATTATAGTTTTAGGATTGCCATTAGATCGGGCAAGTTTGTTGTGCTATCCACAAGGCTTGTCAAATCTGATGACAAACTAAAACTATGGCATGGTGATGCCTTAAACGGGGTAGAGGAACGGTGTAGCTTTGTTGTGCTATCCAGAAGGGCTACATCCAAATCTATGCTCGTTACGTAATGATGGTACTGCTTAAACTGGATTTAATGACTTGTTGTGCTATCCACATGGTCATTAAAATTTAGGGGCCGAAATAAGATCGGATATTGCAAGAGTTGCAAGTGTCAAGGGTTGACCACTTTCAGATCATAGTATGGTTTGTTGTGCTATCCACAAGATCATGCTATGAGTCTGTGAGATTCTGATCCCCGCTAGGAGACTGTCGGTGTCTCCCATTCTGTATATCTGAGGGTTATACAGTCTGTCAAAAAATAGTGGGAGCTAATCTTGATTAAAGTCCTAATCTAGATTTAATTATTATTATGAACTTCTGCTAATTGTGTTTCCATTTCCTTTATAGGCAAAAATGTCATCAGGTAACCCACTCCGTGGCATACTGGATGCCAACAAATTGACAGACTCGAACTACTCAGATTGGCTCAGGAACCTGAAGATTGTCCTCAGGTCTGAGCACATTGCCTATGTCCTGGAGGGTGAGATCCCTGCTGAACCACCTCTAGATGCACCTGAAGGGGAAACACTTGAATTTTCGAAGTGGAAAGAGGATTCCACTCTGGCTCAATGCTACATGCTTGCCTCAATGAGCAATGAGTTGCAAAGGCAGCATGAAAACATGGATGCTAGATCCATCATACAGCACTTGCAGGAGCTCTTTGAAGAGCAGAGCAGGGTAGAGAGATATGAGATATCCAAGGCCCTGTTCAGAGCTCGCATGGCAGAGGGGTCTTCAGTACAGACTCATGTGCTGAAGATGATAGAGTGGATTGAGAGGCTCGAGGGGCTTAGTTTTCCTCTTGACAAGGAGCTGAGCACGGACCTCATTCTCTAGTCACTTCCAGATTCATATTCCCAGTTCATTATAAACTTTACAATGAACAAGATTGAGGTAAGTTTAGCTGAGATGCTCAACATGCTGAAGACTGCTGAGGGCAACCTTAAGAAGGAAAAGCCCACTGTTCTCATGGTTGGAAAGTCCAACAAGAAGAGGAGAGCAGTGCAAGCCTTTAAGAAAGGCAATGCAAAGAAGCAGTCCAAGCAGAAACAAAAGAAGGACATAAGCAAAGGAGAAGAAAAGGGCGAGTGCTTCCACTGCAAGAAGAAGGGGCACTGGAAAAGAAATTGCAAGGACTACCTTGCAATGGAGGCTCAGGAGAAGCAGAAGCTTGGCGAAGCTTCAGGTATCTATATGATAGATCTTCACTTGTCTATTAGAGATTCTACATCTTGGGTTTTAGACACTGGATGTGCTTCTCATGTCTGCAATGATGTGCAGGTGCTGACAAGTAGAAGGAAGCTGAGCAAGGGCGAGGTGAACTTGAGGCTTGGAAACGACGCAAGTGTTGCTGCACATACTGTGGGGACAGTGAAGCTCAAGTTACCCTCAGGAGATTTACTTTTATTAGATGATTTCTATTTTGTGCCTAGCATTATTAAGAACATTATTTCTGTTTCTTGTTTAGACAGAATTGGATACAAGTTTACCATTGAGAACAATAGTTGTTCAGTTTATTTGAGAAATAAACTAGTTGCTTTAGCAAATTTGGTGAATGGTTTGTATCTACTTGGTGTTTCTTACGAAAATCTCCATGTTGATGTTTCTCTTAAGAGAAGTAAGAATAGTGTGAACACTGCCTACTTGTGGCATTGTAGGCTTGGTCACATTGGCGAGAATAGGCTTCAAAAGTTGCATAAGAATGGATACTTGGATCCATTTGATTATGAATCATATGCAACTTGCGAATCTTTAATGGGTAAGTTGACCAAATCTCCATTTAGTGGACATGGGGATAGGGCCAAGGACATATTGGAACTAATACACTCGGATGTATATGGTCCAATGTCTACCCAAGCCAAGGGTGGCTACTCATACTTCATTACATTCACGGATGACTACTCAAGGTTCGGATTTGTTTACTTAATGAAGTACAAATCTGAAGCTTTTGGGAAGTTCCAAGAATTTAAGAATGAAGTTGAGAAGCAAACTGGAAAAAGCATTAAAATCTTATGGTCAGACCGAGGAGGTGAATACTTGAGTATAGAGTTCACACAATTCTTAAAGGATAATGGTGTCTTTTCTCAATGGACTCCTCCCTATACACCACAGATGAATGGTGTATCGGAAAGGAGGAATCGCACCTTGTTGGACATGGTACGATCCATGATGAGTCGTTCGCAGTTACCAGTTTCCCTATGGGGATATGCGCTAGAGTCAGTGGCATATCTATTGAACAGGGTTCCCAGTAAATCTGTGTCTTCTACTCCATATGAGATATGGAAGGGTAGAAAGCATGATTTTAAACATGTTAAAATCTAAGGCTGTCCTGCCCATGTGAAGAGACACGACCCAGATAAACTGGAATCCAGAACCGATAAGTGCAGGTTTGTTGGATACCCAAAAGAAACATTTGGGTACTACTTTTACCATCCTGGTGAACAAAGAGTGTTTGTCGCCAGGAGAGCTGTCTTCTTGGAAGAGGAGTACCTTACCCAGGAGGACAGTGGGAGTAAGGTAGATCTAGAAGAGGTTCTAGATCCACAAACTGTGCAAAGTCCACCAGATGATACATCGGTTCCGGAACTTGTTCAGGATTATACACATGTTCAGCGTAGGTCTGGTAGAGTACCTAGACAGCCTGAAAGATATGTTGGACATATCAGTGAAGGTATGTCTTATAATGAGGATGATGATCCAAAGACCTACCAAGAGGCTATTGATAGTCCTTAGTCAGGGAATTGGCAAGATGCCATGAATTCTGAGATGCAGTCCATGTACACCAACCAAGTTTGGAACCTGGTAGACTTGCCTGAAGGTATTGTACCAATTGGGTGCAAGTGGATCTTTAAGAGAAAGATCGGTGCAGATGGACAGATCGACACTTATAAGGCAAGGTTGGTGGCCAAGGGGTATCGTCAAAGGCAAGGAATTGACTATGACAAAACTTTCTCACCAGTTTCTATGATCAAGTCGATTAGAATTCTTCTCGCCATTGCTGCATACATTGATTAGGAGATCTGGCAGATGGATGTAAAAACTACTTTCCTCAATGGAAACATTGAGGAAGAAGTGTATATGATACAGCCTGAGGGTTTTACATCCAAAGAGTGTCCAGATAAAGTATGCAAGATTCAAAGATCCATCTATGGATTGAAGCAAGCTTCTCGTAGTTGGAACATAAGGTTTGATGAGGCATCAAATCTTATGACTTCATTAAGAATGAAGATGAACCATGTGTGTAAAAAAATCAGTGGGAGTGCTATCACTTTTCTCATACTTTACGTTGATGACATCTTGCTCATTGGGAATGATGTGGGATGTTATCATCTGTAAAGGTATGGTTGTCAAAGAACTTCTCTATGAAGGATTTGGGAGAAGCATCCTACGTATTGGGAATACGTATCTATAGAGATAGATCTAAGAGGATGCTTGGCTTGACCCAATCCATGTACATAGATACCATTGTCAAAAGGTTTGGCATGGAAAATTCCAAGAGAGGTCTCATACCAATGAGACATGGAATCAATCTCTCTAAGGAACAGTCTCCTAAGACTCCTGAAGAGAGGGCAGTCATGGATAGAGTCCCCTATGCCTCAGCTATAGGGTCTATCATGTATGCCATGCTATGTACAAGGCCTGATGTGACATTTGCTCTAAGTGTTACGAGCAGATATCAGGCAATTCTAGGTGAAACACACTGGATGGCAGTGAAATGTGTCCGTAAGTACTTGAGAAGGACTAAGGATATATTTCTAGTTTATGGAGGAGGGGACTTGAAACTTCAGGCATATACTGACTCGAGTTTCCAGTCAGATCCAGATGATAGCAAGTCTACATATGGGTTTGTGTTCACCTTAAACGGAGGTGTAGTGAGCTGGAAGAGTTCCAAGCAAGAAACCACTGCAGACTCGACGATAGAAGCTGAGTACATTGCTGCAGCTGAAGCCGCCAAGGAGGCAGTATGGATGAAGAAGTTCATCATCGACCTTGGTGTGGTGCCGGGTGACTCTGATCCGATCCTATTTCTATGTGACAACAATGGGGCCATTGCGTAAGCGAAAGAGCCGCGGTCTCATCAGAAGTCAAAGCACATTCTGAGGCGATTTCACCTGATCAGGGAGATCATCACTAGAGGAGATGTACTGGTGGAAAGAGTTCCTTCAGTTGACAACATTGCAGATCCACTGACGAAGCCTCTGACTCAAATTGTGTTTGAGCGCCACCTAGAGTCTATGGGTTTAAGACATAAAGGTGATTGATTTTAGTCCAAGTGGGAGATTGTTAGTTATGGGTGTCCTCAAGCCAATCATAACTTGTACAATCTTGTCCTTTAATAATAATAATAAAGGCTTTTATATTCATTATGTGTAATTCGTTTATCGTTTCATTATGAAGTCCATGAATATGTGCAATGAGTATTAATTATGATGAGATCATAACAATGTGATTAATGTCCTTTAAATGCATATTCTTAATTGTTCCTAGTTAGAGGATATTCGAGAAGGACATCGGATATCCGGTTAGACTAGTACAGGTTGCACCTACTCATATGATGAGGGTGACTAGTCTCATAGTCACTTGTGTGGAGACACTAAGGTGAATCTGTAGGTGCTCATTGGAGAATGAGTTCACTGAACTGATCCGTTATGAATCGCTGGATGGTAATGTTACCTAACTGTCAACCAGCTAGATTCATTGTCACAATGGCGTGATTGGTTCTTAGACTTGAGACACCAAGGACACCTTGTTGATGGACTTCTGGGTTTTGACCTTTATAGATCTCTAGCCATTGGGTCTTAATTAGTTAAGTGTTCGGATCTAGCGGAATACCTTCGAAGGTGATTGTGTGGTCAATATGGGATCGCTCGCTCTCGGTAATAAGAAGAGTGAATGCTCTAAAGAAAGATGCCTGATAGTCCTTGGCCAGGGCATGACTACTTATCAGAAAAGGAGTTTTCTGATATTGTTATGCAGCATCTAATCCAAGTGAGTGCGCATATTAGAGTTTGATAGTTGACCATACCCTAAGTGCACTCGGGAGCATTGTACGAGCAAAGAACTATAGTCACGTGGTAACTGTTGACATAAAGGGTTCCTTGATTGGGTTGTTGAACCCCAATGCTTTCCAGGATCTAGTGGTCTTGCTTGGCACCCAACTTGATTGGAAGCCCGGTCAATTATCGTGAGACGATAATCGATTGTGTAATTAATTAATATGAGTTATTAATTAATTGTAGTAAGTCAATAAAGAGTTATTGGACTTAATGGGCTGAAAACTGGACTAGCACTTGGGCCTAGAGGGTCACACACAATAGAGTTCCAAGCAGACTGGGCAGGATGGTCATTATAGACAATAATTGGGTTTTTGTGAAAAACTGCAGTGTCTATAAATATATGTGGAGAGTCAAACCCTGGGCCAAGCTACAGATCTTCTCTCTTGGCCGCCCCCTCCTCTCTCTCTCCTTAGGGCGCCCTCACCTCTTCTCTCTCCTAGCACATGGTGGAGCTGAGATCCGGGAGACGCGTGGAGACCGAGGAGATCCCGTCTGCGTCTGGAGTTCGCGTGGATACGTCTAGAGGCCGGACACCTGAATGGCTTGAAGCACCAGCGCCTCCAGCGCTACCACCTCCCCAGGTTCAGGAGTTTCGCAACCCCGCAAAGGTAAAGATCGGATCTTCCTACGCGCGGGTTTTCCATTTTTTGTTCGATTCAGACCACCGGCAACGATATCAACCTGAGGGAATCGCACTTTTCGCTGCGCTCTGATCGATTCCTTACACATACCCAGGTGTGTCTCAAGCCAGCGGAAGGTCTCTCGGTCAATCTCACACATGGCGTCGGTCACGGTGTCAGCCTGACGATGTGAGCCCGACGTATGAGCAGAGGGCATACGAGGGACATATGACCCATCACTAACCTCCAAGATGAAGGCGTCGTCAACAGGTCCGGTCACGAGAGTATTAGGATGGGAATACTTACTAGGGGTCCTTTCAGAACTAGAAGATGAGGACAAGGAAGATGACGAGGAGGAAGAGCCCTCGGAGACATTCACCACCCGACGAGTTTCAAAAGAACGTGAGGGAGAAGCCCTCATTGCTTACCTCAGAAGGAAGCAAGCAGTAGACAAGCAAATAAGGTGCTTTGATCGTCTCGAGGAGAGTCGTCAGAGTGTCGGCAGGTCGGCAGCAGATCGCTCAGGCGGTGTTCGCGCGAAAGAGGAAGGGCTCCTTTTGAGCTGCGATACCTGCTACTTATAGACTCGGGGGGGGGGGGGGGGGGGGGGGGGGGGGCAATTTGATCGGATGATCAGAAGGATATAATAGTTCATCGGCGATCATGATTGCGCCACTTGTCAGAAGGCAAACGGTCAGGAGGAAGTCACCAGGATCCACAACGCTTGCGATCATCGAGGATCACCATCATTCGGCAGAGAAGTCGAAGCGGCGACATGACTTCTGGCGTAACCGTACCATAATAATGAGGCTCTGGTACATCACGTACCGGTGCTATGCTGGCAACAATAAAACCTCGCGCGATAGGGCGGCGCTGACGCCGTAAATATACGGTAAGACTCGACATCCCATCGATGCCAACATCAAATCGCCTAGGGAACCTGCACCACCTTGGGCAACCACGTGGTCGAATGGTGACGAGAGAGTGGTTTCACCTCAGGATAAGCATTTTCCCGAGGAGAAATCGGGGGGGGGGGGGGGGGGGGGGGGGGGGCAATGATACGGGTTGTCTTTAGCCGATGTAGGGGTCGTCTCCAGTTGATGTCGGCTGCCCGAGCTCGCGCTTGATCCGCCTGACGTCGTTTGCCATTCTCCGAGACGTCGCTTGGTCTACCCAACTCTCGGCCAAACAAGTGCCACGGAAAGGCAGTTGCCCGCGGCGAGGGCCTAGTTAAGTGCCAAAAGTTACGACCACGAGCGCTAGTTGGCCTCGCATGATCTTAGGTCCATTAATGGTAGGTCCCGAAGATCACAGATGCGAGTCGCGCGTGCTTTGCTGGCCCGGAACATCCGGAACCTATCCAGCCATACCTTCCGTCCATAACCTCGGATTGCGAGTCATGTCCGGTAATCTAGCGATCGGAACCCCTATATAAGAGAGAGAGATCCCTCAAGAGAAAGGTATGCGATATCTAGCCCTAAAACTCTCTTGCTTCGACCTCCTGAACTGACTTGATCGTCAGAGTCTCTACCCACCAAAGTCCCTCGGTGGTTTTGCAGGTCGGAGCTCTGCTTCACCATCCTCGTCACGCTATCATCGTCCCTTGGGTCCTCGGGCTCGGTTCAGGCCGACCTCACTTGCTCCAGCAGCAACAGACAGTAAATATTAACCGCACTTTATGGAAGAGGATATCGTGATGCATGATCTCTTGATGTGTTAAATACGCATGACGTCAAAAAATAGAATTATAGAAAACTTTCATTCTTAATTAAATGAGAGGACTGGCTAATTAAGTCGACCCAAATTGGAAGCAGCTTATGAATGGCCGACGTGGAAAACTTGTGTTAGCTATGTAGCCCCAAAGGAGTCTGGGAGAAGTTTGTGATGAATGCTCTGTATACAAAGTATAGAGGAAGCTCTTCAGCAGTTGGGACTAGAAGGTGATCCCACGAGCTATAGAGAAATATAATAATGATGGTATATATAGATTGCAAAAAAATAATTTTATCGGTCAAAAGTGGAGATATATCTCTTTTCTCTTCTCTAACTAATAAATTTTTTTCTTATATTGACGTCATTATTATTTTAAGATTAGTCTTATAATAAGTATTTTTCTAAATTATATATCTATGCTCCATCTACTCCTCCTCTTTTATTAATTTTTTTAAAAAATAATAATTACAATGCCAACCTATTATATCATTCAATGAAACTTAAACTCTTGATGGATCTGTTTTATTAATTAAGAATGTGATATTTGTCGACAAAAGCAAAAGCTTAGGTTTCAAACATCCACGTGAATTGGAATCAATCACATCCCTCGGACCCGGATTGGGCCGGCGGTGAAGGATAAAATGTCTTTACTTCTCTATCAACTTTGTTCTTCTTTTCACGTGCCGAAGAATGTGTACGACGGGGTAAACAGCAAAGTTAATTTGTTTGTTTCTTGCTGCTTCTTTCTTTTTTGGGTTACTTTGCCGTTTGTTTGATTTCTTTCGTTCAGTTTACTTGTTCTTTTTTTGTCCTTCAAAAAAAAAAATGGAATATGGAGAAGGCATTAATAATATGATCAGAACTTAGAAGATCTTTCTTCTAAAAAATTTGGCATTGGATGCTCACGAGGACAGGCTACGTGGGACTAGGCAGCTACTCCAACCTTTCCAAGTCAAAGAGAAGATGTAGAGCAATTGTTGAGAACAACTGGTAGTCCTATTCCATTTTTTGTTCACTGTGGGTTGTTCTCTTGACTTTATCTTTTTGCTTTTTCTTCCCAAGTGTATATATTTATATATATGTATATAAGATGTCAGAAGATTGCCTGATGAGAATTATACATAGAAGTGTGTATTTGTTTTTTTATCTTTGTAGTTCATTGATAGAAAAAGATAATTGACTTAGGGTCTATGTAAAATAGTTTAATAGGAAAATAATTTTTCACGGAATAATTTTTACGTGAAAATGAAAACGTAGTTGTCTATTTGGTTGTCAGGTAAATATTTTCATTGACTATTTATGTAAATAGAGAAAAAAAGTTAAAATGTCAATAGTATTAAATGCAAGCTTTTACTATAAAATTGTATGGAGGGGTATAAGATCTTATGATCCACTCAAATGAGAGAGAGTCATGTATTCCTTGTGTATTAACACTATTCATCAAATTTTTTATTTTTAATATTTTTTTTAAATATATAACTAATGAAAAATAAGTAACTTTGACAAAGATAATTTAAAGTAGGAGAAATAAAATAAAAACATAATTTGAATGAATAGCATTCTATAGATATTTTAATAAAAAAATAAAAATTAAATTAACTAATGAAAAATAATTAAATTTGGCAAAAAACTACTTAAATGAGTGGAAAAAAATAAAAATATAACTTGAATGAATAGTGCTTACAAATTGTCACTGTAGATGTAGAATGAAATGGCGTAGCAGCAATGGGAAAATGGCGTCCGCGTTTTTTGCGCGGATACCAAAATCTGGAAATTTCAGGATATAATTTTCAGATTTTATTTTTCTAGGATAACAAATGATATAAAGAATGAAGTTTTCCTGAAAGTCATTTCCTAATGAAGTTTTATGTTAAACAAACAGACCCTTAGTGGATGTAATTTTTATGATAAAGTCGTATAGTTTTTGAATAGGTGGTATGCAATTTTCATACTGTGGTGGCTATTTCTAGCCACCTTCGTGCGCTAGGCCCATCATGGCCCAGCCCAATTCAACAGACAAACGTGGCCCTTCTGCATGGTGCCACGTCTTTTCAAGAACAGATTCAATGTCCCGAGGCCGGTCCCTGCATTTAGGTACCAGCGGGACCCAAGAGCCGCCTCCGAATACCTTATAGCCTGTTCGTCCCACTACAAGAAAAAACGGGATTACCGACGGAAATTTCCGACGGATTAGTTTCCGTCGGTAAGTCCGTCGGATATTCCGACGGCAATATGTCAGTCGGAATATCCGTCGGTCGTTCCGACGGAAATATTTCCGTCGGAAATTTCCGTCGGTAATGAAAACATACCGACGGATATGCCGACAGACATATGTCCGTCGGAATATCCGTCGGTAACTCTACTATACCTTGTCCGCGAAACCCCCCTCTTTCCCTCTCCCGCTCTCTCTCTCTCTCTTCCCTCTCCCGCTCTCTCTCTCTCTCTCTCTCTCTCTCTCTCCTCTCTCTCTCTCTCTCTCTCTCTCTCTCTCTCTCTCTCTCTCTCTCTCTCTCTCTCTCTCTCTCTCGTCGCCGCGACCGTCGCCGCTCGCCGCCTGCCGCGCCGCCGCCGGCCCTCCGCCCCGACCGGCCCCGCCGCCGCCGCCGTGCTCTGCCACCGCCGGTATGTACACACCCTCGCCCCCCACCGCCACCGCCCTCCCCCCCTTCCTGTGCAAGCCCCCCCCCACTCCGCCACTACCCCTCCCCCTCCTGCGCCCCTACCGCCACCGCCCTCCCCCCCTTCCTGTGCAACCCCACCCACCCCGCCACTACCGCTCCCCTCCTACCCCCCACAGCCACCACCCTCCCTCCCTTCCTGTGCAACCCCCCCCCCCCCCCCCCACCCTGCCACTACCCCTCTCCCTTCTGCGCCCCCACCGCCACCGCCCTCCCCCCCTTCCTGTGCAACCCCCCACCCGGTGATCCCCTCCACCTATCCACACAAGAGTTTGCACATGATCGACCTGTCTTGGATGCATATGAGCTCCAGGGAGGAAGACATGACTCGATGTGGACCATGTGGCTGCAGGTTCTCTCGGGCGCCCTTTTCCCCTTGCCACTGGCCATCTATCTATCTATCTATCTATCTATCTATTTATGTATATACATGTATGTATAGATGTAGATAAAGTTAATTGATTGAAGCGTATATACATCGATCACAATATTTTTAGTTAGGAGAACAATTAATATATAGGTGAGTTGCATTGTAATTTTTTTCCCAAAATAAATTTCTCGACTTCATAATTGGATCTACTAGTGAAACAGCTCCTCTTCAGATTTGGCCATTTGTTTAGTGTACTGATGCAAAACCGTGTTAAGCACCAAAAAATACCGACTTATATAAATATGTTCATCCAATACTTGGAGATCCTCGTGCTAATTACATAGAGGGCCATTCTCCCACCACTGCGATGTGCTCAGTAGCTTTAATTTAGGGTCCATTTAATTGCATGTAAAATATTTTCATTGAAAAATAGTTTTCTATGAAATAATTTTTATGTAAAAATAAAAATCGTAATTACCCATTTGGTTCTTAAGTAAATATTTTGCGGAGAACATTGGTGCATACGTCTTATTTAAATCTAAATATGTTTAATATTACATCATAAAATATAGTATATAATATTAATAGACTCTACATGATGACAAAAACTTTTAAAATATTGAGATAATAATTTCACAATATAATATTACATTAACTATCCAGAAGCTATTATCACCAACTCAAACCTCCAACATTAAATAACCTAATATATATACCGCCATAGAACCCCGCATGATTAAACAGTACCATTAATTAATGTTAAAATAATGAGTAGTTAATGGCTTACACATTAAAAAACTAAATCTACTACAGCCGTACTTTAACTGCCCCCGAAGCTTAAAATTTGACTAGTTAATACTATAATTAATCACACGATATATAAATAATTTATAAAATAATATTATTGAATCGTGTGAGAGAGAACGATAGGGGACCTCCATGATGGCTGCACCATAGTTGCTGAGGAGGTTGAATATGGAGACGAAGGTGAGGGGCATCAAAGCCATGCAGAGCCACTGAGAACTATTAATTAAAGAGACACCTTAAACTGTTAAATAAAGAGTGGAATATTAGGAGGTTAGGACTAAATAGTTTCATTTTAAAAAAATTTCTACATATGTAGGTGCATTAATGTTAAATCATCCATGTGAAACCAATTATGCAATGTGAAACTAAACTGGAAAGATTTGATTACAAAATTGGTGGTCCAAGTTTCTTCTTATGAAAAGTTGTACCAGCAATGATGATTACATGAAAAGAAGGAAAAAAAAAAACTCCCAGTGTAATGATTCCAACATCTAAGATGGAAAATTTTTTGCCTTTCCACCTTTGAATGCTACTTGTTAATTACGAGCCCTTTGGCTTTCTATCGGCGAGAGGGGGGATAATAAACAGGTTGATGAAGAGCTTACTAATCAGATAATAACATTATTAATAAAGAGCAGAATGACAATGTGAATTATTCTATAAAATAAAATGAAATTGTTACCAAGATTTATAATGCCACCAACCAATTTTTAACTTTCAAACACCTTGATGAAGAGCTTTTAAAACTCATTAAACAAAAAGAAGTAATGGGCTTTGCTAAATGGATCATGTAAAAGTTATTGGGTCAAAAGAGGTATTTTTAAAAGTTGAATAAAAGAAAAATACCCTAAATTCGTATCTTTAATGTTTCCTAAAATGAAAAGAGCTATTAAATCATTAAAATAGTTAATATGAGTTGGAATTGGACTCCTAACCCTACCCAAATTGGCTAGGTACGAATTTGCAACCCAACCTAACCCAATTAGGAGGTGGAAAGGTTGGAAGGTTGGAAGAAATAGGGAAACTCAGAATTTAATATGAATTAAAGTTGTAGTAGGAATTGGAAACACTAGAGGCTTACATACACCCTAACCTCTTCATGGCCGACCCTAATGCGTTGCTGAGGCTTGCTGGATGTGGAGGAGAGGCTAAAGGAAGGGAGAATTTGTCACGTCCTAATAAAAGGCTATTTATCGGGAGTGACAGAAAAACAGGCACAACAGGTAATATTTACTTATCCATTCATATCGTTATAACGCGGAAGTTTAATTACATAGATACTCCTCATAACAACTAAGTGAGGAGTAGATCAAAATAAACTTAATTTACACATCCCAATTTAGGAAATAAAATAGTACAAACTCTTCCTTCTAGATATTAGTTTCTTTTATGTTAATTGTTCATTTTCAGTTTAATGATTAGTATTACACATCTTATTTTAATGTATTTCTTTAGTATTGCACATGTTTATATGTAATTCATGTACATGTATGTATGAATTTGGTTTATTATTGCACTTGTTCACATGTATGATTTTGTTATCATATTCCTTTCATATTTATTTGGGTTTTAAATTTGATCTATGCATGTATAGTAATTTTTCATTGCACACACATCACGAGAGCGTGTTAAGCCCGTGTCAACATTCCCGTTCAAGACTTTGAGATTGATGTGCACGAGTCTTATTTTCAATAATGAGAACGTGTATATCTAACTCAAAGTCTTGAATTGTCCCGTTTTGGACAGTCTGTGAATGTTTGATCGGAGTTAGGTGGTCATTTATTATGTGATTGTATTATTTGTTGAAAATTTCGGGTGCGTCTACTCACTCCTCTCTGATATACCTTTATTGATTTAGAATATTTTCTTAACCACTTATTAGTAAGTGTTTAAGAAAATATCTAAATCAATAAAATTTTTGGTATATCGGAGAGGTGTGAGGAGATGCTGCCGAAATTTTCAGCAAATAATACAAACACATAGTAAATGGTCATCTGAGTGCGATCAAATATTCACAGATGGGTAAAAAGTGATAATCTTAATAATATATCCTACCTATTCATTTTGACTTACTCGAACGATGTGAGGGTCTGTTGGATTTTAACTTGTGACATGACATTTAATTTGTGTAGGAAAAATGTCTTATGAGAATCGGTCATGGATGTACCGTGGAATGGTGAATGGAGTTGTCACCGAGGAGTTTAAAGACGGAGTTGACAGTTTTATTCAGTTTGCATTGAGTAATTCCTCAGTAGCAGTCGATCCGATGGGTAACATCCGATGTCCGTGTTCGGCTTGTAAGAACATAAAGTGGATATCGACATGGGATGTGCAGCATCATTTGTATACGAGAGGATTTGTTGCCCATTATGAGATATGGTCGTGTCATGGTGAGCATGTTATTCAGTCGTCTGCACATGCTCATTACTTTGCGTCCACAAGTACGTACGTAGACATGGTTGTCGATGCTGCTGGTCCAGAGTTCAATATGCATGAAGATGAAACAAATGAAGAAGTGCCGAATGATACAGCTCAGAGATTTTATCAGTTACTTCGAGATGCTGATGAGCCATTATGGGATGGTTGTGAGAAGCATACACGGTTGTCTGCAGTGTCGCAGCTACTGAATTTGAAATCTGAATTTCATATAAGCGAGAGTTGTTTTGACCGGCTTCTCTTACTCGTCAAGAGTATGCTTCCTCAATCAGAGAGGTTACCTGCTGACTTTTACCGTGCGAAGAAGATGGTGAATGATCTGGGGCTTGGTTTTATGAAAATTGATGCATGTCCGAATCACTGTATGCTGTACTACAAAGATGATGCAGATAAGACATCATGCTGTATTTGTAATCATGATAGATTCAAGCCCAAGAGAGGGGACAAGTCAAAGCAGAAGGATGTTCCGTATAAGTCATTGCGGTATTTTCGATCACACCCAGATTGCAGCGGTTGTTCATGTCCCCGAAGACAGCTGGACATATGACTTGGCATGCAGAAAGAGTCCGTAGTGACGAAGGTGAAATGAGTCATCCTGCCGATGGTGAAGCTTGGGCTCATTTTAGTCGTACTCATTCTTACTTCGCAAGGGATCCACGCAACGTGCGGCTGGGTTTATGCACAGACGGTTTCAATCCATTCGGAGGCTCGGTGGCATCTTACTCATGTTGGCCAGTATTCTTAACACCGTATAACCTTCCGCCAGGCATGTGCATGAAGCGTGAGAATCTGTTCCTTTCATTGCTCATTCCGGGTCCAAAATCTCCAGGAAAAAATATAGACATATATCTTAGACCGTTGATTGATGAGCTGAAATTGTTATGGTCAGATGGGGTTCTCTGTTATGATGCATCCAGAAAACAGAATTTCAATTTGAAGGCTGCATTAATGTGGACAATAAGTGACTTTCCTGCGTACGGCATGTTATCTGGTTGGAGCACACATGGGAGATTGGCATGTCCTTATTGCATGGAGGATTCTAAATCATTTGTGTTGAAATCTGGGGGAAAATCTTGTTGGTTCGATTGTCATCGTCGGTTTCTACCCAGTGACCATCCTTTCCGAAAGCAAAAGGATTCTTTTATGAAAAATACAATTGTGATGGAGGAGGTAGATGTGGAACGGGTGTCTGGTGGAAACATGGCGAGGCGGGTCCAGAACGTACCGACTGTAACACAACTGGCTGGTAGTACTCGACAAATCCCTGGCTTCGGGAAGGATCACAATTGGGTGAAGCAAAGCATCTTTTGGGAATTACCTTATTGGTCAACACTTTTGATACGACATAACCTTGACGTCATGCATATAGAGAAGAATGTTTTTGATAATGTGTTCAACACAGTTATGGACATCAAAGGCAAAACGAAGGACAACGTCAAGGCACGTTCGGATTTGAAAGTACTTTGCAGACGCCCAGAACTAGAGCTGCAGCATGTTCAAGGGAAAGTGGTGCAACCTAAAGCTGCATATGTGCTTGGGGCCAGACAGATTAAGGAAGTGTTGCAATGGTTGAAGCAATTGAGATTTCCAGATGGATATGTCTCGAATATTGCCCGTTGTGTAAATATCAATGAGGGAAAAATATACGGAATGAAGAGTCATGATTGCCATGTTTTCATGCAAAGACTGATCCCACTTGCTTTTCGTGAGTTGTTGCCAAAGCAAATATGGGGAGCAATGACTGAGCTGAGTCATTTCTTCCGAATTTTAACAGCATCAGAACTCAGACTTCTTGACTTGCAAAATATGGAGCAAAATATAATACAGACAGTCTGCAAATTAGAGAAGATATTTCCTCCAGCATTCTTTGATTCAATGGAGCACCTGATCATCCATTTGCCATATGAGGCTAGGGTCGGAGGACCAGTACAATTTCGATGGATGTATCCGTTTGAGAGGTATATTTCTATATCCGTAGTTTATTCACATTACGGCGAATTTTATATTTCATATGTATTCATTCGATCTATTATTATCGTAGGTGCATGCACGATCTTAAGATGAAAGTCCGCAACAAAGCACAAGTTGAGGGTTCCATTACCCAGGCATACCTCATTGAGGAGATATCGAACTTCTGTTCGATGTACTTTGACACGGAAATACAAACCCGACGCACTCAACCTCCACGTAATGATGATGGTGGAGAATCCTATGTGTCGGACCAACTCTCTATATTCAAGTGTCCCGGACGGGCGTTCGGATATTCTTCTACTCGCCCACTTGAAGACAGAGAGTTGGTAGCTGCGGAGATCTACATCTTCATGAATTGCGCAGAACTAGAGCCCTACATTGAGTAAGTTGTGCTCACTTATGATATACATCATTTACATGTAATGCTGGTAAACTGAACGGTTGTGTGACATTTACATTGCAGAGAGTTTGACTCGTTCATACTACAACGAAATCCACGTCTGACGGACGTGCAGGTTGAAAAGGAACGGGAGAAGTCTTTTCCGAGTTGGTTAAGATCTCGAGTATGTGTCTAAATATTTTGAATCATATATGTTACGTTCTTATGCATAATTAGTTGTTGTAAGTCTGTCTATTTTTTGCTAATAGGTTGATCAAGGTTTTATTACCGATTTAAGAGTACAAGAGATCAGTTATGGACCCTCGAAGATTGTACGTGTCTACCCAGGTTACATTGTGAATGGATACAGATTTCACACGAGAGATTATGGACGCAATAAGTCTACGATGAACAGCGGCGTATGTGTGAAAGGAAGTGCCTACAATGAAAATGAAATTGACTATTATGGCATTCTCGAAGAAGTCATTGAACTGCAATTTTTGGGACAAGACAACATTATATTTCTCTTCAAGTGTCATTGGTTTGATCCGACATCTATTCGTCATGACACAACATATGGAATTGTCGATGTCAAGCATAAGTCCAAGTTGAGTACATACGAGCCATTCATACTGGCGGCACAAGCGCAACAAGTTTATTATTCAAATTATTCATCCCTGAAATTAAGAGATTGGTGGGCTGCATGTAGAGTGAAATCAAGGTTATTCCCTGAGTATGAGCTTCTGCCGCCTGATGATGAGCTCGACGGTGTTAATGACAATTATTTCCAATCGGAAAGGAGTGACGCACGAGAGTTGGCAGCTTCTACGCAGTTCAATATTCATGATATAAATGAAACAATTTGCTTACATAAGGATAACGAACAGGAAGAAGTTGACCCAAATGCCCTTGAGCGAGAGGTGGAGTCTGATGTGGATGAAGACTCCCCGCATGAGGAGGATGAATTCCAAGATGATGAAGAAGATGATGCTGAATTAAACATGTCGGAAGCATCTGATGTTGAATTACGATAATATACCTTATATTTTGTAAGAACTTCGTGTTATTGCTAATTATATTTTCATATTAAATTGCTACTTCAAAATTTATTGCTGATGACAATTTGGATGTATGTTTATTTATCTCAAGAGAGATATGGTACGTGGAGGACGGAGTCGGACGGTTTCTACGTCCGTTGGCAGAGGGTCCGGGACCCCGTCCACGACAGGTATATGTATATGTAAACACAATACTCTATATATTATTGTTCATAATAAATTCACGACAGATCTAACGTACAGGCTCATTTTGCAGGGTCTGCCTCCCCGTCTGCGCCGGTCATCCCAGCGACAGGTATATACATATGTACAGAAAGAACCACATTTACGTTATTGTTCATATTTAATTCACGAGATATAACGTACATACAATTTTGCAGGGTCTGCCTCCCCGTCGACGCCGGTCATCCATGCGGCAGGTATACGTATATATTGTTGTTCAAGTTAAATTCATATTTTCTAATGTGTAAAAAATTTTTCAGCGACCGCCTCCCCGCCGAGCACGGGAGCAGTGCCACCTTTGCCTTCTTCCTCACCACCAGGTACGTGTCAGCTTCCATACATTAGTATGTTTGTTGTCTTGCAATTTATCGAACAATAGTGTGCTTAATTGTCTTCAACAGAGGTCCAGGGTCCGCATGCAGCAGCGGATGAGGGGGGCCCTCAGCTACCGGGACGGCATCCATGCTGGATCTCCGGGTAAAGTTGATCAGTTCAAATTTACTTTATTTGTTATTGATGTTATACATTTCATGTACAAAATTAATGTGCAATTGCAGGGGGAAGATAGATCCCGGTTCTGCTTCCCGTCATATTACGACGCTGGTCCATGCACATATTCCAGGACCAGTGGACACATGGAGAGAGTTCCCGGTGCCCGTCCGGGATCAGTTATTTGACATGTTCACGGTATTTTTAAATCTTAGATAACTATCTGTCATTTATTTAATTACTATCCATGTTCGTGCAGAAAGCTGAGTAATTTCATTTCTTTACAGCGGAGGTTCACATTCACGAGACCCGAGGATCTCCCTCGAGCTCGAGCCGTCTGGGAGTCTACTGCCCAGACTAATTTAAGAAAGTCGATGTGGGAGGCCCGGGACAAGGCGCAAAAGAGCACAGGCAATAGGGATCCTAGGGCTTGGCTTGATGACGGCCCTTCTTGGCTGAGGAAGGATTATTGGCAGTCCCTTTGTGAGCGATGGGCTGCTGGACCATGGCAGCAACGGTCACAGGCGGCCATACGCAACAGATCAACTCATCCGGAGAAGAATGTGCATACTAGTGGGTCCATATCTTATGCGACCCACAGTCAAAAATTGGTAAGCATAATATTGTTCAATTGTTTAGTACATTGATTATTATTGTCAAAATAACTACGTCCGTTGAATTATAAGCATCACGAGCTCGAGCGTGCCCCTACCTTTCACGAGTTATTTGATCGGACTCATAAGCGGAAGGGGACGGATGACTATGTTAGCGAGAGTGCCCGCACGATCGTTGTAAGTCAACCTATAAATTTTGAATTCAATTATGATATTAAATTAATTTATTTTTAATAATTTAATTTTAATTTATTTTGCAGGAGAGGTACGACAGGACGATGACGGAGCGTTATGCAGAGGGCACTCCTCAGCCAGAGTTGGATGCAGAGGCTTGGGTCGAGGCAGCGGGAGAGCCGAGGAAGGGCCGAGTGTACGGCTTTGGGGACAGCCTGGATACTCAACCAGTGTTGTCCTCATTTGCCAGTTCGATCGCTCCTCCGGCACACGCGAGTTCATCTTCTGCGCCGCCCGTCAGTGGTGTACAGGACATTAGAGGCATCATTCGGGAGGAGCTACGTACAGAGCTACAGACCCAGCGGGAAGAGCTACAGACGCAGCGGGTAGAGCTGCAGGCGCAGCGGGTAGACATAGAGACGCAGCGGGCACAGCTACAGACGCAGTTCAGCGATATGCTTCAACAGTTCCTCTCAATAATGCAGGGAGTACGCCCCACACAGCCAGCAGCTCAGGTCAGTATTAGTATTAATTTCATATACTTAGGATTGGGTTGGGCATTCTCCGACACGACCGGGTGGGTTAAAGCGACGTGTAGAAACTGACGGAATCCAATTTGGATCTCCGGATTGGCCTGGCCATTCAAACGACCGATCTAAAAACACCCAACTTCATATAAAAGCCTTAACACGCACAACCCGGGGGTCCAAAATCCCAAATAGGGATCGGATCGACGTGCCGTTTTCTCCGACACGACCGGGTGGGTTAAAGCGACGTGTAGAAACTGACGGAATCCAATTTGGATCTCCGGATTGGCCTGGCCATTCAAACGACCGATCTAAAAACACCAACTTCATATAAAAGCCTTAACACACACAACCCGGGGGTCCAAAATCCCAAATAGGGATCGGATCGACGTGCCGTTTTCTCCGACACGACCGGGTGGGTTAAAGCGACGTGTAGAAACTGACGGAATCCAATTTGGATCTCCGGATTGGCCTGGCCATTCAAACGACCGATCTAAAAACACCCAACTTCATATAAAAGCCTTAACACGCACAACCCGGGGGTCCAAAATCCCAAATAGGGATCGGATCGACGTGCCGTTTTCTCCGACACGACCGGGTGGGTTAAAGCGACGTGTAGAAACTGACGGAATCCAATTTGGATCTCCGGATTGGCCTGGCCATTCAAACGACCGATCTAAAAACACCCAACTTCATATAAAAGCCTTAACACACACAACCCGGGGGTCCAAAATCCCAAATAGGGATCGGATCGACGTGCGTTTTCTCCGACACGACCGGGTGGGTTAAAGCGACGTGTAGAAACTGACGGAATCCAATTTGGATCTCCGGATTGGCCTGGCCATTCAAACGACCGATCTAAAAACACCCAACTTCATATAAAAGCCTTAACACACACAACCCGGGGGTCCAAAATCCCAAATAGGGATCGGATCGACGTGCCGTTTTCTCCGACACGACCGGGTGAGTTAAAGCGACGTGTAGAAACTGACGGAATCCAATTTGGATCTCCGGATTGGCCTGGCCATTCAAACGACCGATCTAAAAACACCCAAATTCATATAAAAAGCCTTAACACGCACAACCCGGGGGTCCAAAATCCCAAATAGGGATCGGATCGACGTGCCGTTTTCTCCGACACGACCGGGTGGGTTAAAGCGACGTGTAGAAACTGACGGAATCCAATTTGGATCTCCGGATTGGCCTGGCCATTCAAACGACCGATCTAAAAACACCCAACTTCATATAAAAGCCTTAACACACACAACCCGGGGTCCAAAATCCCAAATAGGGATCGGATCGACGTGCCGTTTTCTCCGACACGACTGGGTGGGTTAAAGCGACGTGTAGAAACTGACGGAATCCAATTTGGATCTCCGGATTGGCCTGGCCATTCAAACGACCGATCTAAAAACACCCAACTTCATATAAAAGCCTTAACACGCACAACCCGGGGGTCCAAAATCCAAAATAGGGATCGGATCGACGTGCCGTTTTCTCCGACACGACCGGGTGAGTTAAAGCGACGTGTAGAAACTGACGGAATTCAATTTGGATCTTCGGATTGGCCTGGCCATTCAAACGACCGATCTAAAAACACCCAACTTCATATAAAAGCCTTAACACGCACAACCCGGGGGTCCAAAATCCCAAATAGGGATCGGATCGACGTGCCGTTTTCTCCGACACGACCGGGTGGGTTAAAGCGACGTGTAGAAACAGACGGAATCCAATTTGGATCTTCGGATTGGCCTGGCCATTCAAACGACCGATCTAAAAACACCCAACTTCATATAAAAGCCTTAACACGCACAACCCGGGGGTCCAAAATCCCAAATAGGGATCGGATCGACGTGCCGTTTTCTCCGACACGACCGGGTGGGTTAAAGCGACGTGTAGAAATTAACGGAATCCAATTTGGATCTCCGGATTGGCCTTGCCATTCAAACGACCGATCTAAAAACACCCAACTTCATATAAAAGCCTTAACACACACAACCCGGGGGTCCAAAATCCCAAATAGGGATCGGATCGACGTGCCGTTTTCTCCGACACGACCGGGTGGGTTAAAGCGACGTGTAGAAACTGACGGAATCCAATTTGGATCTCCGGATTGGCCTGGCCATTCAAACGACCGATTTAAAAACACCCAACTTCATATAAAAGCCTTAACACGCACAACCCGGGGGTCCAAAATCCCAAATAGGGATCGGATCGACGTGCCGTTTTCTCTGACACGACCGGGTGGGTTAAAGCGACGTGTAGAAACTGACGGAATCCAATTTGGATCTCCGGATTGGCCTGGCCATTCAAACGACCGATCTAAAAACACCCAACTGAATATAAAAGCCTTAACACGCACAACCCGGGGGTCCAAAATCCCAAATAGGGATCGGATCGACGTGCCATTTTCTCCGACACGACCGGGTGGGTTAAAGCGACGTGTAGAAACTGACGGAATCCAATTTGGATCTCCGGATTGGCCTGGCCATTCAAACGACCGATCTAAAAACACCCAACTGAATATAAAAGCCTTAACACGCACAACTCGGGGGTCCAAAATCCCAAATAGGGATCGAATCGACGTGCCGTTTTCTCCGACACGACCGGGTGGGTTAAAGCGACGTGTAGAAACTGACGGAATCCAATTTGGATCTCCGGATTGGCCTGGCCATTCAAACGACCGATCTAAAAACACCCAACTGAAATAACGGATCTAAAAATACTATTGTTTCACAAGTTTTAAATTTCACTATTGAAAATAATGTATGTCTTTTATTTATTATTAATGTTTCTCATTTTAATTTGTTTTAATATAGGATCCAGCTCCAGACGATGACGAGGCAGGGACAGCAGACGATCCAGCAGATTTATCTTGATATTTGTATTCATTATTCTGTATGATTTTATATTTTTTGTATGTTATGATATTATGTTGATTGTGAGTATTTGTTAAATTTATGAATATTGTAGCAGGTTTGACATTGTAGCAGTAGGGTTCACAAACCATTTTTATTTCTTAATTTTTTTAAAAAAATATGGTTTAATTTCTGACGGATTTACCGACGGTTTATTATCCGTCGGAATTACCGACCGCAATATCCGTCGGTAATTCCGTCGGAATATGCTGACAGATGGTTTCCGACCGAAATTGTGTCAGCATTTACGGACCGGTATACCGACGTATTTGCCGACGGATAAACCGTCGGTAAATACCGACCGTGTTTCCAACCGATAAATCCGTCGGAGTTATCGACCGAATTCCGACGGATATTTTGTCCGTCGGAAATTTCTGACCAGCTAGTTCCGACGGATCATTTCCGACGGGCTTTAGACGGAAATCGGTCGGAAGGGCTCATTTCCGACGGTATTCTGTCGGATTTCCGACGGATTCAATCCGTCGGAAATTCCGCATTTTCTTGTAGTGGCCCAAGGCCCTCTCTTCCGAGCAACGTCTGCTCGGCGTGTGCCGAAACCTCTTCGGCACGAGCAACACTTCTTTGCATCAGACATCCAGCAGCAAGTCATGCCTCTGGGCACCAGGTACGGAACAACGGGCTCGACTACTGAACAGCGGGCTCGACTACCGAACAACAGGTCTGGCTCACCGAGCAGGCTACCTGTTCGGCACCTTCCGCCCAAGAGAATCCAAGTCGCCCTTCATTGCCTCGTGGCAGTTATAACGGCTACACTACACGCGCCCCACGATCAAGTGGTGCACTAACTTCAGAGCTTCTCAACGGACGCCTCAACGCGTAACCCCCGCTAAGGACGCGAACAGGCCCGCCCTTTGCGGCATTGATCAGAGACGTCCCGTCCCTCTCCCTCAGAACTTCTGCCTATAAAAGGCACCGGTAGGCCTCCATGCAGAGGTACGCAATCTAAGACACATCGCTCCTGCACAACAATGAACCCTTCTTCTCCAAAGCCTCACTCGCAGTTTACTGACTTAGGCATCGGAGGGTTCTCCCCAGTTCTTCAACCGGGCCCCCCTGATTCTGTTCTGGTTTTGCAGGCATCCATCCACTACCGGCGGTCTTCTTCCCTTCCTCCAAGTGTAGGCCCACTTGGCTCCGGCCCAAGCAGGAAAACGCCTCCACACTTTTGGCGCCGTCTGTGGGAAGCAACGACAGCCATTGCTCGCAGACGATCTTCGTACCAGAACATAGGGAGCCATATGACGAGGTCCCGCCAGTCGCGGGCGGACTCCCGTCAACGTGCCCCCCCCCCCCCCACGTCGACGTCACCGTAGCCCCTGCTGCCGCGACCGGGGGTGTCCCTGCGCCCGCCACCGTCGTGCCTGTGACCGCCCTAGAGATGGCCGAAGTCCTGGGGCAGATGCAGCAGGTGACCGGAATCTGCCTGGGTCTCCAGGCCCTGTTGGCCGGGCAGCCGGTTCCGACAGCGTCCATTCCGCAGGAGCGCCAGGCAGAGTCGTCTCACCAGCGATCACGCGCACCTCTTACCCCGGCATAGTCATTTCAGGAGCAGCATGCTGATTCGCCGCGGAGGTCGCGTCGCGCCCCATCTGATGAACGAGCACCGGAGCGCCGCGGTCGTTCACCCCGTCGCTCCGCGGCGGCCCCGCGCCCGCCGCGCTCGATCGTGGGAGCCATCTCCCACAGGACTGGGCGTGCGGATTCGGCCCACTCCGAACAGGAGTTGGCCAGGCACTTGCGCCGCGTCGTCGACCTAGAACGTCGTGTGGACGCGATGGTCCAGCGAGCTGAGGGTAAAGCTCCGGCCGAGGAGGACCTGAACTTTCGCTCCCCATTCATTGCGGAGATCCTGGAGGCTCTTGTCTCTCCCAAGCTCCCTCTGCCTACCATCGCGCCATACGACAGCACCTCTGACCCCGCGGATCACATCCACGGGTTTGAGTCGCATATGGTGTTCCATGGAGCATCTGATGCGGCCAAATGTCGGGCCTTTCCGGCCACCTTGAAGAAAACTGCTTAGGCCTAGTTCGAAGCCCTCCCTACAGGTTCCATCTCTTCCTTCCATCAGTTGAAGAAGTCCTTTCGGGACAACTTCCTGGGCGGAAGGTCGTAACCGCGCACTGCGGCCTCCCTTCTCGCTATTCGGCAAAAGAAGGGAGAAGCACTCTGGGACTACGTCAAGAGGTTCCAGACTGAGGCGCTCCGCATCCCGCGCCTCGATGTCCCATTAGCCACCAGTGCCCTTATCCAGGGTACTCGCGATGGTTTTTTGCAGAGGACGCTGGGAGTGCAGCAGCCTTCCACCCTTGCCGAGCTCCTCTCTACTGCACAACGCCACGCCGCGTGTGAAGAGAGTCTGGCTGTTGGCCGAGCAGAGCAGGGAGAATCATCGGACAAAAAGAGGCCTTCCGACCACATTTCCGACCGTGATCGAAAGTAAGGACGGCGCAACGGTGATTTGCCGCGCCGACCACGCCCCTTCACCGACTACACACCTCTGACGGTGGCACCCGACCAGATCCTGGTAGAGATCAGGGACGAACCATATATTCGGTGGCCACAGAGGATGCGCTCCGATCCCCGGAGGCGCAACTAGGAGAAGTATTGTCGCTTCCACCATGACCACGACCACGATACCTCCGAATGCCGCCAGCTCAAGGACGAAATCGAGTCCCTTATTAAGCGTGGCTACCTCGGACAGTTCGTGCGCCGGAATGAAGACCACCCCAGATGCCGAGAGCGGACTCTCGAGCAACTGATCAACAATGAGCCCAACGGGCAAGAAATCAATGTGATCGCGGGAGGATTCGGCGCAGGCGGAGAAAGCACTCAGAGCCGATGCGATTACGCAAGGCGAGTACATGTCGTGGACAGGCCTCCGATACCTTGGCCGGCTCCTTATCCCTCTAATCCCGCGCACGCACGGTCCGAGGAGGCTATAACCTTCTTGGACGAAGACCTTGTAGGGGTTACTGCCCCACACACTGATGCGTTGGTCGTTTCGGCAACCATCAATCATTGTAATGTGCGCAGGATTCTGGTAGACAATGGAAGTGCCCCCAACGTATTGGCTTACAATTTCTATCTCCTTATGGGCCTAAGAACCGACCAGCTCACACCTGTAGAGTCGCCTCTGTTCGGCTTCTCAGGGGTGTCGATTCAGCCTATGAGTAGAGTTCGCCTCCCGATCACCCTCGGAATGTCTCCGAAGTGCGTGACCAAGGTGGTGGATTTCTTAGTCATCAGGAACATGCCCGACTACAATGTCATCCTTGGTAGAGGTCTGATCGGGAGGATCAAGGCGGTGCCTTCGTCCCTCCATTAGAAGATGAAGTTCCCCACCCTGTGCGGGGTCGGCGAGGTGCTCGGATGCCAGCGCGAGTCCTGACGGTGTTATGTCCTTTCTCTAAGAGACAAGCAGCCACTCGTGGCTCCAACACCTGTTCCTCCACCGGCCGACCAGCCTTCCACCAGCTGTGGAGCTTCTGCCGAGGACCTGCTTCCGGTCCAAGTGGACGACGACCCCAAACACGTCCTATACATTGGCGCATTACTAGCGAAAGCCGAGCAGCAGTGGTATAGAACCTTCCTGCTAGCTAATTTAGACGTGTTCGCGTGGTCTGACGACGAGCTACCGGGCATCCCTCCAGAAGTGATCGTGCATCGCCTCCGCCTGGACCCACGAGTCCCACCAGTTCAACAAAGGAGGCGACCCGTCAACCAAGAACGGCAGATCGTGATCCGAGATCACGTCATCAAAAGCCGAGCAGTTGGGCTCCTCCGGAAGGCCCAATACCCAAGGTGGATCTCCAATGTAGTCCTCGTATGCAAAAGCACTGGCAAATGGCGCGTATGTGTGGATTACAAGGACCTCAACAAAGCAACGCCCAAGGATAACTTCCCACTGCCGCGCATCGATCAGCTGGTAGACGCTACGTCCGGGCATGAGCTCCTCAGCTTCTTGGATGCCTACTCTGGGTATCACCAGATCAGCATGCATCCCCCGGGTCAAGACGCCACCACATTCGTCACAGACTTGGGGTTATACCGCTTCACCAGGATGCCCTTTGGTCTGAAAAACGCAAGCGCGACATACCAACGACTGGTCAATAAGATGTTTGAGCGGCAGATTGGGCGCAACATGGAAGTCTACGTCGGCGACATGTTGGTCAAAACGCTTCCGAGCACTGACCACATCTCTGACCTCGAAGAGACCTTCGCAACTTTGCGAAGGTAGAACATGAAGCTCAACCCAGCCAAGTGTGCGTTTGGAGTGCGCTCAGGAAAGTTCCTCGGCTTCCTCGTCTCAAACAGAGGAATAGAGGCCAACCCTGAGAAAATCCAAGCAATACTTGAAATGAGCAGCCCTAAAACAGTACGCGACGTCCAACATTTGACTGGACGTCTAGCCACACTCAATCGATTCATGTCTCGAGCAGCAGAGAGGAGCTTCAACTTCTTCAAATTGCTGCGAGGACCCAGAGGCTCCTCACAGCAAGGGGGGCATGTACGGTGGTCCGAGGACTGTGAAGTTTCCTTCACTGAGTTGAAGGCATATCTGGCAGCCCCACCTGTTTTCTTGAAACCTGTGCTCGGGGAACCCTTGTTCGTATACCTTTCGGTTACCGAACACTCCATCAGCGCAGTATTGATCAGAGAAGAGGGAGCGGCCCAGTGTCCCGTTTACTACATCAGCAGGGTCCTTCAAGAAGCTGAAAGAAGGTACCCCCGAGCAGATAAACCCGCCCTTGCTCTGGTCACGGCTGCCCGGAAACTCAGACCCTACTTTCAGGCCCACTCAATAACAGTTCTCATTGACCAGCCGCTGAAGTCTATCCTTCAGCGGCTAGAGGCTTCCGGCCAGCTCATTAAATGGGCCATCGAGCTAGGCGAATTCGACATCAGCTACCGTCCAAGGACGGCCATCAAAGCACAAGCATTGGCGGACTTCGTCGCGGAATGCACTCTCCCTACCGAACAGGATCCTCCGTTGGCCGACGAGCCCCCATGGGAGCTCTACGTCGATGGATCCTCGTGTGTCACAGGGAGTGGAGCTGGCCTGATCCTCACCTCTCCGGAGGGTTTAGAGTTCCAATATGCCCTCCGGTTCCGCTTTGCAGCCTCCAACAACGTTGCCGAATACGAAGCATTACTGTCCAAAATCTGAATGGCTAGGCACCTTGGAGCCCTTTGTCTTAGGGCCTTCAGCGACTCCCAATTGGTTGCCGGCCAGGTGAACGGACAGTTCGAAGCAAGGGAGCCACGCATGGCCCAGTACCTTCAACAGGTCAAGAGCCGAGCAGAAGGCCTCCTCTACTTCGAAGTCATACATATTCCACGGGAGCAGAACGCGCGAGCTGATGCACTTGCCAAGTTGGCGTCTTCAGGTGACATCGCCCCTTCTCGCTCCGTATTCATCGAAGAACTCACCGCACCGAGCACTGAAGTGGATGTGGCAGCCATTAGGTCCGACCCTCCAGTTCCGAACTGGACAGACCCTCTCTTGGCCTATCTACTTCGAGGCAAGCTTCCCCTCGAGCAGGGCGAAGCCTGGAAGATCAGACTGCGTTCTCAGCGTTTCACCCTCATTGAAGGCAAGATTTACCGACGGTCCCTTTCAAGACCCCTCTTACGGTGTCTCAGCCTTGAAGAGGCCCTTTCGGCTATCGAAGAGGTTCACGAGGGATTGTGCGGAAGCCACTTGGGGGGTAGAACACTGGCACACAACATTATTCGAGCAGGGTTCTGGTGGCCCTCTCTGCAAAAGGACTGTATGTCTTTTGTCAGAAGGTGCCCGGAATGTCAGAAGTTCGGGCAGCTCATTAAGCAACCTGCCGAGCAACTTCATACCCTGTTTGAGCCTCGTCCTTTCGCTAGGTGGGGAATTGATATCCTGGGTCTCTTTCCAGAGGCCCAGGGACGGAAGAAGTTTTTGTTCGTGACCATCGACTACTTCACCAAGTGGGTCGAAGTGGAACCCGTTACCACAATCACCGAACAAGTCGCGTGGAAGTTTGTCTGGAAGAACATCCTCTGCAGGTTTGGCGTCCCAAGAGTGATTACCTCCGACAATGGGAAGCAGTTCGATAGCACCTTCTTCAAGCAGAAGTGCGCCGAACTTGGCATCTACAACCACTTCACCTCCGTGGCACATCCTCAGGCAAACGGTCTGGTCGAAAACGCCAACCGAACGTTGCTGCATGAGATTCGCACGAGAGTCGAAGCTGCCGGTAATTCATGGATTGACGAGCTCCCTAATATGTTGTGGTATCACCGAACAACTACTCGGGTAGCCACTGGGGAGACCCCATTCCATTTGGCCTACAACACAGAGGCCGTTGTACCTTCGGAAGTGGCTCTCCCCACTCTCTGGACAACTCACTTCGACGAGGCCGCCAATAATTGCGCGCTTAGGGAAAACTTAGACATGCTTGGCGAACGCCAGAGTGACTCCAACATCAGACTAGTCTCCTACCAACAGCGACTTGCGCAATATTATAACTTCCGAGTTCGGGAAAGGTGCTTCTTCAAAGGGGACCTTGTTCTTCGTCGTTGCTCGGCATCGGATCCCCGAAGAGCAGCCGGCAAACTCGGCCCTAAATAAGAAGGACCTTATCAGGTCACCCAGGTTCTTGAAAAAGGCTCTTATAAGCTAACTACTCCTAGTGTCAGGGCCATACCCAGAACCTAGCATGTATCCAACTTGAAGGCTTACTATTTATAAAAGCCTTCTGTTCGGCATCCTACTTCTCTTCCTCCCATTCTTTAGGTCGGCTTGAGCTGGTATCTGAGGCCATCCTTGTCCAAAGCTTTTCAGCTCGAAAGGATCAAAGGCGATACGACCTAGTATAGTGTTCCGCACAAATACCCCTGGTCGGAATCTTTTGGCAGTTCCAAACGACCTGCGTGGTGACTGCGAAGCCTTCTAGACGACCAACAAATTCCGGTTCGGATAGAACACATACAAGGGAAGGAGATAGCAAAAATGAAGCCATTAAAAAAGAAGAAGAGATCTATTCAAGTTCTATACAAAAGCTTGCTCTGGCTGAGCTATCAAACAAAAAGGGAAGAATGATATATTCAAGGGACCTGTCTGGAGGTGCCGGCGCCATCGTCTACAGGAGGCATTCGCCCTGACTGGAACTGGGCAAAGCGTACTCCGTCCAGACAAGCATCATTAGTCCGACGTCTGCACTCCCCCACGGCAGCCTCGAATGCCTCTCGGACATGCTCGGTTGTTGCCAGCCCCCGTCCGAGCTCCTTCCCAGCATCGAGGCCCACCTTGTAGCAGCGGGCCCCAAACTGCTCCAAGTCTTCCTTGAAGCACGGACCCGCCTTGTACTCGGCCACTCCTCGGTCCTTCACGTCAGCTAAGACGCGGGCAAGCGCCTCCTTCTCTGCGCGTGCAACGGCCAAATGAAGCTCGGAGGTCCGAAGCATGTCTTTGAGGTTATTCACCTCGTTCAACAGCTCGGCCTCGCGGGCCTTATGTTGTAATACCAGGTCGTTGCAGAAGGCGGATTCCACCTCCCACAGTTGTTTCTGATTCTGGGCGCGTATGGCAAGCTTCTTCAGCATGCCCAGAGAGTTCGTGATTTCGTCCGTCAATGTCCCTACATCGACGTCATCATCGTCATGATCAGTAGGGTGCTCTGGGCGATATACTCCACTTGAGTGCTCGGGGGTCTCCTCCGGGCTCAGTCGCTAACACTGCGCCAACACTTCCAATTGGGATGCAGTAGGACACGGAGGAAGGACCCTCGAGGTTTGGCCCTCGAGGCGTTCCAGGGTCTCTTCCAACATGGCCTCGGAAGAAAGTGTTGGCAACTTCCGCCCCAGCACTTGGGAGAGAGGCCTCTGGTCTTCTTCGGAGGCGACCTAGTCCCCGGTAGCCTGGCTCATTTGCTCTGTAGAAGGGCCCCCTTCAACCACTCTGGGGACTTCGACCGCCACCTCCTGTTTCTCCACAGCAGTAGGAGATTTCTGGGCCCCCCCCTCCTCGGTCTCAGCGACCTGTTCGGCCCCATTACCACCTGCGCCGACTGTTTGTGCTATCGCCTCAACAGCCGGCTCAATGGGGGGAATGGGGGGCAAGGTGTCTGTCATCACCGAGGTCCTCTCATTGGAAACCATCGTCGCCAAAATCCCCTCCAGGGGCAGGGCGGCCGGCGGCATCGAACTCCTTTCCATGTCTGCAGGGCTTGCCGTCGCCGAGCAGACGGCCCCCTCAGGTACTTCGGTAGTGCATGGGGCTTTTTCACCCCCTCGCACGGTTGATTCGTCTCCAACGCGTGCGGCACTCCGCTCGTCGACACCAATGCTCGAGGCCCCCGTCGGAGCCACCTGCTGTGGATAATCCCCAACGGAGCCTAGGGGTGTAGATGTCCTCGGCCGCTCCTCGGACGAACTCCCCGACTCGTCGCTCACCACGACGAGCCCCATTTCGGTGGCCATTTCAGATTTGCACTTCTTCAGCGCTTCAAGACGAGGGATATCTCCCTCAATATCTTCCTCGTCGTCCTCTTCCACCACTCGCGGCGCGACCTCCTCCAACTGCCTCTTCCTCTTCATCAGAGGTTGCTGGTCCACCTCGTCCTCTTCGGCTCCGCCCTCAGACGTCTGCTGCTCGGAGACCACCGGTCTCCTCTTGGTGGTCTGAGGCTGGCTCGCTCCTCCTTCTTCGGTCAAGGACGGCAGCACCGCTCTCGCAGAAGCCTTCATTACCGCCTTCTTCTTCAAATGGATCTTCTTTGGCCTCTTAGCGGCGACTGGCGAGCCCTCAACGGGATGCCCCTCTGCAGTAGCCGACGCCGCCATGGCGGTTGTCACCGAGGAAGGAGCCCTCACTGCAGTAGGGATCCTTATCACGGCAAAAATGTCATCGCCCTCGAAAACCAAATGAGGGGTGACGGTGATCTGCTCGGCGTAATCCTCATTGGCCTCCTGGTCCCGACCAGTAGCTACCTCCTCGGCACCTGCAATCCAAAGAGGGGGAAAGCACACAGTTAGAAGACAATTAGGTGACAGACATACGATTGCAATGTGATCAGGTACTTACTCCATGGTCGGCTCAGACCATGCTGCACGAGTTGGAACTCCGTCAGGTAGCCCTCCCCGTTGTGCACGTATGCTCAGTTCAGGCTATCCGAAGCCTTCGCTTCATCTTGGATCAGGAAGGGGTATGTATCCTTCCTCTCCGTTTGGACTCTGGTCGGGAACCCCCACTCCGCACCGTCGCCTCGCTTGATGAAGAAGAGCCGCTTCATCCAACCTTTGTTGTTGGAATACTTCTTCGCCAACTCAATCTGCATCCTGTCCGGTCGGTGCTTGGTATAGTAAACACCAGCCCCGGATCCTGGTGAGGAGGTGAGGCAGAATTGCGCCCGGAACACCTCCGCTGAACCCTGGACTTTCCGGAGCTTGCAGACGATGCAGAAAATGCAGATAGTATGCCATGAGTTTGGCGTAAACTGGATCGGCGCAAGACCCCATCGGTTCAGAAGCGCCTTCGCCACCTCCGGCAGCGGCAACCGAAATCTAGCCTCCACGTGGTCGAGCAATAGAGCGAGGCACCCTGGCCTGTTCGTCAGTTGCGAGTCCTCCTCCCTCGCCATCATGATCTCGTATTCGTTGCCGATCCGGAAGTGCTCCTGGAGGCCCTCGTAATAGCGGCATCGTGGCCCCCGGGCGTTCGCCGGCACCACTCCGCTCACTTCGGCAACTGCGGCAGCCTTTCCCTTGCTGGCCATCATCGGAAGTTGCAGAGACGAAGAAGATGATCATGAAGAGGAGGAAGAAGATGCTTGGGGGGCAAGCAAGCTCTACAAAAAAAGATAAGGGCATGGGGTTCCCCGCCTGTGCCCCTCCTCTTCCTTATAAGGAAAGGAGGGCGTGAAATGCAAAATACCAAGGCGGCTCCCCCTGCTCTAAAGTGACCATTCAGATGTACTACGGAGAGCCCCCTGGCTCAACACGTCACCCCGCCATCATGGGGTTACCTCTGTTATCGAGGAGGTATAGTGAGCATCGTCACCTCGCCGCCGCCCATACATCCGAGGTCATCGTCACATTTAATACGGAGGTGACGTTCGAGCAGGCTTCCGCCCTCGAGCATCCCAGTTCCCGAGCTCACTCGATGGCGTGGGGGGCAAGTGTGGTGGATATTTCTAGCCACCTTCGTGCGCTAGGCCCATCATGGCCCAGCCCAATTCAACAGACAAATGTGGCCCTTCTGCATGGCGCCACGTCTTTTCAAGAACAACTTCAAGGTCCCGAGGCCGGTCCCTGCATTCAGGTACTAGCGGGACCCAAGAGCCACCTCCGGATATCTTATAGCCTGTTCGGTCCAAGGTCCTCTCTTCCGAGCAACGTCTGCTCAACGTGTGCCAAAACCTCTTCGGCACGAGCAACACTTCCTTGCATCAGACATCCGACAGCAAGCCATGCCTCCGGGCACTAGGTACCGAACAATGGGTTCAACTACCGAACAACGGGCTCGACTACCGAACAGCAGGTCTGGCTCACCGAGCAGGCTACCTGCTCGGCACCTTCCGCCAAGGAGAATCCAAGTAGCCCTTCATTCCCTCGTGGCGGTTATAACGGCTACACCACACGCACCCCACGATCAAGTGGTGCACTAACTGCAGAGCTTCTCAACGAACGTCTCAACGCATAACCCCCCGCTAAGGACGCGAATAGGCGCGCCCTTTACGACATTGATCAGGGACGTCCCGTCCCTCTCCCTCAGCACTTCTGCCTATAAAAGGCACCGGTAGGCCTCCATTCAGAGGTACGTAATCTAAGACACATTGCTCCTGCACAACACTGAACTCTTCTTCTCCAAAGCCTCACTCGCAGTTTACTGACTTAGGCATCGGAGGGTTCTCCCCGGTTCTTCAACCGGGCCTCCCCTGATTCTGTTCTGGTTTTGCAGGCATCCGTCCGCTACCGGCGGTCTTCTTCCCTTCCTCCAAGTGTAGGCCCACTTAGCTCCGGCCCAAGCAGAAAAACGCCTCCACACATACCATTGTGGTAATAAATCTCTCCCTCATATATTACACATACTTCATAATTTTTAAAGCACTTGAAACAAATAACATTTTACATTTAAAATAAAAATGTCCATATTTTATGCTTAGACCGGAATTCCAACTCAAAGATTCTATACAATTAAACCCACATGAGCGATTCCTTTAACGTCAATGCATCTACTACTTAAAAGAGTAAACAAAATTGAACAGATGAAGATGGTTTTGCAAACACATTGGATTTAAGACTCTGAAAAAAAAACTGTTTAATAATATTCACTTTGGACTCTCAATTTGGAGGGTACATGAATGCAACATAAACAAATAATATATTACTTGATTTATATTGGATGAGCCAGCAGAAACTGGATTCGATACAGGGTGTATCCATTTCCTTATCAATTGTGCATCTCAATTTTAAACTATACATCAATTACCTCATCTTTTATACATAACGGTTTGGAAAGCGTTTTCATCACCATTAAGTAAACAAGAGTATAAGACTAAGAAATACACAAGGAGTGGTTCCGTGCATGGTAAAAACTCTCCATTATAACTGCTTAATTGCAAATCTCCACCCTCATACACATTTACATGGACGGATCCAGTCTTAAATCAGCGAGTTCACGTGATCTCACTGAATTGAAAAAATTAAAAAAAAAAATTTATGAGAATTTTTTTTCAAAATGAGTGACTCCACTAGATGACCAACAAGTCACCTTTCTCAAGAGGTGACTCTAATAGATAAAATTTCTGCGTCCTTCTCTACATACATATCCAGAGAAAAAAGAAAAAAAACATCAACAATATCCCTATTTTAAATGAACTCTGCATCCTCCAAAAATCCCTCCACTGCCAAAATGCTTAGATCTACGGGAGAAAATTTTCTTCCTTTCCGCTGATTGCACTGTAAGAACAATCAAACCATTTCCCACTTTCTTAGCTCTCTGCATTTGTGAAAGCAATGAAACCATTCCCATTTCGTTGGCTCTCTGCATCGATCTGTTTCTTCTCACATACTCGGACAATTGAGGCTGGACATACGTAACATCTGAAAGGAGGAACAGGAAAGAAAGAGAAGAGAAGGAAAAAACGTGCTGGTAGTACTTAGAGCCCACGAGAAACTTCATGCACTTGACTCTTTATCCTTTTGTTGATGACGTTGGTACAAGTTCCGGGCTCGTGAACATTGAGGATCTAGTGATCTGAGAAGCGTGTCTTCGTACGCTGAGTCATGGACAGCTCTGTGTGCGAAAGACTGCGATAATTGTAAGAGGAGTAAAGGGAAATATTTCGATCCCACATTATAAGATGATCGCGGTTCAGAGCAGTGAGTGTACTGATCAGCCTCCTCCTCCTTCCTGGCCTTCGTTTGATGCATTCAAATGGGGGTGCGCGCTTCAGCTCGTTCTGCTTGTGTGGTTGTGTGATACATAGACTGATAGGACGCACTGCCACTCCTCTGTAAGTACTTTTGAAGAGAAGGCCTTGCAACTAATATTTGTACAATGATGTTACATGTCCTCCCATCCCCGTATGATCCTATCTAGGTTAGATAAAACCTCACTTTCGAGAGTTCAGATGTGGATACCATCAATTTCCCGGTTTAAAATAGCTTTTTTGCTTTTTTTTTTTTTTTAGTTTTACTTTTCTCCGGGAAGAGTGATATCCTTATCGAGGGTCTTAAGTATTTCCTCTTACGTACTTTGACAAGTAAAGCATACACAAAATTACGATCGGTGGAATTTGAACTGATAATCCTTTCTAATAAGAGTAAAATTGTTTTTAGGTGCCAGTGAACGTCGTAGATTTCAGATTTATAAATCAAAGTTATCAATTGGAGGAGGACTGAGGAGAGGTGAGCTCCTCGCACTACAAAGCCATGTCGCTCGTTCAGGGGGGTCTTCATGGTTCTAGAACATTCGGGTAGGTTAGTTCCAGTGGCGTTTCTCATAAAGGCCTGACTGGCCTCCTTTTTTATTAGTCTTCTTGCTTCTCCAATGCGAAGTTTTCCCTGAAAGCAGAGGACAGATGCCAGCTTAGATGACCTCCCTTGGAGTTTTTAGATATCAGCTGAGAGCCAGTGAGATGTAACTTGGAGCCAAAGGAGAGCACTTAGTCATTTATAATTAAGTCCCCACGACACTGCTCTCCGGCCTCCACCAAGCACGACTGCCCGGAGTTACAAATGTGACAAAGAAATTAACAGGTAACATGCATATTGTCGCTTCTTTTATACTAGGTATGGCCGGCCACATAACTTAATGTTCCTCCGCAGTTCCATTCGGGAAGGGGGAGGTGCTTCCTGGTTTTTGCTGTCTCTTTCTATCATGTCATTTTCTCCTCCTCTTCTCCCTCATCCTAGAATTTGATAAAGAGAAAATTTTATTATATTTTTTTATTACACTTAAGTATAATATGACTAAGTACTAAACATATATAGCACCGAGTGATAAAGTGACAACTTAATTGTAGACGTTATTTCTTATTTGGTCTTAGGCCGAATAGATCTCTACTTAGGAAAGAGGAAGGAGCTGTCGTCAGTGCAGACGAAGGCCTGCAAAACCTAAAGAGATGGGGGGGGGGGGCGGTTGAAGATTGGGGAGGACCCTCCGATACGTAAGTCAGATCAAACTGTAGAGGAGGTAAGAATGAAAGGTTCTTGGGTGTGTTCACGTGTGGACGAATGTGTGGGGGAAATGTCACGTCCCTTTACATGAGGATTATCTATGTCTTTTATAGGCGAGGGACGCGAAGGGTCCGAACACAATCTCCTTCAATGATGATCGAAGGAACGCGTTGGTTGGAGTCCCTAAGCCGAGAGTTGTCCGTCTGCGGCACCTGTTGGAATTCTTTGTTGTTAATGCCCTTGATCATAGGGAGCGTGCCACGTTGTTACATTAACTGTCGTTGGTAGGCGAAGGGCCGCCCAAGACCGCAGGCCAAGGGGTGCCCCACACCGAGACCTACTCAGTAGTTGGCAAGGCTACACGATGCCCGACGCTTGCCAATAGTGTTCGGTGATAAGTTTTAGGAGGTTCAAACAGAAGGCTCGTGGCCGACCCCGAAGACACGTGGCCAAACGACCAAAACTTGATTATCTTGATGGGTAATAATGAGCCTACAGACTTAACAGGTTAAAAATAATCTCCACACTAATTATTGAGAAAGTAGACTAAATTTTTCTCTTTGATAAAGGGACAAAAAAAAGTATGACTGGGTCAACACCATTGCCAGCGATGGTGACCCTCCTCTTACTCGTTGAATATTGATCAAACAGCTAATAAAAGAATTGGCTGTACATTAACCAAACTTGTCAAAGGAGGAGCACCACCCGCTCATAAATGCTTCTCCTCCCCAACACGGCAACAAAAAAGGAAAAAGAAGAGGAAAAAAAGAAGAAGGAAGAAGTAAACTAATAATACTTGCCCATGCCCCAGTTAGGCAGGGGAGAACAAAAGGAAGAATTCGACCTACCTAGGGAAAAATGGGAGTAATGCCCCAGGATCACTCATCTGAGGAATTAATCACAGTTTATAAGAACACTGACCAATGGAACCAGGAGATCAACCATAGCAGTTGCTAGTTACTGCCCCTTTCGTGAAGAAGAGATCAAATCTTAAGCTAACAGAGAAACCAATCAATACCTGTGAATATTTACAGTCTTCCAAGAACAGGAGATGTGGAAAAAATTGGATCTTTTGCTGATGTTGGGTGTTGTCCTCTGTCATGTATCAATGGAATCCCCTGGAACCCCTGGACTGGTAGAGCTCCAGCTTGCCCTTGGCCTTGGCCAGCAACAATTCAACCTCCTGCTTCTGCGCCACAAATGGCTGCTTGGAGGCCCACTCGAGCACAGAGAGGACGTCGGCCTGGGCCAGAGCCTCGTCGTCGGGGACGTGGTGGGCGATGTAGCAGAGTAGGACCAGCGCCTCGAGCCGTTCGATCACCTCGGCGAGGTAGACCAGCTGGATGAGATGTTTCGCACCGCCGGCGCTGATGATGGCCCGGGAGTGGTCCAGGTGGAGGAAGTTCTCGTCGCAGGCAAACTTGGTGAGGGCGATCACCGCCTCCCGGGTGATGTGGTCCTCCTCCCGCTCGTCGAGCAGCCGGACGAGGGGGCCGATGATGCGCGTCTCCGTCGCGCGGAAGGTCCGGGAGAGGCAGCCGATGGCGATGACGCAGGGGAGGAGGAGGTTGGTGGATTCGCCCTTCTCGATGATCTTGAGCATCTGGTCGATCACCGCCTTGGCGGCTGGGGAGTTGGGCTTGAACGCTGACCGCCGCAGGTCGGCGTCCTTCTCCGCCATCCGGGCGATCTCCATCAGGGCCATGGCGGAATTGTACTGGACCTCGTCGGGGCCCTTCTCGAGGAGGACGGCGAAGCAGAGGAGGGCCTTGGAGTCGGTGATGCTCTTGCAGATGGTGGCGTTGCCTCTGGCGAGTTGCCACAGCGCCTTCGCCGACATGGCCTTCATGTAGGCCTTGATCGCTGGATCCTCGGCCTCTCTCCCCTTTAGGGCCGGCCCCCCTGGAAAAGTGTACTGCTGCTGCGGGTTGTGGTAGAGCTGCTTCGAGATGCTGCCATTCCCGGCGGGGATGCTGCCGCCGTTGCTGGGATATTGGGGCTTGGTCGATTGCGCTATGGTGGACTGGATGACGGCGTGCATCTGGTCCTTGTTGGCGTGGCTGTGTTTCCCCAGGGGATGCCGGATCTGCGGCTGCCGGTCGTCGTCAGCGGCGGCGGTGGCATTGCCGCGGAGGTGTTTGACGCCGCTGCTGGAGTTGCCGGCGGAAGCGTTGGCGAGGACGACGGAGTGGATGGACATGTGGCCCTTTGTGGGGATTGCGTACTTGCTGTGCTCCTGCACGGTCTCGAAGGCGAGGTGGCTGACGAGGAGGCGGATGACGTTGTTCTGGGCGAAGAGCTCTTGGCACTTGGGGTAGTTGCCGGCGAGCTCCGACACGGCCCAGGCCACCCTGGCCTGCGCCTTCATGGGGCTTTCCTGAAGCACCTTGGAGAAGACGGAGCACACGCCGGCGGCCAGCATCCGGTCCACGCTCTCCGGGTCACGCCCCAGCAGGCCGATGGCCTCCGCGGCGTGCTCCTGCCCTTCCACTTGCCCCTCCTTGACCAGCTTCAGCAGCGGCCCGACGCCGCCCTCCTCTATGATGAGCTTCCCGTTGCGCTCGTTGTCACGGGCAAGGGAGACGAGTGAGGCGGCGGCTTCGGCCCGGTCGTCCAGGGACCCGTTATGGAGTTTGGCGACTTGCTCCCAGATGAGGCACAGGATGGGCTCGTTGGAGGCGATGGGAGGCAGGCCCAGGTATCTGTCGTCGTCGTCGTCGTCGCCGCCGCCGTCGCCGTGCCTGCGGGTGGCCGAGACGCGGAGCAGCCAAGAGACGTCGCCGATGGAGTTGTCGAGCTGGGCTGACATCTTCTTGAAGGCGGCGCCGGGGTTGATGGTGAACACCCGCTTGAGGAGGCCGTGGGCAGAGCACTTGGCGACGAGGGCCTGAGCCTTCTCCAGCACCTGCAAGGTGTCGTCCATGATGCGGCGGGTGGGCCGCTCGTATAGGTCGGCGCGGGCGGCCTGCCGCAGCAGCGCCGCCAGCCTCTCCGTCTTCGCCTTGAGGTCGGCGCAGTCAGCCCTGTAGGAGGAGTGCACGTCGCCCGCCTGCTTCGCCACCTGGTCCGCGAGCTGGATCGGCATCTGCAGGATCTGCTTCACACCCTCCGCCATGGCGACGCTTCCACCTCCCGAGATGTCCTCCGCCGCCTAACCGAATTCCTGGGTTCTCCTCCCAAGCCTCGCCTCTCCCACCTCAGCCAGAGGAGTACACAGATCGCAAAGCTCCCCAAACTGCAATTTTTGACGACGATGGTGGATTAAAGACCAGAGGAGAGGGAGGAGAAGACGGGGGGACAATTGGGGGATGCGGTGTAAGCGGTTCTGGTGGCGCAGCAATGCGGCCCTCTCTCTCTTTTCTTCCTCCGTCCTCCCGCTGCTGCCGCCACCGGCACTGCTCCGCGTTCTTCTTTCTGGTGGCGACGGAGGGAGGAGGAGGAGAAGGAGAAGAAGGGAAGGAGGGGGTGGAGACCAGGTTTTACAGGATCAAACGCGGTTCTCCTTTCCTTCACTTGGTTTTTGGTAGGTGGAGTCTACTCTTCTTGCTTCTCCTCCCTTAAACCTCCTCGACTCCTGTTCTTCTTTCCGCTTGGATGGATTAGTTTAATATAAATAATTAAAAGAAAGGATTTTTATAGGATGGAATTCTTTAGAATAAGTACTCTTTAGGAAAAGTATACAGCAGAGTTAATAATTTGCCTCTTATCTTGTTTGCTCGACACATTTGGATTCTAATTGGCATCTTTCTTAGAATAAGCATTTTGCATTTAAAGTTACAGAGTCTAAAGAGTTTATTTAATTTGTGTATGCAGGCTTAGACGTGAGATAGCACATTTTGTATTTAAATTTGGCAACTTTATGGTGTAACATTAAATTTTGCTCGAAACCATGTGTTTCTGTCCTTGGGATTGAGTATTTTTTATTTCTTATACACTGACTATTATTCTGCGCTTTGGTGGTCTCCCATAAACTGTGCACACTTTTTAAATTCAAATTACGAAAAAAAATTACGGATTTTCTTTGGAAATTCACTTTTCTAATTAATTTTTACATCTTTTGCAAATGCACTCCCCATCTCTTCTCTTAAAAAAAAAAGAGATATTTTCTTGGAAAATGTTTTCCCGAGAAATATTTTTCTTCTTTTCTTTTCGAGATTTTCCTAGATCTTCCAGAGTATTTTGGTATGAAACAAAAAAAGGACAAATTAATTAAAAAATTTTGGTAAATATTTGACTTATTTTTTAATCTCTGACAGAGTTGTAATTCATTATAATAAATATTATTTTCTGTTACAGTATATGTTAAATTATGTTACAGTAAAAACTTCCTCATTACAATAAGAGACTTCTAATTAATTTTAAAAAAAACCATTAAAAATTGCATAAGCTCATTATTCTTTTACATCATTCTTTGATAAAAATCCTTATCAAGCCACTGAATCCATGCCATAAATTTTGTGCGGTTCTCCTTGCCGCCGGATAGTCCCCACCGGGGGCCAAGGGGGTCCAGAAGCCACAGGATTCCAAACCGAGGGTCCTGCCAGCTACAAGATCAGACGGTCCCGAACGATGCGCCCTGGCCCCTGCCGGTGCGTAAGCGTGTTATAGCTGGCGTCAGCCGGCGAGCCACACCGCGTGGGACCCGCCCACACGGCGCCCACCAAGTACATGGCATTTGTCTAAGTCAGACGCTTCACGCCCCAGCACGTACGCCCGACCAATGGGACCTCAACATTCGTCACAGCGTACGAAGCGCTGGTGCATGCCGTGGGATCGCTTCCAAAGTAAGGGTCTAGTGCTCGACCGAAGACTGTGAACATTATTTAATACCCGATTTAATTCGGTTCGGTTGGCCCGGGATCCAATTTTGACCACCAGCCAGTTTTGATTGGGAAGGGGAGACACGGTCCATGCACAGAACTCTGACCAAGTGCGTGTACTGTCCGATATACACCTTTTATCGGAATTCCGGACTCACTCACTTTTGTAGCTACCATTTGGCCGAACCGAACTCGACCCGGTTGCCTTCAATGCAGCCTCTTGGTAGTTGTGAATTCACTCATCTTTCTTCGGCACTAGCTTGGTTGCATGGTTCAGTGGTACTCATCATCTCTATTTCATAAGAAATTTGTTTACATTTAAATCGTGACATTATATGGCTATGCGAGAGAAAGGATTTAATATTTGTGATGCGACTCCATTAGAACCTATTACTGTTATGGTAACATAGGTCGGCTCCTGCCGAGGTGACCGCTGAGGCGCTTCTTGCCAGACTGAGCCGAGACGACCAAGTCGATGAATCCCTTTTGAGGCGCGCTTGGCCGACGTGTGACGCTGCTCCCGAGCTCACGACCTGACCTGCAAAGCCCACCGAGTGGGCTCGACGGGGAGACACTCCGACGCTCAAGTCAGTTGCTAGCTGAGCAGAATGGCTTAGTGTGGGGGGGAGAATAGCGTACCTTTGGCCAGTGGAATGTCTACCCTTTATATAGTGTTAGGACACGTACGTGTGAGCTGGACGAGCCGTCAATCTTGCTGGGAGTTACCGAGATTCCCGCCGGATTGGGCGCCGTTACTTCTGCTGAGTTGCGATGATCGTGGTTGCCACCTGTAGGTCTGACTGCTGAGATCGTGGCTTTAATGGTCGTGACTTGCGATTCCGTGATTCTCGGTCATTGCCCTATACGCATGTTGACCGTGTGGGCTGTGATGGGGCACATGAGAGGGTCGAGCTCCAGGTCGACGAGACCCGAGCTTTTGATGACCCGAGGTGCAAAAGGGTGAGCTCCCTTGTGGTCGGATTCGCAAGGCTGCCTGGGCCGAGCTGTAGACAGCCTGCCTGGGCCGAGCTGTAGACAGCCTGCCTGGGCCGAGCTGTAGACGCCCGGGACGCATAGACCAGAGCTGTAGCTGACGTACTTGGTGAGGCCGTAGATAAGATGTCGGCCAATGGCCTTACTGAGGTCGGTCGATCCGAGGTCTGACCCGTCGAGAATACCCTGATCGCTTCGGACGCCGCCATCCTCGTTGACTCTGCCGATCCGACCTGGTTCTCATCCGAGGTGAGGTTCATGCCCATCAACCAAAGCTGCTGAATGTCGGACGATCCTTAGATGTGGTCGGCTACCTTCGGAGTCGGCCGACCTGCTTGGAAACCCCTGTAACACTGGCCCCCTAGGTTCACGTCGGACCGTGAACGCGTGCCGAGGTGAAGCTAAATTTTCCTTGCTTGGAGCAGATGCCCTGCCATGTGGCGCTATGAGGACGCCGAACATCGGAGCCGCCAAACATCGTGTCATCTGGCAAGCCGCCTGGCGTCGCGTCATCTGACAAGCCGCCTAGCGTTGCTACGGAGGCTACTCTGACATCATTGTGCTGCCTCGTTTCCCGAGCCTAATCACAGTGCTCCTTGCTTCTTGCGTTGATCGGGATCCGAGGGGTCGGCCCCCAACTAATCCGGTGATGACACGTGGGCCGATCTTAACCATTGGCTTAAAAGTCGGATCCCTGCCGTTGGATTTGATTGGCCTCCCGGCCCTATAAATATTGGGGTCTGCTGCCGAAAGCTTGCCCTTGCTCTCGCGCGCGACCACACACCAGACGACCAGCCGACGTGCCGACGTCTCCGCCATCTGTCCGATCTTTCGTCCGTCCGTCGCTTGCTTCCTTCCGAGGTAAGCGATGTCTTCGAGTTCTGCGTCTTCTTACTCTGGTCCTCGTCGCCGTGAGGGTTCGTCGTCTGGAGGTTCTCCTTCCGAGAACTCTTCTTCTCGTTCACCAGGGGCGGTTTGCTCTGATGGAGCACCCCCCTCTCCTCGGTCTGATGGCGAGCCGTCAGACCATTCTGATGACTGTTTCATTGTTGATCCTGGGACTTATGTTCCCAAGGATCCTTCTGCTCACACTTCTGGGGCTCGCCGTCCGGCCGACAATGTCGCCGACGCTCAGTGCGAAAGACACTCGCGTGGATGAAAGCTCACTCCGGACTAGAGTTTCCGGAGGGTTACTCCATGTATCGCTCGAGTCAGCTCCGTGCTCACTACGTAGCAGAGGGTGGAGTCTGTATTTATGTTGAGGCCGTCTGAGCTGGCCTCCGCCTCCCATTGCATCCTTTCATTATTTTTCTCCTCTTCAAGTTGGGAGTCGCTCCGTTGCAACTGACCCCTAATTCATGGAAGTCGGTTGTCGGCTTCCTGGCGGTCTGTGCTCTGGCTAGGGTCCTCCCGACCACACGCCTCTTCTTTTATTGCTTCTCGGTCAAAGCTTTCGGGGACTGGCTGTATTTCGCGGCTCGGTCCGGACGACAAATCCTTGGTCGAATGCCTTCTTCCGTTCACAACTGGATGAGGCAGTTTGTTTTTGTTCATAGCCTGACGGGATGGCCATTTCCGACCACCTGGACGGCAGTGAATGTTCACCAAAAAGCCTTCCGAGCTCCAAACCTCATCGAATCCGAGCTCGCGGAGTTTGACTCTCTACAAGTGTTGGATCCACCCGACCTGTTTCAGCTTGACAGGTTGTTCAAATTGATCGCCAAGGTCGACCAAGGTCATTCTCCTTTCCGACGTTATCTCTTCGTGATTTGCGAGTGAAAGCTAATTCTGCTTCTTACAGTGATGGCCGACAAGGGCAAGTCGTCGGTTGTTCCCGACGTTGGCCGAAGGCGCAATACTTCACTCGCCGATCGAGCAACGGAAAGATTCGCAGGGCGTGGTAAAAAGAGCGCCATGAGGCCATCGAAGCATCCGAGGGAGGAAACCAAGGACGCAGGTTGGGGGACGAAACGCCGGTCGTCAGATCTTCATCCGACGTCATCTCAAGGACGAGGCGAGCTACCGACCGAAGACCAGCATGCTGCGAGCCCTCAGCCATCGTCGGTGCGTACGGAGGAGCTCTCTGCTTCTGAATGGGCTTGTCGGGCGACCCCGGCGAGAACGTTGGCTCAGTCCTCGGCCAAGCGAGCTCACGAGATCGTGGAGGAATTCTACGGTTCAGTGCAAACTCAATTGGGCCTGGTCAGGGCCTTGTTCAAGAAAGTTGAGAAGTCTCAGGCGGCGGCCGACCAGCAAGTCCTTGAGGCCACGAACAAGGCAAAAGAGGCCGAGAAGAGGGCTAGGACCGTCGAGAAGCTCCTAGACGCGGAGCGGCTGAGGGCGAAGAGAGCCGATCGGATGACCAAGGCGGCCGAGGACCTAAAAGAGAGTCTTCGTACATAGGAAGAGTTGCTGGAGGCCGCGAGGGCTCAGAACTCGAGGTTGGCCGAGGAGGAGCGCGAAAGGGTTATTGCAGAATATCGCGACTCCGACGAGTTGAATGAAGAGGTTGACAAGCTCTTCAAGGCTAGTTATGACCACTGCATCAAGGACATCCGAAAACTGCATCCCGAATATGACTTGTCGGGTTTGGAAGATGTCGAGGACGAGGACGCTGGTCAGGCTCAAGACCGAGCTGAAGTCTTTGACGAGGCACAGACTGCTGCGACCGGGGCGATTCCTGGCGATGAGGTGATCGTTGCTTCTGACCAGGCCGCTAATACCGAGGCTCAAGTCGCTGTGTCTGACGACGTTATAGTTGATTGAATGCCTCACCTTTGTATGTGGCAGTTTGCCTCGCAATGTATTTTCTTGTTAGTAGAAATCGGAACGTTTGCTTCTTTCGTTACTACTTGGTTTGTCATCGCCTGGTTCGAACCACAATTTTTTGAATGTCACACGTTTTGGCTATTTGGGGCCAGCTTGGGGCTCGGACTCGACGAATTTCTTGAGGTCAGAGCTCAGATAATCCGATGTTTGACCACGTCTGCACATCGTAGCGACCTCACGAATAGAGGGTTGTCTTCGTTTTATGGTAAAGACGAGTGTCGAAGCGATCTCGTGTGGGGAGCTCGGAGTGCCGAAGCGATTTCGTGTGGGGAGCTCGAAATGCCGAAGCGACCTCGCACAAGAGCTACGTATACGTGGGCCGAAGCGACCACGCCTTCAGGAGCTCGGAACGACGAGAGGACCTCGCTCATGAACTCAGATTGCTAGTGTGGCTTTGCTGAAGCTTTATCGTCGTTTTCTCGGTTCCTGGAGTGCCGAAGCGATCTCGTCCAGAACCACGACGTTATGTCTCCGAAATGACATTGAATGCACAGGTGGCCTCGCTGGGAACATTAGGAGGACCGAGGCGATCTTCTTTGAACTTGATTGTCCACGCTCATTCTATGGGCGGCTCGGAGCCTGAACTTGGCGTCTCGAGGTCGGCTAGGACCTGTCTGAATCAAACCTTGGGGTTGGCTTGGATTTCTCAAATGCCGAGCGCGCGTCGTCGAAGTGGGCTCGGCGCTGAAAACTTGAATTACATTTCAAAACATCATTGTCGGTCACGTAAGCGAGCTCTCGCGTGGAGCTCGGTTAATGAATAGTCCGACGTCAGGGTCATGACTGCACGTCGGGTTGACCTTGTCACGAGCCAATGGCCTTGCTTCGGGGCTCGGATGAGGTGTGGGTCGAGATGACCTCATGTTGAGAGCTCGGACGTCACCTTCTCCGTTCCTGGAAAGGGCCAAAGCGACCTCGTTCAGAACCGTGATGATCATGTCTATGTGTGCCGAGGCGACCACGCCCTCAGGAGCTCGGAGTGCCGAAGCGACCTCGCACAAGCTATGATATACGTGTGCCGAAGCGACCATGCCTTCAGGAGCTCGGAGTGCCGAAGCGACCTCGGACGAGCCATGATATACGTGTGCCAAAGCGACCATGCCTTTAGGAGCTCGGAGTGCCGAAGCGACTTCGGATGAGCTATGATATACGTGTGCCGAAGCGACCACGCCTTCAGGAGCTCGGAGTGCCGAAGCGACCTCGCATAAGAGCTATGATGTTCGTGTCCTTTAACCTGCTTCTCGGGTTGTCCTGATCGATTGGAATAATAGGGGTAGACTTAGGACGAGAAGGCTACTCGTCTTTCTCATCATCCTCATGACCGAGGATATCAAACGTGTGGTAACGACCTCCTGTTTGGAGGACTTAGGCTTCCCAAGCTGGGGATATGGCTAGTATCAAGAGTCGTAGGCTCGGCTTGGGCTTTCCTATGCAGATGCTTACCGGAACTGGTCGGCCCCCGAGGCGACCACGAATGGAGCTTGTAGGACAACAATCAAACTTGGTTGAGACCGACCAGGTGCCCATGAGATGTCAAATAACGGTGTGGTCCTGAGTTCCAACTTAGCCTCATGTCTGAGGGCTTTCTCTGCGATCCGATATCTCGTCCTCGTAGCCGAGGTCAGCATGCCTGCATAATATCCAAGGTCGGCAACTAGAGCAGCCTGACCTTTTTTAGCCGTAACTAGAGCTTTCTGTAATCTTTGGTCGGCCCCCGTGCCGACCGCGGTAAATGCCTTGGTCGGCCGCCTTGCCGATCACAGCTAATGACGAAAGAGCTCCTCGTGGTGCGCACTTGGTGAAGTTCAATTGAGAATAGGGGGAGGAAACCGTACTAACCTTTAGTAGCGTTTCCTACAGACGGCGCCAATGTTACTGCTATGGTAACATAGGTCGGCTCCTGCCGAGGTGACCGCTGAGGCGCTTCTCGTCAGACTGAGCCGAGACGACCAAGCCGATGAATCCCTTTTGAGGCGCGCTTGGCCGACGTGTGACGCTACTCCCGAGCTCACGACCTGACCTGCAAAGCCCGCTGAGTGGGCTCGGCGGGGAGACACTCCGACGCTCAAGTCAGTTGCTAGCCGAGCAGAATGGCCTAGTGTGGGGGGAGAATAGCGTACCTTGGCCAGTGGAATGTCTACCATTTATATAGTGTTAGGAAACATATGTGTGAGCTGAACGAGCCGTCAATTTCGCTGGGAGTTACCAAGATTCCCGCCGGATTGGGCGCCGTTACTTCTGCTGAGTTGCGATGATCGTGGTTGCCACCTGTAGGTCTGACTGCTGAGATCGTGGCCTTAATGGCCGTGACTTGCGGTTCCGTGATTCTTGGTCATTGCCCTATACGCCTATTGACCGTGTGGGCTGTGATGGGGCACATGAGAGGGCCGAGCTCCAGGTCGACGAGACCCAAGCTTTTGATGACCCGAGGTGCAAAAGGGTGAGCTCCCTTGTGGTCGGATTCGCAAGGCTGCCTGGGGCGAGCTGTAGACAAGCCTGCCTGGGCCGAGCTGTAGACGCCCGGGATGCACAGACCAGAGCTGTAGCTGACGTACTTGGTGAGGCCGTAGATAAGATGTCGGCCAATGGCCTTACTGAGGTCGGTCGATCCGAGGTCTGACCCGTCGAGAATACCCTGATCGCTTCGGACGCCGCCATCCTCGTTGACTCTGCCGATCCGACCTAGTTCTCATCCGAGGTGAGGTTCATGCCCATCAGCCAAAACTGCTGAATGTCGGACTATCCTTAGATGTGGTCGGCTACCTTCGGAGTCGGCCGACCTGCTTGGAAACCCCCGTAACAGAACCAGTTAAAAAGAATGGTAGAAATATGATAGCTCAAGATAAGCCTATACAAAAATCTTGTGAAAAGGGAAATTGAGATGAGGGTCCCATCAACTAATTAGAACCAGTTAAATTGAATTGTGATAGGGAAGGTACTTTATATTTGTGATGCGACTCCATTCTTTAAGATTGAGAGAGTCTACCTCACTTTCTCTACACTACTTATATTCTATTCCATCCTAACCACTAGTTTGTATTATTTGTTTTTTTTTCAATTATTATATATACAGTCCAAGTAATGGAGATATAGATATAACAAGTGATGTTGTGGAAGTATAAAAGAAAATGGATAAAACGGGTGAAAAAATAAAAAAACAATTCATTAATATTCTGGAAAGAGTGAGTTAGTCAAGCTTTTCTGTTTGAATTATATGATCCGATTTATTTAAATTAACTCGTTTATAATAACAGCAGATCATACTAGATGCTTATTTACTCTAATATCCTTTGATAAGTTTTCTTGTGTATGGCAAATGAACAGATCATGCCCGTGAGACTGAGAAGGAAAGACTAACAAGATACTGATCGGAGTACTCTTGATAAATGATAAATATCCATCCATCAAGCTGTATATCCAACTACATAAAATATTTTTTTAGACACTATGGTAGATTGACACTGATTTTTAGACAATTGATAGGAACATATAACAATAAAAACTAGAAGGTTATATCCCCTAAGATCGATGCCTATACAGTTAGTCTTGTGGCTTATACTTCCCAAACAAAACTATCAGATATTCTATGTCAGAAATGTGTTAAGTGTTTTGCATGAGATGGGAAATAAACATCGAGAAAATATAGCTTAACAGTTACTGAAAATGATGGGGGCATCTCTTGGAATTATCAGTTGTGGCTCCAATAAGTGTGTTCTTGTCAGAAAATCTATCACTAGATTGACAAAAGCCTAGCTACTCAATCATTCTGTTTAATTAGTTTCTCATGGATTTAGGCATCGTTTGCATATGATTTTTAAAAAGTAAAAATCATAAAAATCGGCTTCCACTGCACCGCCGTACAGGAAAGCGATTGTTGTCACGTCGTCTGTGCCTTTTGTGGCGCGGGCGACGAAATTTTTGGAAAATTAAAAAAAAAATCAAAAAATTCTTCACTACCCGCACGCTGTCTATCTCTCTCTTATTTTTTCAAAAATTTTTAAAAGCGGGTGTAACACCGTTTTTTCATGTTCTCTCTTTTCTCTCTATCTCTCTCCTCCAACCGATTTTGGATAGCTCAAAAGTAAAAAAAGGAGGTGTCACATTTGGGAAGATAGTTGGTCTTTCCAAAGATTTTTAATTTTGAAAAATTTTCAACTTTGTTCCCAAACGCTACCTTAGACTTCTATGGAAAAGGATTTTCAAGTTTTTCCATGAGAAGAGGAGAAGACCCCCCCCCCCCCCCCCCCACCATGATCATGATGGCCCATGAGCTGCAAACTTTGTCTCTATAATTAAGAACCTAGCTATTTTTGCCACCCCATAAGATCTATGATGTTCTGAATTATATTGAATAAATTTAGATATGTTTTTATTGTCATGGAAACATCCATCATTGCAACTGGTATAATTTCCTCATATATACCCAAGTGTGGGTCACACTTCACTGCACCAAGTAACATCATGGTCATATCTGCTGTGCATTTGCAGTTTTCAGAGAAATTTTGGCCTGCACATATGATGTAACATGAGTTTGTAAAGGCTTGTTTAAAAGTGGATTTCTAACTTGCCTTGCCTTACATCTAATGTGGGAGTGATAAGATGTTGGAAGCCATAGTGTACGGGGGTTACATAGACAAAACTGGTAATTGTAATTGTACTCTTTTCCCCGAGTCAAGTGTGATTTAAATACTGAAATGTCAAAACTACGGTCAAGTCAGACTCTAAAGGTACCAGGTTAGATTACATGAATCTTAATCAAGGGTGTTTCAAGTTTTTTTTTTTCTTTTTTTGCAAACTCTTTCAGGAATATTCTTTTGAAATTGATGGCACATGAACTGAAAGTATTACATATATATATTTTTGGCACAAATATGCTAGACTATATGGGTACATAGATAAAAAGTGTCATGTCCCGACATGAAATATCGAGACAAACAGTTGCAAACGTGCGAATATAGAGCAATAGACATCAAATCATTGCAGGATAATTGAGTAATAGAATCCACTTAACTTTTATTCTTAATCATTTACTATTGTCCACTACATTCACTAATTATCAGAGCCAATATATAGAGCTCATGGACAACATACAATGAAGAAAAGTAAATGACTAACTAACTAAGGCACTCTACTATGCCATGGTTGATCTTTCCATGCTAGACTCTATCAGGGACGTTCATTCACTCTTGGTCATCCCTATCCACTTATGTGTTGTCTTCATCGTTAGACTCACTTGAAAAAGTCATGGATAGCACTTGATGAGCAAGAATGTTCAGTAGATCTTATATCTCTTGCCTAGATAGGCTTAAATTGATTAATGTATTAACAAGTAGAGTAACTAAAGAGAGAGAGTCATATCATGTCAAGTCAAGTCAAGAAAGTAATAACATGAAGATGTCAAGTAGTAACAAATACAAGTACAACGAGTATAGCATGAGAACATGTAATGGCCAAATAGCACCTTTCATTCAAGTCATGTAAAAATATAGTTAACTAGCACCTTCGCGAGTATGATTATCTTAGATAATTGAAATAGTATATGACTTGGGTGTAGTGTCAGACACCCTAGACAATTAACTCCCGCGGACACTAGCTAGTATTTTCAGGTGCACCTCCCATGATCAAATCGGACCCTTTATATTGCCAAACATTAGTCATGTTTTTTATCCTTAGACAATCAATCACGACCATATAGAATATTAAGAATAGAATAGAAGAGTAGATGAATAGACAAGAGTATGAATGAACAAAAATAGATGAGAGAGAAAATCATGAGATGAGAGTTTCTGTATTATCCAGAAACTTAAACGTTTCATACATGAGAAACAGCACAGAAAACTACGATAGTGACTACTGCAAATTGTACTCTCAAGTAATAACAAACCGGTAGCTAGAGAACGTGGTCTACTCCCTAGACACGGTCAGAGGGTCGAACACATTAACATGTAAGTTGTGGTCCTCCTGTCTGCCGAGTTAAGAATGCAATCATCAAAGAGGGCATGCTCACAGAGAAGATCTAGTGGCTGGTTGGATCATGCCGTACATGTCTAACATGGTCCCTAGATGTGTTCAGGCGTTAATGGTACAACCAACTCGACATCCCAGAAGAATTCTAGGCTCGCAGACACTTACGATGGCCATGGCGAAGGAGTTCCTCCGACAGGAGGAATATCCAACGGAGGGTTCTCACAACGTCAAGAAGGGTGTTGAAATGATTGCTTGGCATTCTAAAGGACTTTTAAAACAATGGAGTGCCGATAACAGTGTTCCAAAATGATGATAGAATCGAAAACATATCTTTTATTATATGGGGGTCATGTGTGAATTTAATCTAGTAATCAGATATTTTATGAAGTATTTTATAATAACTTGGGTTTTGAGAGAAAGTATACAATATAAAGAGAATCATAGATATGAGAGAGATAATATAGATTATTTTATAAGAATAATCACATCTTTAATCATAATAATATTCTATTAGTGCTTTTAAGACTTAACAAAGACAAATAAAATAATTATTCCATAGATTTAAGCATAATTTACATGGTATTTAGATTATTCAGACTCACAATCTGAATATTGCGGTTGGGGTACCTACCGCGATAACCCAAGTTAACGTGGGGTGTCCGAGCGACGCGATCTTAACGCGACATATAGTTAGACCGCGTTAAGAAGGTGCTCTCTGTGTCCGCGTTCATAGCACAGTGAACCTAGGACGATAGGTGTACCATAAATGCTTAAAACTCATTGTAGGAAGCATAAAAATTTGCCAAAATAGTTTTAAAACAGTGCTAATAGGCTTATAAATATGTAGAAATCATGAAACAGACGTGTATAGATATGGATTGAACATGGATAGAGAGCAATAACAAGGGGGAATATGTTCATGATTTTTAAAGGGAGAATACTAACAAGATAGATGATATAAATTAGGGAAAAATGGGGGTTTCATTTTTGACACTATAGAGAGATTTAATTAGATTTACCTTAAGAGATTACTTACCTTTGGACAAAATTGAGAAACTAGAAGTAGAATGTGATCAAGAACCTCTTATAGATCTCCTAAGGCTCCTTCCCACAAAATCCTCCTCCTTTGGCCTTGCTTTTACGTTCATGAAAGCCTCCCAATAACAATAGGGTTACCAAGAGGAGAAATTGAGATGTATTTATAGAGATCGACTTTTTTATTTCCTAATATAACTTTCCATCTAATTACGATCGACTTTTTTATTTCCTAATATAACTTTCCATCTAATTACGAGATTCTCACGTTAATCTCTATCTTTTAGTCTTCCAAACTCTGGGATAGGCTTGAGAAAACATGGCAAGCATGTTAGAATAATATTGATAGAACTCAAGTTTAGATAATTATGATGTTAATTTAAGTTTATCTTTCCCATTAAAATAAGGGATAAGGAACATTCAGAATTTAATAATACTCTTCTTATATCCTATTACTCTAACTCCTATTTTGGCCCAATAATGCCATTATGTACCATTAGTTAAGCCCATTTATTTTATTAGGTTTTAATTTAACCCATTTAGGATTAATAAACTATAATTTATTATTCATTTAAATAACTTGGGTTGTTACAAAAAGTTTTTGTGGAGGAATTTTCACAGTTATGGGTACCATTACAAAGCTTGTGGAATAAACTAACAATTAAACAAAATCTTGAAACAAGTATAATAAACGGATATTAATGGAATTTAGAGAAATAAGAAAAAAGTTGGAAACATCTTATTCAAATAAGTATAAGGCATGTTATTGAAAAGCTTAATTAAAACTTTATTATATTAAAAGGACATCTTATTCAAATAATTAAAAAGGTTCTGCCTTATCTAGAAAAATGCATCACGCAACATGTTGGAGACATCTTATCAAGTGCTTAAAAAAGCCTAAAAACGAAAGAATAAGACCTAACTTTGAGTTGTCAGAGAAATTAAGAATAGTCAAGTGGCAAGAATGAGAATAAAGTCTAACCCTGAGCATCCATGCATGTGTGCCTTGAATATAGTAGCATAGACTTTTCCTTCTTGATGAACAAAGTAGTAAAAACTTGAAACTACGGCAAATAGCATATTTTACCTAACTTCGTTCACAATGCTTTCAAACTTTAGAAGTGAGTCCAACTTTACTGTGTGCATTTTCTGATTCAAGTTCTTGGGTCTGCCATGATGGTAGTAGATTGGCCCATTCTTGTTATTTGGTGTTGAGATATCCACAAAAGAATTCAAACTTAATTTTGGTAATAAGATGCACAATGACTTGGGAGAGAGACCAACTTAATAACATCACCTACATAAACATATTTTTTTCTCTCCCTTTGATAACATTCTAATGTCCATTTAGGATGAGAGTTCTTTCTGAAAATTGAGCCATGCATGGAGCAAGCTTATTGTTTGAATATTGATTTACCCATGACCCTTGACGGATTAGTTTGACAAAAAACATTACAGTACATACTGATCTGGTGTGTGATCTTAATTAAAATGTACTCACTAACTTTCATGATCAACATCAGCTGGGTGTGGATGAAAAGAGTGAATGCGAGGCAGAATCAATGGGGTAGGACATCTACTACTTGAAGCGCCTTAATAAGAATGTGGAGAGTATCTTATATATTTGATGTTTGAACAGAATATTTTGCAGAGTGAGGAATGCTACAAGATATGAAGCAATATGCACATTTGATTAATCACTCTGTAACCCTACTCAAGAGGAGCATAAAGTGCAAAATCCCTAGTGGTAAAGATATTAGGAAGAACCTATCTTCTGCGGAGGGGAAATATTTAGTAGCTGTTTGACCCATAGATCCAATTGTGAATCATTCATCCAAAATAACAAAAGTAGGCTTGTTGCAAAGTCTGTCCTCACACTATCAACAATCGTTGTAACAATTGATGTTTTTCCCCATTTCCCAATCTTCAGTTCCAGAGAAGGGAACCACACGTTTCCACAGTTTCTTTCTCTCTTTCTGGGCTTTGAACGGCTCGCTGAGATAAACTGTCTCTGAACTAGTTGGCTCCAGTTGTTTTGTCTGTCAGCTCATATGGCATTCTGTAGGTTTCCCAATTTGATTCAATGGGTATGCTTCACTTAATCCATAGAAGTCCGTGTCAGTGCCAAAAACCACCCCCATCCTCCGCCTGCATGCCTCTTCCAGTGCCATGGGAATTCTCTGCTCAACCTGCAAATACTCTTTGTCTGTATCCCTCAGAAATCCATGACCTGTTGGCCAAACAGATGGGAAAAGAAGTCAGGTAGTGAGGATGTCTATATTTCTGATAGGCTTAATTATGCCTTCTATCATCCAGGAAAATTGATTGTTCAATACATCCACCAGAATTTGTCTTTATCTGTGTCTGCAAGTGGCCACCTTCCCAATCACTGGGATTCTGAGGTATTTGTTTATATACTTATCATTTCTGATGCCTCCAGGGCTTATCATTCTATCCTACGTGAAGTAACCAATTTGAACTTTTCATCAAATAAGATTTATATATTGTTTCAGGAAGAAGATCTCATCTTCACAATTGAAGAGGCTGGAGTGGGATATTAATGTGAATAACTTAGCCCCATCTGAGGCTTATCAGGGTCAAAGGAGCTGATTATAGCCAGTCTGAGCCGAATTCTACATGAAGTATGAACAACCACACACCTACAAGGTTCGAATCCATTCACCTGAAACTTTATTAGTCCGATAAAGGATGAACAACTAGCTAGAAACCATTCACCAAATGGGTCACATATTCAGTCGATCATCTAATAAGGACTATATATAGAATATAAAGCTCAAGTATGTTTCTTTTGTCTCCAAATTATGTGCAATTACTCTAACATGCCTCTTTGTACAAACCAACATGATTTCTTAGATTCTTTTACATACACAAATAACAATGTGTAGTTTAAAAATGTGAAATACTTATTACACGGCAAATATATCATGCATGCCCGACCGTGGGACCAATGATGTCTAGATGGGATTTTTGTCTCAACATCCATGGTTTATGCTTTAAGACGATTCAAAATCTCCTGGAAGGGTGCGTAGAATGGAATAAGCAATGGAGGAATAGAGAGTGGCGGCGTTTTAGCGGGGGTGCTGAAATGAGGAACCATCTTGGACAGAGGAGAAAGATACGATCTTTCGACATAACAACTGGGAAAATCCCCGAAATTGCGACTATTCTTCATGCCCGGTACTCTTCCTCTTTGATGTTTTTTTTGGGGGAAAATTTATATGTATTTTTAAAATATATCGAATAATCGAATGCATACTTTTGAAGCCTTCGTACCATATTTTAATTCTTGTATTCCGTACATTTCATCATGTACATCTCCGTCGTTCAATTACATTCATTTAACTCAACCCAAAATGACTAACTTGCTCCCTTAATCACTATTTTTAAAAAAGCAATTTCTTTTTTCTCTCTCTCTCTCTCAAATCTCACTTGCCCCATCGCGCACCTCTCTCTCTCTATCGGATGACAAGATCTCTATTTAAAATCGGCACCAGCGATATGAGAGATGTCTCTTCAATTCTCTCTCTCTCTCTCCCCCTCCCCCCTACCTCTTCAACTCTCTCTCTCTCTCTCTCTCTTCCTCTCTCTCTCTCTACCATAAGCCTAGTTTGGGAGATTAGATTCTTTTTGTCATTGGTGTTGAAAGAGGAGATGCCCCTCCGAACTCAATTCAATAGATTGGACTCTCTTTACCATCAGTGTTGGAGGGGATCTTCCCCCTCCGACGCTTGCACCTCTATGAGAGGGGGGGGGGGTGGGGACAGGCTTAGTTCGATGAACTGACCTTTCTCTGCACCAACTCCAAAGCCCCCCACACACCGCACACATCTCTCTCCCTCTCATAGGTTATTGATGATCTCTATCGATGTTAAATCTGCCTACACAATGGCATCCATGAGCTCCTTGAAGTTATTCATAGTTGTCTTGGGACATCTTATCCAAAGCCTAACTGATGCCCATATCATTGATATGCTTCACATGGCGGATCCATAATTTATTTCAGTGGAGTCTTAATGGTGCACTCATATAAATTCAGTGTGATCTCTCATAATAAAAAATTATCCTCTTAATATAAATTTTTTTATCCAGTAAAATCTTAAGACTCCACTAAACATATGTTAGATCCGCCTGATTCACATCACTTTTACTATTCCAATCATGACGACCTAGATGGATAACCATAGTGACTTCCTTGGGGGCCGTCGATGCACTTTTCACAGTCAAGGAGAGAGTTTTGATGTGCGACGTCAGGTACAGTGTTGTAGAGCAAATGGCCTCGATAGAGGTGGTTGGGGATTGAGCAAGAAGTGGGTGGGCAACAAAGGCACCGGCGCAAACTGCCACGTAGACTTAACTGTATTTAGAGATCATAAAATTTCAAGTACAAAGCAGTACAATTAACTGTAGTTCTCTCAAGTAACTCTAATAGTGACTAAGGTTATCCAGTGAAATGCCATAAAATTTAAGTACAATGTAGTATAGCCAACCGTGGTCTCTCAAATAACTCTAATATAGTGGCTAAGGTCATCCAATGTGTTTCTCTCTCATCCTGAGGGGATGATAGAGAGTGGGAAACGACCCCTTCCGTTTTTCACTAGGGGTAAGACATCGTATAAAGAAATATAATTAAAACATGGGTCACTCTCACCCATACGGATAAGGAGATAAGGATGTCCCTCTTGACCTCTAAAGAGTGTTTGGATCTTCTCTATCTTCTACGACAGAGATTGAAAATTGATGTTTCTCGGAGACTAAATTTCAATCCGTCATTTGAAGAGCAACCTTGATTTAATTTGCTATCTAGCTAAAAGTTTCTTGCATGCGAAAAACTCACTCTTTTCAAGTTTTCTTACATGACAAGGCTTTTGTCTAAGTGATCATTCTCCTTTGTTTAATCAATACCCATCTTCCAAAGCTGTCCAGCAAAAACCTCTGAGTTGAGTAGTGGAAATCATGTTTGGAGGCCCCATTTGTACCATGTCTACGACTTTATGCAGGATTGGCCTAATAACACATTTGTTAAATTTTTTATTATAAAATCTAAGTACATATATACCGAACCAAATTGAAGTAAAACGATACCTAGAGAACTCCGGTACCAGATCTTTTGAATCACTGAGGGAATCCACCCCCCCCCCCCCAAACCTCTGTGATCTTCTCTCGAATCCTTTACTCCAACTTCCTGCTTCACAAAAATGCACTATAGTTTAATTGGGACAGGTGGCATGATTATCCACATCAGAAAATAAAATACACAAAGATAGACACATTCAAAAAGGGACGGAGAATTTAGCTTACTTTGATTGAAGGTTAGGGTAGCCTAACTATGGATATGTTAATTTAAAAAGTAACCCATTTCATTTTACATAGGATATGACATAAAAATGAAGTTGGTTGGATAAGCTAACACCTCCTCTTTAAATTTAATTATTTAAAATAAAAAATTATACACATTTCACGAGATATATATTTGAATAGTATTAAAAATATTGGTTGGATAAGTTAACACCTCTGCTTTAAATTTAATTATTTAAATTAAAATAAAAAATTATACATATTTCATGAGATATATATTTAAATAGTATTAAAAATATCATAGTAAAAAATGTAAAACTTTTTTATAATAAAAAATTAACAGGGGTTAATTCTTCTTACCGAGTTGAGGCAGAGTTATCCATAGATACCTCTTACTAACCCGAGTTATCTTTAGATAATCTTTTCCTCCCTCCCCAAATTTGAGGAGAAATTTATCCAGATGTACCCCTTTCAAAATAGCTCTTTCTATTGCGATTATGGGTGTTCACTATTCGGTTCAAACTGAAAAATTAAATCTGATTCGATTTGAATATGGAAAAGAATTAGTTTGGTTCCAAACCAAATTAAAAAAGAAAATTCAGTTTGATTCGGTTTCTAACTTTTAGAAACCAAACCAAATCAATTAATTAAACCGAATTACAATAATAAATTTTAATTTGTATATATCTATCAAGTTTTTTTAAATATATTTATGTAAAAATATATATTATGGAGGTTAATATAGTCATCAACATTTAATACTTCATTTCAAATATTATTTGATAGTGATTTATTAGCGAAACAAGTGATTAAAATCTTATTTAAAGTTAAAAGAATCTAAAGACCTATTTATTTTCAAGTTAGACCGAACCAAACCGAATTAATTCGATTTAGTTTTGGTTTGATTTCAAGAAACTTTGATTTAATTTGGTTCGAGTTGAATTCGAATTTAGTTTGATTTAATTTTTTAAAAATTTCTTATAAAACAAACCAAATCAAATCATGAACACCCTTAATTGCGACTAAGTGGGTGCAGTCTCATGGGAACCTAGCTCCATCTCCGATGCCGGCCGCCGTTGGCCCGACCACCTCCACCATGTTCTTCACCAACAACACATCCCCTGTCCGCTTGAACTGTGCCACCTTCACTTTCTCCGAACGACTCCACCTGAAGTCCGCCTTGACCTCAGCAACGCGCGCGGCCAACTCAATGGGGAACACCGGCCGTTGTGCTGAGTGGACGTTGGCACGGACGCAAATCACCCGCAGCACACCACGAACTGCCTCACCGGCTCTGCATATATATATAGACTGCCACCATCTCTGGCCAAAATCTTCTCATTGCATCCCTCAACATGTTCTGCGTTGGCACCATCATCCTCCATCGACCTGGCCTACTGGGCGAATCCATTCATGGGCAATAGAGAGCAGGGTACCTACGGAGGGGGTCCGCTGGCTAGCGGTTGCCGGCACCGGAGATGGAGAGGTTCATCTCGCTATTCGCTGTGGGACTATGCTCCACTCGCAACAAGAAATGTTTGAATGTCTTTCTTTATATATTTATTTTCTGATGTGGATAATAAAACAATTGTCATTTTCAATACCTAAAAACTTCAAGTACAAGTTTAATTAAGACATGTGGCATTATTGGTGGAGAGTTTAAACATTAAGTGATTTTTCAAATTTAAGTGATTAATTAAGATATTATTTTAGATATTTTATCAAATAATTTATAATTTTAAAAATTAAATATTTCAGATAATAGACATATATTAAGGATTATCATATAGACCCTTAAACTTCTTCAACGAGTCAGGCATGTTCGAACCTACACTATAAGAAATGAAGGAAATGTAGACGGCTAAAAATTACGGTCGTCTCCAAAAACGACATTTGTAGACGGCTACAAGTAGCCGTTTATGAATATGAGATATATAGACGACTTTTTTTAGCCGTCCACATATCTTACATATGTAGACGACTTTACATAGACGGCTTCTCAAACCGTCATACGTAAGGATATGTAGACGATTATATTAATATGCAGACGGCTAAATTTTAGCTGTCTATGTACCTCTTTTGTAGACGGCTTAAAGCCGTGTACAAATCACCCTCTAATTTATTACCCTCACCCCCCTCCCCCGCGCCCGCGCCCTCGCCCTCGCCCTTCCGCCTTGCCCTAGCTGGAGACGCCGTCTGCCGCCACCGCCGTCTGCCGCCCTCGCCCTTGCTGGAGACGCCGCCGCCGCCGTCTGCCGCGGACGCCACCATCGCAGTTCATCGTACGGGTAATCGTCCTCCCCCTCTCTCTTTCTCTACCTCTTTCAATCCGACTCTCCCTCTTCCTCTTTCTCACCCTATCTGGGAACCAGGGAGCAGGGGTGGGGGCTTCTTCTAGGAACTGGGTTGGGGGGTGGGCGGCCGCAGAAAGCAGGGGTGGGGGGCCTCTTCTGGGAACCGGGTGTGTGTGTGTGTGGGGGGGGGTGGGTGGGTGGGTGGGGGTGTTTCATGCAGCGCAGGGGCTTCAGCTGCCACTGTGGCTTGGGGTGGGGCAGAGCGCAGGGGGGGGGGGGGGTCCCTTTCTGTTGGAGCAGGGTGGGCGCAGAAAGCTGGGGTGGGATGTGGGGGGGGGTGTTCTTCCAGGGATGGGGTGGGGGGGTTCTTCCAGGGACGAGGGAGGGAGGGGCTTCTACTGGTTCGGTGGGGGGGATTTAAGGCGGGCCATGGGGAAGTTGCAGGTATAGAAAGAGAGAGAGAGAGAGAGAGGGGTTTACCGGCGGGCCGTGGGGGGGTTGGTTGGGCACAAAGTGCTTCATTTCCTTATCTTTACTGGTTCAGTTTTGTCAGCTTGTCACGTCTTCAGGAGATTCTAATTTCTAAACCCTTCAGATGACCTGGGTATGGGCAATTGTTTCTCCATTCACTCTTGCTTAAAGATGCTGAGTTTACTTCGTGCGATAACTAATGTTTCCAGGATTGATGTTTGGGCAGGGTCCTTTCAAGTTATTTCAGTATTAGATCATCGGTTGTGTGGTGGCCAAATCTGGCCACCTAGGCCCATGATGGCCCGTTACGGCCCTCTCATGTCCTGTCAACGGACGTGGCCCCATTTCAAGGTGCCACGCCCTCATCAGGGTAGTTCAGAGGCCTCCAAGACATAACCCCCATGATCGGGCTTCGCCAAGCTCCTCAGCAGCATACTTCCGAGCAGGTCACCGGACCTTTTGCACCGAACAGCTACAGATGCTACCGAACAGCACGTTCGATCCCCATGTCGGTCACCTGCTCGGTATTCTTGTCCAGAGGTTGCCGAACAGCTCTTCGTGTCCTCACGACGGTTATAACCGCTCAGGCCACGCGCCCCATCATCAAGAGGCGCGTTAACTGCCTGGCATCCCAACGGACATCTGAGCGCATAACTCCTCCCGTTATGCACGCCCATCAAGGCGCCTTTCCAGGCACGATCTATCAACGTTACGCACGCCTGTCATAGCACCTATGCCTATAAGAGTACAGGTACAGAACCATGCACTGGTACGCTCTCTCTCGCGCGAACACACCCTTACACTCAAAAACCCCCTACCTTGCAAGCCTCATACTGACTTAGGCATCAGAGGGTTTTCCCCGGTCTTCACCGGGCCCCCTGATCTTTTCTGGTGATTGCAAGATCCTTCGTCCGCTACCGGCGACCGTCATCTCCCTTACACAAGTGTTAGGCCTGATCCGCTCCGGCCCAACAAGGAAAAGGCCTCCACACTTTTGGCGTCGTCTGTGGGAACGACGTAGCCATGGCTCACGGACGAACCTCTTACCAGAACGTAGGGAGTAGGGCGATGAGATCCCGCCAGTCACGAGCGGAGTCTCGCCGGCGATCCCCTCCCATCGACGTCGACATCGCCCCTGCTGGCGCTAACAACGACGTCCCTACGCCAGTGGCCGCCGCGCCGGCAACTGCCCTAGAAGTGGCCGAACTCCGGGGACAAATGCAGCAGTTGACGGGCGTCTGCCTGGCTCTTCAGGCTCAGCTGGTTGGACCACCAGCCCCGGCGGTTCCCCTGCCACGAGAGCGACAGGCGGAGTCATCGCATCGGCGTTCTCGCGTCCTCCCGGCGCCTCAGGAACAGCAGGCGGACTCACCGCGCCGGTCACACCGAGCCCTGTCCGAGGAGCGGGCACCGGAGCACCGCGGGCACTCGCCCCGCCGCTCTGTTGTCTCCCCCCATCCGCTACGATCGGTCGTGGGAGCCAACTCCCACGGGTCCGGCCGAGGGGTCCCCGCCAATTCCGAACAGGAGCTCGCCAGGCGCCTGCGACGCGTGGTCGACCTCGAGCGCCGTGTGGGCGCGATGGTTCAGCGCGCGGAGGGGAAAGCTCCGGTGGAAGATGACCTGGACTTCCGCTCCCCTTTTAGCAGGGAGATCCTGGAAGCTCGAGTCTCTCCCAAGCTCCCTCTGCCCACCATCGCGCCCTACGACGGCACTACCGATCCGGCCGACCACATCCACGGCTTTAAGTCACACATGGTGTTCCACGGAGCATCAGATGCGGCCAAGTGCAGGGCCTTCCCTGCAACCCTCAAGGAGACTGCCAGAGCCTGGTTCGAGACCCTTCTGGCGGGCTCTATCTCCTCCTTCCGCCAACTGAAGAAGTCCTTTAAGGACAACTTCCTTGGTGGAAGGTCATAGCCGCGAACGGCGGCTTCCCTCCTGGCCGTGCGCCAGAAGAAGGGCGAGGCGCTCTGGGACTTTGTCAAAAGGTTCCGAACAGAGGCGCTTCGCATTTCGCGCCTGGACGTCCCTCTGGCAACCAGTGCCCTCATTCAGGGCACTCGCGATGATTTTTTGCAAAGGACCCTCGGCGTCCAGCAGCCCGCCACCCTCGCCGAGCTACTCTCCATCGCGCAACGCCATGCGGCCTGCGAGGAGAGTCTGGCAGCAGGTAGGGCGGAGCAGGGGGTGCAGTCCGATAAGAAGAGGCCTTCCGATAACGGCTTCGACCGTGATCGGAAGAAAGGACGACGCAACGGTGACTCTCCGCGCCGTCCGCGCCCCTTCACCAACTACACACCCCTCACCGTGGCACCCGAACAGATCCTGGCCGAGATCAGGAACGAAGCATATGTTCGGTGGCCACAGAGGATACGCTCCGACCCCCGGAGGCGCGACCAAAACAAATACTGTCGCTTTCATCGCGACCACAGCCACGACACCTCCGAGTGCCGCCAACTTAAGGACGAAATTGAAGACCTTATCAAGCGCGGCTACCTGGGACGGTGCGTGCGCCGGAATGAAGAACGCCCCAGACGCCGAGAGCGGACTCCCGAGCAGCCGATCAACAATGAGCCCAATGGGCAGGAGATCAATGTGATCGCGGGAGGCTTCGGCGCAAGCGGAGAAAGCACTCGAAGCCGACGCGATTACGCAAGGCGAGTGCACGTTGTAGATAGGCCTTCGGCACCTCGGCCGACTCCATATCCCACCAGTCCTGCACGCGCACCGCCCGAGGAGGCCATAACCTTCTCGGACGAAGACCTTGTAGGGGTTACGACCCCACACGCTGATGCGTTGGTCATTTCGGCCACCATCAATCATTGTAATGTGCGCCGGATTTTGGTGGATAATGGAAGTGCCCCCGATGTCTTGGCTTACGATTGTTTTGTCCTCATGGGTCTGAAAATCGATCAACTCGCCCTCGTAAACTCGCCTCTGTTCGGCTTTTCGGGAGTTTCGGTGCAGCCCATAGGAAGAGTTCGCCTCCCGATCACTTTAGGGACGGCTCCAAGGATCTTGACCAAGGTTGTTGACTTCTTGGTCATCAACAATATGCCTGGATACAACGCCATCCTCGCCAGAGGTCTGATTGGGCGCATCAAAGCGATACCTTCGTCACTCCATCAGAAGATGAAGTTCCCGACCCCGAGCGGAGTCGGCGAAGTGCTCGGGTGTCAGCGCGAGTCTCGCCGTTGCTATGTCCTTTCTTTAAGAGACAAGCAACCACTCGTAGATCCGGCCCCGCCAACGTCTGATCAGCCCTCCACCAGCCGAGGAACGCCCGCTGAAGATTTAATTCCCGTCCAGGTAGATGACGACCCCGAGATCGTCTTATACATTGGCGCCTTGTTGGCAGAGGCCGAGCAGCAACGCTACACAGCCTTTCTGCTGGCCAATTTGGACGTGTTCGCCTGGTCTGACGACGAGCTTCCGAGTATTCCCCCGGAAGTAATGGTGCATCGCCTCCGTCTGGATCCCCGGATTCCACCAGTTCAACAGAGGAGGCGACCTGTGAACCGAGAACAGCAGACCGTGATTCAGGATCACGTTGTCAAAAGCCGAACTGTTGGGCTCCTCCGAGAAGCTCAATACCCAAGATGGATCTCCAATGTGGTCCTCGTATGCAAAGCCAATGGTAAATGGCGCGTGTGCGTTGACTACAAGGATCTCAATAAAGCAACGCCCAAGGATAACTTCCCCCTGCTGCGCATTGATCAGCTGGTGGACGCTACATCCGGTCACGAGCTTCTCAGCTTTCTGGACACCTACTCTGGTTACCACCAGATCAGTATGCATCCTCCGGATCAAGACGCCACGATGTTTGTTATAGACCTGTGGTTGTATTGTTTCACCAGAATGTCTTTCGGTCTGAAGAACGCTGGCGCAACCTACCAGCGGCTGGTCAATAAAATGTTCGAACAGCAGATTGGGCGCAACATGGAGGTTTATGTTGATGACATGTTGGTCAAGACGCTTCCGAGCATTGACCACATCTCCGACCTCCAGGAAACTTTCGCAACTCTGCGAAAGTACAATATGAAACTCAACCCTGCCAAGTGCGCATTTGGTGTTCGTTCGGGTAAGTTCCTTGGTTTCCTCGTGTCAAATGGAGGAATAGAGGCAAACCCGGAGAAAATCCAAGCCGTGCTTGAGATGAGCAATCCGAAAATAGTGCGCGACGTCCAACGTCTGACGGGGCATCTTGCGGCACTGAACCGGTTCATGTCCCGAGCAGCAGAAAGAAGTTTTAACTTCTTCAAGTTGCTCCGAGGCCCTAAAAGTGCCTCGAAGCAAGGGGGGCAAGTACGGTGGACTGAGGAGTGCGAGGCCGCCTTCACCGAGCTGAAGGCGCATTTGGCAGCCCCTCCTGTTCTCTCAAAGCCTGTGCTCAGGGAACCTTTGTTCGTTTATCTTTCGGTTACTGAACACTCTATCAGCGCAGTCTTGATCAGAGAAGAAGGAGCGGCGCAGCATCCAGTATATTACATCAGCAGGGTCCTCCAAGAAGTTGAAAGGAGGTACCCCCGAGCAGAAAAACTCGCCCTCACTCTCGTCACGGCTGCCCGGAAGCTTAGGCCCTATTTTCGGGCCCACTCTGTTACGGTTCTAACCGATCAGCCACTGAAATCCTTCCTTCAGCGGCCGGAGGCTTCTGGCAGGCTTATCAAATGGGCAATAGAGCTTGGCGAGTTCGACATCAGCTTTCTCCCAAGGACAGCAGTCAAAGCGCAAGCATTGGCAAACTTCATTGCGGAATGTACTCTCCCTACCGAGCAGGATCCACCATTAGCGGATGAACCCCCATGGGAACTCTATGTCGACGGATCCTCTTGCGTTACAGGGAGCGGAGCTAGCTTGGTCCTCACCTCCCTGGAGGGGTTAGAGTTCCAATACGCCCTCCGATTCCGCTTTCCGGCCTCCAACAACGTGGCTGAGTACGAAGTTTTGCTGTCCGGTATCCACATGGCTAGGCACCTCGGAGCCCTTCGGCTTAGGGTCTTCAGTGACTCCCAATTGGTTGCCAGCCAAGTGAGCGGGCAGTTCGGAGCAAGGGAACCCCGCATGGCTCAATACCTTCAACAGGTCAAGAGCCAAGCAGAGGGCCTCCTATACTTCGAAGTCATACATGTCCCACGGGAGCAGAACGCGCGAGCAGATGCATTGGCCAAACTGGCATCCTCAGGTGACATCGCCCCTTCCCGCTCCGTGTTTATTGAAGAGCTCGCCTCGCCGAGCACTGAAGTAGACGTCGCAGCCGTAGAGACAGGCCCACCAACTCCGAGTTGGATGGACCCTCTCTTGGCGTACTTACTCCGGGGTGAGCTTCCACCCGAACAGAGCGAAGCTCGGAAAATCAGGATGCGTTCTCAGCACTTCGCCCTCGTAGAAGGTAAGCTATACCGACGGTCCCTTTCAAGACCTCTTCTACGGTGCCTCAGCCCTGAAGAGGCCCTAGCTGCCACCGAAGAAGTCCATGAGGGGCTGTGCGGAAGCCACCTGGGGGGCAGAACGCTAGCACGCAGCATTATCTGAGCAGGGTTCTGGTGGCCTTCTCTTCAGAAGGATTGCATGTCCTTTGTCAGGAAATGCCCGGAATGCCAAAAGTTCGGACAACTCATCAAGCAACCCGCCGAACAGCTTCATAACCTGTTCGAACCGCGCCCTTTCGCCAGATGGGGCATTGACATCTTGGGTCCCTTCCCAGAGGCCCAAGGACGGAAGAAGTTTCTATTCGTGGCCATCGACTACTTCACCAAGTGGATCGAAGCCGAACCTATTGCCACGATCACCGAACAAGCTGCATGGAAGTTCGTCTGGAAGAACCTCCTCTGCAGGTTTGGCGTTCCAAGAGTGATCACCTCCGACAACGGGAAACAGTTCGACAGCACCTTCTTCAAACAGAAATGTGCCGAGCTTGGAATCTATAACTGCTTCACCTCCGTGGCGCACCCCCAGGCAAACGGCTTGGTAGAAAATGCCAACCGAACGCTGCTGCACGGGATCCGCACAAGAGTGGAGGCTGCAGGAGGGTCATGGATTGACGAGCTCCCTAACGTTCTTTGGTGCCACTGAACAACGGCTCGAGTAGCCACGGGAGAAACACCCTTCCATTTGGCTTACGGCTCAGAAGCTGTTGTGCCTCTGGAAGTAGCTCTTCCCACCATTCGAACAACCCACTTTGATGAAGCCGCCAACAACCGTGCTCTTCGGGAAAACTTGGATATGCTTGGTGAACGATAGAACGACGCCAGCATTCGCCTCATTTCTTATCAGCAATGGCTTGCATAATATTATAATGCACGAGTTCGGGAAAGGCGATTTAACGTGGGAGATTTGGTCCTGCGCCGCTGTTCGGCTTCGGATCCCCGAAGAGTAGTCGACAAACTTGCCATCAAATGGGAAGGACCTTATCAGGTCACCCATGTCCTCGGGAAAGGCTCATATAAGCTAACTACCCCTAGTGGCGAAGCCATACCCAGGACTTGGCATGTATCTAACCTCAAGGCTTATCATTTATGAAAGCCTTTTGATCGGCATCCTACTTCTCTTCTCCCTGTTCCTATGGTGCGCCTGGGATTGGGTCTGAGACTATCCATACTCCAGGGTCCTTTAAACTCAAATATGGATATGTGGACCCTTCAGGACTGTTAAGCGTTAAGCATTCACCCCTGGTTTAGAACCTATCCGGTTCCAATGGACCTGCGCGGTACATGCAACGCTAAAAAACCAACGAGCCCTGGTTCGAACAAGAACACTAGCAGAAGGGAGGAGATAGAAAAAGAGAAGCCATAGTCAAACGATGGAAAGGGAAATCTTCATTCACATATTTTTTTTTCTTACAAACGGGTCCCCTTGACCACAGTTACAAAAAGCAAATATAGGAAGGGCATGGAGTGAGGAGACTAAGGAGCCTGTTCGGAAGGGCTAGCATCTTCACCCGAAGAAGGCATCCGCCCAGATTGGAATTGTGCGAAGGGCACACCATCCAAACGAGCGTCATTGGTGCGACGCCGACACTCCCGAACAGCTGCCTCAAAGGCCCCTCGAGCACGCTCAACCCAAGAGAGCCGCTCCCCGAGATCCTTCCCAGCGTTAAGGCCCACTCTGTAGCAGCGGGCCCCATACTGCTCCAGATCTTCTTTATAGTCCGGCCTGGCCTTGTATTCTGCAACGGCACAGACCCCTACATCCGCAACCACCTTGGCAAGAGCGTCCTTCTCGGCCCGCGCCAAGGTAGCATCCAGCTCCGAAGCTTGGAGGGCGGCTTTGAGGTTCTTCACCTCCTCCTCCAACGCTGCCTCGCGAGCTTTATGTCTCGCTGTGAGGTCCTCGCAGAAAGCCGTCTGCGCCTCACAGAGATATTTTTGTTTCTGGCCCCAAGCAGCCAGGGCCTTGAGGATACCCAACGACTTGGATATCCCGTCCGCAAGAGCTTCCAGCTCGACGTCGCTCATACCGTCCTCCTCTTGGCCCTCCGGATGATAACCTTCTGTTGGTCTCTCCGGAGTCTGCTCGAAGGGAAGATCCAAGCACCTCGCCAGCTGGTCGAGATGAGAGGCGGTAGGGCTCGCGGGCAACTCCCTTGGCGCGTTTTCTATACGGCAAAGTGTCGCCTCCAACGCCGCCACTAAGGGAGCCTCAGGAAGCCTCTTCAGCAGCACTTCTCTAAGGAGCATCCGGTCGTCATCGGACTCTTCAGCCGAACACCGCCCCCAACTTTCGCTGCCTCCCCTCCAGCACCATCAACTACCTTGGCTGTTGCAATTACATTAGCAACCACCTCGGTGGGGGGCATGGGGGGCACGGTGCCCCCAGTAGTAGCAGCAATCTCCTCAGCGGCCCCCATCGTTACGACCGCTTCTTCAGTGGCCCTTGCAGCAGGAACCACTTCCTTTCCTTTGGACAGGGTTGCGTGTGGCATCGGAGCCACCGCGCTGCTCGCCGGCATCTCACCAGTGGCGGAAACCTCCGTCGCACCAGCGTCCTCCTCGGTTCTGGTGTTCTTCGGGGTGAAGATCCCCTCAACCTCCCCAGCAACGGTGGTTGTTGTGGCAACCATCCCCGGCGCTTCGATGATCGGAGGGCCCTCTTCCCCCCGAGCAGAGGACGCCGCAACTCCTCCGCTCCTCCAGGTAGAAGCTTCTGCAGTGTTGCTGGTGGCACCGTGCTCGGCACCACCAGTATTGAAAGCGTCCGAGAGCTCCCTATCCCTCGAGCAGGTGGAGCCCCTCGCCTCTTCCCTGGCAGGACTTTCCGACCCATCGCTCACGACGACGAGCCCCAGTTCGGTCGCCATTCTTTGCGCGACCTCCGGACGAACCACGGAGGGCATCCGCGGTGCTTCCTGATTGGCCGACTCCACGGCCTTACGCTTCCTGCGCAGCAGCAACTGCGCCTCTTCAATCCCCTCTTCGGTCTCCTCCTCTCTATGTTGAGGGGCAGCAGAGACCATCCTTTTCTTCTTCCGAGCACGGAGCTGGTCCGTGTCCTCTGCGCCCTCATCAAACAGCACTGGCCTCTTCTTCATAGAGGTGGAAGGACGAATCGTCCCGTCGCCCTTCTCCGGCGGAGTCCGAGCTCTTGCCAAAACCACCTCCTTGGTGGCCTTCTTCTTAAGGCGAATTCTTCCGGGCCCCTTCTCAGGGACCCGTGCCTTTTCTGGGTGCTCCTTGGTGGACGAAAGAGCCACAAGCGTCGTTGTTACCGCGGCACCAACCCTCACAGCAGAGGGAACCCGAACAATGGCCACAACGTCATCACCCTCGTACACCATGTGAGCCAAAATAGGGATCTGTTCGGCGAAATCCTCGTTCGCCTTAAGATCCCTTCCAGCCTCCAAATCCGCAGCGGCTGCACACACAAAAAAGGGGAAGAGTTAGAGCAGGATCATCAAACCGGCAGGTAAACGACCGAAGTCCGCATAGTCACTCCACGGTTTGCTCAGACCATGCTTGACGAGTGAAAATTCCGTCACATAGCCTTCCCCATTCCTAACACCTGCTCGGAGAAGGCTATCTGAGGCCCTTGCCTCATCTTGGATCAGCTTTGGAAAGCTATCCTTCCGTGCCGGGCGGACGACAGTGAAATCCCCACTCTGCACCATCCCGGCGGTGCACGAACAGCAACCTGTCCATCCAACCTTTGTTGTTGGAATACTTGTTGGACAGTTGAATATGCATCCTATCTGTTCGGTGCTTGGCGTAGTAGATATCCGCTCCTAACGGCCGAGAAGCAGAAAGCTTGAAGTGAGCTCGGAATACATCCGCCGAGCCCCGGATCTGCTTGATCTTGCAGATGACACCGAAGATACATATGTACCTCCATGTGTTGGGCATCAACTGTATTGGCGAGACGCCCCAGCAGTTGAGAAGCGCCTTCGCCACTTACGGTAACGGTAGCCGGAATCCTGCCTCCAGGTGATCCACGGAGAGGGGGAGACAACCCGGTTTGTTCACCAGGAACGATTCCCCTTCCTTCGCATTGATGATCTCGTACTCGTCACCGATTCTAAAGCGCTCACAAAGCCCACTGTAATGACGGCATCGTGGCCCGCTAGACGCCGCAACGGTGACCCCGCTTGCTCCGGCAGCCGCGACCGCCTTCCCCTTTCCTGTCATCATTATACGACGTGGAGGAGAATGGCAAGCAGGAGGAAGAACGAGGAAGAAGACGATCACCTAAGGGGGGCACGAAAACCTCTTGAACGAAGAAGGAAGGAAGCTTGAGAAGGAAGAAATCCTGAGGACTGACCGCTGGAAAATTTTTCGAAGGCGTGGCTCCCGCCTTCGTCCCCTCCTTTCTTTATAAAGAAGGAGGGGTGCGGAATTCGAAGCAGGTCCCAAAAAGGCCTCTCCTTCCAGTTTTCGAAAAATCCTCCTCGATCGCACCGCTGGCGGCCGTTCGAACGCAACGGCGACGCTCCTGGCTCGACACGACCTCGCACCCATCATGATGGGTTAGCCGTTCGACAGGGCTCCAGGCGACGGCACCGCATAGCTCCCTGCAACGGGCCATCGCATTAAATGCGGAAGCGACGCCCTCGAAGTGCTCATGTCGCCAAGCCACTCAAGAGCGTGGGGGGCAAGTGTGGTGGCCAAATCTGGACACCTAGGCCCATGATGGCCCGTTACGGCCCTCTCATGTCTTGTCAACGAACGTGGCCCCATTTCAAGGTGCCACGCCCTCATCAGGGCAGTTCAGAGGCCTCCAAGGCATAACCCCCATGATTGGGCTTCGCCAAGCTCCTCAGCAGCATACTTCTGAGCAGGTCATCGAACCTTTTGCACCGAACAACTACAGATGCTACCGAACAGCACGTTCGATCCCCATGTCGGTCACCTGCTCGGTAATCTTGTCCATAGGTTGCCGAACAGCTCTTCGTGTCCTCACGACGATTATAACCGCCTCAGGCCACGCGCCCCATCATCAAGAGGCGCATTAACTGCCTGGTATCCCAACGGACATCTGAGCACATAACTCCTCCCGTTATGCGTGCCCGTCAAGGCGCCTTTCCAGGCACGATCTATCAACGTTACGCACGCCTGCCGTAGCACCTATGCCTATAAGAGTACAGGTACAGGACCATGCACTGGTACGCTCTCTCTCACGCGAACACATCCTTACACTCAAAAACCCTCTGCCTTGCAAGCCTCATACTGACTTAGGCATCGGAGGGTTTTTCCCGGTCTTCACCGGGCCCCCTGATCTTTTCTGGTGATTACAAGATCCTTCGTCCGCTACCGGCGACCGACATCTCCCTTACACAAGTGTTATGCCTGATCCGCTCCGGCCCAACAAGGAAAAGGCCTCCACAGGTTGTAATGCAGTTTTGAATCATTTTTGGAATACTATAATAGAGAGTCTTGTTGATTTCAAGAATTATGTGGAAAAGATTTTGGATCACTTACCATTGTGCCTCATGGACGATGCATCTGCAATTGTGTAACAGAAGCTATTGACAATATTGGTGACAATCTGACATGCATAGTGGATCATGCTCGCCTTGAGAGGGGTTGGGGGTGGGGGTGGGGGTGGGGCAGTGGAGTATATTTATATTTTTACTGATATTTGTTGTGTTTGTATGGTTTGACATTAATTTCTATAATTTAATATTTTTTAGAATGAATTTAAAGACAAACTCAATTCTCTCCCTCCAGAGATTTGCCTGTACTTTGAGCCTTCAGACAAGTGCCTTCTCAATCTATGAATCTCAAAACCATTTTTGAGACCCTTCTATTTTACTTGTCATAGATTTTGGATGGGCAATCTTAATGATGGAAAAAAAGAGTTGCCAAGGTATGTTGGTGGACTTTTAACAGTCAATTCATAATAGTTTAATTATATGAAAAATAGACAAAAAAATGATATGATATGGTACTAAGCGTTCTCTGGGAGGAGAACCCCCCCCCCCCCCCCAAAAAAAAAAAAAACTAACTTTAATAAAGAAAAAAGCTTCTAAAAAAAGATGGATAAACTTGTGAGCATCTTTATATAAAGATAGACTTTACAATATTAGTAGCAGATTTATACATATAATTGAAAAGGAGCCCCCGAAAAAGTTTGGCCGACTGTCAAAGGTAGCAATTAACCAAGATGTATCTTTGCAAAATATGAATGTTTATGAATGTTCCTTTAGAAATCATTCTGCTGGTTGATGCTACATATAAAGATAATATGGCAGCTGTGGGGTTGGTTTTACTGGATCATAGCATGAAACTTTCACAATGTAAAGCTTTTAATTTCCCTGCTAACTCACCTATTGAAGCAGAAGCATTAGCTGTGCTAGAAGGAATCAAATGGCCTGCTGACATAAACAAAAGCACTGTTCTCTTTATCGATGCAAAGGTTTCAACATGTGATTTGCTTGCGTCCGATTGTTTAATAAAACATGTCATGGGAATGAAAAGGTCATGTGTTATGTATTTAATAAATTGTGTTGGCTTACCCATCTTTTTATTAATATATATATTTTTATAAAATATGACGACAGGTTTTGTTTGAAACACCTGCGGAGATCGAGCTAGTTGCTTTCATCTTTTGAGGCTCTTTGTTCAGGTAAGATCCAGCGAGTCTGGGTGGTGGCTCATCTTTATTTAATCCAGCGAGTCTGGATGGTGGCTCAACTTTTTTATTATGTGTGGATGCGTGAATATATTTTTTGCAGGATGTGTGAATGTATTTTAATGCAGGATGCAAGAATTGGATGAAACATATAGATATAAAAATGAGTGGACCTTTTTTTTTTGCCCGTTCAAGACTTTTGTTATGATATATGTTTTTACTGTCTTTTGATAGTAATGGCATATATCGAGCATATAGTCTTGAATTGTCCAAGTTGAACAGTCTGTGGATATTTGATCATCTGATGTTCTTTATTATATGTGTTTTTCTATTATAATATTTAATGTTTATAGTAACTCTAGTCATGGTAATGTATATGTTATATTGTAGAATGTGAATGTGTTTATGCATTTAATTTTTTTTTTTACAGGATGTGAATGTGTCTCTTTTTTGCATGATATATATATCTTTATTTTTCAAGATGTAAATGTATGAAATTTTTTTCCACAGGTTGTGTACACATGTAGATATGCTCCTAATATAGGGGAGGTGTCGTCAAATTTTCTTTGTAAATTATATACGCTGCTTATTAATATCAATATTTTCAGATATGAGTTCGCGCAGTGGATCTCGTGTTCGGAGATTACGGACTGTGAGTGACGTGCCAACTCATTCACTTGAAGACTCTGTTGCAGGTCATCCTTCTCAAGCCGTTCTTCCTATCACTCGGGGGGCGTCTTCTGCTGCATCTGCATCTTCTTCTGTAGCAGGTATATTTTTACATTCAGTAGCATTACAATTTATATTTGCTTTAGTTTCATAAAATCTAATCATTTTCTTTATGTATATGTTTTTATATAGAGACACCATCGTGGGGTCGAGAGACTGGTAGCCGGGGTCCCTCTAGAGGTGCCACGGAGAGGAGGCTAGAGCCTGGACATAAATGGAATGTGAGAGTAATTGGTGGATACGGGGTAGGTGAGCAAGGGACAAATTTTATGATTTAATTACATATAGTACTTATGATTTATTTTTTGAGATTTCATCAAATATTTAAACATATGTATTGTCTTTTTCTTTACATGATATTGCCGAGCGTAACAAGTAGAATCTCACCCATCAGAATATGACGTATCGGCGGGGGCGTACGAGCATTTATCAATTAAAAGATGATTTTGTAAGTTTTTTATTTTATTGAATGTAATTTTAATAATCTCATATGATTATTTTTTCGTACTTGATGATTATACAATTAATTTTTACAGGTGAAGACTCACCAGCGTGAGCCCGGTCGCATGGAGGTTTTTAGGATGGGGAGATGTAAAGACCTCTCTGACGATACCAAGCGGTGGGTTGATGACGAAAGCAAGGATCGTTTTGTAAGTGTATCGGTCTTAGATAAATTATTTTTAATAAATTAGTTTATATTTTTTTTATTTTTTGTTAATGAAATATTTTTTTAATTGTAGGAGAGGATGACACAGATGACGACTCCTTTCCTCCAGAGTGATGGTGCCGCTCCTGTTTCAGCTGAGGATGCCTTCATAGCTGTTATAGGACGAGACAGGCCTGGCCATGTTCGTTGTGCGGGTAAGGCTGAGACGCTCCGCACTTGGTACGGGAGGGGAGAGAGCTCCTCAGGCGGCTACCACACTCAGGTGTAGCAGTTGCAGTTGCAGGATCAAAACAAAAAGATGGAGGAGCTGTGTGCAGAGAGGAGCAGGGATCGCCAGGAGTTAGAGGAGTTGTGTTCAGAGAGGAGCAAGGATCGCCAAGATCTAGAGAATATGCGCAGTCAGATGTCAGAGATGCGAGCCTTCATGCAAGAATTTGCTGCTCAGCCATCACATATGTCTCGTCCTGGACCTGAGCTTGAGTGTGAGGGGAGTGACGAGTCTCCTGATAATTATGATGATGATGATTAGATTGTGTGGTGGTGTAATCCTGTTTGGGCCGGAGCCAAACGGGCCTCCACTAGAGAGAACTGGGAAGACGGACGCCGGTGCAGACGGGAGCCTGCAAGACCAGAAATGGATCACGGGGCCCGGTGAAGACCGGGGAAACCCTCCGATGCCTAAGTCAGTGGAGAGCTTGCAAGGCAGGGGGTTTCGGAGTATGAGAGTGTGTTCGCGTGAGAGAGAACGTACCGGCGCATGGTACTGTACCTGTGTTTTTATAGGTGTTGGTGCCAAGACGAACGTGCGTAACGTTGGTAGATCGTGCCTGAAAATGTGCCTTGATGGGCGCGCATAACGGGAGGAGTTACGCGCTCAGGTGCCCGTTGGGATGCCAGGCAGTTCATGCCTCTTGATGATGGAGCGCGTGGCCTGGGGCGGTTATAACCGCAGCGTAAGCCAGAGAACCTGCTTGGCACCCTCTGGACACACCTTCCGAGCAGGTGACCCACATGGGGGCTCGAACGTGCTGTTCGGTGATATCCTGGGTTGTTCCGCGCAGCAAGGTTAACATCCCTGTGAGGAAGCCGTTCGCGGTTGTTCGGCATGGAAGGGCAGATGACCTGCTAGGGGATATGCCGCTGCGGAGCTTGACAACTTCCGATCACGGGGGTCATACAATGGAGGTCTTCGAACCACCCTGGTGAGGGCGTGGCCGCCGGAGATGGTGCCACGTTTGTTGACAGGACGTGAGCGGGCCGTAACGAGCCATCATGGGCCTAGGTGACCAGATTTGGCCACCACACTTGCCCCCCACGCTCTCGAGTGGCTCAGTGAGACAAGCGCTTCGAGGGCGTCGCTTCCGCATTTAATGCGATGGCCCGTTGCGGGGTACCGCCGCTTGGGGTCCTGTCAGATGGCTAACCCATCATGATGGGCGCAAAGCCGTGGCGAGCCAGGAGCGTCGTCGTTGCGTTCGAACGGCCGCCGACGCTGTACCCGAGGGGGAATTTTCGAAACTGGAAGGAGCGGCGTTTCTGGGCCCGCCTCGAATTTCGCTCCCTCCCCTTCCCTTATAAGGAGGGGAGGAGGCGAAGGCGGGAGCCACACCCACGAAAAATCTTCCTGCATTCCAGCCCTTGCGTCTCCTTGCCTGGCTAGCTTTCCACCTTCTTCTTCGTCTCTTCTTGCTGCTGCTGCTTCCTGCGACTCTTCTAGCGATGGCGAGCAGAGGGAAGGCCGTTGCCGGAGCAAGCGGGGTGACCGTCGCGGCGGGCAGAGGACCACGGTACCGCCATTACAGCGGACTCCGTGAGCGCTTTAGGATCGGCGACGAGTATGAAATCATCGACGCGAAGGAGGGGGAGTCGTTCCTGGTGAACAAACCAGGCTGCCTCCTCCTCTCCGTGGATCATTTGGAGGCAGGCTTCCGGCTACCGCTGCTGGCAGTGGCGAAGGCGATCCTGAACTGTTGGGGCGTTTCGCCGATACAACTGACGCCCAACACCTGGAGATACATCTGCATCTTCGGTGTCATCTGCAAGCTTAAAGAAATCCGAGGCTCGGCGGATGTTTTCCGAGCTCACTTCAAGTTGTCTGCTTCCCGGGCGTCAGGAGCAGATATTTACTACGCAAAGCACCGAACAGACCGGATGCACATCGGGCTGTCCAACAAACACTACAAGAATAAAGCAGTTTAGCTACAGACACAAATCGTAGCTATTCTGTAGCTAATCCGTAGCTAACAGATTTAGCTACCGATTAGCTACGGAATGGCTATAGATTCTGTCTGTAGCTAATTTCTGGCCGCTAATTCGCTACAACCGAGTTCGCTAGCTAATCCGTAGCTAATTTGCTACGGATTAGCTACAGATATTTCTGTAGCTAACCTGTCGTTAATTAGCTACAGATTAGCTACGGATAATTCCATAGTTAATCCGTAGTTAAATTTAGCGACGGATTAAATGTTGAATTATCCATAGCTAATCCGCAGCTAATTAGCTACGGATTAGCTACAAAAAATGTTATAACTAATGAGCAGAATTTTTGTAGTTAAGCCGTAGCTAATTAGCTACGACTTAGCTACAACAAGTTCCGTAGCAAATCCGTAGCTAATTAGCTACAACTTAGCTACAACAAATTCTGTAGCAAATCCGTAGCTAAACCAAAATCACAGAAAAAAAAAATTTAATTCTAAAAATAACTTTCTCACAAATTTTGTACAAGTACCTGTAAACCTACTCATTCATTCAATAGCATAAACCTGCTCATTCAATCAATAATATATGTAAACATGCTCATTCAATCAATAATACCTATAAACATGCTCATTCAATCAATAATACCTATAAACATGCTCATTCATTCAATAGTACTTGTAAACCTGCTCATTCAATCAATAATACCTGTAATTCTGCTCATTCATTCAATAGTACTTGTAAACCTGCTCATTCATTCAATGGAATCATACAGCCACACACATAGATATATCACACAAATAAAAACATAAATCCACACTTACATCTAATGTCTCATTAGAAAGTTCACAACAAAAGTAAGATTGTTTTCTAAATTATAAAAAGATAATGACAACACGCTCCTAGTCATCTTGAATACAAGGATCCTCATCATCGTCTCTCTCGGCCCTCTCAACCTGATGAGCCTCAATAGTAGGATCACGAATAGAAGGAACTTGTAAACAAAAAATAGAAACAATAGTTATTACACAAACATGTAAATAATCATAATAAGATAAAGAAAAATTAAATATATACATACATGGCTAGCACTAGAAGAAGCCACACTAGTAGGCGATCTAAGACTAACACCCATAGTTTGTAAAGTGGGGATCAGGGTCTGTGTTAACCAATTATTTAATGCATCAAAAATGACCTCACAAACTTGGTTGCTGGGTAGTGTGCTACTATGAGGTGGAGTCGTCGCGATAGTGGAACCATGTGAGTCCTGAGAGGAGCTGATGACAAGACCGACATCTAAACTGCTCCCAAATCCAAATACTCGACCTTTCTTGGGTTGGCCAGTTGCGGCCAACCAAGCCCTTATATTCTTGCTAGCTGTATAATGCAACTTAAAGCATATTAAAACATGCTCTCCATGTATTCCATCAACATTTAATATAACTCTGATGGCAGTAGATGCAGATTTCAGAAACACTAAGGCACAATGATATCTAATAATGTATATAGGAGCACAGGGTTAATATATAACTAAAATGACCACAATAACATCTTCTAACAAATATATGAACAATGAAAAAATATGATGTTTAATTTCAATCTAATTTAAGAGTTCGCTTTCACGTATTTCTTGTTTAATATGGAAGGAACATGGAGGCGCTTCTTCATGACATGGTTCAACAAAAGGCACTTCTTCATGATATGGTTCAACAAAAGGAAAGTGAAATAGTGTCAGTCAATGTGCAGGTAGATGAGCAAACAGAGTAGATGGAATCAATTGTTATGTTTGTTCAGCAGCTATGAAAATCAATTCAAGAGTTGAAAAACATAGTCATGTGGAATATTGAAAGAAGAAGTGTCAGGTCCTTGTTTCATGATTATTACTATGTCTTTCCTATAACTTTTTCCACTTGCCAATTAGCAAAATATCAAATCTGTACTCTAAAATGATGATGATAAACTATACAAACTATATATATTTATAGCTCTTATGAACAAACTCAGTGAATGATGAACAGATGGGCAGAACCAATTAATATGTGCGAATAATATTTCAAAAAAAAAAATCTCTAAATACTCACCTGGAAGACCACCAACAATTTTAGAGGAAACATGGATGAGAAAGATGTGATCAATCTAATAAAAAACGGAAGGATCAGCAGAAAAGCAAATAAATCTGAATAGACAGAAAGTAAATAAATCTGAAAGATGTGATCAATCTGATGAAAAATGGCAGGATCAGTAGAAACACAAATAAATCTGAATAGCCAGAAAGCAAATAAATCTACTTTTAAAAATATTAAAAAGATAAACAGTGGTCATAGCATGGTGTATAGTACTCTAATGCTCATTCGTCCATAATCATCTTAAAGGTAATAAGATCTATTTCTTTTGAGAAATATTACCCCTCGCTTCCTCATGCTTGGGTGCATGTAAAAGAAAAAGCAAAAAAATGGAAAACCCCAAAAACTTGGAATGATCAAAGTCCCTGGATGCCTAGATTTCTATAATGTGGTTCCATTGTAAGAAACAATGGAATTTAGAAATGGGATGACATTTCACAACATGGTATCCGATGTTTGTTGTCAAATATGGGTGGAAACCAAGTTTAAAATTTTCAATCATTGAACTAAGTTCTGTCTTAAATCACCAAATACCAGGTGCAGTAATATTACTGTAGTGAACTGTAGCAAACTAATCTTCAACAGGTGAAAACATCATAGGCTAAAAGCTAATTCATGTCTATAATTTGTCAAGGGCATTAGTAAGATTAATCTTCTTTGCTGGAGATGGAAGAGAAGGCAAAGAAGAGAAGAAATGGGCTACTGTAGTTAAATGGAGAGGAAGGGTTCAGATTTCATAGAAACACAGCTAGTTTTTGTGATTATAACACATCGATGGCGGCAGGGAGGCAGCGCTCAGGGGCCGGGCTAGTGTAGACGGAGACAACGGAAGCTCCAATCTCGCACACCAGTCGGGCGTAGATTCATGCTGAGCATTTACAAGTGGTTCCAAAAATTCTCATGCATAAAAATGCAAGAGAGGCTGTGATTCTAGAAAATTTCAGAATTAAAAAAGAGAAGTTTTAAAAGCTGCATCTCTTTGCATGTGATGTTAGGAGCATTTCACCAAAGTAAGTTCCTTTTTCTGGGTTCCAATCTCCTGTAAAACCAAGCAAAATTCATCTGCAGAAAAAATCAAATTAGTTAACATTTCAAACTGATACATGAGCTACGGTAAGCTGAGTTAGATCATATAGGGGAGCTACTGAGTTAGAAGCATGGTCAAACATCATGAAACCATAATGACAGCCCAGCTGATAAGTTATTGACTGGAATGTTGAGGAATACCAGATGAGACTGGGCATTGGCCAACTTCTTGGTGTCAAATTCGTATTCTTTGAGGGGCACCTTTCCAGCCTGCAACCAGAAAAATTATAAAGAGGGTTATCTTTTGGATAAATAAATAGAAAGTCACTTTCGACAATAGTAACCCACCTTGAGATAACTTAAAAACTGCATTTCTTCAGGTATCAAGAAAAGCAATGCACGACCCCTACCACCTTCTCCTCTGGCTGTTCGTCCAACTCTATGGATATATTCCTGAGACCAAATACAACAGAAATAATGAATAACGATTTTGCATTTGTGGACATAGCCGCAACAAAAAATGCAAACTTGGCAAAGGAAAATTATGCACCTTTGGTTCATCTGGAGGGTCATATTGCAAGATCCAGTCCTGCAAATGTGACGATAAACATTGAGTGTCCTGAAATCCCCAAATGTTAATGCATCAACCAAAAGAAATCAGAACAAACCACAGTAGGGATGTCTAGTCCACGAGCAGCAACATCAAAAATAAATGTGATTCATTAAAATCTGTTGATAATGTTGAAGCAATTAAATCTGCAACAACATGTAACAGTTATTAATGCCAGAAGGATGAAGATCAAAACAGCTAAAAGTGGCAAACAGAGGAAAAGATCAAAACACTACCCTTGCCGCCAAGAGCACCTGTTTCTATGAATTTTTTGCATTATCCCAAGCACCTCCTGCTATATTGAATACCAGATGGCAAACATCAGCATTGAGGCCACGACTTTGGTTCCAAGAAGCTGATAGCAGGTAATCCAGAATTGTCCAAGGACTCAAGGCATTGGAATGCTCATCTAATATACTATAGTCAAGTGAAAGAATTATGTGGTGAATATGTGGTCAACATCATGAGATATTTGCTTGTACAATCACTTCTTTCTAGGAATTTTCCTGTAATCATTTTACTGGTTGTGAATTTAAAATCTGGTATTTAAATCTTCTAGTTGTGATTTGGTGGTCCTCAAAATAATGCAACAGGCACACTTTAATACATCAATTTTCTCACTAAGTTAAACTTGTTGCTTGAGTACGGTCACATACTCAAAGGTTTTTGACAACAGTTCATATAGAAAATGAAAGCCAGGGAGAATCTATAACTGAATGCAGAAAAGAATAAAAGGTTAATATATTTTGGCAGGGAACCTTACCAGGCTCGTTCATTTTCAGGTTTGTCATCGATTTCCTTGTTGACAACTTCAGCTGGAATCCAAAGACCAACCTCTTCTAGTAGCATGAGCCAGTCAGACTCAATAGCTCTTTTTAGTGCCTCTATTTTCAGCATAAGATAGAAGTCATGAAAAATAGAAATGATGTTTCAAATAAGACGGTTGTCAAAACAAACCAAGCTGCAAAATCAACCACTGAGAAAAACTGATGAGTTTCAGGCTCTCAGCTACAATAATGGGTTTTTAAATAGAAGTGAAGAGAGACTGAAACGGAAGGCTGCATACTTGCTTCTTCTTGACTCAGTTGAATCACGTGTGGCATTCTTGCTTATCATCTTTCTGGTTGCTTCCAGTTTTTCCATGTGCCATTTTTCCACCACAAGTGGGACAATATGTGATGCTAGATGTTGTTGTACATATATAAATATGTAGAATAAGGTCTACGGGCCAACCAACTCCAAATCATGGTTATATAAATAGTAAACTCTTTCAGCAATCCATAAGTAGTTATATTAGTCAACTGCTACATATATTTAAAACTTTCATTAATATACTACAACACCATTTTTCTTTATTGCCAAATGGTTCACTTCGTGAAATAGTCTATCACGTGCCTTCCCCTAATTTGGATTCTGAGGTTAAGTAGCACAAGAGTGTCTTCACTGATCAACCAAGTTGTGTCCCCATGGTCCCATGAAATGCACTAATGCTGTCTTTCAAGATATCTCTGAGATCCCACTCTCCAATGTGCTGACACAAAAACATGAGGTAGAACAATGAGCAAGGCAATGTTTCAAAAATTTTGGAGCACAGGCTGGTTTGGATTCTACTTTCAGCATGAAAAATATAGGAAGCGAGTGGTTATCACAGATTTTGAATATCAAATATTTTATCATGATTCCATTTTCCCAATAGTTCATGTGGGGCCTAGGTCTAAAGCCATAAAAACAACCAAAAGGCAGCATAAATCAACTTATAAGGCTCAGTGTCCTCCCCTCAAAATAATTTAACTGAAACATTTGGAAACCCAAAAGTGTGTCATGTGGAAACCCACGAATATCAAGAATAATTTAAGTGCATCTTGTTATCAATGGCCACATAGCCCTGTACTAGGTAAAGACAGATGTAAAGAAATCAAAAACCAGTTAAAGAAAAGATTATGTACATACATTATGCACAAAAACCGGCTGAGCCTAGTTTGTTGGTTTGTGGTTTTGGGGTTGGGAGGAAGGAACCCAGGTGGAGGAAATTCTCCCTTGTTTATACAAACTGTGCCCTGACATTATGGCAAGGATTTGAAAGAGATCTTTTGGAAAAGGTACCCCAAAGGTCCTAATACAGAAACATGATACATACATAACAACAAAAGGCATAATTGTCAATCCTATCCCAATTTCTACCCACCTCCGGGTGACAAAACCAGGCATTGCCTTACATACGTATAGACAGAAATCGTTCTCTTTTGACCAGTCTCTCCACGGATAAAGGTAAGCACACCACGGTGAGGGCAAGCCCCCAACCCCACACACGCCCCCCGCAGTGAAAAGAGCAGGCAGCGGCGTTCCCCTACGACCACCCTCCCCCACAGATCAAAACAAGGAAGCAGAACCATCGACGAGAGGGGACCCCTGCGCAGGGGTAGGGGGCCATTAAAACCCGGCCATTACCTCGAGGAAGCCGATCTCCCGGTTCAGGGTCTGCAGGCCGACCTGCAGCCGGTGCCTCCCGCAGACGTCTGTGTACGTCGGCGGCGACTTGGGGCTAGGCGGCGGCTGGGGCTGCGCCGCCTCTGTCGTAGCTCTGGGGGACGCCATCGCTGGTCGATGCTCGGCTCCTAGTTGGCTCGACGAACAGCGACAACAACAGCAGGGGGGGTGGTGCGTAGGCCGGTGGGGGGGTGGACGGAGAGAGGCGGGGGAGTGTCTTCGGCAAGGGGGCGACGACGACGGGGCGAGGCAGCGATGGCGGCGAGCGACCGGCGGGCGACAGGGACAGCTGGGGGAGTGTCTTCGATGGGCGACGAGCGGATGGGGCTCCGAGCAGCAGGCGAAACGAAACCCCAGCGATCCTCCGCGCAGCAGCTCCCGCGCCTCCTCCGCGCAGGCGAAACGAAACCCCAGCGATCCTCCGCGCAGCAGCTCCCGCGCCTCCTCCGCGCAGGCGAAATGAAACCCCAGCGATCCTCCGCGCAGCAGCCCAGCGCGGAACCTCCCACGCCTCCTCCGCGCAACCAGCGAAACCCCAGAGAAAAGGGGAAAAACGATCCAGCGCGAAACCTTCCGCTCCTCTACGCAAACAAAACCCCAAAAAAAGGTTAAAGGTGAAAAAGGAAGGGGGCGGAGCAGGCTTTAATATTATGTGTTATTAAAATATTTTTTATTTATATTATGTATTAATTATATTCAAATTTGAAAAGTTGTATTAGTGAAAGAAAATTTTAATGACTAATATTTATTTAACTAATATAAATTTATAAATATAAATAAATAAATATTATATAACTATATAAATATACATAAATATGTATTTACATATATATACATATTTATCTATTTATAAATTTATACATATACATATATATATATTATATTGTTATATATCAAAATACTAATATAAATATAGTACTTCATACTTGTATACTATTATATATACATACATGTGTATACTTATAAAATATATATATACTTGTAACTATACACTGATACATTGTATATACTAATGCACATATATACTTACACTACTACATATATACTTATATGTATACATTTATGTATACACAAATAAATATATATTCTTATAGATACTAATATACTAATTAAGAATATTTATTTAGTATATACTTGTATGTACATTTATATAAATATATACATGTATATACTTATATACTATATATATATATATTTGTATGTATATACTTTATACATTGTATATATTTGTACTTATACATTTTATATACTTATAAGTATATACTAATTATGTACTTATATACTTACACATATATGTATATAAGTATATATTTATACATACACTTAAAATACTGTATATGTATATATATATATATATATATATATACTTATAAGTACATAATTAAACATATTTATACAAATATATATATATATATATCTAATTAGCTACAAAAAATTTTCATAGCTAACTCCGTAGCCTATTAGTTACGTATTAGCGACAGAATTATTTTATTCTTAATTCATAACTAGTTAAATATGGATTTAGCTATGGAATGATTTAGTCGCTGATCCGTAGTTAATTAGCTATGACTTTAGCTATGGAATCTTTTCGTAACTGATCTGTAGTTAATTAGCTACGACTTTAGCTATGGAATCTTTTTGTAACTGATCTGTAGTTAATTAGCTACGACTTTAGCTATGGAATCTTTTCGTAGCTGATCCGTAGCTAATTAGCTACGGATTAAGCTACAGAATGATTCTATAGCTGAGTCGTAGCTAAGTAGCTACGGATTAGCGACAGATTATTTCCATCGCAAATCTGTAGCTAATGTATCAATTTTGCGACGACATATTATCTGTCGCTAATCAGTAGCTAATTAGCTACGGATTAGCTACAAAGATTTCCGTAGCTAAATTCCGTAGCTAAATTGTATTATTCTTGTAGTGAAATACTCCAACAACAAGGGTTGGATGGACAGACTGCTTTTTGTGCGTCACCGGGGTGGTGCTGAGTGGGGATTCCCCACTGTCATCCGCTCGGCACGGAAGGACAGCTTTCCGAAGCTGATCCAGGACGAGGCGAGGGCATCGGACAGACTTCTCCGAGCAGGTGTTCGGAATGGAGAAGGATACGTGACCGAGTTCCAGCTCGTCAAGTACGGGTTGAGCAAACCGTGGAGTAAGTATATGACCTCTTGGTTGTTTACTCGCTGGTTTTAGTGACCATGCTCTAACTTTCCCTCTTCTTCTTTTCTTTATGTGCAGCTGCCGCAGAGCTGGAGGCTGGAAGGGATCAAGAGTCGAATGAAGACTTTGCCGAGCAGATCCCTGTCTTAGCGCACATGGTGTATGAAGGTGTCGCCGCCGTTGTTCGGGTTCCCTCTGCAGTGAGGGTTGGCGCCGCGGTAACAACGGCGCTCGTTGCTCCTTCACCTACTGAGGGGCGCCCAACCGAGGCACGGGCTCCTGAAAAGGGGCCTAGAAGGATCCGCCTGAAGAAGAAGGCCACCAAAGAGGTGGTTCTGGCTGGAGCTCGAACTTCTCCAGCGGAGGGTGACGGAGCGAGTCGGCCTTCTGCTTCCGCAAAGAAGAGGCCGGCTTTGTTTGAAGAGAGCGTGGAGGAGGCGGAACAACTCCGTGCTCGGAAGAGGAAGAAGACAGTCCAAGCTACTCCTCCACGTAACAAGGAGGGGATTGAAGAAGAAGAGGAGGCGCAGTTGCCGCTGCGCAGAAGAAGTAAGGCCGTACAATCGGCCGATCAGGGAGTGCCACGGGTGGCCTCCGTGACGCGCCCAGAGGTCGCACAGAAGATGGCGACCGAGCTGGGGCTCGTCTTTGTAAGCGAAGGGTCCGAGAGCCCTGCTGGAGGAGAGGCCAGGGGCTCCACCTGCTCGAAGGATAGGGAGCCCTCTGGTGCTTCCAACGTTGGTGGTGCCGAGCACGGTGCTACCAGCAACACTGTGGGGCTCCTTCCGGAAGGAGTGAAGAAATTGCGGCGTCTCCTGTTCGGCGGGAGGAGGACGCTGATGCAGTGGAAGTTTCCGCCCCTACTGGGGTGGCAGCTAGCAGCGCGATGGCTCCGACGCCAAGCGCAACTCCGTCCGAAGGGCAGGAAGTGGCTCCTGCTATAAGGGCCACTGAAAAAGTGTCTGCAACGACGGGGACGTCCGAGGAGGTTGCTGCTACCACCGGGGGTATCCTGCCCCCCATGCCCCCCACCGAGGTGGTTGCTAATGTAAATGCAACCTCCAAGGTAGTTGAAGGTGCTGGGGGGGAGGCTGCGGGTGTTGGGGGCAGTGCTCGGGCTGAAGAGTCCGAAGACAACAGAAGACCCCTCAGTGAAGCGTTGCTAAAGAAGCTTCCTGCAGACCCTTCGGTGGCGGCGCTGGAGGCGACCCTTCGTCGCATGGAGGATGCGCCAAGGGAGCTGCCCGCGAGCCCCACTACTTCTCGCCTCGACCAGCTGGCAAGGTGCCTGGACCTTCCTTCCGAGCAGACCCCGGAGAGGTCAGTGGAAGGTTACCACCCAGAGGGCCAAGGGGAAGATGGCTTGAGCGATGTTGATGTGGAGGCGCTTGCGGATGGAATGTCCAAGTCGCTGGGCATTCTGAAGGCTCTGGCTGTTCGGGGCCAGAGACAGAAGTATCTCCATGAGGCGCAGATAGCTTTCTGCGAGGACCTCTCAGCGAGGCATAAAGCTCGCGAAGCAGTGCTGGAGGAGGAGGTGAAGGACCTCAAAGCTGCCCTCCAGGCTGCGAAGCTGGATGCTACCTTGGCGCGGGCCGAAAAGGACGCCCTGGCCAAGGTAGTAGTAGATGCGGAGGTCCGTGCCGTTGCTGACTACAAGGCTGGGCCAGAATACAAGGAAGACTTGGAGCAGTATGGGGCCCGCTTCTACAGGGTGGGTCTCAATGCTGGGAAGGAGGTCGGAGAGCGGCTTTCTTGGGTTGAACGCACCCGAGAAGCCTTTGAGGCTGCTGTTCGGGAGTGCCGGCGTCGCACTCATGACGCACGTTTAGATGGTGTGCGCTTCGCACAATTCCAGTCTGGGCGGATGCCCCCTTCGGGTGAAGATGCTGGACCTTCCGAACAAGCTCGTTAATCCCCATGTTCCATGTTCTTCTTGTATTTCCCTTTTGTAGTCGCGGCCAACAAGGGCCTGCTTGTAAGCACAAAACTTCTTGTAAATGAAATTCTCTGCTTCATGAGTTTATCTATAGCTTCACTTTCTCTGTCTTCTCCCTTTTGTGGTTGTTCCTGCTCGGATCAGAATCCGCTAGCTTCATAAGCGTTGCATGTAAGACGCAGATCGTTGGGAACCGTAAAGGAGGTTCCGATCAGGTGTATATGCCAAATGCTCGTGAAACAACAGGAGTAGAGAGAAGAGAGGTAGGATGCTGAAAGAAGGCTTTTATAAATGATAAGCCTTAAGATTAGAGACATGCCAAGTCCTAGGTATGGCTTCGCCACTAGGGGTAGTTAGCTTATATGAGCCTTTTCCGAAGACATGGGTGACCTGATAAGGTCCTTCCCATTTGATGGCAAGTTTGTCAACTGCTCTTCGGGGATCCGAAGCCGAACAGTGGCGCAAAACCAAATCTCCCACATTGAACCGCCTCTCCCGAACTCGCGCATTATAGTACTGTGCGAGTCGTTGCTGGTAAGAAACGAGGTGAATGCTGGCGTCGCTTTGTCGTTCGCCAAGCATGTCCAAGTTTTCTCGAAGAGCACGGTTATTGGCGTCTTCGTCGAAGTGGGTTGTTCGGATGGTGGGAAGGGCTACTTCCAGAGGTACAACTGCTTCCGAGCCGTAGGCCAAGTGGAAAGGTGTTTCCCCTGTAGCTACCCGAGCAGTCGTTCGGTGACACCAAAGGACGTTTGGGAGCTCGTCAATCCATGATCCACCTGCAGCCTCCACTCTTGTGCGGATCCCGTGCAGCAGTGTTCGGTTGGCATTTTCGACCAAACCGTTAGCCTGGGGTGAGCCACGGAGGTGAAGTGGTTGTAGATCCCGAGCTCGGCGCATTTCTGCTTGAAGAAGGTGCTGTCGAACTGCTTCCCGTTGTCAGAGGTGATCATCCTTGGGACGCCAAACCTGCAGAGAAGGTTCTTCCAGACGAACTTCCATGCGGCTTGTTCGGTGATTGTGGCAACAGGTTCGGCCTCGATCCATTTGGTGAAGTAATCGATGGCCACGAATAGGAACTTCTTCCGTCCTTGGGCCTCTGGAAAGGGACCCAAGATATCAATGCCCCATCTGGCGAAAGGGCGCGGCTCGAACAGGCTGTGAAGCTGTTCGACAGGCTGCTTGATGATCTCTCCGAACTTTTGGCATTCTGGACATTTCCTGACGAAGGAGATGCAATCCTTCTGAAGAGAAGGCCACCAGAACCCTGCTCGGACAATGCTGCGCGCTAGCGTTCTGCCCCCCAGGTGGCTACCGCACAGCCCCTCGTGGACTTCTTCTGTGGCCGCAAGGGCCTCCTCAGGATTGAGGCAACGCAGAAGAGGTCTTGAAAGGGACCGTCGGTACAGCTTGCCTTCTACGAGGGTAAAATGCTGAGAACGCATTCTGACTCTCCGAGCTTCGCCCTGTTCGGGCGGAAGCTCTCCCCGGAGTAAGTACGCCAAGAGAGGGTCCACCCAACTCGGAGTTGGTGGGCCCGTTTCTATGGCTGCTACATCTACCTTCGTGCTCGGTAAGGCGAGCTCTTCAATAAACACGGAGCGGGAAGGGGCGATGTCACCTGAAGATGCCAATTTGGCCAGTGCATCAGCTCGCACATTCTGCTCCCGTGGAACATGTATAACTTCGAAGTATATGAGGCCCTCTGCTTGGCACTTGACCTGTTGGAGGTATTGAGCCATGCGGGGTTCCCTTGCTCCGAACTGCCCGCTCACCTGGCTGGCAACCAATTGAGAGTCACTAAAAACTCTAAGCCGAATGGCTCCAAGGTGTCTAGCCATGCGGATACCGGACAGCAAAGCTTCGTACTCAGCTATGTTGTTGGAGGCCGGAAAGCGGAAGTGGAGGTCGTATTGGAACTCTAACCCCTCTGGGGGGGTGAGGACCAAACCAGCTCCACTCCCTGTGACACAAGAGGATCCGTCAACGTAGAGCTCCCATGGGGGTTCGTCCGCCAACGGTGGATCCTGCTCAGTCGGGAGCGTACACTCCGCCACGAAGTCTGGTAACGCCTGCGCCTTGACCGCCGTCCTCGGTCGGAAGCTGATGTCGAACTCACCAAGCTCTATCGCCCACTTAACCAACTTGCCGGAAGCCTCCGGCCGTTGGAGAATGGATTTCAGCGGCTGATCGGTTAGAACCGTGACGGAATGGGCCTGAAAATAAGGCCTAAGCTTCCGAGCAGCCGTGACGAGAGTGAGGGCGAGTTTTTCTGCTCTGGGGTACCTCCTTTCAGCTTCTTGGAGGACCCTACTGATGTAGTATACCGGATGCTGCGCCGCTCCCACTTCTCTGATCAAGACTGCACTGATGGAGTGTTCGGTGACCGAAAGGTACACAAATAGAGGCTCCCCGAGCACAGGCTTTGAGAGAACAGGGGGGGCTGCCAATATGCCTTCAGCTCAGTGAAGGCAGCCTCGCACTCATCAATCCACCGTACTTGCCCCCTTGCTTCGAGGCGCTTTTAGGGCCTCAGAGCAACTTGAAGAAGTTAAAACTTCTTTCGCTGCTCAGGACATGAACGGTTCAGTGCCGCAAGACGCCCCGTCAGACGTTGGACGTCGCGCACTGTCTTTGGACTGCTCATCTCAAGCACGGCTTGGATTTTCTTCTCCGGGTTTGCCTCTATTCCTCTGTTTGATATGAGGAACCCGAGGAACTTACCCGACCGAACACCAAACGCGCACTTAGAAGGGTTAAGCTTCATATTGTACTTTCGCAGAGTTGCGAAAGTTTCCTGGAGGTTGGAAATGTGGTCAATGCTTGGAAGCGTTTTGACTAGCATGTCATCCACATAGACTTCCATGTTGCGCCCGATCTGCTGCTCGAACATCTTATTGACCAACCGCTGGTAAGTTGCGCCCGCGTTCTTTAGACCAAAAGGCATTCTAGTAAAACAGTACAAGCCTAGGTCTGTGACGAACGTCGTGGCATCTTGATCCGGGGGATGCATATTGATCTGGTGGTAACCAGAGTAGGCATTCAAAAAGCTGAGAAGCTCATGACAGGAAGTAGCATCCACCAGCTGGTCAATGCGCGGCAGAGGGAAGTTGTCCTTGGGCGTTGCTTTATTGAGATCTTTGTAATCACGCACACACGCCATTTACCGTTGGCCTTGCGTACGAGGACCACGTTGGAGATCCATCTTGGGTATTGGGCTTCTCGGAGGAGCCCAACAGTTCGGCTCTTGACTACGTGATCCTGAATCACGGTCTGCCGTTCTCGGTTCACAGGTCGCCTCCTTTGCTGAACTGGGGGACCCGAGGATCCAAACGGAGGCGATGGACCATTACCTCCGGGGGAATGCCTGGAAGCCCATCATCAGACCAGGCAAATACGTCCAAATTGGCCAGCAGGAAGGCTGTGTAGCACTGCTGCTCGGCCTCGGTCAGCAAGGGCCAATATATAGGACGTGTTCGGGGTCTTCGTCTACCTGGACGGGGATTAAATCTTCAGCAGGCGTTCCTCGCTGAGGAAGGTTGATCGGTCGTTGGAGGGGTTGGATCAGCAAGTGGTTGCTTGTCTCTTAAGGAGAGAACATAGCAACGGCGAGACTCGCGCTGACACCCGAGCACTTCGCCAACTCCGCTCGGAGTAGGGAACTTCATCTTCTGATGGAGCGACGAAGGTACTGCTTTTATACCCCGATCAGACCTCTGCCGAGGATGGCATTGTATCCAGGCATGTTGTTGATGACCAAGAAGTCAACAATCTTGGTCACAACCCTTGGAGCCGTCCCTAAGGTGATTGGGAGGCGAACCCTTCCCATGGGCTGGACCGAAACTCCCGAAAAGCCGAACAAAGGCGAGTTTACAGAGGTGAGTTGATCGGTTCTCAGGCCCATGAGGACAAAACATCGTAAGCCAAGACATCGGGGGCGCTTCCATTATCCACCAGAATCCGGCGCACATTACAGTGGTTGATGGTGGCCGAAATGACCAACGCATCGTGTGTGGGGTCGTAACCCTACAAGATCTTCGTCCGAGAAGGTTATAGCCTCCTCGGGCTGTGCGCGTGCAGGACTGGTGGATATGGGGCCGCCGAGGTGCAGAGGCCTATCTACGACATGCACTCGCCTTGCGTAGTCGCGTCGGCTTCGAGTGCTTTCGCTGCCTGCGCCGAAGCCTCCCGCGATCACGTTGATCTCTTGCCCATTGGGCTCGTTGTTGATCGGCTGCTCTGGAGTGCGCTCTCTGCGTCTGGGGCGCTCTTCATTCCGGCGCACGACCGTCCAAGGTAGCCGCGCTTGATAAGGTCTTCAATTTCGTCCTTAAGCTGGCGGTAGTCGGAGGTGTCGTGGCCGTGGTTGTGATGAAAGCGACAGCACTTATTCTAATCCTGCTTTCGGGGGTCGGAGCGCATCCTCTGCGGCCACCGAACAAATGCTTCGTTCCTGATCTCCGCCAGGATCTGTTCGGGCGCCACGGTGAGGGGGGTGTAGTTGGTGAAGGGGCGTGGACGGCGTGGAGAATCACCATTGCATCGTCCCTTCTTCCGATCTCGGTCGGAACCGTTGTCGGAAGGCCGCTTCTTATCCGATTGTTCCCCCTGCTCGGCCCTACTCGCTGCTAGGCTCTCATCACAAGCGGCGTGGTGCTGTGCGATGGAGAGCAGCTCAGCAAGTGTGGCGGGCTGCTGGACGCCGAGGGTCCTCTGCAAAAATCCATCGTGAGTACCCTGAATAAGGGCACTGGTTGCCAGAGGGACGTCCAGGCGCGAGATGCGAAGCGCCTCTGTTCGGAACCTCTTGACGAAGTCCCAGAGTGCCTCGCCTTTCTTCTGGCGCACGGCCAGGAGAGAAGCCGCCGTTCGCGGCTGCGACCTTCGGCCAAGGAAGTTGTCTCGGAAGGACTTCTTCAGTTGGCGGAAGGAGGTGATGGAGCCCGCAGGGAGGGTTTCGAACCAGGTCCTGGCGGTCTCCTTGAGAGTTGCAGGGAAGGCCCTGCACTTGTCCGCATCTGATGCTCCATGGAACACCATGTGCGACTCGAAGCCGTACTATGTGGTCGGCTGGGTCGGTAGTGCCGTCGTAGGGTGCGATGGTGGGCAGAGGGAGTTTGGAAGAGACCTGAGCTTCCAGGATCTCCCTGCTGAAAGGGGAGCGGAAGTCCAAGTCATCCTCCGCCGGAGCCTTCCCCTCCGCACGCTGAACCATTACGTCCATGCGACGCTCGAGGTCGACCACACGCCTTAAGCGCCTGGCGAGCTCCTGTTCGGAGTTGGTGGGGCCCCCCCGTCTGGATGCGTGGGAGTTGCCTCCCACGACTGATCGTGGCGGATGGGGGGAGGCGACAGAGCGACGGGGCGAACGCCCGCGGCGCTCCGGTGCCCGCTCTTCCGATGGAGCTCGGTGGGACCGGCGCGGCGAATCTGCCTGCTCTTGAGGCGCCGGGGGGGGGGGGGGGCGAGAGCGCCGATGCGACGACTCCGCCTGCCGCTCTCGCGACAGAGGAACCACCGGGGCCGGTGGTCCAGCCAACTGGGCCTGCAGGGTGAGGCAGACACCTGTCAACTACTGCATTTGCCCTCGAAGTTCTGCCACCTCGAGGGCTATTGCCGGCACGGCGGCAACTGGCATGGGGACGTCGTTGGTAACGCCGGGAGGGGCGATGGCGACGTCCACAGGGGGGGATCGCCGGCGAGAGTCCCCTCGTGACTGACGGGATCTCATCGCCCTACTCCCCACATTCTGGTATGAGGATCGTCCGCGAGCCATGGCTACGTCATTCCCACAGACGGCGCCAAATGTGGTGGTGTAATCCTGTTTGGGCCAGACCCAAACGGGCCTCCACTAGAGAGAACTGGGAAGATGGACGTCAGTGCGGACGGGAGCCTGCAAGACCAGAAATGGATCAGGGGCCCGGTGAAGACCGGGGAAACCCTCCGATGCCTAAATCAGTGGAGAGCTTGCAAGGCAGGGGTTTCGGAGTATGAGAGTGTGTTCGCGTGAGAGAGAACGTACCGGCGCATGGTACTGTACCCGTGTTTTTATAGGCGTTGGTGCCAAGACGAACGTGCGTAACGTTGGTAGATCGTGCCTGAAAAGGTGCCTTGATGGACGTGCATAACGGGAGGAGTTACGCGCTCAGGTGCCCGTTGGGATGCCAGACAGTTCGTGCCTCTTGATGATGGAGCGCGTGGCCTGGGGCGGTTATAACCGCGGCGTAAGCCAGAGAACCTGCTCGGCACCCTCTGGACACACCTTCCGAGCAGGTGACCCACATGGGGCTCGAACGTGCTGTTCGGTGATATCCTGGGTTGTTCCGCGCAGCAGGTTAACATCCCTGTGCGGAAGCCTTTCGCGGTTGTTCGGCATGGAAGGGCAGATGACCTGCTAGGGGATATGCCCGCTGCGGAGCTTGACAACTTCCGATCACGGGGGTCATACAATGGAGGTCTTCGAACCACCCTGGTGAGGCGTGGCCTCCGGAGATGGTGCCACGTTGTTGACAGACGTGAGCGGGCTGTAACGAGCCATCATGGGCCTAGGTGACCAGATTTGGCCACCACAGATTGTTATAGTTGGTGAGATATTGTATTTCTTTTGAATATGTTTATGATATGTTTTTAGATAATTTGTGTGTGCATGGTATTAATGATTTATGTATATGAATGTTTTGATTTCTGTATTAACAGGAAAAAAACAATAAAAAAATTTTAAAAAAATTGAAATGTGTAGACGGCTTAAGCTGTCTACAAAACTTTATGTAGACGGTTTATTAACCGTCTATATAAGTTTATGTACACGGTTACAAATCCGTCTACATAAATATTTATAGACGGCTTAAAAACCGTCTACATAACTATTTATAGACGGCTTAAACACCGTCTACTTAAACTTTTGTAGACGGTAAATAAACTGTCTACTTATCATAAGTAGACGGCTAATAAGCCGTCTATATAAGATTCCTTAACGGCTTATTGAAGCCGTCTACGTATCTTCGGAGACGACTTCAGCCGTCTACATACAACGCTTTAGTAGATGGCTTCAAAAAATCGTCTACATATGATATGTAGACGAATTTTTCGTTGACGGTTCTTTAGACGGTTGTGTAGCCGTCTACAAAACCTTTTGTAGACGGTTCTGCGTGTTTCGTAGACGCCTTTCAGCCGTCTACATATCCTCTTCCCCCAGTAGTGCTAGGGTGGTGTCCTGGACTCCAGGTTCAGGCATATTAAAATAACACTTATTCTATTATTAGATAGAATACATATTTCTTCAATCCATTATAGATGATTAGCAAAAAAAGTAAAATAAATCATTCTAAGTAAGTGGTTAGTCATATCACAGGCAAAGATTGTCCAAGTAAGTTAATTGAACAGAGACAATTTATAATTATGATTTTTTTATTGATTATCTTGTATATTTTCTAAAGTGGGCGAACTATTAGTCTTTTTTGGATAATAATAAAATAAAGAAAGCAAGGAGCCTCCAATATATATGAGTTCTTGAGGCTTACAAATTAAAAGAAAATTTGCTCTAAGATAAGTGAGCAATCAAGACAAGTTTACATATACTTATGTTTATTATTTACTATTTATTTATAATATAACTATACATAATTATTTGCACTAACATTTCTCTCTATTTTTCTCTTGTGATATTAAAAATAGTTAAAGATAAATTAGAAGTGTCTATCTTTCAATTATGTGAAACTCCAATAGTATTAACTCTAGAGGAGGTACTTATCTCTATTAAATTGAACAGAGATCCGATAGTTGATATCCAAAGTTATCTCTCAAGTCAATTATTACATTAGTTATGATTGTTGGACTCTCAAATCTAAATGAGAGACAAAGATGAGTGAATATTATAGATGGAAGAATTACTTTCTAAACAAAAAGAAGAGATGATCATGAAAGAGATTGACTGCTCTTCTTGTTGAGATGATGAACAAAAAATTTATAGATATACTGTCTCAATTTTATAATAAGAATTTAGGATTAGAACAAGATTAATCTAGATGCATTTTGACTGTATATTGACTGACACAGTTTGTATGAAAATATCATATACTTCTATATTTGTGTGAATTTAAAAAGTAAAGAAGAGTTTGTTTTGTACATTTTAGTTATTTTATAGATTTTGAGGCAATTTTATTACTTTTTATAATGGCAAAAGTTGTCGTAAATAAGTCTCATCGCTACAAAAGCAGGTCACGGCGACCAATAATTAACGTCGTCGTAAAAAAAATCTACTTATTATGGCACTTTATTATCGCCGTATAAGAGTATTCGTCGCTATAAGTTTTCAAAAGCGACAGAAAATTTGAAGCGAGTTTTATTGCTGTAAACTTATCGTATGGGAGAATAGTAAAGTGGGTTTACCCCTACGGTAAACAATTGCAAACAAACGAGGTTTCTCTTCTGCACAAAGAGATGAAGACCTCTCTTTCTCCCGGGCACCCACATGCTAGCGTCCAAACTTCGTGCACCCCAAAATCTCAGATAAGCGACGACTCGCGGGGTCGAAGACAACGGGGCCACCGGCACCCCGTTGGCCTACGTGAGTGGGTGGTGGACGCAGGGGACCCCCCCTTCTAGAAGCTTTATTGGAATCTAATGACAACCCATCGGAGCTCCGACCCCAACGTGGTGACCAGTGACCAGCAAAGCCAACCACGAACCAAATGCCCACCCCCGCAGCCCATCACCATCAACCCTCTTTGTGCACATCCCACTAAAAGACACCCCACGTACGTCCAGCACGGGACAACAAAGCCCCTCGTCGATGCGATTAACATAGTTTTCTGTGATGTGCTCACTGAGAAGAACATGAGGAAAAAAAAAACACGTAAATCGAAGGAGAAAGAAACAGAGAGATAGACCAATACGATTATACGATATATATATATATATATATATAAATACAATACACAGGAGGCTATCATCATGCACCAGTAGCAAACAAAGGCCGTCGCGATTTTTTCTTCCCGGGTTTCGTCACCTCCCGGGGTTTCTTTTAATCTGTAAGCCACCACATCTAAAGAAAAAGTCTACGTTGACCGAGTCGCCGACTCGGTAACCCAACCCGTCCTCGCCTCAGCTGCAGTTCGGCCGCCACCCAAAGCGGCGTGGTTAGGCACCGGAGCCTCTGACTCCCGCTACCAGCACTGGTCGGTCTCCCACGTCCGTCGCCCGAAGCTGGGGGAAGGATGAGACGGCCTGGGGGACGCCGGGGAGGGAGGGGAGTAGTAGGAGCCGCCGAGGTCGGCGGCTGAGGGAGGCCAGCTGAAGCTGGGATGGAGCGGCGGCCGCCGCACCATGAAGCGGCGGTCGTACTCGGCGCGCTTGCTGGGATCTGAGAGGGTGGCGTAGGCAGCGTGGACCCGCATGAACTCGTCGGCGGAGGCGCCCTTCCGCCCCGTCGCCACCACGTCCGGGTGGCAGGCCCGCGCCAGCCGCCGGTAAGCCGCCTTGATCTCCTGAGGCGTGGCCGCCGCCGTGAGGCCCAGCACGTCGTACAGGGTGGCGCCCGTAGCCAGCGTGCCCGCGGCGCCGCCGCCGGTGCTGTAGCTGCGCGAGTAGTAATAGTTAGAGTCGGTGGTCCTCTCCCGCTCGCGCGCCCGGGCAGCGGCGCAGGAGGCGGAGAACCTGGGAACGTGGGCGGTTCGGGCGGGGCGAGAGGGGGCAGGGAATAGCACCGTCGAAAGGCCTTGTCGCGGAGGAGGTGGGAGGAGGAGGAGGAAGAGGAGGGATGGGACGCGGTGATCATAGTACGGTGTGGAGACAGAGAGAGAGAGTGGTGGTGGTGGTGAGCGGTGGATTTTTGGACGGGTGGGACGAAGGAGGTGGAGGGTTCGGGGAGAGTTTTATAAGAGCCTGACTAGCTCCACAGTTTTATGAAGATTTACATATTCTTCGTAAAGGCAGCGGTGTAGTGGTTGTAATTTTAAAACTTCTTGCACAAAAGATGTTGTTATATGAAAAATAATAAATATATTATCATTGTTAAAATACTATCAAGTATATGTCACTAGGTAAATGAAAAATGTGACAGATATGTCATTTAGTTAAGACAAAGGTCTATTGCACTTGCATATTACACTTTAAGTGTAACATGATTAGGTAATGACCCATGTGGCACCTCTCACATGAGGAGTGACAAAGTGACCATCCAATTGTTGGATGCCACATGAGCTTGTTGTCTTGTCATATTACACTTAAAGTGCAATATACAAGTACAATAAACATTTCTCTTTAGTTAATGTGATGTTACTCCCTATCTATTTAACCATTAAATTTGATTAACCTTTGAAATAAAATTTCTTATTTATCCTTGGCTAAAAAGATCTTAGTATTAATATTTCATTTTCAAAATCTTAAAAATATATAAATAAGAGTAATTTTGTCAAAATTATTAAAATATTTTTTTAAAAAATCTCATTTAAAAATAAATAAAAGAGTGCATCTTTCTAGAAAGGAGAAAAATGTTCTAACTCCAGTACCATCTCTCACTTGGGTGGTTATTTTACTTCGTAAGTAAGAATTTTATAGGGATACCCTGATGAAGTATATATAGTTGTAAGAAATATCATGCTAAGTGATGATGATGGTCAGGATAATGATAATCGATTGTAGCAGCACCACAATCCATTATCACAATACTCGCTTTACCGACCACCACTTAATTGATTATGAGAAAGGTTTATTGTACTTTCATATTGCACTTATTTAAGTATAATATGATTAGACAATAACCTATGTGACATCCCTCACATGAGGAATGACAATCCAATTATTGGATGTCACATGTGCAATATGCAAGTGCAATAAGCCTTTCTCATCGATTATAGGCGATAATCGATTATAAGAAAAAATAGCATTAATGTTGTTACGGGTTGTCACTCGGCCTCTCGGCTCGGGAGTAGGACGGGTTATCACTCAACTAACCGGCGCAGGGGGTGCCTTAGTCAGCCTAGCCAAGGCAGGGGTTACTCGGCATTATGCTGGCTCCCGATGGCTCAGTCGGGCGAGCTCTGCTGACCGAGTCGCTGCACAGGAAAGCAATGAGAGCTCGTAAGACTAAATCCTCTGGCGCGACGAATGGCTGCGGAGGAAAGTCAAAATGCGGAAGGGCCCGAAGGCCACGGACCACGTCCTTTAACCGCTCCCGCACGACGATTAGGGAAGTCCCATTAGTGGCAAGACAGCTCGAGGATCGTAATCGCAAGTTACCCGCAATTAGCGCCACGAAATCAGTCAACGGGAATCTCGGACGAACCCCGGAGCATGACTTCTACCCACTTACCATAAACCGCACTCACGGAGCCACTATAAAAGGGGGAGGCATCTCTCACACCGAAGGTATGCAATTTCTGATGCAGAAACTGTGTCTCTCCGTCCTACCGAATCTGACATGAGCGTCGGAGTCCTTCCCCACTGAGGTCACTCGGTGGTCTTGCAGGTACAACACTCGGCGGCAGGCGCTCGCGATCGGCTTGTCTTTCCTTGAGAGTTACTCGGCTAAGGCTGAGCTCATTACTCTAGCAGTAACATTTTTGGCGTCGTCTGTGAGTACCTGAACAAAAAGCTTGCTCTCATGGCTCCCAAGGGAAAGATCGTGATGCGCTCGTCCGAAGAAGAGGTCATCCCCTCGACTGGAGTCGCGGAGGTCGCCGGCGGGGGCTCTGGCACTGGGGAGCAAGGGTCCAACACCTCTACCCGCCTTGACCGCATCGAAGCTCTAGTGGTGGGACTCCATGAGGTGTTGGCCCGATTGGAGAAGAGGCAACAGGTCGTGCCGGCGCAAGGTGGGCTAGCAGGGCGCTTAAATGTCTCTGATCCAGGCCTCGACGGCACAGAGGCAGCAGGAGATCGTGCCGCTCTGCCAGCAGCGTCGGTAAGCCACGTCGACATCCAGGCGGCGGTCCCGGAGGTATCCGCGCCCGCCCTCCAAGTCCCCGCGGCGGTTCTGGCAGCCCCTGCTGTGGCAACGGACCATAGTACCACCAAGGCAACGGAGGTCGACCACGACACGGCCGAGTCGACGCTGGCGACTACGAGCATCCTGCTGGCGGAGCCTGGGTGGAGGAGCGACATCTAGGAGATGAATAGGAAGATTGAGGCACTGCAGCGGGGTACTCGGGTTCCCTCGGTGACGACGTTACTCTCAACTTCGCCGTTCACCGAGGAGATAACCTCAGCACAAGTGCCTATGAAGCTGCAGTTGCCGAAATTTCAGCGATATAACGGAACCACTAATGCTGTCCACCACCTTGATAATTTCCAGGGACAGGTTGAGATGGTGAACCTCTCGGACGTGCTGAAGTGCCGAGCTTTCATGTCAACCCTTGACGATGCGGCACTGTAATGGTTCAAAACATTGCCGGCGCAGTCGGTGACGAACTTCCACGACTTCGCCCAGCGATTCCTGGACCACTTTTTCAACACAGTGCAGCATTCCTTATGCACCGATGACCTGTGGCACGTGGCTCAGAGGAGGGGCGAGCTCTTCCGCGACTATGCCAAGAGGTTTCAGCTAGAGGCTATGAAGGTGATCGACCTTCACCTATGAATAGTCGTCAACATCTTGACAAGAGTCTGCACCAACACGCCATTCGTCTCGTCCGTCGCTAAGAAACCACCTGTGAGTCTCTCCGATTTACTTTCCCGCATGCAGAAGTACGCAAGGCTGGAGTCCACCCTCGGCGCGGCAGGCAACTTGGGGCGCCCGTCCGAGTTGGGGTCATCAAGCAAAGGATTGGAGCCAAAGAAGCCTCGGACAGATGAGCCCTCGTCTCGTGGAGATAGGCGGTCAGGCTCAAACCACCGACACGATGAATATAGGCGCACTCGGGACCTCCCGAGCTTCACCAGACTCCCGTCCGAGATCCTGCCTATCATCAAGAGGCTGCCCGAGTTTCGGCGACCCGAGCCGCTTCCAAGGTCTCCGCCAGGGCGCGGAGCCGATCAATATTGTGAGTATCACAAGGGCTATGGACACACCACCGACCAATGTCGAAGCCTCAAGATGGAGATCTCAGACATGCTGCGGCGCGGAATCATCGGAAGGGACGTCACCGACGGACGAACAAAGGAGCGAACACCCGAGGAGGAGCGCGGAGCTCGTGAGGGTAAAGGAGCGGTCCTCATCCTGCCTGGGGGCTCGACCAGAGGAGGGGATAGCGGAAGGTGTATGCATCATCTATTGGCTCAAGCTCGGGGGGGCTTAGCCCCGAGACCCCGTGGCGTTATCACCTTTTCCGAGGATGACGTCGTCAGCCTCAGCTTCCCTCACGATGACGCACTCGTAATCTTCGTGGACATCGATGGGTACAACGTGCATCGGATCCTGGTGGACAGTGGAGCGGCTCCCGATGTCCTCTTCTATGACTGTTATGTAAAGATGACTGACCCCAGTACCGAGTTAAAACCTGTAGCCACACCTTTATTCGGGTTTAGCGGGTCGTCAGTCAGTGCCGAGGGGTCAATCAAGCTGAAGGTGACTCTCGGAACTCGGCCATGTCTTGTAACTGTTGAGGCTGACTTCCTTGTGGTAAAAGTGAAGTCGGCCTACAACGCCATCTTCGACCGAGGGATCCTGGGAAAATTTGGAGGGGTCCCCTCCACGTATCATCAGAAACTGAAGTTCTCCACACCGAGCGGGATAGGCGAGGTTGCTGGAAACCAGACCGAGGCCCGTCGGTGTTATGTAAATTCAATAAAAGCTAAAGAACCAGCCATTTCTGAGTATGAGGATGTGCATGATGAAATCATGGGAAGGCACGAGCCTATTGAACAAACAAAGCAAATCCAAGTCACGGAGGAGAGATCACTTGTGATCGGCTCCGAACTTCGAGAGTCAGAGGAAGGGCTGGTCAACTTTCCCAAAAAAATAGTAGCGATGTCTTCGCATGGGCGGAAGACGACCTCCCTGGGATTGCCCCAGAGATCATCCAACACCATCTAAATGTGAACACTGAAGCTCGGCCTATGCGCCAGAAGAAGCGGCCCCTTTCGGCGGATCGACAAGAAGTGGTGGACGACAGTTTGGCCAAGTACCTGCGCGCAGGAACTGTCCGGGATGTCTTCTACCCCGAATGGGTGGCCAACATCGTTCTCGTCAAAAAAGCAAATGGCAAATAGTGCATGTGCATGGACTTCACCGACCTCAACAAAGCATGCCCAAAAGACAGCTTCCCTCTTCTTTGCATCGACCAGCTCGTCGACTCTACAGCCGGGCACGAGCTCCTGAGCTTCCTCGATGCCTACTCGGGATATCATCAGATCAGGATGCCCCCTGAGGATGAAGAAAAAATCACCTTCACCATGAAAAAAGGTCTATACAGTTTTACCCGAATGCCTTTCAGACTGAAGAATGCAGGGGCAACGTACCAGAGGCTTGTCAATGCGATGTTCGAGCGCCAAATCGGGAAAGACCATGGAAATTTACATCGACGATATGTTGGTAAAGAGCAGGCGATCCGAAGATCATGTTCGGGATCTAACTGAAGCCTTCGAGGTCTTGCGCCAGTATGGAATAAAGCTCAATCCCGACAAGTGCGTCTTCGGCATCCGCGCCGGGAAGTTCCTCGACCACCTCGTCTCGAACCGAGGAATCAGCGTGAACCCCGACAAAGTTCAGGCCATCAACAACATGACAGCGCCGAGGACCGTCAAAGAGGTACAGAGGCTCAATGGCCGGATAACGGCCCTAAGTAGGTTCATGTCAAAGTCGGCCGAAAAATGCAGGCCCTTTTTCGGCGTGCTGCGGAAGGGGCGGTTCGAGTGGAACGACGACTGCCAAAGAGCTTTTGACGAGCTTAAGTCTTATTTAGCTAATATGCCTACTCTAAGTAAGCCTATCGCAGGGGAAGAGCTGTTCCTATTCCTCTCGGCCACAGCTTACTCTATCAATTCGGTGCTGGTACGTGAGGAAAACCGGAAACACGTCCCAGTATATTACACTAGCAAAGCTTTGCGCGGAGCCGAACAACGCTACTCCGGTCTTGAGAAGACGGGGTAAGCGCTCGTGATGGCTGCACGACGACTCCGACCCTACTTCCAAGTGCACCAGATCGTCGTCCTAACCGATGCCCCAATCAAGCAAGTGTTCAGCCGACCCGAGGCCTCGGGGAGGATGGCCAGGTGGGCTGTCGAGCTCGGAGAATTGGACATATCGTACAGACCTCGGGTCTCCATCAAAGCACAACCCCTGGCTGACTTCATCTCTGAAGGCACGGCAAGGCCACTGGAGCCGGTGGAGGCCATTGGGCGATGGCTGGTGTACGTGGATGGAATGTCCAACTCCCGAGGCAGTGGAGCTGGCATCGTCCTGCAATCTCCGGACGGTCCCGTCCTAAGGTATGTGATTCGGTTCGGCTTCCCTGCCTCCAATAACATAGCAGAATACGAAGTTGTCATCTCAAGACTCAGGATGGACAAGACTCTGGGAGCGACTAGAGTCCAAGTCCACAGTGACTCCCAGCTGGTCGTCAGCCAAGTCTCGAAGGAGTTTGAGGCCAGAGAAGAAAAGCTCATTTCTTACATGACCGAGGTCTGAAGAATGATGGACGACTTCGAAGAAGCGGAACTACTGAAGATTCCCCGAGCCGATAACTCACTGGCCGATGTGCTATCCAAGTACGCAGCCGTCCCAGAAACTTTTCAAGAACGCTCCATATTCGTAGAGGAGCTCAGCGAGCCTTTAGTCGGAGCTATGGAGGTTATGTGCGCCGATGCCGGGCCAACGTGGATGACCCCAATCGTTGGGTATATCCGGGATGGGCAGCTCCCGAGTAACAACAAGAAGGCCCTAAAGGGAAGAAGGCATGCATCAAGGTTCTTTATGATCGGTGATGACCTCTATAGGAAGGGCTTCAGCTTCACGCATCTGCGGTGCGTCGACCCAAGTCAAGCCAAGGAAATCTTCGCCGAGGTGCATGAGGGTACATGCAGGAGCCACACCGGACCACGATCCCTGGTCCGAAGGGTGGTTCGGCAAGGGTATTGGTGGCCTACCATGTTAACCGATGCTGAAGAATACGTGTGAAGATGCCCGCAATGCCAACTCTTCAGCAGAGTAGACCGGCGACCACCTGCTAGTCTCCAGCCACTCACCGCCCCATGGCCGTTCGCGTAGTGGGGAATGGACATCCTCGGCCCGTTTCCACCAGCCTCGGGCCAGCGGAAGTTCCTTATTGTCGCGGTTGACTACTTCACCAAGTGAGTGGAAGCCGAGCCTCTAGCGAAGATCACTGACTCCAACGCGTCGGGATTCATCTGGAAAAGTCTTATCTGCAGGTTCGGCCTCCCTCGAACGATCATCACCGATAACGGAAAGCAGTTCGACAACGCCAGGTTTCATCGCAATTGCGCGGAGTTTGGCATCAACCACCGTTTCACCTCGGTAGCCCACCCTCAAGCCAATGGGCAGGCCTAGGCGACCAACCGAACACTCCTCAATTGGCTGAAGAAGAGACTGGACGACCACAAAGGCTGATGGGTCGAGGAACTCCCCCACGTCTTGTGGGCGTATCGAGCAAGTCCCCGCGAAGCCACTCAAGAATCCCCTTTCGCGCCAACTTTTGGTGTGGAAGCGGTCACACCAGTGGAGCTGCTCGTGCCCTCAGGATGAGTCCTTGGGTTCGATCGCGAGGAAAATGATCGTTCGTTACGAGCCGAGTTGGACCTGGTAGAAGAGCGACGGGACCAGGTGGCGTTGAAGATAGAAGTCTACCAACAGAAGATGAAGAGAAGATTCGACAAGGCTATGAGGCCTCGCCGCTTTGGAGTGGGAAGCCTCGTCCTCTGGAAGCTCGCCATCTCAGATCCAAGATCGGCGGTAGGAAAGTTTTTGCCTACCTGGGAGGGACCTTACCACGTGATCGAGGACTTAGGACATGGGCCTATCGCCTGGTGAACCTGACGGCTCAACGATTCCGAGAGCGTGGAATGCCAAGCATCTTAAATGTTATTATCCTTGAAATGAAGAATACATAAGAAATGTTTGATAACTCGTCTCTCAGGCCTTTCGGCCCTTAGAGCTTTAGTGCGAGGTCGCTACGGCACTCTGAGCTCCATCTACGAGTTCGCTCCGGCACTCATCTCTCAGGCCTTTCGGCCCTTAGAGCTTTAGCGCGAGGTCTCTTTGGCACTCCGAGCTCCATCTACGAGTTCGCTCCGGCACTCATCTCTCAGGCCTTTCGGCCCTTTGAGCTCTTGCACGAGGTCGCTTCAGCACTCCGAGCTCCATCTACGAATTCGCTCCGGCACTCATCTCTCAAGCCTTTCGGCCCTTAGAGCTCTTACGCGAGGTCGCTTCGGCACTCCGAGCTCCATCTCCGAGGTCGCTCTGGCACTCGTCTCTCGGGCCTTCCGGCTCTCGGAACTCTTGCGCAACACTCGTACACCTCAGAACTCGTCTCTCAGGTCTTTCGGCCCTTAGAGTTTTCGCGCGATGTCTATTCGGCACTCCGAACTCCAGCTGCGAAGCCGTTTCTGCACTCGTATCTCAAACCATCAACCAAGAGCCTTAGGATGGAATCGTCCCTATGTCCTAAAAATCTAAGGATTTTGAATCGGCGAGCAAAAGACCAACGAAGTCATGGCACTAGGCCCTAAATAAGAACGTTCCAACAATCGATACCCTTGGCCTAGCGTGACTCGCTTTATACGTTAATAGATCACAACGTGGTGGGAACACGGTTCCATCGAAAAATAGAAGGATATATTCATCGAGTACGGCCGGAGGGCCGAAGAGAAGAGAAGTACAAAAAGGGCTAAGGCCCGGTGGCCGGAGGGACCGAGGCCGAGGTCCTCGCATCGGTGGTGGTAGCAGCAGTCGACGCAGGTTCCTCGTCAGCCTCGTCGTCGTCGTCACCCGGGGGCTGCACCGACGACAGGTCTAGGTCGGGGAAGGCCTTGCCGACAGTCGACAAACAATGCTTATAGCCATCCACGAATAGGCCAGTTATCTGGTCGAGGTGCACCTCGGATTTGGTGTACTCGATCACAGCCTTCTGACACTCCTCGGCGACGACCTGAGCCATGCTCGTCTTCATCTTCTCATGGGCTGCCACCTCGGCCTCTCGTGCCGCTTTCTCCTCGGCCAACGAGGCCTTGAGCTCCTCCACCGACTTCACGAAGGCAGCAACCCGCTCCTCTGATTGTTTGGACCGAGCAGCCGCAACAGCGATCGAGCCTTCAAGGGCGGCACTCTTCTTCTCGAGGTCGGATACCTCCCTCTCTAAAGAGCATACGCGACTTTGGGCCGACGTCCAAACTTGATCAGTCCGTCGGTGGAGCGCCATGAGTATGCCTAGTTGCTGCTGGAGGCCTCGGAACGCCTCCTCGATGAGGTCAGTGGTGTTCATCGAGGCCGCCCGGGAAATGACGTCTGCCAGGGCCGACGACTGACCCCACTCCAAAGGGTTCGGCCATGAAGATGGAGTCGAGCGGGCGACGGGGTGACTCGGCGGAGGAGGAATAGTACTCGACGAACCGCCCTCATGCCGCAGTCGCTTCGACGTCTTCTCCGCCTCCCTTGTGACGGAGGTCGAAGGTGGGGCCGCCACAACCGAAGGAACGGGAGGGTCGACGATTTGAATATCGACCTCCTCGGTAGGGCGCTTCTCTCGAGGCACCTTCTTCTTCCCCCGACCAACAGCGAAACACTGGGCGGCAAGGGATCGGTAATTAGCCGGCTCGGTCATGGCTGTCGGAAGGCAAAATAGCAATCAGTCGACCGTGATAAAATAAAACAGCAAAAGAAGCCTCCCTAAAATAGATGGCAGACCTATGTCGGCCCGCCGAATTAACTCAAACAGGTCGGTTGAAGGCTCTCGCAAATCCAGTACCGACACCGCCTGCAGCGAGTCAAAGTCCGAAAGCTCGGCACCACTCGTGTCCGCAGGTGGCCGGAACGCCTCGTCCTGGGGATTGATGGCTGACCAGGTGGTCGGGAACTCCCACCCCTCCGAGCTGTGGATAAAGCAAAAACTCCTCTTCCAGTGATGGATAGAGGAAGGGAAACGACCGAGGAAATGTCGACCAGTCCGAGCCGAGATGAACAACCAGTCGCCCGAGACTTTAAGGGAGAAGTAGTAGAAGAAAAGGTGAATGCTGGGCCGAATCTTGGCCATGGCAAAGGCCACCAAGAAACTGACAACCGACCTCCAAGAATTCGGGGCCAGCTGGGAAGGGGCGACTTCTAGGTAACACAGAAGATGGACCAGGAAAGGGTGGAGAGGATATCAGAAACCAGCTTTCACCGACTCCGAGTACAAGCAGAACCTATTCTCCATCGAGTAATGGGCTCGAAGACTGTCCGGGGCATATACCTCGAAGTCAGGAGGAAAGGCGATCCCGGGATGCTTGGTGATCCCATCAACAGTCGCCTGATCTATCTCCGTGACGGCATCGACCACGGAGTCAGCCGCCTTGCGCACGTTGGAAGACGGAGCAAATGAAACCTTGGGCACGTACGTACCGGCGTAGCCTCATCCCCCCCAGCCGGCTTGGCATCGGAGGGAGCTGCGGGGGTGGAGGACAAACGAGAAGAAGGAGGGTGAATCAAGGTCCCCTCAGAAGGAGAGTACCCCGTGGAAGAAGCAGAAGGAGACCGAGAAGAAGAAGGTGAGCCCATGGCTTACCTCCGAGGAAGAAGGAATCAAACAAGGACCGTCGACTGGGAGCTCGACGAAGATCGCTCGTTCACTCCGCTACGACTCGGGAGCTCGGCCTCGACAGGTCATGAATCTCGCGTGCGAAGGGTCCCATTTTCCGAGACTAGTGGCATTATTTATAAGTCCCAGAGACCATCTTGATCCGATGGACATCTGTCGGGGCCACTATCGGAGCGCCGCGATTCATCCACATGTCGCCTCTCCGATAGCCAACGTGCCGCGAGCGCGGATCACGACCGTAGGAAGGCGGTCAGAAGACGAGACGTCGATGGGAACGGCCGTCGCTTCGGAGACCGCCATTATTGTGGACGGAAGTTGAGTCGGCGCACCGTTCAAAGCGGAGATCGAAAGTCACGTCTGTCTGACGGCTGTAGTCTTTTCGTAATCATAACGGCGCGCAGCACGATCGGCGAAAAGGTGTACGGTGGCGTATGAATATTGACATCTTTTCCCCAGTTCTCTGCCATGATCTGAGCAAAAGCTGGGGGGCTAGTGTTACGGATCGTCACTCGGCCGCTCGGCTCGGGAGTAGGACGAGTTATCACTCGACTAACCGGCGCAGGGGGTGCCTTAGTCGGCCTGACCAAGGCAGGGGTTACTCGGCATTATGTTGGCTCCCGATGGCTCAGCCGGGCGAGCTCTGCTGACCGAGTCACTGCACAGGAAAGCAATGAGAGCTCGTAAGACTAAATCCTTTGGCGCACCAAATGGCTGTGGAGGAAAGTTAGAATGCAGAAGGGCCCGAAGGCCACAGACCACGTCCTTTAACTGCTCCCGCACGATGATTATGGAAGTCCCATTAGTGGCAAGACATCTCGAGGATCGTGATCGCAAGTTACCCGCAATTAGTGCTATGAAATCAGTCAACGGGAATCTCGGACGAACCTCGGAGCATGACTTCTACCCACTTACCGTAAACCGCACTCATGGAGCCACTATAAAAGGGGGAGGCATCTCTCACACCGAAGGTATACAATTTCTGATGCAGAAACCCTGTCTCTCCGTCCTGCCGAATCTGACTTGAGCGTCGGAGTCCTTCCCCACCGAGGTCACTCGGTGGTGTTGCAGGTACAACACTCGGCGGCATGAGCTCGCAATCGGCTTGTCTTTCCTTGAGAGTCACTCGGCTAAGGCCGAACTCGTTACTCTAGCAGTAACAAATGTCTTTAGTCGTTGAGAAGCCATCTTGCTCCTGACTGCAGATAGCCCTCAATCGATAAACAATTATAGAGTATTAATCGATTTTCCCAAATGAAGCATCACCCTTACTCGCTAAGGATCCTTGAAGACTTGTGCTGTGAACCCTTGATAATCGATTATCTAAGCCCATTAATCGATTGCTGCACCTCTAGAGCTATAAACGAATTAAACAATACATTGAATAAGTAGTAGTTCAAATATTACTCGAATTCGACTCATTTATCAAAATAAATGATTCAAATTTAAATAAAATTTTAAATTTGTTTAAACTCACGAATAAGTTGGTTTAATTTTTAATTATATAAATTATAAATATATTTTTAAATATTATATTAAAATAATTAAATTAAGTAAGTTATCAAGACTCTTGCCTCTTTGGTAATGGGTTGGGTTAATTTTAACCCAGAGCTAAAATTAGCCTACTTTTAACTCACTTTTACTTTGTTTGCAACTGAGTTAACTCATTTGACTATAGTGAGTTAACTTATTTTTCTCAAATGTACATTGCTAAGAAAAAGTGAGTTAACTCATCTTGGAAAAAGAAAAAGTAGCAATTAATGCTTGTAATGTGAGAGAAAAAAGGTAGTTAACTCACTTGGGTTAACTCCAACCCATCTCTAGAGGTGGGTTGGAAAATTGTGAGTTAACTCACTTTTGATCCACCTTTAGTCTAACCCACTTGAGCTAACTTTGTAACCTTTCCAAAGTACTTTTTGAGTTAGTTCTGAGTTAACTCTGAGTTAACTCTAGTCTAACCCATTACCAAAGTGGGATATGTGTTTGAAATAGATTTAAATCTTATGAACAATTAATTTTTTACTTGTAGATTGGATTAAACTTATAATATATATTATATAATTATATATATATATATACATGAATTTACAAATTCAATTGAGATCGTTAAGATATTTATTAAGGACTCGAACTTGAGAGTATTTAAACAAATCAAACTTGAATAGCCATTTTCAATACTCGATAAAGTTTGAGCTTGGCTCGAGATTAAAAATTAACATATAGAGCTTGAACAACATAGTACTTGGCTCGGCTAGATTTGTTTGCACCCCTAACCACCTCAACCCTCGAGACATTGATATACTAACTCTTAATAGTCGATTATAGATGCCCATAATCGATTGTGCATAGAAATTGCCGTCCCTTAACCACAGATCTGGAAGCCATAAATTCTCTCCTTGATGTTTAAAATCCACAATAATAGATTCTTGAACCCTTTAATTGAGTATCCTAAAGTAACCTTGACCCTTAGCCATTGTGAAGGCCCAAACAGAACAAAGATCGATCGAAAGAACAAAAATAGAATTATTAAACTAACAAAATAACAAATGGCATAACTATAATATTTTTATTTACGTGTGATATATTTAATAATATTTTAATAACAATGGCTAGTTTATAAATTTTCATGTAACAATAGCATCTATGTTACCCTTGAGAGCCGAAGGTGTGTGGGACTCCATGGAGGAGACTGCTGCCATAGCGATTGAGCAATATAGGATCCTGATGATGGGGGCAGTGGTAGGAAGGGTTTTTAAATACATGAGATTCTCCAATGAGGATGAGGTGGAGGTGACTTGGGATGACAAGAACTTTTGGGAAGCCTTGTACGGGGCCAAGGCCATCCACACTATGGCCAAGGTTGTAATACCCCAGGTTCCCATTCCGCATTCTGGGTGACTCGCTCTTAACGCGTCCGTCCTGGGTGACGCGTTCGTGAGGTATTAGTGGGGTCTAATGCATTAATGCTTGTAAGATGTCTTGGTTCCATGACACGTTAGTCTCCATCGTGTTCCATGTCACGTTCATTCAGCTGGACGAGTTAGTCTTCTATGTGGTCGTCTGACACCTGTCAGCGTAGCAGGCATGTCATTACAACATGTCTAGTTGTTGCGACTGTCCTCGTGGATGCATTGGGGTCACGACAAGGTGACTAGACATGCTAAGGTTATTAACGCAGTGTGTCCATCTGATGCATTTTGAGTGTCGAGGCCTTTAAGATTGCGGTCGGCAGCCCTCTTCATTCTCTTCCTCCCTTTCCTCCTCTCCCCCTCCTACAAACCCCCTCTCAGTTTATCCCACTTTTCTCCCCATGGTGAGCCCAGAAGGAGGTGGTCGTGCTCGTGGTCGTGGTTGCGTGTGGAGTAAGGAGGAGATGGCCATTCACACGAGAAGGGCGCCAACGAGTCATTGTCTTCATTTAAGGTAGGGATTCCTCCTTTCCTGCTTGTTTAGAGGTGTTAGAGTTGTGCTCCATATCTTTCGCATATTGGGAGGCTCCCCCACCTTGTGTGTGTGTGTTTGGTGGTTTGAAGCCGAGGATCCTCTAGCTTTATGTCTATCGCCAGTTTTCTGATATCATGTGAAGTTATTGGGATGAGTTAGGTTCGTTACGCATCAGAGTTACTGGAAGTGTTAGGTGTCTTAACGCATCGAGGGTCACGTTAGGCTTTGTAACGCGACGAGTCATGCTGACATGATAAGGTCTTGTGGTGTCATCTTAGGCCAACGCCTTCTTAAGGCATCAACCTTGGGTGACGCATTACTGGTAGCTGGTGTTTGTTATAATCGCCACTTGTGGTTAATTAGGCGAGGGTGGTCTATGCTTATGTGTGTGTTGGACTTGGACCCCCGATGCCTCTCACTCGGTTCTTCGTTCTCTCGTCCTGGTTTTGGTTTAGGGTGTTGGCGTGGACCCAGGGATGGCTCTGCCCTTAGGACTTTCAGGTGGGGAACATGGTAGGTTATCCCGCTGCATTCATTAGCTAAAGGTGACACCACTATGGGAGAGTTCTGGTGGTGTTTCCTAGTAGGTCACATTAATTTGTCTAATAATTGATTGACTAGAGGCCAACCGATTATTAGTTGCGAGATGGGTTTTCATATCGACTTTTGGTGTACTGAGCTTCTGGTTGGGTTGCGCTTGCTTGTGTTAGCTGAACCCCTCTCGGGAGTCTCGGGACGTGGTTTATGCGTGCCTCGTGTTTGCTGGGCTTGTAGAAGCCAACTGTGTGGCGTGTTTCGTTGTTGTGTTTTCCCCGCCTATTTTCTGTTCGCCAGTGCTCGGCACTCGAGGACTTTTCCTATTAAGAAGTTATTATTATTTCTTGAGACCCCCATCCTTGTGAGTCTATTGAGAAAGTACTCCAAACTACAAGCGTGCTCAAGTTTAGTGACTCTGGAGCAGAAGGAAAAATGATGGTTGGACAACGAAGTCAAGTCGTTTATAGAGCTCTCTTGGCTCGGGAGGAATGCTAAGGTGGTTGTGGAGTTTCTTCCCGGTATAACTCAAACAGTTCATTCTCCTTCTGCCACTCGTCCTACGTGATTTCGAAGTTGCATAGTGGTTGCCAAACATAAGACCATAGCTGAATCAGACTACGGTTGTTGTTGTTGTTGTTATGATAATATGCAATTGTACTGGTACTTCCTTATCGAAAGGGTCATGTGATGTGGTTCATGCGGTGCTGTAGTGATTGATGGAGCTGTACGTTCCTTATTGAAAGGGTTGTGATGTGGTTCATGCATAAGGTAGCTAGAGCAGGCCCGCCACAAAGGTTGAGGTAGCTTTCTCAGTGTCAGATGTATGTCCGCGGTGAATTGGGATGATTAGCACTACAAAGAATGAACATTTATCAGCGGTTGGAAGCCGCTGACAACTACTAAGAAACTGCTGACATATTATTACGTCCGCAGTTATGGAAGCGCTGCCACAGCCGTTGCCAAAAAGTCCGTGGACAGATCTTATGTCCACGGTTCACTATCACCGCTGACATATATATCATTTGTCCGCGCCTTTTACAGCTGCGGACAGAAAGTATTATTGGCAGCAGTCGAAACAGCTGCCGCCATATACTTTACAGCAATGGCTATTAGCCGCGACCATTAGAATATTATGGCTGCGGGTTGTAGCCGCGGACATGTCGCTTTTCTCAGCGGTTGAAACCACTGCCTTCAATATTTATTGTCAGTAGTCATAAGCGCCGCGACCATATGTTTTCTTTTTGTCAGCATCTTGTAGCCGCGGACATATGTACCTTTGGCAGCGACTTTCCAGCCGCTGACATGTTGTCAGAAAGAATTATTTATTTATTTATTTACTACCACACTCTATTCATGTATGAACCACCTGGATCATTCAATCACATATATTATTATTGAGCCACCACCTAGGCTCGCTGGATTATTCAATCACACACATAGAATATAATACATAAATATTATTATACAAATATCCAGAAAATTCAAAAATGTACGTGAAAGTGTAATAAAATAAGAGGGAAATCAAGAGACATGATCATCATGATCAGAATAATCAACTGCCCCCTCATCTGTCTCGCTATTGCTCCCGCTCTGAACTGCAGGAGGTACATGCTGGGTACATGCCTGTGGCGCCTGTATCTGAGAGAGGAGTATGCTCATCTCGTCCACCTTTGTAGCTACATTCTCCAATTGAGAAATCTTTTCTCGCATTTGAGTCATCTCCTCTTTCTGTGCTTTCAACTTTTCTTCTAGTGCTTTTAATTATTCTTGCATTATCCTTTCTCGCTCCGAACTGGCAGACATTCCTGTAGATCTATACCATGTGTTCAACGTCTCTCCACTATCCGCACAGTGAACACGGCCAGGTCGATCTTTTCCCATGACCGAAATGAAGGCGTCCTCGGGAGTCGTTGGGGTGTGGCGCTCGGCATCAACGTCTGAGGAAGGAGCAATCATATGAGTCATAGCCTCCTACAACAAAAGATAGAGAAAAAAATATTAATGATACAACTATTGTAATGGAAATATATTCACACAAAAGAAATAGAAATACAGTTGCTTACATATTGTCTCCTACTCTCCTCATCTACCCAGCTCTCACCATCGTCTAGTAAGTCTTTGCATCGACCCATCTTGAAAAGCTCAAGTCGTTGCGGATTATGTCCATGCATATTAGACTGTTTAAATTGAGACAAAATAAGAAAAATATATAAGTAACTAAATGAAAGGGATAACATAATTCATAAAACATAACTCACAAAATCATTCATCAACTGATAATGACTGGTCCTGCCCTGTCTATATGGCATAGACTGAGTGGCATGGTTTTGCTTATTTCGCTCAGCAACCCTCTAAAAAGACAAGAATAGTCGGTTATTATTCCATTTATAGAAACAAAATAATCATAAACAATTACATTCTAAGCATTTTAAATATTACCCGCTCATCCCCAGTAGCCCACATCTCGCAGATTGTTTGCCAATCTGAGGAGTCAACACCTGGACGCAATCGCATCATCTAAAGACTTGTCATTAAAATGCTGACATGAAAAATAAAATTTTTATCAATATATAAACAAGTTAAAAAAAATAAAGTACATATGAAAATGAAATAGTATATTAACTTACTCTTTTTTTTTTTGCTTGCTACGCCAGCTACGATGTATGGCGCTCATGTGAGCAAGCATCTCCCTATCTGTTTTCTCTATTCGCTCCCACTGGTACGTCAACTGCAAAACAAAGTCACTCAATTATAAGAAAAATATACCCATATATACTATTCAATTTAAACAATAATTACCTGAAGATCTCTGAATATCAACTCTTTAGTCGCAATAGGCAGCTTCACAAAGTCTTTTTGCCAAATCTTACAATAAAATTTTGATATAACATCCATGCGACTTGTAAAGTGATCTACAGTAGGGCCCACGCCATATCCTCGGACGAGGGAGACATTCTATTGTTGTCCATCAGGCAGCCTCCTCTCTGTAACTCCCCTAGGCGACCCTCGACGGCCAGTGCCCCTCCCCTTGATGGTGCAGACGGTGTAGATGGACCTGTTGAAATATAAACATTAAACATCATTAGAGAATATCTATTAAACAATGAATATAAAAGTTACATGAAATTAAAATATGAACCTGCTACAGAAGATGTAGATGCCTCCGAAGAGCCCTGAGGGCCTAAAGAGGGAGCTATCTGCTGAAGAGTGAGAGGGAGGGGAAGCTCCTGAGAGGTGGGAGCGGGAGGGAGCCCCTGAGATGTAGGAGGGGGAGGGATCGCCTGAGAGGTGGGAGGGAGAGGGACCGACAGAGTCCGATACCTCCGTAGGCGTAAGCCATCACGAGAAGAGAGCTCACTACCAGAAACCATCTGTTAAAAAAATTTGTTAGTAAATATGTAAACATAACAAGTTAAAAAATTTCAATCTTGAACATCTATGTAAATTTATGTTAAAAATGATATATAAATACTAACGTAAATAAATCACCTAAATATCAATATAATCGTCCACTCTTACGTTACTTTCTTGACATAGATCCACATCTTGAATTTCTCCTCTAATCGGAACATCAATCAGATTGTCCTGAAACGCTTCGTCACTTGGTTCTATATCATTCTCAGGAGACTTATCTTGCAAGTTGTAGTAATCACGCGGACGTGCTTTGTCAGGAATGATCCATCCTTGTGTTGTGTTATCATTGACATAGAACACCTGTTCCACTTGACTTGCCAGGGCAAATGGTTCATCTGTATTGAGCCTTTGACGAGTGTTCAGGCTGATAGTTCCATATTTGTCTATTTTAAATCTCTATCTTTTCTATAAACATCCCACCAGTCACACTCAAATAAAACAACACGTCTTTGATTATCGAAACATATTTCCAATACATCATTTAGATGTCCATAATATCCATCACATCTAGATTCAAGTTCTGCATTAACAATAACTCCAGACAACTGAGTGACCTTTGTTACATCAATAGATGATGTACGAAACCTGAATCCATTGACAATATAGCCCAAGTGTGAACGTGCAAACCTTGAAGGTGTTCATGTCAGACAGTATATATCAGGAGTACACCGAGGATCATTTGTATCGTACAAATCTTTTATATAACTTTGGAACCATTTCAAGAAATTCCTTTCTGTATGGCTTGAACTCTCAACACATCTCCTGTGTTCAAAAAAATATTCATCAATATCTTCAATCTATTTAAGAATGTACAGATGTGCCTTCTCAACTTCTTCTTCAGACAATATACGACTATTACTTGCTCCTGCTAAGAAACATTCTGAAGATTTGAATATCGAACAACCTCCTTCATTATTGTCTTCAGAGGGGCCGTCATAGTTTCTTTCCCTTCGGTTAAAGCGAGTTAGTTTCTTTCCCTTCGGTTAAAGCGAGTTAGTTTCTTTCCCTTCGGTTAAAGCGAGTGTCAATACGCTCCATATACATTGAACAAAATGAGATTGTTTCCTCCATAAGATAGCCTTCAACAATTGAACCTTTTGGATGTGCCCTATTTAAAACATAGTCTTTCAATTTCTTCAAAAATCTCTCTATAGGATACATCCATCGGTATTGAACTGGTTCGACAATTCTCGCTTCATATGCAAGATGTACAATCAAATGAACCATGACATCAAAAAAAGACGGTGGAAAATTTGCTCCAACTTACATAATGTTACTGTAATATCACTTTCCAATGCAAGCAAATGATCAGATTGAAGAACTTTGGAACAGACATCTCTAAAATATATACTTAACTCTGTAATTGGGTCTGTCACATCTTGATTGACAATACCACGAATTGCCAAAGGCATTTAGACTGTCTTTGCTCTTTTCCCCACCAAGAAGATTCAAAGTTCCCAACAAATTGTCACATATATTCTTCTCAATGTGCATTACATCCAGGTTGTGTTGAATGAGTAGATTTGACCAATACGACAGCTCTCTAAAAAAAATACTCTATTTCTTCCATCCTTCTAAATTCTTGATATACTTCTTAAAGTTCTTTCCAAATCTGATATGAGGAAGTTGAAGCTGTTGATTCCACACTGCAGCACCCGTTAACACTTCTGGATGCTTACGATGTTCAACCCGCCATCAAATTTGTGTTGATACTCACGCCTTCTCCATTTATGACCGATTGACAAAAATCGTCGGTGTCCTAGATAACAAAATTTTCGACAATTGTGCAGCCATTTTGAATTTGTATCATAATGATAGGAGGGACATGCATGTTTTCCTTTGGTACTCCATCCTGATAAATTGGTATATGTAGGAAAATTATTGATCGTCCACAGAATGGCAGCTCTCATTTGAAAATTTTGTTTCTTTAAAGCATCATATGTTTCAACACCGTTGTCCCATAAATCTTTCAATTCTTCTATCAACGGTTGTAAAAAGACATCGATATCATTTCTAGGAAATTTAGGACCTGGAATAAGTAATGACATCATCATAAACGTCTGCTTCATGCACATCCATGGCGGCAAATTATAAACTACTATCATCACAGGCCATACACTGTATCTGCTACTCATCATCCCAATTTACTTTTTAATTAATTTTTGTATATTATGCAAACATGTATAAAAAGTGGTAAGAATTTTTATAAAGCTTTCAAACACGCCATACAAGAGGACCATTCCATTTATTTAGAAAAGACTACCAGATAAGAAAATTAATGCGGAGACGTCACGGAGTGGACATTATTATTTATAAAGGCTAAAATAAGTATTATATTTTTGAGCAATTAATGTTGAAGGCGAGGTACCTTAATTACACTGTCGTCTTGTTCATTCGATTTTAATTACAATCGAATGATGAATCAGTTGACCGAGATGTAGTACTTAGAACGCAATGGATGGTTTCTTTGCAAGTTTCGAAGTTCAAAAGCATTAAAGTTTTATGTCTTTAATTTATTGCCTAATAAAATTAAATGTTAAAAATCTAATAAATACATACTTTCTATGCATAATTCATCTTATTTTTTTTACTTATTATTTGATCTGAAAACCAAAGGATGAGAAGATCAGCACTTGGGTTCGATGCTTGTCACAGACTTCACCTCTGTACCAACTAATGTTAAGATCAGATGTATCAAAATTAGAGTGACGAATAAAATGGTAAAAAAATAACAGGCACCTTCCCATGCATTCTTCCTTTAGACAGCCCATGAGACATGCCTCCCTTTCCATTTGCCTCTCTCCTCACAGTAAGATAAAAGTATCTCTTTTACACATTGAGATTATGCTTTTGGGAGGTTTGGTTTATATTTATCTACAGTAATCACATGATATAGATGGACAAAAATCTATCATTTGCCACATTCAAAATTTACATGAATATAGATGCCACATTCAAAATCTATCAGTATACCTACAGCTACGGTGGAGGTAGAGGCAGGAAGGAGCTGGTACCTCTGAGCAGTGGAGGCGGAGGGGGAGTCCCGACTGCGCTGCTGCAGAGGGGGATGCCAGACCACCGGTGTGGAGGTGGTTCTCCCGACGGAGGCGGCGCTGCTGCGAAGGGGAGTCCCTGCGGAGGAAGTCGAATGGGTGAGGAGGTGAGAATGGGTGCAGGAGGCGGCCGAATCGATTTTTGCCCTAACCAAATTGGGTTGCCGCCAGAGGGGAGGGAGGGGGTGGGGGTGTGGGTGTGGGTTACTGCCGGAGGGGAGGGAGGGGATGGGGGGTCACCACAAGAAAAAGCACCATTACCGACATATGTTTCTGACGAAAATATATCCATCGGAAATACCGACGGCTATTCCGACGGAAAATGTTTTGTCGGAAAATCCATCGGAACTTCTGACAGAAATATTTTCATCGGAAAAATCCGTCGGTACTGAGAGATTATCGAAGGATATTCTAACAAATATGTTCGTCGAAAGTTCCGTCGGTACACCCGCCTTTTCCCTCTCCCCCCATCTCCACGAAACCCACCCTCTCTCTCTCTCTCTCTCTCTCTCTCTCTCTCTCTCTCTCACGCTCGCCACGCCCCTCGCCTCTCGCCTCTCGCCGCTCCCCTCACCGCCTGCAGTGCCACTGCCGGCCGCCCCGACCGGCACCGCCGCCGTGCTCCGCCATCGGTGCTGCCATACCGCTTGGTATGTATCCGCCCCCCTCCCCCTCCCTTCCCCACCCCCGCCACCTCCCTCTGGCAACCGGCAACCCCCTCCCCCCCCCCAACCGGCGACCCACCACCTGTCGGCCCCCTCCCCCTCCCGTCCTAGCCCCCCCTCCCCTGTCCCCCCCCCCCCCTCCCTCCCCTAACCAGCGTCCCCCCCCCTTCCCCAACCGGCGACCCCCCCCTCCCCCAACCGGCGAGTACCCACCCCCTGTCGACCCCCCCCCCCCCTCCCCCTCCCGTCCCAGCCCCCCCCCCCTCCTGTCGCCCCGCCTCCCCCTCCCTTCCCCAACTGGCGACCCCCCCCCCCCCTAACCGGAGACCCCCCTGTCGGCCCCCCCCTCCCCCCCTCCCCATCCCTGCCACCCCCCTCCCCTACCAGGTGACCCCCACCCCCACCCCTCCCAACCCCCCACCCGTCCCCCCCCCCCTCCTGGCAGCCCCCACCCCCCCCCCAACCCCCCCCACCCGGCCCCCCTCCCCCTCCTGGCAGCCCCCTCCCCCTCCTGGCAACCCCCACCCCCTCCCAACCCCCCACCTGGCCCCCCTCCCCCTCCTGTCGGCCCCCTCCCCCTCCTAGCAGCCCCCCTCCCCCTCCTGTCGGCCCCCCTCCCCCTCCTGGCAGCCCCACCCCCCTCCCCCTCTCCACCCCTGCCACCCCCTCCCCTACCATGTGACCTAACCCTAAACCCCCCCCCTCCCCCTCCTGCCACCCACTTACCATTGTTCTGATAATATGCATATAGGTGGAATTGAATGAATATTTCGGGTCATTTTTTCCTTAGAGTTGAGCCACTATGGAGATTCTTGCACTAAGTTTAATTTGGCATGAATTAGTACAAATTTGACAATTTTACAGCATATCTGAGAAGTGCAACTAAAATTTGAATGAATTCTAACCTTTATTATATATATATATATATATATATATAATATATATATATATATATATATATATAGCACTAGTGGACAAGCGTAAGGACCCTCAGCTGCACCACTCTTACATGGGAACGTAGTGTAGTGGTACTCAAAGGTGCCAACCACACTTATGAATAAAAAATAATCTATCGGTCTTACACTTGTTCTATTTTTTATTTATTAAAATACTAGTTTATTACATCATTTGATGAAAATTAAATTTTTAGTATCCACTTTGAAAACTTTAAGAAGATTTCTTATCAATCTATTATCCATGAGAGTTGAATTTTGACATCTTCTTAATGTAAAGTGAAGTGTTACTACACTTGTCCTATAATTAAATGAGGTGGTTTATTTATCCATAACACTACTATTGAATAATGGCCATGACCCTGTAACATAGTGTTTGGGTAGGGAACTGAGTTGCTATAATATAGGAGTCCATCATTGCGTTTTGTCTTTATCCTCATTGAGGAAAATTGAATCCCATTAGAATTCTTTAGTTGGAACAATGAACAATTAAATAATTAAATTAAATTGTTATTCTAATTTTTTCATGCAAGTAGGATTTTAATAATGAGATTTGCTATAATTAAATATATCACTATATTTAGAATATTTAGAAGTTAGAACGAACCCAATAAGAATAAGAATAGGAGTTCCAATTGAAAGAGGGCTAAAAGTTGTAAGGCATGGTTGGTAGTTTGTGTTCTTGATCGATATGGGCCGGAGTTCCATTATTCAATCCGAGTTGTCTTATGTGAATAGCGCTATCGATTAGTATTACACATCTTATTTTAATGTATTTGTTTAGTATTGCACTTGTTTATATGTAATTCATTTATATGTATGTGTGAATTTGTTTTAATATTGCACTTGTTCACATGACATATTTTGTTTTCATATTCCTTTCATATTTATGTGGGTTTTAAATTTGATCTATGCATATATAGTAATTTATCATTGCACACACCTCACGAGAGCGTGTTCAGCCCATGTCAATGAACCTTCCCGTTCAAGACTTTGGGATTGATGTGCACGAGTCTTATTTTCAATGATGAGAACGTGTATATCTAACTCAAAGTCTTGAATTGTCCCGTTTTGGACAATCTGTGAATGTTTGATCGCAGTTAGGTGGTCATTTACTATATGTTTGTATTATTTGTTGAAAATTTCGGGTGCTTCTACTCACTCCTCTCTGATATACCTTTATTGATTTAGAATATTTTCTTAACCACTTATTAGGAAGTGTTTAAGAAAATATCTTAATCAATAAATATTTTTGGTATATTGGAGAGGTGTGGGGAGATGCTGCCGAAATTTTCAGCAAATAATACATACACATAGTAAATGGTCATCTGAGTGCTATTAAATATTCACAGATGGGTAAAAATTGATAATCTAAATAATATGTCCTACCTATTCATTTTGACTTACTCGAACGATATGAGGGTGTGTTGGATTTTAACTCGTGACATGACATTTAATCTGTGTAGGAAAAATATCTTATGAGAATCGGTTATGGATGTACCGTGGAATAGTTAATGGAGTTGTGACAGAGGAGTTTAAAGACGGAGTTGACAGTTTCATTCAGTTTGCATTGAGTAATTCATCAGTAGCAGTTGATTCGATGGGTAACAACCGATGTCTGTGTTCGGCTTGTAAGAACAGAAAGTGGATATCGACATGGGATGTGCAGCATCATTTGTATACGAGAGGATTATGGACGGAATAAGTATATGATGAACAGCGGCGAATGTGTAAAGGGAAGTGCCTACAATGAAAATGAAGACTATTAAGGCATTATCGAAGAAGTCATTGAACTGTAATTTTTGGGACAAGGCAACAATGTATTTCTCTTCAAGTGTCATTGGTTTGATTCGACCTCTATTCATAATGATACAACATATGGGATTGTCTATGTCAAGCATAAGTCCAAGTTGAGTACGTATGAGCCATTCATTCTGACGGCACAAACCCAACAAGTTTATTATTCAAATTATTCATCCCCCAAATTGAGAGAGTGGTGGGCTGCATATAGAGAGAAATCAAGGCTATTCCCTAAGTATGAGCTTGTCCCGACTGATGATGAGCTCGAAGGTGTTAATGACAATTTTTCCAATCAGATCGGAGTGACGCATGAGAGTTGGTGGCTTCTACGCAGTTCAGTGTTGATGATATAAATGAACCAATTTGCTTATATAAGGATAACGAACAGAAGAAGTTGACCCAAATGCCCTTGAGCGGGAGGTGGAGTCTGATGAGGAGGAAGAGTCCCCTGATGATGAGGACGAATTCGAGGAGGATGACGAAGATGACGCTGAATTAAACAGATCTTCAGCATCTGATGATGAATATAGATAATATTATAAAATTTTGGAAGAACTGAGTGTTGTTGCTAATTATATGTTATTCAATAGCTACTTCAAATTTGAGTGCTGATGACATGTTATATCTTTATTTATCTCAATAGAGATATGGTATGTGGAGGACAGAGTCGGAGGGTTTTCACCTCCGTAGGCCGAGGGTCCGCCTCCCCGTCCACGACAGGTATATGTATATGTAAACACAAAACTCTATATATTATTGTTCATATTAAATTCATATTTTCTAATGTACATACAATTTTGTAGGGACTGCCTCCCCGTCCACGCCGGTCGTCCCGACGACAGGTATATTTATATGGAAACACAAAACTCTATATATTATTGTTCATATTAAATTCATATTTTCTAATGTGTATATAATTTTGCAGGGACCGCCTCCCCGACCATGCCAGTAGCGCCACCTTTCCCTTCTTCCTCACCACCAGGTACATGTATATTTCCATAGATTAGTACGTTTCTTGTCTTCCAATTTATACAACAATAGTGTACTTAATTGTTTTCAACAAAGGTGGAGAGCCAGCATCCAGCAGCGGATGAGGAGGGTCCTCAGCTACTGGACCATGGTAGGAGCGGTCACAGGCGGCAAAATGCAACCGATCAACTCATCCGAAGAAGAATGTGCATACTAGTGGGTCCGTATCTTATGTGACCCACATCCAAAAATTGGCAAGCATATTATTGTTCAATTGCTTAATACATTAATTATTATTTTGAAACTAACTAATTTTGTTGAATTGTAAGTGTCAGGATCTCGAGCGTGCCCCTACTTTTCGCGAGTTATTTGATCGGACTCATAAGCGGAAGGGGACAAATGACTATGTCAGCGAGATGGCACTCCCCAGCAAGACTTGGATTCGGAGGCTAGGGTCGACGTAGTGGGAGGGCCGAGGAAGGGTCGAGTGTACGACTTTGGGGACAGCTTGGATACTACTCCAGTGTTGTCCTCATATGCAAGTTCGGTCGCTCCTCCGGCATACGCGAGTTCATCTGCTGCGCCGCCCGGCAGTGGTGTAGAGGAGATGAGAACCCTCATCCGGGAAGAGCTATGGACGCACTTTGGCGTTATGGTCAAGTAGTTGATCTCAGCCATGCAGGGAGTACGCCCTCACAGCCAGCCCTCAGATTAATATTACTATTAATTTCATATAGTTTGAATGAAATGAAACCACTAAAGAAGGTCAAAAGGGAAAAAAAGAAATCTAAATTAAGAAACCTATAAAGAATGTCCCTTTATACAATCAACTTATGGAAGGATAAAAAAGCCACATGAGCGCTCAAATTACTATTCTAAGATAAACAAAAGTGTAAAGGGCGTTCAAATGACTAATCTAAAAAAAATCCAAGTCTAAAAGATCAAAACACGCAACCCGGGGGTCTAAAATCCCAAAATGGGATCCGATCGGTGTGTCGTTCGCTCCGACACGATCGGGTAGGTGAAATTGACATGTGCAAACTGACGGAATCTGAATTGGATTCCCGGTTTGAGTTGGGCGTTCAAATGACTAATCTAAAAAATACCCAAGGTTAATGATCAAAACAAGTAACTCGGGGGTCCAAAATCCCAAATAGGGATCTGATCAGCGTGTCATTCATTCTGACACGACCGGGGTGGGTGAAAGTGACGTGTGTGAACTGATCAGCGTGTCGTTCATTCTGACACGACCGGGTGGGTGAAAGTGACGTGTGTGAACTGACGAAATCCAAATTGGATTCCGGATTGGGTTGGGCGTTCAAATGACTAATATAAAAAAAAAAACCCAAGTCTAAAGGATCCAAAATATTTTCTAATTAAACTTGAGAAATAATCACATGTTTAAATTTAATTTTGAAAATAATGTTTGTATATTAATTTTTATTAATGTTTCTCATATTAATTTTTTTTAATATAGGATCCTCCGGCACCAGACGATCATGAGGCGGGGACGGCGGACGATCCAGCAGACCTGTCTTCATCTTTAGCATTTAGTATTGTGTATGATTTTATATTTGTTATGTTTTATGATTTTACTGTAAGTACATGTTATTGTGGAATGCATGAATATTTTAACAAGTTTTGTAATTTATCATTGTTAATTTCTACAATTTTAAAAAAATATTACAAATTTCCGAGGGTTTTTCGGTGGACGTGATCCGTCAGAAATTTATAGTTGGCCGACGGAACTTATCCATTGGCATTTCTGTCGGAAGTTCCGATAGAATATTTTTTGACGGATTTTTTCCGTCGGAAGTTGCCGACGGACTTTCCGACAGATTTTTTGACAGTCTTCGGTCGGAATACACTGACCAAGTTTTCGACAATATTTTTCGACCGACGGAATATTTCGTCGGAAGTTACCGACGAATATTCCGTCGGAATATTCTGTCAGAATTTCCGACGGATTCGGGTTCCGTCGGTAATTTCTGACCAAAATTTTTCGACGAATGTTTTTTGATGATCGTTCGACGGAAAGTTGTCGGAAGGCACACTTTCCGACGGATTTCCGAGGGTTATGGCCGTCGGAAATGCCGCTTTTTCTTGTAGTGGGTGGGGCTGCCATCGGAGGGGAGGGGGGCCGGGGAGGGAGGGTTGGGCGTCGCCGGAGGGGAGGGGGCCAGGAAGAGGGAGGGTTTGGGTGTCGGAGGGACTCACCGTGGGGGTGGGGGCTGCCGCCGGAGGGGTCGCCTGCCGTCGGTGGTCGGGGCATCGCCGGACGGGGTCGTCGATCGTCGAGAATCTAGAGAGAGAGAGAGAGAGAGAGAGAGAGAGAGAGAGAGAGAGAGAGAGAGAGAGAGAGAGAGAGAGAGCGCTCAGTGAATGGGGAAGGGGTGTTTTATGGCTGGACAGGGCGAAAATATAGCAGCGGCTACATAGCCGCTGCCATATTATTCTTTAGCAGCAGCTTACAAAAGCCGCTACCATATAAATGTATGGCGGCGGCTAATAGTCGCTGCCATATGTATTAATTTTAACACATAAATTTCAAAAAAATAAATATATTTACTACTTGCATTAATATATTTAATTTTTTTTATAATTATAAATATGATAAATTAATTAGGAATCCTTATGAGATATTTTAATTATTTTTTAGTTCATGACAGAGTTGTAACTCATTATAGTGTTATCTCATGTTACAGTATACGTACGTTAAATAAGTTATGTTACAGTAAGGTCCTCTCTATTATAATCAAGGACCACTAATTAATTTACTCTTATTAATATTACTATATATATTAATGTATTATCTTGTGATGATACCAAGTTATTATGTATCGACACCTAAAGAGCATGTGTCAGCACTAAAAGAGGATCGGACGAGAATTTCAGGGAATGAACAGTTAAGTCACAATAATATTTTGATCAAATTTAATCGTAATTAGAAAAAACTGGTATTGGTTTTTAATGCTTAGGTCAGCTAGTATAAGAAAATCTGAACTTTCAATTGACGAGCGAAACTGATATATTAGCTTCTAATGCCTAAGTCAACTAAACAAAGGATAAACAAAAAAAATTATATCTTTGGATCTTAATTCTTACTCTTACATTTAAATTTGATATATATATATATATATATCGTTGAATCAGAGACTACATCTCATCAAGATCTCCGTTATTATAAGTACATTAGAATTACTCTATTAAATTTGATTCATCTTTAAAATCAGTCGGTTGAATTTGATTCATATTTAAAATCTGACCATGTGGACTCATCATTTTAAACCAACATGGATGAAGACACAGGTCGATCGACCTACTTGAGGTCCCATGCAAGTCGACTTAATTACTTGAAAACCCAGGCCCCATGCTCATTTTTGTTTGACGAAGTCAAACAGTGCGCAAACAGGCTTAAAGTTCTTCGACTCTCGGAGGCAGAACATGTTCTCACTCACGAGACTAGCATGCCTACGCTATCCAACTGCCGATTCATCTCTCGTCACCACCGTTCGAGTAGCACTTGGCAACACTTGAATTTACAATATGCATCCATATACATGAGAACATGATAAAAATCCAAAGAACAATAAGATTTTTGTGATGGATCACAAATCCATTTCCACAAACCATTTCAGGATCTCTCTCTCTCTCTCTCTCTAAAGATATAAATTTACTCTGTTCTCAAATTCTAATTGTTAGATTTAAGTTTAATAAACACATAGAAATATATATAAACACATATGTATATATATATATGTTCACTAAATTTGTGTATAATATATTTATATTTGAGAATATTACAAGTATATATATATATATATCTAGCACAAATATACATATATATTTCAAATATAAATAACATATATATATATATATATCAATCACTAAACTAAAATAACTTATTATTAAAAAATTTATATGTTCTAGATATTTCTGATTTGAAATTTTTTTATTTAAAAAAAATGAATAAAATGAAATTTTTATATTTGTCAGCGGCTTTTTGTTGCTGACTAATACTGTCGGCGACTTTCCTTAGCCGCAGACATTTAATCTATGTCAGCGGTTTGTAGAACCGTAGACATAACATATATATCAGCGATTCCCAAAGCCGCTAAAGACTATATGTCCGCGGTTGAACATAGCCACGGTCTTAACTCCACATTTGTCCGTGATTACATTTCAGTCACTGACGTATGCTGAACTTTTGTCAGCGAGTAGCGCTAACCGCGGACAAAATATTTTTATGGCAGCGATCTATTATAGCCGCTGCCTTATATCTCTTTTGTCCTTGAATTTTCAACTGCGGACATATATTCGTTGATAAATGTTGATCCTCCTGTAATGTAGTGAAGGCTAGCTAGTCGTAGTGGTGCAGGGAAGAATGGCCCCCCAAGAACTTGCCGGTGCTTGGTGCGTGGATCCGTTGAAAAGTTTGCTCGCTGGTGTAGGATGTGGATGCCCTTGGATTTTTGGATCCTGCTTTACCACATAGTCAAATAGCCATTTACTTGTTCAACTCATCTCTCTGTTCTCCATCTACAAGCTACGTACCCAGCCACAAACTATTAACAATTACTCGATCAGGATTTGGAATTGAATTTTATAACGTCAAGATTAGACTAGCGCTTGTCTTATATATATTGAGATTAATGAGCCTTTCAAGGTTTAATGGTGTTGGATATTCACAAGAAGTTTGTGGATTTCATGGAGGCCGAAAGTTAGAGCTGTTTATTCCTAAATAGAAAGATTTTGAGTATTGAAACATATTTAATGACCAATAGATGACTACTAAAGTTGAAAACATCTTCATGTCAAGTTTTATGTTTGATTCAGAGACTTTCGGTATAAAGAGACTGAAGATGATGTTGGTGAGCGTTGCCACCGACGTCCGGATCTTTGTCTTAGAACAACTCTTCGACGTGCTTATTTTTGGAATAGATTATCTATGGATTTCTAGTTAGTTTTAGATTGACTATTTTTTATGATCTGTGCCATTTAATTTGTAATGGCTGTTGCCACCTTTCTCCATTCTTATTATAAATAAAATGGCCGACTTCAAATCTTTAGCTTAAGAAAAAAAAAACCAATAAATGACAAATAGACGTTTACATCATCGCTAAATAATGATTTAAAATTTGATATCAAATTTACACACAACGTATGCAGTTTAATGATCTACGTATATATACTTCATTTTATATTCATTTGATGGCCTATTATACTAGTAAAGATGAGTCATAAAAAAAGTGAGATGATCAGATAAGGTGGCCTTGTAGGATTTGACTTGAAAGAGGGGGCAAGACTTTAGCTTGTGTAATTAGAAAACACATCAACTTTCTATGGGCCCCACGTCCTCCACGTTGACTAGCTCTCGACCAATAATTCGAGTGGAGATCTGACTTGTTCATGATCCAGTCTCATCATTATCCATTTTATTTTCTTTTCTTTTTTCTCCAAAGTTGTGTAGATTTCCATCTCTGATTGATCTCTACATTCTGACCGGCTCTCTATCTCTCTCTCTCTCTATATATATATATATATATAGAGAGAGAGAACTAACCCATTTAATTAGTCATTCGAAGTTTGGATCAGCATCTTCATATATCATTAGTGTAAGTTCCCATCCACTTAAGCTTCATGAAGCACAATTATATAAACTAATATTAATACTGTTGACGTTAATAAGGCTAATATCGTAAATATCTTTGTGCTAATTACGTGAGAAATCTTGATCGCTTGAGATCTAGTCGATCGTGTCCGAAAATGTATTCGAGTGTCCGATCATATATACACTCTCTCTCGGACAAATTGTTAGCATCAACAGTGGTTGGGATCATAGCACTAAACTAGATGCTTCCCACCCGGCCTTTTTAATTAGCTCATATATATTAAAATAACTCGTGTTAACTGGCGCGACAGGTTGTAGTAACGAAAAGGGAGGGCCTGAGCGGGGCAGCTGAAACGCCAACTAGCTAGCAGGCACCCAATGTACCTGCACCCATATATAAAATTATCCTGGTTCTTGTTGCGGTTTATATAATAATTAGTTTACGGTTATATGTAGAGGCAGTTGTGGGAGGGAATCTCCAAGTACAAGCACTCATATAAGTCGAGGAGAATGTGGGAGTGTTCTTCTTTTGATGAGTACTAATTTGCATCTCCTTCTAATCATGTATAGATTCGCATCCGCTAATAACTTATGCTGTTCTACCTACCCATCCATGTAATAATGTGTCCATATGGCCATGGGCTTACAGTATGGAGGTTGGCAAATAATTTGGAGAAAAATACATAATAATTAGTGACGTTAAGGTTGCCACTTCGCCGAAGCGAGACCCATTCTAGAAGAATATATATATATGCACCTACGTCCATCTATTTATCTACCTATATATATGCTTGTTTGCACTCCAGAAAAGGAATACATAAGCATCGTTCTATGCGGTGGGAGGAAAGGGAAGGTGGAAAGGTGTGCATGAGTGTCGTTGTCCTCCCAACGTCTAGAGATGATCAGTTTTCCATTTCTTGCAACAACATGCAGCACAAATGGCATATATAGTATCCTACTCTATCACATGTTTCTTTTATTAATGTTGGTAGATGCAGGTGAATGTAACGCAGCAGTAGGCCAGCCATATCCAGTAAGACACACCACCCTACACTTAACTACTCAGAAAAGTTGGTGTACGCCTGGCCGTCCTAGCTAGTGCTGTCTTACATCTATGGCAGCTCATCCGAGTCTATCATGCAGACAACTGGCTACGTATTTGGACGGGGAAACTTGCATGATACATGCAAGAGACTGGCTTATATATCTAGGAGGTGAGGTTGCATGTCGGCAGTCGTCGGTGTGTTCCTCAACTTCATCTCATATTATAGAGAAAATTAAAGAATCAAAACTGATAACTGCATTTACTTATGTACACCCTCTGAATGTAGGGACGGACGCAGAAATTTTATTTAGTAGTCATTTGAATTATTTTTTAATATTTATATAATTAATATATTATATATAATATAAATAAATAATTTTAAATATATATAATAAAAAATATTTCAATAAAAATAAGATAATTCATTACATTTTTTTTCTTACGACGAGTTTTCATATTCTGAAACACTTTAATAATAGAATCATTATTTACATTCTCAAACAAATAGCGATTGAAGGGTGGACTATGGAGGGCCTCGGGGACTCGGGGCAAGGTGGTCTGCGACGATCCGACAGAGACGTCTACGACGGTCGATCACTGCGCGAGGTCGGTGACGATTGCGTATGCGAGGTTGGCCGCTGGCACCGCCGCTTCGTCCTTCCTCACGGCTCATGGAGCAGGGGCACAGAGATGAATGCAAAAAGTTACGGCAAAAAAAAAAAATTAAAATCAAGTCACCTGTGGCTGATTTTATTGGGGTCACCTTTTTATAAAAAACCTAAAAAACCTGCAGTTTCAATAGACATTTCAAATCTTTTTTTTTTTCCAATGGGGTCACGTGACCCCACTAGTTTCAAGCTCTGAAAAATATAGACCCACATTGTGGTGGCTATTTTTAGCCACCTAAGCCCACGAGGCCCATCATGGCCCATTGTCATCCTCCAGATGGGCGCGGCCCTTCGGCAGGGCAACATGTAGCAATCTTGATTTTTAAAATCAAGAAAAATAAAAAATTTAAATTAAAAATGAGATAAATCGATTAAATTAGAATAAAGAGAGAATAAATAAGATTTGAGTGAAATAAAAAGGAATTTCATCAATACCCATTAAGCTAAATTAGAAGTTGGTTGTATAAATGACCCAAGCGTGAGAGAATGGGCCCAAATGTGGATAGCCCATCATGCGATGAGAATTAATTATGTGAAATTCGCAATTAAAAATAATAAAAATTATAAAAGGGGTAAAACAATAATTTAATAGCCTAAATCTATCCTAAAAAGAGTCCTAGCCTTACCATGACTCCTCACCCACGAAATTAGTCTCTCCTCCATCCAAAATTAGGGGATAAATGCAAGGAGAGAAGGAAATAAATAGGGAAATTCGGATTTATTAGGAAAGGAAGGAGTTTTAGTAAGTTTGGACTCTCTAAACATACAAAACACCGACCATAGCAACCCTAGTTCATGTCTAAGCTCTTTAGAGACGAAGAGGAGAAGTTCTGGACGAAGAGCAAGGAGAGGAGGAGACTTGGAGCTTGGATTTTCTCTTCCTTTTCGTCATCAAACTAGGTTTTTCTTTACAGTAAGTAAAGGTAGGCAATATCTCAAGCCAAATTCGTGTAAAAATTACCCTAAGAAGAGTTCATGCACCTGACTCTTTATGTTTGCTTGTGAACCTCGTGTATACTTGACTTCATGCCATGAAAAATTCTCATAAATACTACTTCATGTTAGCTTTCAAGCGCCCCTAGTTTGCCTAAATTTCATCTTGTATCCTTCTCGAATTAATTCGTTGAATCTTGACTGCGCTTGTTTAGGTCACTGAAATGTAACCTGATCACAACATATCTAAACCTTGTCTATTTTCAAATTAATCATGCATGTTGATAGATCTATATGTCTACTTTCGTTTAAAACTAGTTTCATGCTTTTTGGACCTCTACACGATTTATTATCAAATTTTGAATAGTTATGTGTCAGGCAGACCCACCTGGAAAAAGGGCAAATCCCTCTTTTCTGGGCCCGGGCCACCTCCTGAGGTCGCGACGGCATGATACGCCGCGATCTCAGAGGGGTCGCAACACCGAGGTCCGACGCATTATGAACGTGGTGAATTGACTGGTCGTGACCTGTCCCCCGGTTCACTCCAGCGCCCGGTTCAGTAGAACACGACCGGACACCGCGCCGCGACATGAATGCGACAAGAAACCCTGTCGTGACTTGACCTAATTGCGACCCGACTCTATGTCGCGAACTGAACGCGACCTAACCCTACGTCACAACCTTAACAGAGCGGCCCAAACCCTGATTTGCTTGTATAACCTTGCTAATTACTCCATTTAATCCCTGCTAAACCCAAATCATGCACTGTAAGAACAGTAACGACCTGTTAAAGAATGTTGAGTATTATTCACCTGTTTTTAATCAAATAAAAGGTGTGTGCACGATCAATCTTGCTCTCGTGATTATCTTACACATGCACACACGATACATGAATGATTGTCATGAAACCTTGTTAAATTGCTCAATAATATATCTGGTACCAAGAAGAGATGATTCAAGGATGTGTTACGGCATGCATCCAGAGCCAGTTACCTATCTAGATTAATCTATGACAATCAAAGTACTATCTCTACAAGTGCAAGCGTGATCGTTACTAGTGCACCGTTGTGCAATTTACATGTTATAACGTTACATGACCATTCTATTGTCGTTCTCATTGTACTATTTTCCTTGTGCCCTAGTTGCTATTGTTCTCTTGTTATCATGACATGCTCTACATGACTTTACTCTCTAGTTAGCCTGCCATTAAAACATTAACTATTTAAAACATGCTTGTGTTCATGAGATATTAAGTCCTACTAGGCGTTATTCGCTCATCCTGCGTATTTATTTAATGTGTTTCAGGTGAGTCGGATCATGACCACACTCACGAGGATGGGACCGATGAGGAGGCTCAGGAGTGACCTTTCTGCAACCAGTGCTATCTAGTAGTAGTCTGTTAGTATAGTTATGAGTTAGTGAGTCAGTTAGTCATTATGTAATAGTTTGATTTGAATAAAGTACTATGAGCCCTAGTTTTGGCTCTGATACATTGATGTATTAGTTAGTTTATGAAAATGATGAGTTATTAGTGAATGTAATGGAGATTGTTGGATTATTAATGAAATTGGAGTTTATTGGTGTTATCTAATTGTGCAATGGTATTGTTATTTATTTTCTCGCTCTGTTCTATTTAATAACTGTAATCCCGCTCCGATATTCCACGTCAGAGCGTTACACAACACGTGTCCTCGGGAGAAGCTTGAAGATCCCGAGTACGGTCTCTGCTCCTAAGCTCCCCCAGGATCCTAGGGGCAGTCTCCGAACACCCCTCATCCTATTCGGTTCACGCCTTGTCCACCGAACAAGCCTTGCATAAAGCATGTCCTGGACCCGCTGGCAGCAGCAGTGCCTTGGTACCAGGCACCGAGCAACCAGTTCGGCTGTCGAATAAGAGCAGTCACCAAGACCCTGGTCCAGCCTATCGAACAGGCTACCTGCTCGGTATCCTTTGCCCAGGAGCCTCCAAGCAGCTCCCCGTCTCCTTGCAACGGTTACAACGGCCGCATCGCGCACGCCCCACGATCAAGTGGTGCGTTAACTGCAAGGCCCCTCAACGGGCGTCTAGACACATAACTCCCTGCCAAGGGCACCAACTGGCGCACCCTTTCTGGCGACATTAAGGGACGTTCCGTCCCACCCCCTCTTCACCTTCGCCTATAAAAGGGCTCAGGTAACCTCCGGACAGAGGTACGTAATCTCAGAGACATACACGCACCCTTGTGCACAATACATCACACTACTGAACCCTTCCTTCCTCAAGCCTCTTTACAATTCACTAACTTAGGCATCAGAGAGTTATCTTCGGTTCTTCAACCGGGCTCCCCTCATCCTGTTCGGATTTTGCAGGCCTTCGTTCGCTACCGGCGATCGTCTTCCCTCTTCTCAGTGGAGGCCCGTTTGGCTCAGGCCCAAACAAGAACACACCACCACACACATAATTTGCCCTTTCCAATGCTCATGCTCATTCTTCTTCCCTCGTTTATCTGCTTCACCGTAATGCCTCACTAAACCCCACAAATGCTTAGAAATTATCCATAAGAGATGCTTGGTACATATCCCTGGGTTTTGAAAGAGTCTTTGCTTTTGATTGCTCTAAAATGCCCCTTATATACATATATAAGAATCTAAACCGTGTGCGTTTATGGTTCCCTGTGGCATTGCACATGGATTGAAACTAAATAAGGTCAACACAAATTTAACAATTTTGTTGTCAAAATATTTAATGACAATTAAAAAACAAGTCAATTATACTAACCAATACATGCAGTGGTTATCTATTTGTAACGACTTGGGATCCGCAGCCCATAGTACTACCTGCTACCTGTCGCCTACAAGTTTGAAGATCTAGAAGAGCAAGTAACTAGTATAATCTATACTATATATATATAACATAATCTTAAAAAGCTGACGTGGCAGCACCAGAATAGCCTCCGCACAAAACTCACAAAAGATTAATTAGCCTTTTTTTCGTTTTAAAGAAACAGAACTGCAGCAGAACAGCAACTTCGTCCGTTTTTTAAAAAACTTCGTAAAAAACACAACATGCTCATCTCTCCCAACTAAAAACTACCACATGCACGTCTCCCATCTATCAAACACGATCTCTGGCTAAAATTCAAAAAAAAAAAAAAAGGTATACCCGCCAACCACGTCCAATACAACTGACTCTCGCTTACACAAACAAACACCCTGCTAAAAGCAAAATTTACATACCTCTATAGATCTCTCAACAAACTCTCTGTGCACGACGTTTTCTCCGTCCACTTCCTAAAACTTCAGCCATCTGCAGCAACTCCGACCAGCCTTCCGGCAACTTCTGCCATCTGCAACAACTCTGACCAACCGTCTGCAGCCCTGCGTCTGCGTGATCATCACCCTCAGCTACACTCTCTCGGGGATCAGCCAAAGTCCTACCGGCTGTCTGTAACACCGCCGTCGTTTTTCTCTCCGGAGACAGTAAGTGTACTCTTCTCTTATAAATACTTACAAAAAATATCAGATACATGTTAAAAAAAATTGGAATGCTTACCTTACACTGTCAATCCTCATTTACCCATCTACAGCAACTCCGACCAGTCGTCTACAGCCCTGCATCTGCGTGATCATAACTACACTATCGGGGATCAGCCAAAGTCCTCCCAGCAACTCCGACTGAAGCCATTGTCGTTTTTCTCTCCCCAGACGGTAACTGTACTCTTCTCTTATAAATATTTGCAAAAAAAAATCAGATAAATGTAATAGAAAATCTATGTTTAGAAATTACTGATCTCTTGCATGTTTAGGAAAAAAAAAAGTTGGAATGCTTACCTTACAGATACATGTTGTATAAAACACTGTCAATCCTCATTTACCATAAGCAACATACATGTATATATAATATAGATGTCTCTGAAATGCTTACCTTACATATACATGTTGTATATAACACTGTCAATCCTCAATTATCATAAGGAACATACACATATATATAGTATAGATGTCTCTGCTGCGTTGCGGCCCTACAAAACCCTACAATCCTGGCAGAAGGTGGCTTCCGGTGGGTAGGCGGTGGCGGTGGCGAGAACCTGCAATTCCAGACTTCTCACGATGTGAAGGTGAGGAGCCCTCTCCTTCCCGGGTGGCGGGCCACGGAGCACTCACAGAGAGGAGGAGGAGCCGCAGCTGCACTTCACGCAGTTGTCGGCCTAGAAGTCGAAAGAGCAGTTGTGCTTCTCTGGGTACCGGTGTGACCCGCAGAACGTGTTCCTGCACTGACAGTTGAACCCCGTCAGCCCCACCCTCTTCCTGCACGACGAGCAGCGCCCTGGTTGCGTGGCGGAGGCGGCGGACGGCGCCGTCGGGGACGCTGCCGACGGAGCGGTCGGCGCTGTCGGGAGCCAACGACCCCGTCAGGTGAGGTTGCGAACAGGGTTCCGACTTCTGCTTCGCCGGTGGGAGGAGGGAGGCGGCTGCGGATGGCGACTTTTCGGCCACAGGGTCGGCGGAGGCGGTGAGGTCTTCCGAAAAGACGGAGACGAGGAGGGATTTCTTGACGGCCATCTTGGCAGAGGCCTCAAGAACAGCAGGCGAAGTGCGGTAGTCGCGGAAGTAGAAAGGAAAAGGAAGAGAATCCAATCGGCGGCGGCCCGCCCACCGGGGGTGCCAGGGAGCAGAGGAGGCCAAGGGCGAGGTCACATAGGTCGCGGAGGAGGCGGGAGTGCTGGTCCCACCCTCGCATCTCTGCGAGGAAGCGATGGCGCTCGCCGAGAGGAGGAGGGGTGCAGAGGGAGGGGAAAAGGGGAGGGGAAGGCTGGGTATTCTGAGACCCTCCTGCTTGAGCCGGTAGTCCGCTTGGAGCAGAGGCCGAGTGCATGCAGGGCCGCCAAAGAAGTCGTAGTTGTCCTGGTGCTTGCCCTAAGGCTGCAACTGCCCATGGCGGTGGCGATGTAGCGGGATGGAGAGAGAGAGGTCTAGAGAGGCGAGCTAACATGGAGAAGATCCAGTCGGCGGTGGGATCGGAGCTGCGCGGACCCTCCCCTCCACAGACCCTCCATCCACACCCCCTCCCAGTTTTGGCTTCTTCCCCTCCCTGAACACTCTCCTCCATGGCCCCCTCTCTCCCCGGAACCTCCCCTCCACAGACCCTTCCATCCACACCTCCCTTGCCGTCTTCTCCTCCCTGGACCCCCTCCCTCCACGACCCCCTCTCTCCCCATACCATCCCCTTCACAGACCCTCCATCCATGCCCCCCCTCCCAGCTTCGCCTTCTTCCCCTCCCAAACCTGCTTCCCCTCACTCCCCTCTGCCCGCGCACCTCACACATTGGGAAGATGATATGGCCGATGGTGGAGGGGGCAGAAGATGTCGGGTGGGAAACGGCGCCAGGCGAGGTGTCACCTGGGGTTTCATGAGAATAGATCTGGGACTGATATACTAATTAATGGAGGAAGATTCGGGATAAATCTTAGATATGTTTAAATTTTTTAAGATTCGGGTTGAACTGTTTTACAAAACTTAACCAGTGCGAGAGAGCAATTTTAATTTATTTAATAATATTATATTGTTATTTAAACATAATTATATTATAATATTCTTACTAAAATATTTTGAAATTAATTTGATGTATGTTTCTGTAATATAATATGTATAATATAGTCAAAATTATTTATGTTCTCATGTGACTTAGTAAATCATATGTACATGTCACTTTTTTAATGTTAAAATTATTTATGTTACTCAACAATAACATTACATTTTTGTCACTATCATGTAATTAAAATTTCTCCAAAATAATTAATCTATAGATATTGACTAATGTTATTTAAAAATAAATGTCTCATGACATAGATCAATATGTGATGTGAATTTATTATGTATTGAATTTATTTTTACATTTTATATTACTGATATTGTGATGTTATTTTAAATATATTTATACCTAAAACATTCCCGTGCATGGCACGTGTATAGAACTAGTAAAGTATATAAGTAACTAAAATAACTATAATAGAAAAAAAATATATTACTTACATGATAAATAAGTCCCAAATGAAAGTACAGATAAACAAAAGCTACATATCCACACGGTGCATAACTCGGAACCACACTCTAACAGTACTGTTGGCACAAGAAAAGTCGCTACTCACAAACTACTCTCTAACCTAAGGCGGACACTGTTGACAAGAGCTTTCACCAAGAAAAATGGGGATGAATCTCACGTCATAAACTTAGTAAAGATCTTTCAATAACAGTTACAGTGAAATAATTATATCACAGTATGATATTATAAAATAGCAATGAAATTAATTAACTTACATAGAGAAGCAACTACTATTCTAGAAATGAACAACATAGTAAAGCATTGGACTTGTCTACACATATGGTGCGAATTTGTTTCTCCTGAGCCCACTTGCCCACCTGAGTCTATCCTTAATCCATCACAACGTACAGGTCGCTGCTATATATGTTAGAGCAGCCTTCTTCCTCAATTTCGAGGACGGATTCTTAACCACCCTTAGATGATGTTTTAGCAAGAATATTATTGGCTGTCAAACGGACTTTGCTCTCTTAATTTTCGTGGTGGTATTTGTGATATCTTAATTTATCTCTAATCTCTCTAAATCAAAAAATATATCTACGTTTGAGAATTCAACTTCTCAAGTGCATGCCTCTACATCCTGCCCACAAGGATTGTCACATCACCAGTTGTGGGAGAATTATGATCAAGCTAAAGATAAGGCTGGAGGAGATCGATCATTGCCCTCGACGACCGGGTCTTCATCCTTAGTTTCTTCTTCACCGTACATTTTCTCTTGAGATCGTTCATCGTTATAAATTTAGGATATTACTCTCCCGGGTCTAGGATAATATGTTTTGATTCTCTCACATAAACCCTTAACTTAGATTTTCTCCAAACAAAAAACACATGATACACACAGAGTCGGCAACTAACCACTAACCTCAGATCGAAGTTAGCCACCTACACTAGCCGACGCTCGATCTGCACAACCTAACCTAGCAATAGGAAGACATGAGATGAGATGAACCAGGACCATCAATATCTTTTAGCGTTTTAACCACTAAAAGTGACAGCTATAATCAGTGACGGATTTAAAAATTTTATTTAATTAGATCATTTTAAAAATTAAAATATATTTATAATTTTTATTTATATTTAAAAAATATGTCAATCAAAATTAATTTAATTGAAATTTTTAAACTTTTTAACAAAATTTAAAAGTGGAGTGGGGTGACTCACTCAACATGATCTAGGTCCCTCCATGGCTACAATGTCACTATAATGTCACAGATATATAATTGCAATTTTGCAACTCTGTCACTAGCTACCTCCAACGGTGACACTACAATGTTGCATGCACATTGTATAAAATTTGCACATGATTGTGATAACTGGACAGCCACATCGTATGCATACTAGGTAAGTATCATCTAAAATCTGTTTGGACTTATTTCAGTTTTGTAAATGCTCAGCAGATTTTTTGTGTGCAGATTGGTCCTATATATATCGGATGCTAAAAGAGGTGGACAAAGAAGAATAGGATGCGGAGTTCATTTCATTAGTGCCTTAGTTACAAAAAAGATAATGATATTTTGAAAATGGATGCTATTAGGACAACTATTTAGAAAATGAATTTATATTATGATGTTCCCATATCATGAGAAGTGAATTTGCTTTAGTTTATAGATGTTTGATTATTTTGCCCAGAAGTTGAACTAATTTGCTGAATCTTTAATTTTTATTTTTATTTATTTTGAATTTGATATTTTTAGCTCTCTAATTAAATGATTAGTTTATAAATATCAACTTCACAAAAGCCCAAAAACTCAGCCAAAATAATAAGAAATATCCAGAAAACCTCTGCCCAAACATTGAGTAACCCAAATATTATTAAAAGCAGCAGCTCAATTAGAAGTCCCAAACTGTTGACCCGAGGTGAACGGCTGTTCATATATACACGTTGGTTTGGTTCGATTCGCTACTTAAATTGGTTCAAGTTGGAAGTAGGTGGAAAAAAATAGTGAGATCCACATGCTGCACCGACAGCTAATCCCATCTAGAATAGAAAATATAACTTCTCATTCTAAATAGAATTAGTAAGTATTTCTTTAAAAAGTTTGTGGATGCGTGATTTAATCATGGTTTGTTGGCTCTTCGGGACTTCTGACTGGATCATAAAAAGGGCCGACTCTTTTTCAGTGTTTGCAATTCCATACTCAGAGCACCCTGTGAATAGATCAATATGCATCACAGCAAGAACCGGAGACCAAAAAGTTGTTTTAGAAGAAGGGTTTATACATATAAACTCTCATATATAAATACATATATTTATATCTGCATCATGTCGAAATCACAAATCTGTCTTCAAATAAGATTTTATAATAATATGAGAAGATCACACGTCTTCGGAATACTTTCTGAGTTTTGTATTTTTGTAATATAAGTTAATAATGTAAAAATAGGAAGTGTATGTGTCTCCTATTCAGATATGTATATATAAATATGTAAGGGGCTTTTTTGATAATTTATAGAAGTACGTGAAAGTAAGTACGATAATTTATAGGGATATATCTGTAGAAAATAAAAACATAAGGCCTAACTGACATATATAGTTCGATCCGGGTCAGCTAAGTAGATTTCCACCGACCCAATTGTGCCTCGTCACAACCTCCTTCTGAGCTAAGGCATCTAAACTATGCATTCGTTAATGGAAACTAAATTTTAATTTATTAATTGGTGTTCCATTTGGACTAAAACATCGATTCCAAACTCATGAAATTTGTAATAAAAGAAATTAGAATCGTAAAAAAAAGACTAACTTCTAAAGATCCACAATTGTAGAAAATATTAGTTTTCAATAGTTCTGAATTAGAAACAAAAACTGTATAGTGTTATGGCCAGTAAAAAGTTAAAATCCCGCAACAGGCCACATTTCAAACACAAGAAAATCACTATCAAATAGTTTGTGGATCTGAAATCGACGGGCCTAAACGGAACTTCCCAATTCAGCTAGTGCATCTCTAAGAAGGGATGGACTTATTACACATTTGGTTGTCTACCCTCACAAGTCAAATATTGTGGGGCTCGTCTTTTTATATTTGAGATGGATATAAGATTATATAATTCAACTAGTAAAAAACTCTCTCCTCTAAAAAATAATAGCTGCCTGTTTCCAAATTATAATGTCTAGTTTTCCCCCGCACAAGGGATCCGTCCAACGTAGGACTCGAATCAACAAGCTCTTGTTACCATCCATGCGCTATGTACTTAACATAAGAGATTGAGTGGGGTAAATGCATTAGATTAGGAGTGGTCCGGTTACTTGAGCACTTCGTCGTACATCAAGAGGTAGGGGTTCAATATCTAAATTTCACAAGATTTAAGAAGATTTTCTAAAAAAAATTATATATTTAAGATTTAAGTGTCTGTGTTAAGCATTGATCCCAAGACATCTTTGTACATGTTTAAAAACTAGATCAATTGACCTAACTCACCCAAAAAAAATGTATTAGAATGAACTGCTCGATGAGAAATTATGGGGAGAGTTCAGTCATTTTAAGTTGTATGATAAGGATGTGACTTCCAAAATGAGGAGCACTATTCAAATTGAGAAATACTTGTCGCAAATCGTCAGCATTACAGTTTGCAATAAACTCACTTAATTTCTCATTGGAAAGAGTGATGTCATTGAAGGTGAGTTATGAGATTGTGCCCATCCTCAATAGAGGAAGTAGTTTGTTGCAAACTTCTTATGAGAATTTGCACCAAGATGTTCTTATTCAAATTTGGTGCGGGTCTGACAATGCTTCTGATTACTAGTGCTTTTTTTTTAACTGACCGTAAGAATCAACAGTTACCCTATAATTATTTGCAAATACTCTCCAAATCGAGCTTCGTCAATGGAATTTTTTTTTTGTTCGACTTGCCGACAAGTTTGAGCTACCAAGGCCCAAAGGGAATTAGGCAGAAACCCTAGTTCGATGGTCAATGAAAGTACCGATGTTGTTCTAGCACAGAAAATCCCGACCTTGTTCGTGTTCCATATGAATGATTAAATTGCTCCAACTTGGCTAGGAACAGTGTGCCTCCCCGCCAAGATGACCGAGCTAGCTCATCATCAGGGGCGGATCCACATTAATGGTGGGGGTGGCCATGTCCCCCCCCCCCCCCCCCCATCATTTTAGCTCTCTTTATTTTTTATTTTTTGTATTAATTTTTTTAAAAAATTTTCAAATTAACCCCCTTATGTTTCATCCTGTAATATTTTCTTATTTCGACCCCCTTTATGTTTCATCCTGCGTCCGCCCCTGCTCATCATTAATGTGAAATCTCACCTCCCACACACGAGCTTTGACTCATCAAAGTGGTCGGTTTCTCGTGTTAAACAAGACTAATTGAGAGTGGCAAATGGCAGACAGATAGAGACAAGCCAAACCATCACAACATTGCATCAATACGTACTTCCTCGGCTTCCCCCAAAGAAATGTGGAAAAATGTGCGAATCTTGAGCTGTAGGCCTGCAAATAGCTAGGGACGGTCCATCACAAAGTTTCACCAACTGTACTTGCATGCACTGGCTCAATCTGCGAATTAGAGCTGAAAAGTAAGACTTGGTATTAGAGTAAAGAAGAGAGTTGTCGTATGTCCGAGAAAGCTTCCAAGTTGCTACTTGCTAGGTGAATGAGGCTAAAATTAAAGAGTAATATTCGGCTAGGCGGTAAGTTTTTTTCTTTCTTTTTTTCACAAATCCTTGTTCTATTGGATCATCTTACTTGCGTAAGGCTCATGTCCGTCTTTTCCCTCACATCTCATTAATGGGTCTTTCGTGTAGTATTGATCGAATTGGTTCTAGGTGGAGGGATTTGTTCATGGATTTATGAGAAAGCGATGGAATCGGCAAAACTATATATGCCTGCAAAGCTATGGTTGGACACCCAGAGATGGGGCGTCCGAACACCATAATGCCAGATTGCATAGACATCCTCATCAGTTGTTTTAAGTTTATATGCTTTAATGTTGAATCCTCTTATTTGGGTTAATTTACGTAAAACAATTTGCAACATCCCAAACATATGAAATATGCCATTAATTTTACCCGGTCTTTTACCATGTTTCAAAACAATTTAAGTAAAAACTTGGAAACAACGTAAATGAACAGCAGTTTAATTTCTTAACTAGAGCATGCATGCCAGCCTCTATTGTGACCAGCCTAGCTCCACCTCAGATCCTTCCCTCCATCTGCCACTTCTTACACAACTACTATGAATTATATATGAAATTAGTGGCCCACACAAGTAGAAACTAGTCCAACTTGATCTTGGCCCAGCTCATACTGAACACGGGGTCGATTCTTGGTAGATTAGACAAGCAAAGTCCAATCAACTGGCATGTCATAAAAAAGGTGAATCTCAATATGGGAAGAGGACAAAAGAACACCATGCATGTGATTTTTGACGAGGTTCAAGAAGTAGAGTGTTTCCTAGTTATATGTGAAGTCTCTTGGGATTGGATTTTGGGTCGGATTATAAGGAGTGATAAAACATTTGGAAGATAGATCGTCCTCCTCAAAGAAATCAAAAGGGAACTACCGGACGTTCGGACGCTCGAACAAATGATTTATTCGGACGTTTGAAGTGGCGCTGCCGTATTGAGCAGTGTCGAGCTGTGGACACTGTCCAATGCAGCAGCACTACCTCTAACGTCCGAACAAATTATTTGGCTAGGTGTTCAGATAAAAAATATTTCTCAAATCAAAAAGATCTATGTGGAGTACGCATAAATTTGGTGGAGGACCCTTTCTTATGCATCAAATCGCGTCATCTAGCGTAAATCTAATGTCACAAGATAATAAAGCTCCTATATTCATTATTCACTATAGTACTGTATGAAATGTTGCTGATGGTGTTTTAATCTTAGCTGCTAATCTTGTCCATGTCAATGATCTCTCAATTGAGTAGGATTTTGTGTAAATATTTTGTACTTGCACAAAAAATAGTTGCACTTATCTTTTCTCCGCTCAATTTATCTAGGAGTTGAAGTAGGGTTAGGAAGAGAGATGATCCAATTTCAGTTCAAACTGAATTGAAGGTGTCAAATAATATTCATGTATTTTAGAATGTTAAAAAAATATACTAAAAAGACATAAAATGATATTTCCGTATGCTTCTCAATATCATAGATTGTTTTTATGGCGTTTATTTTTATGCTTTGAAATGTCATATATGATAAAATTTTAGAATTAATTGTCTAATACGAAATATATTCTTTCAACCGGGCCGTTTTGATCCTCAGTCTAGAAATATCTTTAAAATTTTAGAATCATCAATTTATTCAGAATTTTTAACAATAAATATGAATTGTATAGCTCAACCAGATAGATGGGATTGCTTAACCAGCTGCTATCCCGAGTTCGCAAACTGGGCGATGTAAAGAAGTCGCAGATTGCTCGTCCAGTTATAAAACTGGGCCTAAAATTATATCCTGAAAAGTCTATGCTCTTTCACTTTCTATCCTGATCTTGCGCGGCCCATTAGGTGATAGAAAGGCCCCAACAAGAGTCCGGTAGCTAGAGTTAGAAACGAATCAATACATTCAATAAATAGTTTAAATTCGACTCTGATATTATTCAAATTCGACTCGTTTAATAAGATAAATGAGTCAATCTCAAATAAAAATTTAAACTCGTTTCATAAACGAATCAAGTATGAACAAATGTTTATTCGACTTGTTTAACAAATTTTTTAATTTTTTTAATTATAAAAATTATAAATATAATTGTTAAATATTTTCAATATTATAATAAAATAATTAAAACAAATAACTTATGAAAGATCTTGAGATATGATCTGAAATAAAATAGATTTGAGTCTTATAAATAATTTATTTTTTACTTATAAATTAAATTAGGCTTATATATATATATATATATATAATTCATAAATTTAATTGAATTCGTTAAGATACTCATTAAAGATTCGAACTCTAGAATATTTAAACGAATCAAATTTGAACAATTATTTTTAATACTCGATAAAATTCGAGTTCGACTCAAGCTCTATTAGCGAACATAACTTGAGCAACATAATATTCGATACGGCTCGACTTGATTACACCCCTATCGGTAACTGAAAAGTCTTACGGATATTTTAAAGTTACTTTGATAAACAGATAAATAAACAGTAAATATTTTAATTAGGTGTATGTTGAGCTATTTTTTAATCTAAATTGCTTTAAAACAAAAATAAGGTGTATCCCATATTACCTATGGATAGTGCTATCTCACCAGCTAGAGTGGGATAGAGTTATTCTATGGATAACTTTTCCCTACCTCTACTTAACCTACAATTAAGTTAAATTTTAACTATATATTTACACCTCTATACCCTGCATGCACAACCAGGGGTAAGGTTTTGCACTCATTGCGTTAGGTACAGATTAGGTGGGGAGGTGGCCCACTCGCGTGGATCACGCCGGACTCACACTCCTCTCTTCCCTGCCACTTTGAGACGTGAACTCGCCCATGTCCGATGGCTCGATTTTCTTACAAACAGGATAAACGTAATACCAGTGGACTTGACCCACCTAGCTAGCTAGCTAGTACCCCAACAATGAATACTCGCTTAAAGAACGGGCACGACAACTACTATATATATATATATACCTTATAACCTACTCAGATATGTTCAAGAAATTATTATAATAAGAGGGCAACATCAAGCAATTAAGATCACGGAGCATGTTTTATTTTTCACGGACAAAAAGGAGATGGATAATAGTTCATCGCCAGCGTGAACTCATATATATGCTTCTTTTTCCTTGTTATTGTCTGAAGTCATAATATGTGTACCAATATATAATTGTGTGGTTGGAAAGAGGAACCCGTCTCTAGTACATTGGTGCTGAGCTAAAGCTCGATCTCAATGGACTAAATTAAAGAAGGGCCTTTGAGCAATATTGTGTTGATTTGCCCAAACATCATTTATTAATGGAGTAGTACACGTACCAGTGGGTAGCAAGATTATACTGTCCGGTCTCACAGTAGGGCAGACTCCTCTTATATACATCATACATGGGGCCCGCACATTATGTCTCATATGAGGACGGACATCTTAAATAAATAGGAAATGTTACTTTTAAGTCTCTAAGAACTTGCAACTCTTAGCATTATTACTAGCCACCTTAACCATCATGTCCTGAAACGGCCGGCTGATCCATCATAAATAGAGGCAGAACAAGACGGAGTTAGAACAAGATGGAGTTATAAGCAGACACGGATTCTCTGCATCAACTTATTATATTATTTTTTTAAGTCACAACTCTTAAAAATATTTTTAAAATAAAAATTAAAAACATTATTTTAATAAAGAGAGTAGATTTTATTAAAATTGTATTAAGAATAAATAAATTTAAAGGGAATGAGTCATTCTCTTGGAGTCAACTTATTTTCTTTAATTAAAAATAAGTTAATTTTGATCAATCATAAGAGAATGACTCATTCTCTTAAGATTTATCCGTTCTCAATAGAGTTTTAATGAAATTTACTTTTAAGATATTTTTTAGGGGTTGTGATATAAGAAAATGGTGTAGGAACTTAGTGCCGAGGATTTCAATCCGTTATAAGCATACCATTTGTTGCTGCACAAGCAAAGGGAGATTTGACCGGAGTCAAATCGAGTGGGCCCCAAGGCGCTAGCGATGTCGTCGTCGGCTCAGACTTCTTGCGCTACACCTGCAAAGAACCACCGAGTGATCTCGGTGGGGAGACACTCCGACGCCCAAGTTAATGACGAGAGAAGATGTAAGAAAGTTCAAAATGCCACGAGTAGCATACCTTGGCCTGAAGCGTCTCCTTTGTTTTTATAGGGTGAGGTTTTAGCAAGATGGTTTTTTCCCCCTGCCTTAGTTAGCCGCGTAAGTTTCCTGACAGACTCAAAGTCCCGAAGTAAGAGGGCGCGATCGCCGGATGCTGCTCCTTGGTTTCCAGCTGGCAGTCGCCAGCTAGGGACGGAGGGGCTGTCGCGACCCGAGATCTCAGAGCCTTTCCTTGTTAGGGGTGAGGTTTCGGAGAAGGTAAGCACAGCTGGGGTTTCCTTACATGGGAACGATCGGATCCTACGCCGAGGACCTTGCCAATTGACCCGACGACCAAGCCTCGTCGGCCAAATACGTGGACCCCACGCCGGTGGTCCTTATCCGTATCACCAGTCCCCCCGGCTTCTTATTGGATCCAGGGGATCCGATGAGAAGACGAGCGGAATAGATTTTTCGTCGTAGCTTTCCCGAGAGTCTCTGGGCGCCTAAGCCGAGGAGGGTCATGCTGCTCCCAGGCGACGGCTCTGACAGGATGCGTCGAAGATCGTGCGCATTAATGTGTGATTTGAGAGGCCGATCGGCGTGCGATCGCCTCGATTTTATTGCTAATGATGGCTTCCCGAACGACGGTAAGCGTTAGCGATCCTGGTGTATAGTGCTTTGTCCGTTCAGCTTCTGACACGTGGCGGCTTTTACCTCCTCTGATGCGTCGAATTTGCCCACGACCGTCCGATTGCGCCACGGCTATATCTTTTATAAATGGCCGGAACTGTCGCGGGAAGGAGTTCTACCTACTTCTTCTTCTGGACGATTGCGGATAGCCTTTTCCGACGTCGTGTTCTTCCCTCTTCCGCTCACGTCCGTGTCGTCGGTTCAGCCTTCGCTTGCACTCCTTCGAGGTAAGCCATGAGCCAAACGCCTTCTCCTCCTTCCGACGCGGAATCCTCTTCCAGGACGGATAGTGATGCCCCTTCTAGCTATGACCCCCGAACCGGCACCTTCATCTATGGTCCGGTCGAGGAGGATTTTACTTTGAGAATCCGACCCGGGGAGTATGTCCCACACGCCCCTTCGGCTCATACCTCTGGGGATCGCCGCCAAGCCGACAGTGTCGAAGATGCTTGGTGCGCGACAACCTCCGAGACCTTTAAGTGGATCAGGAAGCGCCTGAGCCCCAAGCTTCCCGCCGATGTGGTATTCTTTGCCAATAAGCGGTTTCGAGCCCATTACGTCCAAGATGGGGGGTTTGTGTGTATAATGAGGCGGTCCGTGGAGGTCTGCGTTTTCCTTTCCACCCTTTCGTCATAGCCCTTCTTTTCGAGCTTGGGGCCGCCCCTTCGCAGTTGACGCCCAATGCGTGGCGAGCGATCGTCGGCTTCCTGGCCGTTTGCGCCACTGCCGCCGTCCCTCCGACGATTTGCCTGTTCTTTTATTGTTTTTCTGTCAAGCCTTTTGGCGACTGGTTGTACTTCACGGCCCGATCGGGTCGTCAGCTTGTAAAGAATCTTCCGTCGTCCGTGCATGGGTGGAAGAGGGAGTTTGTCTTCATATATTCTCCCGGTGGTTGGCCTTTTCCGACTGAGTGGTCCTCGGTTAACGTTCGTCAGAAGGCGTTCGAGCCCCCAAAGCTTAGTGCAGCCGAGCTCGTGGATTTCGCATACCTGCGAGAGACGGAGAAACCCGACCTGACCGAACCATCCGACGACCTACTGGATTTAATTGCTGAAGGCCTAGAAGGTCGTCGCACGTCGTTTTTGCCCTTTCCCGAGAATCCTTTGGTCCTTTTCTGACAGATCGTTGGCTTCGTTGTCTATACAGTGATGGCCGAGATGAAGTCCCCGACGCGCAAGGCGAGGCCCGGGCCTTCTCTGGCCGAAATTGCGCGTACTCGGAGGGACCCGCAGCGAGCCGAGAAGCGTCCCTTGGAGGGCTCGGAACCTGTCGTCGTTGCGGCGAAGAAAGAGATGGAGGGGAGTTCGGAGGCGAGGGCTTCGACTCACGCTGTCGTGGAGAGGCCGGAAAAACGCCTTCACAGTTCGACGCCTTCCGCACCAGTCCCCCCTCTGGAACCCGTTGCGCCCAAGATCAACCTCGATCCAGTTAATTGGGGGCAGACGTCGATACTTGTCGAGTTGAGGGCCGACAACCTGGCGAAGTCCCCGCGGAGGTTGGTTAGCGAGTTTTACCCCATGATTCTGGCGCTAATGGCGAATTATGACGCCTTCGTTTACCGAGCCGAGGTGAAGGCCGAGTCGTTTAGCAAGCGCGTCGCCAAGTTGGAGGGCTTGGTTGCGTCCGAGAAATCCCTTCGTCAGAAGGAGGCCGACGAAGCGAAGAAGATCGAGGGCGAGCTCCGGGCGCAGCTTGACTCTGCGAACAAGGCCCTCCAGTCCGAGAAGGAAGCGCTCCAGGAAGCCAGGTCGGCGCTCTCTACCGAGGCTAAGTCGTTCCAGTTGTACCGCGAAAAGACGACGCAGCTTGTGTCAGACGAGCGGGAGGCTGCGATTCAGGAGTATTGCTCTTCGGAGGAGCTTGCCGAGGAGATAACTGGCCTTTTCGGAGAGGGTTACAACGATTGCCTAGCTCGCGTCGCGGAACGATTTCCTGATCTTGATCTCTTGGCCGTCCGCGGGACGAAGGAGGACGGGAAGCAAGCTGCCGCGGCCGTGGTTGACGAAGCCATGTCAATGGCGGCCGACGAGATTTTCGCCGAAGCTGCCGAGAAAGTATTGGCCGAGGACGTCGCGTCGAAAGTATGCTGAGTTTTCGTACCTTTTCTTCTTTTACTAAACATTGCGCCGAGGCGCTCATTTCCTCCTTTTGTCGAATATCGCGCGACCTCGTATGATTCCATTCGGTTAGTCTATCGGGGCGATTTTGTCTAATTCAGAAAGCGGCCGATGTGACCTCGTATCTTCAGAGTGTCGTAAGCGACCTCGCACCCTCAGAGTGCCTAAGCGACCTCTGTTGCCCAGCTAGCTAGCCCAGAGGGGGGGGTGAATGGGTTATTAAAACTTCGATCTCTGATTAAAACCTGTTTACTTAAAGGATTGCACAACTTAATAACAAGGTTAGAGTTAGAGCAAACAAGACAACAATCACACAAAACACATCCACAAGACACAAGGATTTTTATCCTGGTTCGGAACTCCTCTCCACAGGAGACCTACGTCCAGTCCCTGAGCAATACCTCAGGATTTTACTACCAAGGGTACAATCCCCCTTAAGGATCCTTACACCCAGCCTCAACTGGTCTTCCTTCAGCCTGAAGGGAACAACAACCACCCTGGATACCACCAGGTCTTCCTTCGTCCAGAAGGGAACACAATCTAATAAGAAAAGGGTGTGGAAACAGGCTTCAGACTCTAGCTTGACCAGCTACACACTGAAGCTCCTAAGCCCCCGAGAGAGAAAGAGATTTAACAAGGTTTTTCTCTCCAAGGACTACACAAGCTCTCACAAATAAAAACTATTTTTGATCACAGAGAGCTAAGAGCTAAGAATAAGGTTGGAGTGGAAGCTTCGCTCTTGTTTCAATCTTCCGAGGACTCGAAGAGATGGATTTCTTTCTTCTTCTGAAATCAAACGTTGTTTCTCACTGTATATCCTCTTTTCCGTCTTGAGTCTTCTATTTAAACTGCTGATTCAAATTCGAACGTTGAAGTGTCTGTTGTCTCTTATCCTTGTGTACGTTAGACTGGTCACTGAGGAAGCTTCTGATCGTCAGTCTTTTATCCTTGTGTACACGCAAAAGAGATGTCATAGAACTTTGTATCTTGTGTCCAACGTTGTCCAGATGAGTCTTGTCAGATATCTGTAAGCATATCATCAATAAAATAGAAGACAGCTAAGACTGCTATCTATTGTTAGTTGAGATGGAACAGATATTGCAGTATATAGCAAGGCTCCTTTCTGTCTAAAAAAGTACGTAGACAGAGTAGCATAGAAATGGAAGATATTGTCTGCATGCATGGGAGATACGATCAGAGAGCATTTAATGCATAGCAGTCAACGGACAAGATATGACTTTGACTTTTCAACGCTATTAAAAGGCATTATACTGATGCATCAAGAAATTCGATAAAAAGAATCTTGCTGACTTCATAACTTATGAAATCGTTATGAATTATAGCAAGTCGTTATGAACTGTAAGGAAATCGATGTGATAACTTATGAAGTCGTTACAACAAGCAGGTCGTTGCGAGTTCTGAAGAAATCGTTACAAGAAATCGTTATGACTATCGAGTTGTAAGGAAATCGTTACACGAAATCGTTATGACTATCAAGTTGTAAGGAAATCGTTACACGAAGTCGTTATGACTATCAAGTTGTAAGGAAATCGTTACATGAAATCGTTATGACTATCAAGTTGTAAGGAAATCGTTACACGAAATCGTTATGACTATCAAGGTGTAAGGAAATCGTTACACGAAGTCGTTATGACTATCAAGTTGTAAGGAAATCGTTACACGAAATCGTTATGACTATCAAGTTGTAAGGAAATCGTTACACGAAGTCGTTATGACTATCAAGTTGTAAGGAAATCGTTACATGAAATCGTTATGCAAAGCAAGGCGTTATGAACAGTAAAGAAATCGTTATGAACTCTAAAGAAATCGTTATGAACTCTAAAGAAATCGTTATGACTATAGGGTCGTTGCGAGTTCTAAAGAAATCGTTACGAGGTCTAAAGAAATCGTTACGGCTAGAGAGTCATTGCGAGTTCTAAAGAAATCGTTACGATGTCTTAAGGAGTCGTTGCGATATCGATTTGTTTTGAGTTTCCCGGTCAAAGAGGAAATCGTTCTGCTTATCAAGGAAGTCGATACAAAGACTTGGATAGAAGTGTAATGAGACTTACCAGATTGTCTTGAACTTTCATTTTTCTTTTATTTCCTGTTCTCAAGGCTCAAGTAATCCATTAGTGTTATTTTGTTAATCATCAAAATTAATATATAAATAAATGGAAATATTTATTATGGGGACAGTTTGGTCATCAACCTCGTATCCTTAGAGTGCCTAAGCGATCTCGTATCCTTAGAGTGCCGTAGCGACCTCGTATCCTCATAGTGCCTAAGCGTCCTCGTATCCTTAGAGTGCCGTAGCGACCTCGTATCCTCAGAGTGCCTAAGCGACCTCGTATCCTTAGAGTGCCGTAGCGACCTCGTACCCTCAGAGTGCCTAAGCGACCTCGTATCCTTAGAGTGCCGTAGCGACCTCGTACCCTCAGAGTGCCTAAGCGACCTCGTATCCTTAGAGTGCCGTAGCGACCTCGTATCCTCAGAGTGCCTAAGCGACCTCGTATCCTTAGAGTGCCGTAGCGACCTCGTACCCTCAGAGTGCCGTAGCGACCTCGTATTCTCAGAGTGCCGAAGCGACCTCGCGTTCTCGATTAGGCGTAAAATTTACGCAAGTGTTCCGCGTTCCACGTCCTCGGGACGACAGAACCTTCTAGGTTTTCGAGCCGATAGGCACCATGGCCGAGGTCCCCGATGACCCTGTAAGGTCCTTCCCAATTTGGCGATAACTTCTCGCTAGCCGACTTTGGGTCCGAGATGGCGAGCTTCCTGAGGACAAGGCTTCCAACAGCGAAGTGTCGCGGTTTGATTTTCTTGTCGAAGTTTTTCTTGATTCTTCTTTGATAAATTTCCATCCTGGTGGACGCATTTCCACGTCTTTCTTCGATGAGGTCGAGCTCGTCGCGCAAGGATCGGTCGTTGCTTGCCTCGTCAAACCCGATTACCCTCTTTGAAGGGACAAGCATTTCCACGGGCGATACTGCCTCCACCCCGAAGGCCAACGCGAAGGGTGTCTCGCGAGTGGCTTCTCTCGGCGTTGTCCTGTATGCCCACAGCACATGCTGGAGCTGGTCGGCCCAGGCGCCTTTGTGGCCTATAACTCTTTTCTTTATTCCATCTAAGATAGTTCGGTTGGTTACCTCGGCCAACCCATTTGTCTGAGGGTGGGCTACTGAGGAGAACCTGTGCTCAATCCCGAGAGTTCCGCAATTCTTACGGAACTTGAGGTTGTCAAATTGTCTTCCGTTGTCGGTGATGATCGTCCGAGGTAAGCCGAACCTGCAAATAATATTTTTCCACACGAAACCCCAGGCGTTGGCGTCGGTGATTTTAGCCAGAGGTTCGGCTTCGACCCATTTGGTGAAATAGTCAACGCCAACGATTATGAATTTCCGTTGGCCCGACGCTGGGGGAAAGGGTCCGAGGATATCCATTCCCCATTGCGCGAATGGCCACGGGGAGTTTATAGTCGTGAGCTCTGTCGGAGATTGTCGGTCGATTTTGCCGAACAATTGGCATTGTTGAAAACATTTGACATATTCCTCGGCGTCCTTAAGCATCGTCGGCCACCAGTACCCTTGTCGGGTTATTCTTCTCACCAGAGACCTGGGGCCTGCATGGGAGCCGCACGTACCTTCGTGTATTTCGCCGACGATTTCTTTGGCTTGGATCGGATCCACGCATAGGAGGTTCGGGTAGCTAAACCCTTTTCGGTACAGATCGTCGCCGAGGATGAAGAATCTTGACGAACGCCTTCTAGTTTGCTCGGCTTCGCTCTTGTCTTCTGGTAGCACATTGTTTCTGAGGAAATTCACCAAGGGGGTCATCCACGTCGACCCTACGTCGACGCTCATCACATCCTTGCGCGCTATGGTTGGCTCCATTAACTCTTCTATCAACAAGGATGGAGGTGACTCCAGTGCCGACGACGTGATCTTCGACAACTCGTCGGCTTGCTCGTTCTCGGTCCTTGGTATCTTTATGAGCTCTGCTGACTCGAATTCGGCCATCATTTTTAGTACCTCGGCTTTGTAGGAGACGAGCTTTGCCTTTTTCGCCTCGAACGTCTGGGATACTTGGCCGACGACTAGCTGGGAGTCGCTGTGAATGCGTACCCTCTTTGCCCCGAGGGTTTTTGCCATTTTCAACCCCGACACCACCGCTTCGTATTCTGCCACATTGTTAGATTCTTCAAAACCAAAACGAACAGCGTACCTTAAGTCGAGGCCTTCAGGAGAGCGCATTACTACACCTGCCCCGCCTCCTCTGGAATTTGAGGCACCGTCGACGAAAATTTCCCAACTTTCGTCGGGTTCTTCGTCGACCGCTGCCCGGGTGGTGCCCTCGGAAATAAAATCCGCGAGGGCCTGGGCTTTGATAGCGACTCGGGGCCTGAAATCGATATCGAATTCGCCGAGCTCGACGGCCCACTTTGCCAACCTCCCTGAGGACTCGGGTCGCTCGAAAATTGGTCGGAACGGAGCGTCGGTGAGGACAACGATCTTGTGCGCTTGAAAATACGGGCGTAATCGTCGGGCTGCCATTACGAGAGCATAACCGAGCTTCTCAAGGTTGGTGTAGCGCTCTTCGGCTCCTCGCAGCGCCTTACTTGTATAGTACACCGGGAGATAGGCTCGATCCTCTTCTCGGACGAGCACCGAGCTGATGGAGTAGTTCGTCGCCGATAGGTACAATAGTAATTCCTCGTGGTCGCTTGGCTTGCTTAATGTCGGTACGTTCGCCAGGTATTCCTTTAACTGGTCGAAGGCTCTTTGGCACTCCTCGGTCCATTCGAAGCGACCCTTCCGCAGTATCTCGAAGAATGGTCGGCAACGTTCCGCCGACCTAGACATGAACCTGCTAAGAGCAGTTATCCTACCATTAAGTCTTTGTACCTCTTTTACCGTCCTTGGAGCCGACATGTCGAGGATGGCATGAACTTTGTCGGGGTTGACATCAATGCCTCTTTGAGAGACGAGGTAGCCTAGGAATTTTCCAGCTTTGACGCCGAAGACGCATTTTTCCGGGTTCAACTTCATCCCGTATTGTCGCAATACTTCGAAAGCCTCGGCCAAGTTCTTGACGTAGTCCTCGGATCGTCGGCTTTTTATCAGCATGTCGTCAATGTAGATCTCCATGGTTTTGCCGATTTGCTTTTCGAACATTTTGTTGACCAGGCTTTGATATGTTGCTCCTGCATTCTTTAGTCCGAAAGGCATACGAGTGAAACAGTACAAACCTCTCTCAGTGGTGAATGATGTTTTATCCTCATCCTCCGGGGCCATCCTTATCTGATGATAGCCTGAGTAGGCGTCAAGGAAGCTCAACAGCTCGTGCCCGGCGGTCGAATCTACCAGTTGATCGATCCGGGGTAATGGGAAGCTGTCTTTTGGACAGGCTCGGTTTAGGTCGGTGAAGTCAACACACATTTGCCACTTGCCATTTGCCTTGCGCACCAGGACGACGTTGGCGATCCAGTTGGGATAGAACGAATTTCTAACGGTTCCTGCACGCAAATATTTTGTTAAATTGCTCTCGACCACTTCCTGCCTTTCGGCCGACAAGGGTCTCTTCTTCTGGCGGACTGGTTGGGCCTCGGGATTGACGTTCAAGTGATGTTGAATAATGCTCGGATCCACCCCTGGCAGGTCGTCGTCTGACCAGGCGAATACGTCGCCGCTTTTACCGAGGAATTTTGTGATGTCATCTTCTAGTTTGCCGAGTTCGGTCCCGATAGTTAGTAGTCCGTTAGCGATTTTTATTTGCTTAGTAAGTTCGACTGGTTCATGTTTTTGGACATCGTCGAAGATCGCATCGTCGGCAAGTGGTGCGTACTCAGGAATAGCTAGCTCTTTTGCTTTGATCGAATTAACATAACAGAGGCGTGCCTCGGCCTGACTTCCCACGACTTCTCCCACACCGTTAGGAGTTGGGAACTTCAATTTTTGATGATATGTCGACGGCACTCCCCCGAGCTTTTCGAGCAGTCCGCGTCCGAAGATCGCGTTGTAGGCCGACTTTACTTTCACAATCAGGAAGTCGACCTCAACCGTCACATGTTGAGGACGGGTGCCCAGAGTCACCTTAAGCCTGATGGATCCCTCGGCGGTCACCGGTGTTCCGCTGAATCCGAACAGAGGTGCGGCGACTGGCTTGATCTCTGCGCTCAGATTCGTCATCTTCAAGAAGCAATCGTAGAAAAGGATGTCGGGCGCAGCTCCGTTGTCGATGAGGATGCGATGCACCGTGTATCCGTCGACGTCGGCGTGGATGACCAGTGCGTCGTCGTGAGGGAAGCTCAGTCCGACCGCGTCTTCGGCGGAGAATGTGATCACCTCCTTCAGGTTCGGCGCCGGTTGGCTCACACCGAGGATGACAGCCGACGCGTACGCCTTTCTTTTTCTGCTGCTGTCGCCGCCTCCAGCCGGTCCGCCTGCGAGGACCAAGACGGCCCCTTTCCCCTCGTGTTCGCGATCTTCTTCCGGCTCCCTATTCTTGGTCTTGCCATCGACGATGTCCTTCCCGATTATTCCTCGGCGCAGCATCTCCGCTATCTCCATCTTGAGGCTCCTGCATTGGTCAGTCAAATGTTCGTAGCCCCTATGATACTCACAATACAGATCGGCCCCCCGCCCAGATGGAGGCCTCGCAATTGATTCAGGTCGCCTGAACTCCGGAAGTTTCTTGATGACGGGGAGGATCTCCGATGGCAGCCTCCCGAATCGAGGTGGGTCCCTGACGCGGCGGTACTCGTCGGGTCGTTGGTCCGATGATCGCCGGCTTTCAAGCTCCCGGCGCCTGTCTCCGCGGTGCTCCTCCCTCCTCGGCCTCTTCTCGCTCGGCCCCGATCTTGCGCTTCCTCTCTCTAACGGTCGTTTGAGACGCCCGGCGGCTCCAAGGGTCGACTCCAGTCGGACGTACTTCTGCATCCGGGAGAGGAGGTCGGAGAGGCTTACCGGTGGCTTTTTGGCGATTGATGCTACGAACGCCGCGTCGGTGCACACCCTTGTGAGGATGTTGACTGCGGTTCTCAGGTCCAGGTCCACTACTTTCATTATTTCGACCTAGAAGCGCTTGGCGTAATCGCAAAACATCTCGCCCTCCTTTTGCGCTATCAGCCATAGGTCGTCGGTGCATAGCGAATGCTGCACCGTGTTATAGAAGTGGTCTAGGAATCTTTGAGCCAGGTCGGCGAAGTTCGCGACCGACCGAGCCGGCAGCGCTTTGAACCATTGCAGCGCCGCATCATCCAATGTTGACATGAAAGCTCTGCATTTTAAAGCATCAGTCACATTTATCATTTCCACCTGCCCCTGAAAATGATCAAGGTGGTGGACGGGATTAGCTGTTCCATTATATCGCCGGAATTTGGGCAGTTGGAATTTCAACGGAACCGGCGCCGAGGTGATTTCCTCTGTAAATGGCGAGGATGTGAGAAGCGTCGCCACGGAGGGAGCGCGGGTTCCGAGCTGCAAGGCCTCTATCTTCCTGTTTATTTCCCGCATGTCGTCCTTCCACCGCGAGTCGAGGGGCGACTCGCTATTAGTACCGGGAGCGGACTCCGCCGAGAAGTGGTCGGCGAGGTCGGTCCTTACTGCGATTCCCGCGGCGGCCATTGGCGTGACGGGGGGAGCATTGTCAGCTTGAGCAGCAGGCGGTGCTGGGGTTCCACCTACCAACGGTGGAACGTCGGCGTGGCTTGCCGACAACGCCGGAGCCGAGCGCTGTCGGTTGGGAGCCTCGGCATCATTTTGCTCACCTTGAGTCTGCTCTGCTGGGCGACTCGGACCTTCGTCCCTAGCGGGGGAAGCCCGCTGGTTCTGCTCCAGCCTCATCAGAATCAGTTGGAGGTTCGCTAGTGTTTGCTCGACGCGTTCAAGCCGCGACGAGGTCGATGAATCTTGGTCCCCTGTGTTGGATGCTCCCACCGCCGCTTCGGTGGTGTTGACAAGGGTGACATCTTCCTCCGACGAGCGAGCGACCGCCTTTGCCTTGGGTGCCATCGGGGATAGCTTTTGTATCGAGGATTCCCACAGACGGCGCCAAATGTTGCTGCACAAGCAAAGGGAGATTTGACCGGAGTCAAATCGGGTGGGCCCCAAGGCGCTAGCGATGTCGTCGTCGGCTCAGACTTCTTGCGCTACACCTGCAAAGAACCACCGAGTGATCTCGGTGGGGAGACACTCCGACGCCCAAGTTAATGACGAGAGAAGATGTAAGAAAGTTCAAAATGCCACGAGTAGCATACCTTGGCCTGAAGCGTCTCCTTTGTTTTTATAGGGTGAGGTTTTAGCAAGATGGTTTTTCCCCCTGCCTTAGTTAGCCACGTAAGTTTCCTGACAGACTCAAAGTCCCGAAGTAAGGGGGCGCGATCGCCGGATGCTGCTCCTTGGTTTCCAGCTGGCAGTCGCCAGCTAGGGACGGAGGGGCTGTCGCGACCCGAGATCTCAGAGCCTTTCCTTGTTAGGGGTGAGGTTTCGGAGAAGGTAAGCACAGCTGGGGTTTCCTTACATGGGAACGATCGGATCCTACGCCGAGGACCTTGCCAATTGACCCGACGACCAAGCCTCGTCGGCCAAATACGTGGACCCCACGCCGGTGGTCCTTATCCGTATCACCATTACTCCTAAAACATTGCATATCCCTCCTCATCCAGCATGAATTCCCCATTTTCGGGGCGTTGCTAGGGGCATTATTCGCCTCCTTAATTTCCTTGTTCATGAAGTGCTTGTACAATTGCTCGTCAACACATGGCACTCCCATAGCCTGTAGCATTCCCTTCAGCTGCTTATCAAGAGCAGTGGAGTGGACCCAACAAAAAGGACGTCTCTCCCACCTCCCCATAACATCCATCAATAATGTCACAAATATCATATCCAGCACTCGGGTCGTGCCGCTTTGGTAAGCTGCGTATTCTTGGATGGTGGTGTACTCAAATGGTTGGTGTGTATTTGTCTTTGGTACTGTTGGTAGGTTAATTGTGGGAAATATGAGAGGTAGGACAGTGTACGATGGTGTAAATGTAGGATTTTATCTGCTCTGTTCAAGAGAATGGGATAACTTGTTACCCCTAGTTAAGCAAAAAAGTGGTGTCTTTTTTTCAAGTATCAAGTGGTGGATACGTGGTTACTTTTTTTATGTGACCAATTATAATTAGATAGGATTAATTTATCAAAGTTTCAGCTATTTCTCGGTCCAAATTTTTATTTCTAAAGTTAGGTAGATTAATTTCTAAGATACCTATGAGTTGTTAACCCATACCGAAGTGGCCAGCATGTGCTCCTCCACCAGGATAATTAGATTTCTTTTAAAATTTTCCCTTGTTCTTCTGTATACTTTTCCTTCTTCTCTCGGCAAGTGTATATAACATGGCTTTGTGCCTCCATATCGTTCTAAGAGATCTAAGGAATTCTCTGCTGAAAAAATAAAATGCGTTGGTCTCACTATTTGGCAGCCATGCATGTTCGATCCTACCCGATTAGGCAAGTAGCAAGAACAAGTTGGAGATGGCAAGGAAGAAAGGTCTGAAACGCCGTGAGCCTGTAATGAGAATTCTCCCTGAAGCGAAGTACTGTTTACATATATATAGACAACAAGCAAACGCCTTCTAAGAAGAGGTGCCCACCGGCCTACTTGATCTTTGCACATGTGGAAATTTTCATGGTAGGTATATGCCGTGAGTCTGAGACATCGACGACTCGTGTATCTCACACTTAATACTCACAGATGGATCGAAATGATCAAATGGACAAAGATGAGATAAGGAAGTAATCGATCGGGGCACAGAGATGTATGTACGCGGAGATGCATGAACAGCCTGGTTGACACATTAATGCGCGAGGATAAGCCGAAAGAAAACGTACTTCTTCTCGATCGCATCATCATGGCACCTTGCCTTCAAGCCTCGCGTGGGTCAACCCGACGCAGGCGTCGACGAAGTCCTCGTCGATGAAGTCCGTGGAGTAGACCTGGAGGCGGTCGATGCAGCCCCGGGCAATGGCCTGCGCAATGAACAGCCGGGAGTACCCGTGGATCCTCTCCGTCACCGGGCGCACGCACACCACCGGGTTGTCCGCCTGCGGGGTCGCCGTGTTCTCCACCCTGTAGAAGTACTTCCTCCCCGCCGCCGCCGGCTGCTCGCTCAGGTGCTTCATGTTGCTCTCGAACTTGGTCGACGGCAGGTCGGTGTCGATCCAGTTGTCCCGCAGGTACCCGGAGCTCCAGAGGGGACTCCCCGCCTTGGGCGCCGGCGAGTTCCTTGGCTTCCACACGCAGATGACCCGCTTGGGCAGCAGCTCCGCCACCGTCTTCTGGAAGACGTGTTCGTCCTGGGGGATGAGCACCTCCCCCAGCTGCTCCACCAGGTACTTGTCGAACTCGGGCGGGTCCTTCTTCCCGAACTCGGTGCGTATCTCCAGGATGATGACCTCCGACTGCGTCTCCGACAGGAAGCGCTTGACCTGGTCGACCACCACGTCGACGCCGTAGGTGGCCAGGATGCCGTGGCACACGCGCCGGTCCTCCTGCACCCGGATGTCCAGGACGCGAGCACCCCGGGCGAGCTGCCGGTAGACGGAGCAGGACTGGCACTGGGCGAAGGGCCTGGAGACAAATGGGATGCCGATCTTGTTGGTGGCCGAGTCGTGGGTGCCCGGCCAGACGATGCGGTGAACCACGAGCTTCGCCGGGTCGAGCCCCGCCATCCAGTTCTTGCGGTCCTCGGGGTGGTAGTCCGAGCCCGGGAACTGATCGCCGGCGCTGACGCTGAGGTCGGCGAGGGTCTTCCTCTCCGTGCGCAGCGCGCTGCGCCTCTCCATCTGCTTGGAGACTTGGACGCCCATGACTCCAAATCTGACACAATCGACCTCCTCCTGATTAAGTAACGGCCAATTAGAGAAAAGGATTCAGAACGGCAAGGAAGAAGCTAGCTGAAACGTCCCTCTGCGCTAACGTTAGATTCTTGCAGCGTGCCGCTCGCTCGCTTTGTGTTTTTGCGGCAAGGCAACTGGTCGCTGCGGAGAGGGGTCGATAATGGCGATGATGACGAAGAACAGCTTTATGGCTCGGGGCATTTACTTGTATAATTTCATAGCAACAATGGGCAGGCAATGGGGATGTGTGGCTGCTATTGTGGATGGAGACATGACATGATCTAACCATCAGCTGGAGCAGCGGGAGGCCCCAGCAGGCCAGGTCATCGTTTTCTTAACTGGTTTGCTAGTCTGGCGTTGTGGGTTGGATCTTTACGTTGCTGGTGGCGTGGCCGCGTGGTTTCTTCTCGGTACGTTTGCTGTTGGAGGTTTGCAAAGGGAGCAATTGCTGGCTATATGTGGGGACGTCGAGGGTTTCTTCTTGAGATGGTGATTAGGTGTGCGTTAACGGGGGTGGAGGGGTTAATATTGTTTGGGTGGGGATGACGAGTTCGCCATGGACCATGGTTGGCTGGCTGGTGCAAAGATTTCTTAGTTACCGGCCCGTCCCTTTCCCCACTTCCCGTCTTTCGGACTTCGGACACACTGATGCAGCCAATTGGATCTGGCTGTCCGAGCGACCTCACCGACACCTCAAGGCGTTCGCTAAACCTATGGCAGGCTTTCTTTTGTTAAAGCATCCTTAGAGAATGCATGTTCTACTGTATATGCCATCGAGAAGAACAGAAGGGGTGATACTTACAAGAAGGTCGAATGACTCCACGGAGAAGGGGTTGTCAATTACTTAATTTGCAATGACATTAATATTTGTGCACTCCTAGTCCTATACATTTTTCACCTCCGTCTCTACCATTTACATTTTTAATAATTATATTGTCCATTAAAAATAAATTTGTATAATGATAGTTAATTTGTGCAAATTGAGGTGAAGGTACGAGTGTGTAGGTGATCCCATCGTTTTAGCCGGTAAAGCACAAGAAATATTCACCCGTTCCTTATGACAATATTTTCTTTTTTGAAAAAAATAGCTCATTTTAATATTCTATTTTTTTATATATAAATCATGCTCCTCCTGAAATTTGAACTTGCTATCTCATCCTTTTATACATGGCCACATCGAGTGAGGGGTTTTTTTAAAATCTTTTAATTTATTTTTAAGTTTTAATTTAAAAAAGTCAAAACTTTTATAATGATTTCACTGATTAAGACTCCTACTTGATGACTTTATTGAACAAAATCGTTCGGATAATTTTACTGAATAAAAATTTTAAATCCATCACTGATCATATATCTTTATAGTTTTACGAACAATATATCATGATATCTGTTAATCCACATGGAGGACTCTCTTGATGAGTACTGTTTCGGCTAGCTAGTTGGGTTCTGCCAAGAGCAAAGCACATGTTGTAGTTAAAATTATGACCAAGTGGAAGGCCGCCTCTAAGTAGATACAAGCAATTAATATATCTACCCATTAATTAAATATATATACAAACAAATACTACTCGTATATATTATATATTAGATTAGATAACAAAAATATCAGATCACGAAGTCAAGCTGAGGGAAACTCACTCGATCGGATGAGTGGAAGATGACCAGATCATATCAAAAAAGATGACTATGACCTATAAGCAAATACTAACCACAGATAACTTTTTTCACATATCAAAAGAAACGGCAATCATGTTGTATATACCTCACCGAGATGCATGCCTAGGAATGTTTGGCAATTGATGTTGCCTACATATATAGGCCATATATATATATATATATATATATATATATATATATATATATATATATATATATATTATACCTAGTTATCTCGCAAACTTATGAGCGACTGGTTTCCATACATGGGACAAGATCACTGGATATACATACTCATATGGCACATCCACATTTGTAGGGAGGAAAAAAAATCTACACCTATATATTTTGAATGCACAAAATATATATTTCTAGAATGGCAGATTATTTTACGAATGAAATAGCTAAAGCTATTTGGAATGATACTAAGCGTATTTTGTTCTTGAAGCTAGCTACTTTCATATCAATGAAGTATGTAACTTTTGTAATATCTATTTCACTTACCAAATAGTTTCATGTCCCATGTAAATGCACATCAAGTCCTTCTCCTTAATAAAAATATCATATGAGTTTGTTGAATGGTCATGTTAAATCTAACTTGACTAGATATAAATGCAAATCCTTAAATTGCCACAAGTATTACTCGGTACTTTAATTCAAAAGTTTCTCTTTTGTAGTTGCAGATAAAGGAGCGAGATACTTTTCTTGATCAGATCAAGGCATCATGTACATTTTAGTTAGTATCTACGATGGCATCTAGTATCGATCTTTTGCATGACGTCCTTTAGTTAAAATACCACATAAGTATTATTTGTTTTTCAAAGAAATCTTGGTGACATATTGCATGGGCCAACCAAGTCTGTAAGAACGTATAAGGGATGTTTTCCACGCAAATCGATCCCCGATCCGTACGTAAACAAGTGCACACATTTCCTCTTACAAGGATCTCTACATAATGGACATTGGTCAAATTAACATTGCTGATACTAAGACAGGTTTGAACCAGACAATTATGCGAGTACTACTGATGGCCTGGTCTTGCAATGATAAAGGTCGAATCATGGTTTGTCGTATTCGTTTATTCCATTATTCAGGTACATCGGAACGTGATCGTGAGTTCCTTGGGATTAATCGGTAGATTTAGTTCACTAATTTCTTTCTCGGGTCTACTGCAAAATATTATCTCGTTCATTTTACTTACAATCCCTGTTAAGTCTTTCTTACAGGCGAAAGTCTCTGCGCATATTATGATGGGGCGTCCACTCATTAAATTCTTTGTTATATTGATATGATGGTCAGTCAATAAAAAAATAACATGCGCACAAACCCTCTCTTCATACAGACGCGAAAACATAAGGGTACATTATTGGAGCATAATTACAAAAGCTTCCAAGATTACCTTAAAAGTGTCGGTCCATGTAATTCAAAATTTTCATAATAGCATTTTGATCAGATAAGAGACTAATTGGACAAAATATAAAGTCACAAACATAAACATGCATCTAATCACACTGGTTTGGTAAAATACCAGCAAATATTTTATTATATATCATATACAGTTGTTATATAGAAAAAAATTAATTAGAAATCCTTATTTTAACATGATTTAACGTATATTATAATTAAAGATAACACTTACTGTAATGAATTACAGTTCTGTTAGAATCTAGAAAAGAAATCATATATTTATTAAGGACTTCTAATTAATTTGTCCTTACATATATAATATAATACTTTCGCTTTTGTCCCATATATGTATCTTTTGCCTCATCATCCTTTGGGAGATTGAACTCCATCAATATTTGTGAGGTTTGTGGTGGAATCCTCTATGTTTTACAAAAAAAGAAATCTAAATTTAAATATAAAAAAAATAGGAAATAAATTATTTTGCAAATCCTCTCCCCCTCCCAAATAATAATAATAATAATATTGATGAGTCCGAACCTCCCATGTACGGGAGGAACCGGACTCTCCGCTGGGCTTTTGTCCCGTATACGTATCTTTGGCCTCATCGGTAATGGATGGCGGTGACGTTGTACTCCACCCCGGCGTCACTGGTGCTGGAGGCCAGCGAGGTCTTGGCCACTGCGAACCCCCAGGTCACAACACCCCGGTTCCGCCGACGATGGGCAGCATCGATCCGGAGGGGATGCAAGGCAGGGTTGCACCCCCATGATGCTGAGGGAGATCCCCTTGTACTCTCCGTCCGTGAACTACTTATGGCCATCAACAGGCTCAGCTCCTGCGCCCGCCCCACCACCCGCGACGTCGCCTCCGGCCGCTCCGTCAGCGGGTCTCCCGCCATCATGACAAGCCCGAAGGTCGTCTTGGAGCCGCCCGTCCCGACCGCCCACGGCCCACGCCACCGGCCGGCACCGCAGTACTGGGCGTCTTGCCGCTGACTGTAACCAATTTCCTACTCTTATTAGGACACTTGGCCATACCTGATTCCCCGCTGGAACTTAATTTCTTTCTACTATAGTTCGAACTCCTAATCTCAATAATTCTTTTAACCAAATTCGAGATGAAACATTATCTAATATTTTAAATACATAAGTATAATCAATTATAATAGATATTATTATTATCCTCTTCAACATGTTCAAACTCATACTTAATTTAATCATTTAAATTGTTGTCAGTACAATATTATCCTTAAGCTCAAAAAATCTAGTTACATGAGTTTTATTTATTTATTACCAACAACATATTTTAAAATCTTATTGGGCAGACAAATTAAAATAGTAATTTTAATTATTTATTTAAATTTATCGGGCATAACATTTAACCTTTGCATTTGCCAATGATTTTAGGGCACATTTTTTCCACCTAATAGAAAATAAGAAGTACAATAAATATTGTTTAATTTTCTATATTGAAGTGAGTCACATTTGGATTGGTCAAATAAGATCGAGCAAACTTTAATCCGATGGAGTAGGTATAGATGTCTGTGTGAACAGAGCATGAGCTGCCAAATGGCTAGCTCATCAGAGCATGAGTTGTCACACAGCTAGCCCATCTCAGAAATTGTTAGGATCTAGTGGAGTTTGGTTAGCCATTGTAAATACTATTTTTGCTATTATGAATAGCTGTACATGTGTCCTTATTTTACCATTTTGTACAATATAAATAGAAGGGCTCTCACTGTAAGAGGGAAGGAGTTCTGCTCTTTTTCAATCGCCCCTGTTATCGAATATTTCTGATTTATTCTCATGGTATCAGAGCGTTGGGTTCAAGATTACGTTCTTGGGTGGTGACGATACTCTACTCCCGATTCTACTCGGGACATATCCATAGAGAAGTGCCGTCATCAATTTGGGCTTCTCTCTTTGTTCATTCGAGAGTGCTGCACTGCATTCAGATTGTCATACCAGGTTATTCTGTTCTGTCCTTCTCCAAGCTTTTGTTTCAATGGAATCATATCATAGGCTTGCTGTAAAATTGGATGGACAAAATTACTTTCTCTGGGCCTCCTACATTTGAAACTTTCTTGAAGGACAAGATCTTTGGAGCTATATTACGGGAGAGACCAAAAAGCCATCAGATGCTCCCTCTATCTCTAAGTGGGTGATCAATAATGCCAAGATAAAGACTTGGATTATGGAATCAGTTCAAAACTTCATTGCTATGAACTTAAGCTCTTTGGCGGCTGCTAAAGAAATGTGGGACTACCTTGAGCGCATCTACAAACAAAATAACGAGGCTCGTCTTTATCAACTCGAACAGGAGATAAGTTCTCTATCACAAGAATCTCGTAGTGTGCAAGAATTTTATTCTGCTATGGTAAGGCTTTGGAATGAAATGGATATGATAGATGCTGACATCCTCAAGCAGCTCTTGAAACTGTTTTGAAGTTTAGACAACAATCTCGTGCTAGACAATTTTTGATGAAGATGCGACTTGAATTTGAACATGCTCGGGCAACTATCCTAAATCATGGGAGTACTCTTAATCTTGAGAAGATTCTACCTAAACTTCTAGCTGAAGAAACTCGTCTGAAGTCCATGTCATTTATATCTTCCCAAGATACAGCTCTTCTTACATACACGCAAAAAGGAAGAGTTCATGATCTCAGCAAAGTTGAATGTTTTAACTGTCATGAAATGGGCCATCTTTCAAAACAATGTAAGAAAAAAATGGGGAATGAGACTCTAACTCTGTTCTGCAGATATTGCAAAGAGCAGGGACATCATATAGAACAGTGCAAGAAACGACCTCCAAAACGTACGAACCAAAGAGCTTATGTTGCAGTTGGTCCACCCCAGCAGCTACTATCTTCTACAGCTCAATCCTCTACCCTAATGCTACTGCGTCATCTTCTTCTCACAAGTTCAAGACACCTCCATCGTTTCTGGTCAGTCTAACACTCTTCCACCAGAATTGCTTCAGCAAATTATTCAAGCTCTTCATGCATCTGGTTTTGGTAAGCCTCTTTCTCCCAATTCTTGGGTTTTAGATTCCGGTGCTACTCATCACATGACAGGAAATTTGGATGTTCTACATCAAACCACTCCCTGTGATCGGCATCAGAACATTTTGGTTGCCAATGGGAAAGTCTTCCTGTTAAGAAAATTGGTTCTTTGACAATTACACCTTTAGATTCACAGCCCTTGTATCTTTCTAATGTTTTGTATGTGCCAAAGTTATCTGCTAATCTCATTTCAGTATCTCAGCTTGTAAAACAAAACTGTCTGGTCTCATTCTCTTCCTCTGGTTGCCTTATACAGCACCTGCAGTCCGGGAAGGTGATTGGGAAAGGCCATAGGCGTGGGGAATTGTTCGTCTTGGATTTTGGAGCACCTTCAAGCTCTCCTTCTTGTTTTTTTGCTCCCTCATCTCATGAGATAAACTCTGCAAATAAATTGTGGAGGCTCTGGCATTGTCGCCTTGGCCATCCTCATGCTTCCAACTTAAACTCCTTATTTTCTTCCGGTGTTTTGTTAGACAAACTTGATCACAAGTTTGAAATTACCAAGACTTGCACAGAATGTGTTCTTGCCAAGGCACATACTTTACCTTTTACTAGACATTCTAATCATACTACCTCTACCTTTGATCTTATACATTCAGATGTATGGGGACCGGCTCCTGTTGGTTCATTAACTGGAAAATTTTACTATGTGTTATTTGTTGATGATTGGTCACGTTACTCATGGGTGTATTTCTTGCACCGTAAGTCTGAAGTTCTACAGGTGTTCAAGTACTTTCATGCTATGGTAAAAACACAATTTGGCAAGAAGATAAAAGTTCTGCGAAGTGACTCAGAGGGGAGTATATGTCCAAACATTTTGCAGCATATCTTGCAGAAGAAGGGATCATACATCAGAGAAGTTGTCCCCATCAACCACAACAAACGGCACCGCTGAAAGGAAACATAGACATATTTTTAGAAACTTCTCGAGCTCTACGACTCCATGCAAACTTACCTAAGATGTTCTGGGCTGAAAGCATATTGACATCATGTACTTGATCATCGTCTGCCAAGCCAACTTTTGGGAACTGTTCCACCTGTGAAGAGACTGCTTGGCTACTTTCCCAACTACAACTTACTTCGGATTTTGGATGAACTTGTTATGTCCTTCTTCCTGATTCCGAACGTTCCAAACTTGATGCAAAGTCGGTGCGTTTGCATATTTCTTGGATATTCTGATACACAAAAGGGATATCGTTGTTATGATTGGGACTCCAAGCGGATAAGGATATCTAGGAACGTAATCTTCTTTGAGGATACCCCATATTTTTTTTCTTCTCACCCTTCATCACCTACAAGTTCTGTAGTCTCTTTCTCTTCCTTCCCTAACACTTTACAGGATGGTTTCACTTCTGAAAGACAAGAACAAGTTGCCCCTCCTATGACTCACCCTTCACCATGGCTGAGTTCAGGTAATACTTTATCTTACCACCCTTAGCCCCAGCTGTTAGTCTTCGTCGTTCCTCGCGTATAAATTAAACCACCAAATCGTCTTTCACTACTTTCATCCCTGGCTCCTTTGTCATTCCTCGATCTTACAAGCAAGCAATTGAAAGTGCAGATTGGAGTCAAGCTAGAAATTGACTTGATGCTTTAGAATTTAATAAAACTTGGGATTTGGTTCTGTAGTACCCCGGAAAATTCATTAATTAAAAATTTATAGATAAATAGAAATTCATCTATTATAAATTCAATTAATTAAAACGATACACATCATTATTGCATGCGTATAAGCCCCTTATAAAAATTTTGTAAAAATAGTAGATTATACTTTAAATAATGTTCTCTAATGACCTATCAAGAAATTTGGGCACAGAAAAATCGTTTAGACCAAGTTTAAGAATTTATCGCCTACTTATTAGCATAATTAAGGAATAATGTCGAAGAATCCATTATTTTCTGACCCAAAGTGGATTATAAATAAAAATAACATGTGGGGTAGACTTTAAATAATATGGGATGATAGTCCATATGATATTTGGACCAATGGACAATCTTGGCCCATGAATAACATGCTCTAATAAAAGGATAATAAAAATCTAATAGTAAGTAAGTACATGGGTTGTACAACTAGACTCACATGAGTTATTGGCCAAGAGTAATTGGCCCAAATGATGAATATTAGAAATATTGGCATGAATAATATTTATTCAATTCAAAAATATAAAATACTTGAATAAGTGTGATAAATAGATTTACCTAAGGATAAATGGTGAATAATTAGAATTAAATCAATACCCATTAAGTCAAATTAGTAATGGGTTTTACTAATGGTCTTAGCATAAGTTTTGGGCCCAATTATGAAGAGTCCACCATGAGATGAGAGTTAAATAGTGAAATTCGTACCTAAAATATTAATAAATAGAAAATGGTTAAGATAATGAGTATTTTAACTATTAATCGTCTTAGGAAGAGTTCTAAACCTAGTATAACTCAATAGGACTCTATCCTAATCTAAAATTTGGATTTAGATGAGAGACAATTGGGTTAAATATAAGAGATCCAAATTAAATAGGGAAATTCGTAACTATATTATCTCTTAATTAAAAAGGGGCCATTAAAGCACTAATATGACTCATATATATCTTAATAAGAGTCCTAAGCCTATCCTAACCCATTACCCACGAAATTGGACCTCTCCCCATCTTATTAGGTGGATAAATGTAAGAGAATAGGGAGATAAATGTGAAAATTCAGAGTTGAATGGAAGGGAAGAGTTTTAAGTTATTAGGACTCTTAAGCAACCTAATAGACCTCTAATTAGTGTCAACCAAGCCCCATTTTCGTGGCTGGAGCTCTGGATCATGAGGAGAAGGGTTGGAGCAAGGAGAAGAAGAAGGTTGGAGCAAGGAGAACTTCGAAATTCGTCACCCCTCAACCCTAGGATCTTTACAGCACAAAAAGGTAGGCAATCTCTTAAGCTAAAATCGTGAAATAATTACCCTAGATAGCCTTCATTTATCTCTTCAAAAGCCCTAAGATTTCGTGGTATTTAGTTCACCCATTTAGGCGAATTTAATTCGTGAAATCCTGCTATCACCATGAACCCTAATCTCATGTTTTCTCTAATTCCCAATGTGTACATGCTCTCATGCCATGATAAAATTTTCAGATATACTACATCACAATATCTTTCAAACGCCCCTGGTCTTGCTTGATTTCGATTTCTCATGAGAGAGAATTAAATCTTTGAATATCTGTCAGACCTGTGCACTCGACCCTCCTTGTTTCCTTTTTAATCTCGTGCACACTTGACATCATTCCATGATAAAATTATCATAAATATTACTACAGGTTATCTTTCAAACGCCGCTGGGTTCATAATTTTTCATGATGTATTCATCCTGAATAATTCATTGAATCCTGACTGCGCCTGTTTAGGTCACCGAAATGTAACCTGATCAATGCATATCTAAACCTTGTCTATTTTCAAATTAATCGTGCATGTTGATAGATATACATGTCTACTTTCGTTTAAAACTATTTTCGTGCTTTTTGGATCACCGTATTATTTTTATATGCTTTACAACGTCCCTGTATCACAGAGGACTCGCCCTGAGAAAAAGAGAAAAGGAGCAAACCCACCTGTTATCGCGACGGCGCGACCCGCCGCGATAACAGTGGGTCGCGCCGGCCGATGGCGTCGCGTCAAGAACGCGGCGCACGAGCCGCCGCGATTCGCTCCGGACCGGCCAGACCGGCCAGGCCCCGTGTCGCGTCCGACCGCCCTGTCGCGACTTGAATCGCGACGAGTAGGTCCGTCGCGTTCTTGAAATTTCGGCCAGAACCTTTAATTGCTCTTATATCCCTGTTTTAAATGCCATCTAATCCTTGTACAAGTTAAACCATGTACTGTTAAGCTTGATAAATGAACTGAATATTTTTATTGGATAATATTTAAATGACTCTTATTAATTTAAAAGCCGTGAGCACGACTTACTCTATTCCCATGATTTCCTTACACTTGCCACACTAAACATGTTTATTGCCATTTGACCCTATTAAATTACTCAATAATGTATCTGGTAATTAAGTGAATTATTACCTATTTACCTATTATTTAAATGACACATGTCTTCGTTTTAACTCGCGTGATTTGTACATCGTTATCGCGTCCCTCTGCCTCGAGCACTCGAGGCAAGACGGACAACGTTTCGTTACACACTTTTTCTTGACATGGACCACCTCTCCATCGAGAATACTCTCGACTGACTAGGGATTCCTTGTCAAGGCCTCCGTAAGTCTTCTTGCTTTGGCGCACGTCCATTGCCGACGAGCTGGTTGTACCTTTAAATCCCGTTACACTCTTAGGGATCAGTACGATCCAAACAGCCTTAGTGAGATCTCTCTTATCTTGTGATCACGCCGGACCATCTGGCTCGTGTACGCAGCACGGCTAATGGGCGGATGTGACTTCTACTGACTGCCGGTACCCGACCTGGTACTGTGCACCGTTACTATCGTAGTTTATCGTTGTTTTTATGATTATACCCCTATCTCGTCTACTATCCTTGTACTCTCATCATCTGTTCACGTTCACTCTACTATCTCGTCTATTCATCTAGCACTCTCTTGAAACTCTTGAGCTGTTGTGTGGCTCCCATTGCTTGTACTATATATGACTGTCTAGCGCCATAATATGGGTCTGGTGACCTACTAACTTGAATGCATAGTGTGCAGGGCACGGAGAGTGTCCGAGGGGCTCCAATCTAGTCCTGGGGGCAGAGAGCCACCCAAAATACCTGCAGGGGCTATTGACGGTGTTATGCATTGCACCGGTTCTGACTATCTCGACATTGGCTAGACACCTAACTACTGTACTATTAGTCTGAGGAGTTCAGACATAGTGTGCCAGTTCTGTGCTATTAGTGTGCTAGCACTGACTGATTAACATAGTCTGAGGAGTTCAGACGAAATGTACTATCGTAAATGGCTACTGTCCCAAGTGACTATTGCCATACTCGACTAGTGCACCGTGGTGCAACCATACATGCTATCTCTTTACATGCAATCTCGTTACACGCTATCTTGATATACAAACTATCTCGTTACACGCCACCTTGATACAAGCTATCCTATTACATGTCATTTTGATACACGCTATCTTGTTATACACTATCTTGTTACACGCTATCTCGTTATATTGTCATCCTAATTTTGCAATACTCTTGAGAAATGTATTACCGTTCACTTGTTATCTTGTACTATTTCTCTCTTGACTATACTGATCGTCTCTCTCTAGTTAACCTGCGTTACAGACTTAATCACTTAAAGCATGCTTGTTTACACGAGATATTAAGTCCTACTGAGCGTTATCGCTCACCCTTCGTTATTTGTTATTGTGTTTTCAGGTAAGTCAAGTGATGACCTTACACACAACAACAGGATTGGACTGGAGTGATGAGCGTCCTGAAGTCATAGCGATGGAATGTCCTTAGTACCTTTAGAGTTTAGTTAGATAATTGCTTTGGATTTCTTTTACAATGTAATAATGTCGTTGAGCCTATTTTTGGCTCTGAATTAGTGATTGTATAGTTTAGATGAATTATCAATAAAATGAGGAGTTTTACTACAATTATTGTTCATTAGTTGCTCTGATATTTGCGAATGTATGCGCAATTTACATTACCAATACTCGTTGTTCATGCCTCCCCCCGATTTATTCCGCTGCTAAATTGGCGGGGCATGACAGGTTCCTACCCCATCCAATCATCCTGTGATTGGATGCAAGTGGGTGTACTCTCTCACAAATTAAAATCTGATGGTTCTTTGGACCGGTACAAAGCACGCTTAGTCCTCATTCAAGGTTTTAAGCAAGAATATGGCATTGATTATCATGAAACATTTGCTCCTGTGGCCAAAATGACCATTGTCCGTGTCTTAATAACTTGTGTCAGCCATTTGCCATTGGGACATCCATCAAATGGATGTGAAAAATGCTTTCCTACATGGAGATTTATCAGAAACTGTCTATATGAGACCACCCCCTGGGTATTGTACCTCACCTCATATGGTTTGCAAATTACGCAAGGCTATATATGGCTTAAAACAGGCACCTCGTGCATGGTTTGCGAAGTTAAAAAGTGTGCTTCAAACTGTTGGATATCAACAAAGCCACAATGATTACTCTTTGTTCATCTCCTCCACAGCTCAAGGTAGTATCTTTGTCTTAGTATATGTAGATGATATTTTGATTACTGGTGATAACCACCAAGGTATTCAAGCGCTTAAGGATGATCTTCACAAGTTTTTCCAAATGAAAGACCTCGGGCTTGCTGCATATTTCCTTGGCTTGGAAATCTCCAAGTGTGCTCATGGGTATTTTCTCAGTCAACGAAAATATACCTAAGATCTTATTGATATGGCTGGGCTTAGTGATGATAAGATGGTGGATACTCCTCTTGAGTTAAATGTCCATTATGGTTGCAACGATGGTGCACCCATCTCTGATCCGACTCTTTATCGAAAACTTGTTGGCAGCTTAGTCTATCTCACTGTCACTCGTCCGGCTGTACATTTATGAGTCAATTTGTCTCGGATCCCCGCAGGTTGCACCTAACAGCTGTGTTGCGTATAATTCGCCATCTTCGCTCTACTTCAACATTTGGATTATCATATCTTTCTACTTCTCCTCCAGAGCTAAGGGCATTCTCTGATTCAGATTATGCTGGTTGTAAGGACACTCGTCGATCAACAACATGTTTTTGCATCTTTCTTGGAAGTTCTCTACTCTCCTGGAAATCCAAAAAGCAGTCCACTGTGTCAAAGTCCTCAACTGAAGCAGAATATCGAGCAATGTCTTCTACTTGTGGGTAAATTGTGTGGCTCCAACGCTATTATCTGACTTTGGTATCCAGTCCCCTTCTCCACCCCACTGTTCTGTGACAATGAAAGTGCAGTCAAATTGCGAGTAATCCAGTATTTCATGAACGCACCAAACATATTGAGATCGATTGCATTTTATTCGGGAAAATTTTGAACGTGGTCTTATTTCTCTTCCCCATGTTTCCTCCAAAGATCAGCTTGCTGATTTTTTTTACAAAGTCTCAAATGAAGAAACATCATGATTATTATAGAAGCAAACTGATGATGCCCCACCATCAGTTTGAGGGGGGTGTTGAACAGAGCATGAGCTGCCAAACGGCTAGCTCATCAAGCATGAGTTGTCACACAACTAGCCCATCTCAGAAATAGTTAGGATCTAGTGGAGTTTGGTTAGCCATTGTAAATACTATTTTTGCTATTATGAATAGCTGTACATGGGTCTTTATTTACCATTCTGTACAATATAATAGAAGTGCTCTCACTGTAAGAGGGAAGGAGTTCTGCTCTTCTTCATCGCCCCTATTATCGAATATTTCTGATTTATTCTCAGTCTGTAAGTGTGATAAAGTGACAAAACAATAGGCCCATCAGACGGTTGCCCTCCAAAACCATGAAAGCTTTGGATTGTCAAACAAATAAGATGTGAGAGAAATATTTACTACATTTTTTTGACAAGTGCACTTATTGCACTTGTCAAGTGATGTGGCAACCCACGTGGTACTATGTAGGGTGCCACGAGGGCTGATGTGCCACATTATTAGTGCATACGACAGTGATAGACAACATGCGACAACGGTACCTATAACAATGATCGATGAGACGACGAGCAATATTCGGAGGTAGTAGCAATAATTACAGTGAGTTTTATAAATTAAAATTTTAAGCTCAAAAATTCAATTTAAGACTTTAAAATATTATTTTTATATTTAAAATATCGACTGAATTGGACTCATAAATACAAATTTTTGACTCAAATATAACTCTTAGTGTTAAAAAAATATTGACTAAGTTTTTATAGTATAAATTTAAGCTTATAAATATTAACTTTAGACTCAAAGTATTTCTCTTAGTGCTTAATAGGGTGTGTTTGGTTATAATTTTTTACCTCTTTTTTCTCTAAAATTTAAAAACAAGAGAAGATGTTCACTAACACACGTTTGGTAAGATAATTTTTTTTAGGGAAAGAATCCCACCTATTTAAAACTCTCCTCTCTCTCAAAAAAAAAAAAAAAACTCTTCACCAATTCTTTTTTAAAAACTCTCACGCACAATGTCTTACCCCCCTACGTCGCGCCCTCCCCCTCCCCCGCCCCCGTGCGCCCTCCTCCTCCTCCCCCCACCCCCCTACCCTCCGCCCTCCCCCTCCCCCACCCCCATGCGCCCCCACCTCCTCCTCCTCCCCCCCCCCCCCCCCGGCGCCGACGCCCCCCATGCACCTCCCTCCTCCTCTTCCCCCCCCCCCCCCCCTCCGTCGGCGCCGCCCTATGCCCCTCCTCCTCCTCCCCCCCCCCCTCCCCCCCGCCTCCCTCCTCCTCCTCTCCCCCCCCCCCCCCCCCCCCTGGCGCCCCCCTTCCGCCCTATGCCCCCTCCTCCCCCCCCCCTCCCCCGCCGTACCCCCCTGGTGCCCCCCTGCCCCCTCCTCCTCCTTCGCCCCGCCGGTGCCCCCTTATGCCCCGCCCCCCTGCGCCCTGTGCCCTGTCATGCCCCGCCAATTTAGCAGCGGAATAAATCAGGGAGGCATGAACAACGTGTATGGTAACGTAAATTGCGCATACAATCGCAATTATCAGAGCAACCCAAAGAATAATACTTGAAATAAAACTCTTCTTTATATTGATAAATCACCTAAACTATTACAACCACTAAATTCAGAGACAAAAACATAGGGCTCAATAACGTCATTACATTGGAAAAGAAATCTAAAGCAAATATCTAACTAAACTCTTAGATACTAAGGTCATTCCATCGCTATGACCCCATTGTACTAGAGCAACTTCATTAACTGACTCCAGGTCGCTCATCACTCTGGTCCATTCCCATTGGTGTGTGTAGGGTCGTCATCCATCTTATTTGAAACACATATAACAATAGCGCAGGGTAAGCGATAACGCTCAGTAGGACTTAATATCTCATGTAAACAAGCATGCTTCAAGTAATTAATATCTTCAGGAGGAAGGATACGAGAACAAGTTGTCATGTATAGTCAAGAGAATGATGTAGCAAGATATCATGAAATATTATCATATTCACGAGAGTATATCATCACAAGAATTTGGCCATATCACGAGATAGCAAGTAAATTAGTCATGATAGCAAGTATGGGTCGGTATTCTTTCAACCCGGAGTTCAAGTAACAAACAATTGATTGATTGATTGTCATAGATTAAATCTTGCGTGTCATGCGTTAGGTGTATGCCATCACCCAGATCATTAGACCCTCGCGAGTTATAGCCTTTCAGGTGCTCCTCCCAAGGACCAGATCGGGCCCTTATAATGTTACCTAGCATAGTCATGTTTGTTATCTTAGACAATCAATTGATGGCCAAGTAGAGTACCAAGAACATAAGAGAGTAGTAGACGAAATAGATGAGAGTGTAGAGAGAACGTGAACAGATGAGAGTAACGAGATAGTAGATGAGATAGGTACAATATCGTAAAAACATGAGAACCAACGATAGTCAAAGTTGCACGACACACCCTAATGGGCCAGCAGTCTGGTAGAAATCACCACCGCCCACTAGCCGTGCTGTGTACGCAGGCTAGATGGTCCGATGTGATCGCAGAGTCAGAGGGAAACACACTAAGGCCATGGATCATACTGATCCCTAAGGTGTAATGGATTTTAGGGTACAACCAGCTCGTTGACTAAGGACGTGCGCCAAAGCCAAGAAGACTTACGAAGGTCTTGACAAGAAGTTCCTGGCCCAGTCGAGAGTATTCCCGATGGAGAGGTGGTCCAAGTCAAGAGAAAGTGTATAGAAACGAGTCTGTCGTGTCTCGAGTGCTCGAAGGCCGAGGGAAAACAATAATGGTGTACAAAACTTGCGAATAAAATGACGACATGTATGTTTAAATAAGAAAAGTTAGTCATTTATTTCACTAAATTATCAGATACATTATTAAATAATTCAATAGGGTATAAGGGCCAATATGATTGTTAAGTGTGTGCTTGTGTAAGAAATCAAGAGATCATAGTTGATTATGCATATGGCTTTTACATTGATTGATTGCATGTATCATTAATCATTAATTGCTAATGCTGTCAAAGTTATTCATAACAGTAGTTAATTAGGGTTGCTCAAGGTCGAAATGGTATAAACATAGGGTTTTATTGCAAACATTGCACTCTGTTGAAGTCGCGACGGGATTGGTTGTCGCCTTCAAGTCGCGACGTAAGGCCCGGTCGCGTTCTGCTGAACCGGCCGACGGAATGAACCGGGGGCAGGTCGCGACGCGTCGATCCGCCGTGTTCATAACGCGTCGGACCCCGGTCTCACGACCCCTCTGAGATCACGGCGTATCGTGCCGTCGCGACCTCAGGAGGTGGCCCGAGCCCTGAAAAGTGGTTTTGCCCTTTTTCCAGAACAAATCATGTTTGATATATGATACTTGTAAATTCAATATAAAATCGTACGATGATCCAAAAATCACGAAACTAGTTTAAAATGAAAGTAGACACATAGATCCATCAACATGCATGGTTAATTTGAAAATAGACAAGGTTTAGGCATGCTTTGATCGAGTTACATTTCTATGACCTAAACTTGTGCAGTTAGGGTTCAACGAATTAATTAACGATGGATACATGATGAAAAATTTCAAAACTAGGGGCGTTCGAAAGCTAACATGATGTAGTATTTATGAGAATTCTCTCATGTATGAAGTAAAGTATGAATGAGGTTCACAAACAAACATGAAGGATCGAGTGCATGGATCTGACAAGGATTCAAAGAATTAATTCTCCCTCATGAGAGTTTGAAATAGAGCAAAACCAGGGGTGTTTGAAAGCTAATATGATGTATTATTAATGAGAATTTTCTCATGGCATGAGAATAAGTACATGTGGGGGTATAGAGCAAACATGAGAGTTCGGGTTCATGGTAACAGCAAGGCTTCAAGCAATTAATTCGCCCAAATGGATGAGTGAAATACAACAAAACGAGGGCTTTTGAAGAGGTTCATGAACTCTACCTAGGATAATTTTTACACGAATTTAGCTTGAGAGATTGCCTACCTTTTTGCGCTGTAAAGATCCTAGGGTTTGGGTTGACGAAATTTCCAAGTTCTTCTTGCTCCAAGCCTCCCTCTTCCTTGCTCTCCTCGTCCTCAGCCTCCTCCTTCGTTCTCCAGAGTTCCAGGAATGAAAATGGGGCTTGGTAGACACTAATTAGAGGTCTATTAGGTTGCTTAAGAGTCCTAATGACTTAAAACTCTTCCCTTCCCTTCAAACTTCGAATTTTTACATTTATCTCCCTATTCTCTTGCATTTATCCACCTAATAAGATAGGGAGAGGTCCAATTTCGTAGGTAATGGGTTAGAATAGGCTTAGGACTCTTTTTAAGATATTTACATCCTATTTTAGTATTTATCTTACCCTTATTTAATTTATTATTAATTAACTCCGAATTTCTTATTTATCTCCCCCTTTACTATCATTATTCCACCTATTTGGCTTGGGGAGAACTTAAATTTCAGGGCTAATGGATTGGGTATGTCTAGGATTCTTTTTAAGATAAATAGGGGTCATATTGGTGTTTTAATGATCCCTTTTTAATTAAGAGATATTATAATTACGAATTTCCTTATTTATTATAGGTCTTCCATTTTTATCCCTATTTCGTCTTATCTAAATTCCCTTTTTAGATTAAGATAGAGTCCTATTGAGTTGGGCTAGGGTTTATGACTCTTTTAAAGATAATTTAGGAGTTAAAATAGTCATTATCTTACCCCCTTTTATTTATTAATATTTTTAGGTACGAATTTACGCTTAATTAACTCCCATGCAATTTGGGCCCATCAATCCATGCTTACACCACTTATACAACCCATACTTAATTTGGCTTAATGAGTTTTTAATTACTTCGAATTATTCACCCTTTATTCTAATTTAAATCTATTTATCATATTTATTCAATTGATTTCTTATTTTAATTCAATTTAATATTATTTATCTCAATATTGATAACCTTCATCAATCCTTTGGCATCTTGCTTTTGGCCAAATAACTTATGTATAACTTAATTGTACAACCAATATACTTAATTTACTTAATGGGTTAATTTTCCTTTCGTTAGTGAATTTATTCATGGGCCAAGATTGTCCATTGGTCCAACTATCATAATGGGCTATCAACTCATATTATTTAAAGTCTACCCATATGTTTATTTTAATTTTTAATTTATTTTGGCTCATATAATAATGGGTTCTCTGTTTTATTCATTATTTACTATAATAAGTCGCATAAATTCTCAAACTAGGTCCAAATGACTTCTTTATGCCTAAACTTCTTAACAGATCATTAGAGAATATTATTTAAAGCATGACTATTATTTTTACGTCATTTTTATATGAGTTTATACGCATGTGATAATGATACGTATCTTTTTAACTAGTTGAATTTATTAATAAATAAAATTTTAATTTATCCTATATTTAAAATTACAAAATTTTTCAGAGTACTACATGCCCCCTCCTCCTCCTTCCCTCTGCCAGTGCCCCCCGGCCCCTGTACCTCCCTCCTCCTCCACCCCCACCACCCACCCCCTCACCCTGTGCCCCCTCCTCCTCCTCCCCATGCCGGCGCCCCGCCTACGCCTCCCTCCTCCCCCCCCCCCCCCCCCCCCTTCTCCTCCTCCTCGTCACTTTTATTATAAAAAAATAATAAAAGTGTCTACCAAATATGTCTTTACAAGTTTTAAAAATTATATTAATTTTACCAAACAGATAACAACAATTTTTCATAATTTCAAAATTTAGTCAAAAATTAGTATACTATAACTTTTTAATTAGAAATAATTAAAAAAAAGACTGTAACCAAACACCCTATAAAAATAATAATTTGAGATTCTAATAGTTACTTGACATTCATCAATAATGACTTTCGACTAAAAAAATGATGATTTAAGGTTAAAAGTAGTTGTTGGTAGCCGGCTACCGCCCACCACTGCTTACTAGCCCGAAAACTGTTATATCGGTGGGCAACTACACTTGCACAATGTAGTAATTCGTTTTCCCTATACAATCATTACACTGACCTCCATATGTGTTCTTTATCAATTACTCTCATATCTCAAACTAGTCGACCTCCATATGTGTGCTTTATCAATTACTCCCGTGTCTCAAACAAGTCAAAAAAATGTACGGCTCCACACTTTTGTTCCTTTCTTTCACATCATATACTGTCTCGTGTGGATCAACCAAAGGGTAATTTGCAACCTTGGCCCGGCGGCCATACGGAAAGAGTCCCAAACCTCGAGCCCATCTTCAGCTCTCTTATCTTGGCCCATAATTATGCTCGGGAGAAATATTTAGTTCACACCAAAGTATGCACTAATGTGGGTACATCCACTAGAGGTGTGCCATTTGGTCTTGGAGGGATTATAATATCCCCCATCTCCTCAACTTTTCCCAACCCCAAGGCCAAATGGCACACCTCAGTGAGTGTGCCCAACTTAGTGCACATCAAGGTGTGCACTAAGGGTCTGTTTGTTTGAGCGAAAAACCCGTGTTAGAAAAACGTTTCCGGGAAAATTTTATTTTTCAAGTCGTTTGGTAACGGTGAAAAATAAAATCTGGAAAATGGAATCTCACAAATCCCGGAAATTGGCATCCGCGGCAAAACCGCGGATGCCATTTTCCAAGCAGAGTTGCTACAGTAACAGTTTAGTTACTATTCACGTAAATTGTGTTTTTATTTTTTTCCACTTATTTAAATAGTATTTGTCAAATTTAATTATTTCTCAATAGTTAATTTATTTTTTACTTTTTTATTAAAATATATTTAGAATATTATTCATTCAAATTATATTTTTATTTTATTTCTCCAACTTTAAATTATCTTTGTCAAAATTACTTATTTTTCATTAATTATTTAATTTTATTTTATTTTTAAAAATATGAAAAATAAAAAATAAAATAAAATAAAAAATTGATGAATAGTATTAATACACAAGGAATATATGACTCTTTCTCATTTGATTAGATCATAAGATCTCATATCCCTCCATACAACTTTATATTTTCCTAACAACCAAATAGACAATTACGTTTTCATTTTCACGGAAAAGTTATTCTGTGAAAAATTATTTCCCTCTGAAACTATTTTACATACAACCAAACGGACCCTAAGTATTTCTCTATGCTCGGTAACGGGTTTCGTCTATCCATGGCCATTAGCTAGCGAAGCTGGCCCACATCAAGCGACGAATGGGAAATACCGACTGCTAGGAGGGCACCAATGTAAATAAAAACTTCGCTCAAATAAAGAACTCTGAATGGTGCTGCTATGATTAAGCATCCCTACTTACATCTTTCGGTATACATACAGACAACAAACTCCGCTTGAGATTATAACTCCCATCATCATAGATCGAAAGATGGAAATGAGGGATTAAGCTAGCTAGCGTTAGAAAACAAGCTGGTGCAGATGATCAAGGGCAATACGATCAAATTAATAAGCCCAACAATTAATTAGATCCAAGTGTATAATTAAAAAGGCTGGCACCCTCTTTGATTTGAGTATCAACTATCAATCGGAAGCTCCAAGATTGTTGGATCAAGATTGTTAGTTTCAGTGTTTGAAAAGGTTAACTCAATCTCCTAGCAGTTCCCATCTCTTTTCATTGTTCGGAGCTGTTGTCATGTGTGAAACTAGGATCTACCTGTTTATGTGAAACCAGAGGGGAACTAAGAGGACTCGTTTGCCAAATGCCAAGCGATCAAATACTTGTGTGAATTCAACAACTAGTACACAACGACTGACAGAGTACTTGTGGTTACATGAGAAAGCCCAGAGAGCAGAATGCACATTTCAAATGGAAAAATAACATTAACACAAGTACTGTTCATCCTTGGAGAAGTGGAAACACTAAAGATTCCTTCATGAACGCCCTCCTGCGCCATGGTAGCCCTTCAGAAGTGGAAACAGTAAGCCACCAGAGCGAGGACGAGAGCGAACGCTGTGGCAGACCAGCAGTGGTATGCCCTGGTACAGCCACTGTCGAAGGGAGTGTTGTCCACGAGCGGATGCTGCCCACTCTCTCCAACAGCCTGCGCGAACCCGCTCACCGGCTGCGGAGGCTGCTGGTTGAGCAGCGCGCCGCCCGGCTGCTGCTGCTGCAGCTGACCGCCCTGAGTTGAAGGCTGCCCGAACGGGAGGTTCCTGCTGTCCTCAATGGGGGCGGCGAACCGGGGCAGCGCCGACGGCATCCCCGGCGACCCCAACTCCCCACACCGCTGGTTGGCCAGCGGCCGGTCGCTCGCCTTCCACGCGAGCTCCCCGTCCCGCGTCCGCATCCGCATGTCGCCCTCGTCCACCAGCTCCAGCGTCTCCAGGTGCTCCGCATCGACGCCGGCGTCCCACGCCGATTGGCTCCCGTCGAACACCTCGAGCCCGGCGTCCGTGAACACCAGGCTGCACGTGTTGGAGGTGCTGGCGGGTGTGCAGTCGGACTCCCACACGCTCGCCCCGGTGCTGACGTCCCTGACCTGCACGTAGCAGAAGTCGTTACCGAAGCCGCCGGCGCCGGGGGCGGTGCCGCTCCGCACGAGGTATCCCACGTACTGGCCAGAGGGCGAGGAGAGGAAGGCCTGGGAGTGCTCCGCCGCGTTGGGCGGTATGCTGGCGAGGATGTGCTGCTTCGTGAGCCGTTCGATCGTCCCAGATGGAGCAACGGCCGGTGCCTCCGACGGAGCTGCGGGCTGCTGAACCACCGGCGACGCCAGCCCCTGAGAGAGGAGAGAGGTTGGCAGGGAGAGGCAGAAGAAGATGAGAGCTGTGAAGAGTCTCATGTGGCTGCAGAGGAAGTGCCCCATTACTGGTTGAGTAGGGTGGCAGACGGACGTGGGCTTTATATAGAACCCTAACGAAGACCAGAAGCTGCAAGGTACGTTCTCATCAAACAAAGTGGTGGGGTGTGATTGAGGCTGGTGCAACTTCTCTTGGGAATGGAGTAGCTATATATATATATATATATATATGGTAGCTAGGTAGCCGCCACGGCGATGGAAGGACGTACGTAGTAAACAAACAAATAAGCTGCGCATGCAAGCGCACAACGAAGGGAGCTTAAAGTTTTAATTGGTGAGGTGCATTCCACCATGTAGGGGATTAGATGGATAGATGGGTCAAGGCCGCCCCATGCCCTACAGCAAGGCCATGCAAAGGGCTGGGATGGCGTAATTAAGGTTGGGAACGTACCCCTAGCTGGAGTTTTTTTTATTAATATACGTGACTTGGAGGGCGGTCCAACGTGAGAGCCCTAGCTAACGAATCCATATCAGGGAATAATAGAATGCTGGGTTCGCATCTGATTAAGCAGGGAATAATAGATTGATTAAACAGAGAATAAGACTACGCCACACATATTTGCAAGGATTAATGTAAGTATGTGCAAGAATAGCCAGAGAGGAGAGACCATTGCCATGATGACGTTGGCAGCACCGGATGACATGTCCGAAGAGATGGACGAGGCTAACTGTCTAGTATATATATATCGACCATGCGGACGGCAGCATCAAGAAGTGGGAAAGTTGGTTGAAGAAGACGCGCTCCTGTGGGGTCGAAATTTTAGATGATGATTTAGCGCGTGGATATGTGGCTGTTCCTCCGTAGATTTAATCAACCGGGTAGTCGGAATCACTAGGGGAATAGATGTAGGTTCATGAAATAGACTATATAGTATTTAGAGGTGTAAACGAGTCAATATATTCGGTGAGTAACTCGACACTCGACTCGATAAAAATTCGACTCAACTCGTTTATTAAATAAACGAGTCGAGTTTGAACAAAAAAATAAAAATTCGGTTCATAAACGAGTCGAGTCTAAACATATGTGAGCTCGGCTCAATTAGACTTGCGAACAACTCGTTTAAGTATTCGTTAAGAGCTCGATTAAGTATTCGTTAAGAATTTATTTAAATATTCGTTAATTATTTATTTTAAATATTTATTATTCAAATAAATGTTAACTTGTTATTTTATAGAGTTGTTATTGAAGTATGTAATATTTACGAGGACTTAAATATAAAAGACTAAATATTAGAGGATACATACACAAATCATATACATAAAGTATACATAGATAATCTGATTTTAATAAAATCAATATTAGAAAAAGGGCATATGTACAAAATGGGGTTTAGGATGGTTCGCAGGCACCGCGGTCTTCATCTTCTTCCTCCCGACGTGCTTACGCAGGTGGGACTCGACAAGGCTGCGCGGCCAAGGGGCGCCATTGTTGGCCCCCCGGAGTCCTTGGCTATCACGGCGGACCCTTCGCTAGTACTGGACGGAGCTCCTGGCTATGGCGCGGACAGTCCGCCAATGCCGGATGGAGCGTCTGTGCAGGGCGCCGGCACGGCCAAGCGGCATGTTCGTCATTACCTGGAGTCGCCGGCGACCACCGCGGACACTTTGCCAATGCCGGATGGAGCTTCTGGCGGCGGCGATGGTGGCCTTGGAGCTTCCTCCCCGACGGCGGACACCGCGGCCTAGGAGCTTCCCTCCCTGACGACAGATGTACCATGCCTTGGAGCTTCCCTCCACAGTAGCCTTGGAGCTTCCCTGGCTCCCCGGTGCTTCCCAACGATGCCAGATGCCACCGCGGTGCCAGCTGTGGCGTTCTCTGACGTCCGACTGCCCACCCCTGCAAACCCCGCTTACACAAGGCTGGACCCTGCTTCAGTACTGTCTTGTTTCATGTTTAGTCCCATATCGGATGTGCCAAAGTCTTGGCGAGACTGGGTCGTCTATAAAGTGCTCCCTTCACCACCAGTCTTTCTTGTGTTTGGGTCTTTTGACCTTTTAATAAAAAAGAAAGTCTTCTTGGCTATCAGGAGGTCGTCTAAAGTGTTTGTTTGAAAAATTAACAAGTATTTAAATATTTAATTATAAGTTCTATTCCGAGTTCTTATTTGGACTCAACTCGATTACATAAGCGAGTTGAGTTCGAGTTTTAAGAATTTGAACTCGTTAAGGAGCTCGATTATATAAACGAGCTATTCAACGAGTCGAGTTCGAGTTTAAAAAAATTTTACCAAGCCGAGTTCGAGCAGCAATTAGATAAGTTTGACAAGTTTCGAGTCGAGTTCGAGCTCGTCAAATATAAACGAGTTCGAATTTGAATAGGGTATAACTCGGCTCGACTCGATTCGTTTACACCCCTATATAATATAATTTCGCTCGACTTACATCAAATTAGGATTGGTTTGTTTCACCGTACGATACGGGAAAACAAGGTGTTTCATTTTTACAGCATTTTCTAGTGATATATTTGACTATTAAGAAAAGTATAAGAATTAGATTTCATGAACTCATTTGGCGGTACGATTTTTTTTTCTCTTGGTTGAGAGTCCATATTCATTGTAATCTAGAAGATTTGTCGTACTAATTAGTGTGATTCAAATGTGTCACATTGTTTGGACCATCATGGCATCTAGACATGGTCAGCACAGGAGTGTCACATCAGACCAATCAAATTGCCATAATTCAAGATGGTCGTATGAGGCCTATTCGATATATTATTGGATTTGAATGATGTCCAAACCACAGCCATTCAGATCATAAATTAAAGGAAATTTTAATTATCGGTCCAAATTAGGACTAGGGTCTAACTAATTTTCAGTCTAAAGATCAAAAATTATAATTTTAAGTACATTGACTACAAAGTTATTCATTTTAGATCTATTTTGTTAACACCCTAGGTTCAATTCTTTGTAAACCCTAAAATACCCCCACATCTACGAACCATTCGAGAGAGAGAGAGAGAGAGAGAGAGAGAGAGAGAGAGAGAAGAGCTCTTAAGCACTATTCGACGGCGGTGGAGGCCGGTTTCCCAGCTCTATTCCAACGGAGGCAATTAAGAAGAGCTCCGATATACCCCGGCTCCACCTCGAGCAGTGCTCCAATCTACTCTGATCTAATTAAGGTGAGCTCCTATATATCTATCCCGACTCCCAGGCAAAGGTAGCAAGTCGACGGCGGTGAGGAGGATCCGATCGACCCCGGCTCCACCTCGACGGCAATGAGGTGATGGCTCTTCCTAGGCGACGGCTACAATCTACTTCTATCTAAGATCAGCACTCTAATTAGAACCCGCCCACTACTTTACACCCCAATCTACTTCTATCTAAGATCAGCACTCTAATTAGAACCCGCCCACTACTTTACACCCTTGCTCTGTCGTTATGTCCGTCCTACAATTAATGGAAATATAGTTTCTAAAAATTCATCTCACGAGGGATCCAGATCTGTTTCATGTTCCAAGGAGGACTAAAAATTAAATGTGAAGGATCCGAAATGTCATAAAAGGACTCAAAATTAAAAGGAATGGCAAGTATAGTAATATCTAACACTTAAGGGGTGCATGCCATACCACACAGGGAACGCGAAAATCATCAAGTTTGGACCCGAAAACTAATTTTTAAGTAAAAAAAATGACCAGAAATTACAATTCATATCTCCTTGAACTAAAAATTAACTAGCTAGCTTTAAAAAGACCGGAAATCAAATTCTCATAAATTAAAACCCTCTTCTCCACTTGATCAGAACCAACCCAGCCATATCCACTATCCAGCCACTCATGAGCTATAGAAAGATGTTGACTTAGATTGTTTTTCACTTTGGCTTAGATGATTTATATGATCATTGATTTGACGTAGACTTGTAATTATATATATATTCATAATTATCATTATATTGTAAGCTTTAGAATTATATGATTTTATATATGTTATTAATATTTAGTGATATTGTTATGTCACTCAATTATTGAATATTATTATCATGTAATATTCCTGAAACATGTGAAGAAACTACAAAAATCTGAAAACAACAAGAAATTGTGAAATATAAAAAAAGAACAAAAAAGCACTTCGTATGAGCCGAACCAACCCAAACTACTATGATGGTATAATCAGTCAGTCCGTAATTCGACACGAATTCATATCTAATTTCCTTTTCCAGATCACTCAAACAGAAAACTTCGGGACTTCAGATCAAATTAAACATGTCGAGTTCAAAACTGTTAGGTTACAAGATCAGAAAATTAAAAAATTTTACAGCGAAACACCTTAATCAATAATGATTGAAAACTCAGTCATGATATGGGATCCGGTAAAATTTTAAAAGAAAAGAATGTTCTTGCAATCATACTGCTTTTATAAATTCTATAAATCACAACTCAGCTTTAAATAATTATCTCTTCAACGCACTCCTTTCCGAATTCAATGAACTGGCATCGCGTGATTCGTTTGAAAGAATGTCCATAACCAGAGAGTACCGAGGGAGAAACATTCATGTGTTCTCCAACTGGATCTGGACGAGAAAACAAATCTGATATGCGGAGACAAGGGGAAGTTTTTTAACACTTTCTTGCATGTTCTTGTGGGGAGTAGATACTGATGTAATAAGACAAAATTTCATGACCATGTAACAGCAACTAAAATTGCCTGAAAACACAAGAAAAGAAATTGCTTACCCTCTCTGACTCGAACGTCACATAACAAACCTTTTATTTTCTCATTACTTCATATATGGACAAGCTCGTTCATACATATACATATTACATACATATACAAGAAAAAAATATTGGGGTGAAAAATCAAATTGGAAAAAACAAAATGCAAGCAAGTTATGCATAGGTGGCAATAGGAAAGGGGGGTTCTAGTATATCCAACCCGTCTATTGCGTCCAGAACCTTTCTTCTTCCAAACTGAAAATCTAAGCCGGTGCTAAATTCTCTGGTAGGAGAACTGCCGCTACTCCGGCTCCGTTCGCACCTTCTCACTTTCTTCTCCTTCTTGGTGACAAATCCCTGGCTTTTGCTTCTTCCGAGAACCATTCTCCTGGAGCTGATACATCTCAACATCTCTCTGTCCTCCTCAGAGAGTTGAAAAACGATGGGGTTTTTGTCATTGCCAGACACAGAGAGATTTTGATTTTTCCCAAGAGATGAAAACTCATCCTTCTGGTATTGTTCAGACTTGAAGGACTTGAACCCCAAACCTCTACTTTTCACCTGGCTCACCAGGTGATGGAGCCATACTGCCAATTCGAGTATGTACTCATCAGTCTTCCTCCTATCTGCATGATGAAGTGTTTGAATGCGAATCACAGTATACTGCTGGACCGGCTTCTTGTTCAGCTCGGTGCTGTAGAAATGGGAACAGAATTGGTGTTAGAGATAATCATGCATTGCAGGACAAAAGTAATGGCAACAACAGTAAGTAGCCCAAGCTAACTGCCCCCAAGCAAGCTGAATGAGAGACTTCAATGAGTGACGCTAAAAATAAGTTTTTTAAAAAGTAAACGTTTGAAAACATATGGGGAGGAAAGATCAGAGCAATGTCCATACATCAACCCAAAGCCAATTTTTTAAACTAAATGTCAGAAAATTTGACAGGGAATGCAACAGAATTCAGAAACTTTGGAAACCAAACAAGGATGCGGCACAGACCCCATGTTTGCCCACTCTCCAACCCAACCAAATCCTTGGTGTGCTCTGTCAAATAAGACAAAGAACTAATAAATATAAAGGTTGACAAAAAATATAGGAAGATTGAAATGGAAAAGGAAAACTAAAGCAGCAATTTACAGACTTGATCGTATTGTCAGCCATTGGGACAAGCCATTGAAGAGTTTTCTGCATCTCGGCTTTAATCTGAGCAATAGTCAACTGCAACAAATGCAAATAAACAGTCATGATCACAAAGAACCAACGAATGACACAGTTCCATTTGCTGAAGGAAGTCATAAGAATCGAGCAACATAGAGACCACTTCAGAAGAATGCTGCTTCAGCTTAGAGAAATATTCTCTTAAACTCTTGACACGCCACATCAATTTTCTGTGTTAGTGGGCATAACCAAGTTTATCACATAGACAAACTAAAAAGAATAGATAATGATATTGTATAATGTACTATGCCAGACACAATAATCTAGATTCTCTTTAAGTTGCCTTCATCCATACAACTAGAAGTAACCTATCTTCCTTAAGTTGCCCACATCATGCACTTGCAAGTGAGAAAATTCAGCCATGAACAAGTTACACCAGTACTTCACAGACAAAGAAAAGAGAGAGATCACAAACACCTCTTCTTTAACATGGAAAGATTGTAACCGGGAACGCAAAGCTGTCTTTACTGCAACCGGCAATCCATGATATAAAGTGTCCCTTGTATTTGGAGGAAGAGACATTGGCCTAGAAACCTGCATGAATAAGGGCTTAAATTAGGTGTATAAATTGTAGATCTTCAGAATACAACCTTGTATGTATTAAGAGAGTCGCAGAACATCTGTAATGCACAACATCAAGTGGAGATCTAGATTTTTTTTGGGGGAAAAGTGGATGGTACCACATGTATATTAATAAAAGGAGAAAGAGAATGTACAAGTATAGGCCAAAAAGAAGAAGACCCCAGAAAATATCCCTGCCCGCCTATACAACAGCAGCCACACCAAGATGGAGTGGCGGACTCTAGGCCCCCAACACCGCAAACAATGAAGAGTTAGATTGGTTCGCATTACAACCAATAGAAGCCCACTCCTTAACTTTACTACAAACCCCGGCGAAAAGCACTTTTTCATCCCTAGCAGCTCTGGCAAAGATCCAGTTATTTCTCTCCCCCCAAATGATCCATAAAGTAGCATGAAGGATAAGCCACCAGACAGTTCTGCCATTCTTCGTAGGCCATTGCCTATCCTACCGCCCAATGATCTGCTTGAACCTGACCATGTTGGCTGATAGTACACTGAGTCCTTGCAGCCAATGCTCTCCAAACGCCACAGGAATAGGGGCAGCCCGCAAAAATGTAATCAATGGACTCATCCTCCACCCCACACAAGATGCATACAGTCTGGATGTCTGACAAAAAACGGTGTAGCCTGTACCGCATAGGTAATTTCCCAATCGAGATCCTCCACAGCAAGACTTTCATCTTCAGTGGACTCTTAGTCCTTCAAACCTAAGCATGCAAACCATGACACAAACCACCATTCTGAGATCATACGATATGCCAAGCTGACTGAAAAATGACCTTTCTCACACTGCCATATCCACTCATCCTCACGGTCCGATAGGTGGATATGAGTCGAGAGATAGAAGGTCCAGAAGCTGCACTGTCTCATCCTGCAAAAGATTCCTCTTAAAAATCGGCAACCAGAATCTGCCAACCTTGACACCGGATAAAAAAACATCTCTGCACAATAAAATATCACACCAGAGCGGAGAAGTGCTGGCCCGCAGAGATGGACAAAGGTCTCAGAGCCTGGATCTCCCAAAATATCTCTGCCTGATGATAGTAGCCCAAAGACCATCCTCTCCACTCCCTAAACTCCATAGCCATTTGCACAAGAGTGCAAGGTTGAAGTCCCTTGTGTTCTTAAGACCCAACACTCCCTGAACTCTACTAGTGGTGACCCTTCCCCACGCAACATCATGTTGGGAAGAAAAGAGAGTACAAAATAAACAAATAGAACTTTTTTCCAGTAGTACACTACAATCCATGATGAATTTGAAAGGTAGTTAATAGAATGGCATAAACAACTGCATAAGGCAGGCTAGTGTGCCAAGCCCAATAGTTAACCATGCCAAAAGTCTGCCTAAGAATTTGTAGAAGAAAAGGAAATTGGTACTGATATAAATTCATAAGAAATGACAGCATAATATGCCTTGATGCAACAGATCACCATGCTGGGGCCTGGGAATTGCCACCTCTTGCAGTGCTGAACTTAAGTTCAGTGGTCCCAAGGTTGGAGCATCAAAACCCACAGATGAAGTTCCAAAGCATCTGCATTGCACCTTGATGTTCATGTGATACTTGTGTGAATCTACTATCACACATGAGATAGATGGTTTTGAATCCTCTGCAAAATCTTTCCCTATGTAGCGTATTTATGTCAAGCAGGATAGCCAGCCAGAAATTGGACTAATCATTGGCCCCGCTGACCCCAGATTGCTGGGATAAGGCATATCATACTGGTGCTACCACAAACAACTTTCTTATTAATTAGTTTCATACAATATGAAAGGTGGTGCATGCACTGAGATAGTGGGTAGCATGTTGATCATTCAAAGCAAGATATGCAGCTGGAATGATAGAAATTGACTCACAAGTAAAAATATCAAAATTGAGTAAAAGGCCCTGTTTCAGCAAGAAGACTTGGCACCATTCACTTAAGCAAAATTATTTTCAATGATGATTCCTTTATACAACCAACAGAATATCATGGGAGACTAACAATGGAAAATATAATTACTTGAAAAGAATAAACAAAGCTAAAATGACAATAAGAGGAAGAAAATGCTGTGCCATGTAAACAAGACCAACAGTATACCAACTCCCATATAACCACATGAACGATGTGGGAAGAAGGGAGAAGTGTAGCAAAAAGTCAGATAAGAAGAAATAACCAATGAAATACAATCAATGTCACTGACAACTGAAGCAAAGAAGAACTAAATAAGATGCTCTGACAGGTACATCATCAAGCTACAGGACTCCAAGACCCAATCAAGAGGATCAAAATAGATTGCATATCTTCAAGATGATAATAAGCTTCAGAATGTAAAAAGAGATTGCTTTCTTCTTTGACAGCTGACTAATGGCTCCAAAGAGGAATAATCTGTAAAAAGGTCTCAAAAGCCTCCCAGTGGTTGAAAGGTGTAGGGATAATTACATGTATACATGAAATCTACTGTATTTTTGCGTATACCCTTCAAATTTTAGCCTCATCAAATATACCCAATATTTAGAAATAAATGATCAGTCATATCCTTGGAGTTAATTGGCGGTAAAACCTATGAAATAATCTCTCTCTCTCTCTCTCTCTCTCTCTCTCTCTCTCTCTCTCTCTCTCTCTCTCTCTCTCTCTCTCTCTCTCTCTCTCTCTTTAGAAATAAATGATCAGTCATATCCTTGGAGTTAATTGGCGGTAAAAACCTATGTCTCTCTCTCTCTCTCTCTCTCTCTCTCTCTCTCTCTCTCTCTCTCTCTCTCTCTCTCTCTCTCTCTCTGATGCAGGCATGGGGGAAGGGGTAGGAGAATGTGTATGTGTGTGGCACAGGCCACAAGCACCCCCCATCTCAGAGGGGGATGCAGGGGCGGGGAAGGGGGGCCGGAGGGTGTGTTTGTCTGTACTCGAGACCTGACCGCGCAAGTCGATCCATATATGTGTACGCACATTGAAGAATTTAGAGTTTCAAGCTCCATACTCCAACACTGTTCACAATCACATTGGAGAATTCAGGGCTTCAAACTCTATATTCCAACACTATCCACAATCATTTGATTGTGAACATTGTCACAGTCATTAAATGTTAAAAAAAAATCCTATTTGTTCATGACCATCTAAATGTTTTATGCTTTTAATATTTTCAGTGAATATTATGTTCTAATTTTAATTATAATGTCATATTAACATTTTTATTGCATAATTGCATTTAGATTATTCAGACATTATACACCTTAGACACTTAAATTCCACATGGGAGGGAGATATCACATTGGGCACCAAACCTTGGACATGTGTGTGTGGCACAGGCCACCAGCCCCCCCCCCCCCAACCATCCCGAGGGGGGATGCATGGGCAGGAAAGGGGCCTGGAGAGTGTCTGTGTGGGCACAGTGTGTGTGTGTAGAGAGAGAGAGAGGTAAGGGGGCAGGGAGGGGTCCCCACTCCAGTGCCAGTGCCAGGGGTCCATGGTCGGTGGTGCTGGCACCAAGTGCTTCGGATCGGCGGCTGCACAATTCAACCAGCCGCTCTTCCTCCCCCAGTGTGGGCGACCAAATAAAGAGAGGGGGAGAGAGATTGATGGGGAGTGAAGAGAGAAATATGGAGATAAGGGTGAGGTCATTGCGACGTGCACATATGGTATTTCCATGTATTTATGTAGAGATTTCAAATTAAGGGTAAGTTAGTCATTTCAATCTCTTAGCCATAGTTGGATTCAACTGATGGAATTTAACAGCATGGGTACATGTGATACATACATTCGAATACCGGGTATATTTTATAAGGGATTTGAAGGGTATACTTTTTTTTTTTTGGAAAGGTGGATGGTACCACCCGATATATTAAGAAGAAAAAGAAAATACATGTATAGGCCAACAAAAAGAAACCCCAAAAAACAGCCAAGCATTTGAAGGGTATACATGTTATTTTGATGCATTCCAGGGATATAAATGCCATTAACCCTTTTAAGATTTACTCATACACCAGTATCCTGGATCTATTGGCACCATATATAAGCAAAGGCTTTAACATAAAAGCAACATTGAGGTGTTTCTGTAGCCCATATACAATACAGTGAATCAGTTGAGACCCTGTAAGTGGTTCAAGGATAAGAATTTCAGTCCTGTGAACTACCTGTTTAACCATAAAATCTTAGCCATACATTATTTCATTATTTTATATTCCTGTAAAAGGATATTCATCCGACACCATCCTTTTCTTTATGACATCCAGATGGAACCTAGCTCCCTGACCAACCTATAGTGTATAGGCAGGTTAGTTGTCTGACCCATGATTGGGTCCCTAGCAGCCAAGCTGAAACTCGACTGATACAATTAAGATCTTCATGCTATGCCTCCAACGACACTTTATCTGATCCCCTATGTCTACACACATGCAGTGGGTGTTGATGAATGTGGAACCACAAGGACAACCACAAAGTGCATTAATGTTTGACCAACCATCCAAGGCTACATAATCCTGTATAGGTTGGCAAATAACTTCCTTCTTAATTGCAATGTGAACTGTGTTTGATATGCCGAAGGACATCAATCAGAATGTTGGTTCATTCTTTTTTTTTTTTTGGTTGTCTCAGAAGAGCTCTTGCAGGGATGAAGGTTTCGAGTACAATACTAGCACAATGTTTTTGTTCCATCAATTTTTTTTTAAATAGATCAGTACCTTTGCTTAGGAGGAAATTGATTTTCAAAAGTTGATGGTAAGAGGACTTACAATGTTATCTATCTGGTTGATGATGTTGGCATAATGCAAAGCAAGGCCAGATGAACCCAATCTTGAAACAGCATGATCAGGATTGCCATTCATTGCATCAGTGCCTCCCACAGCCGGACCCGATGAACCAAATCTTGGAACGGCATGATCAGGATTATAATTAGCTGCAACAGTGCCTGTCATTGGAGATGAATATCATGTTGGCATAATGTAAAGCCAGACCAGAAATACCCAACTTTCAAAAAATATTCGAAGTCAGTGATATTAAACCATGTTATGCAGGTTCCTTCAAGCAGCCTACTTTAAACATCCACAGTGAAGCACAAAACTACCAACTATGCTTGGATAAAAAGCAACCAGATATGCCAGCTTGCTATCATTCTGGATTCAGATCGGCTGATCTAATTGAACATGTAGAAAAAACCATGGAATCATCTTTCTGTACACTACTGACATTCTTAAATTTTTTTTTGAAAGTGACATTCTTAATCAAATACGTGCGCAAACATGGCATTTCAAATTGGACTGGGCATAAGAATTGGTTGGTCACATCCAGATCAGATCATCCAATCCGAAGAGAGTGAACAAAAAGTAAAGTATTTAATAAAAAAATTTATAAAATAAGCTATTTACAAAGAAAACAATATCTACAAAAAAGGTAGGTTTTGATAGGCCCTAATGAGTCAAGATCCCAGATAACTTGACTGATTTCAGACCATTTGGCCTGAGTCAGGTTGTTTTATATCATTTATATTTTGTTTTTATTTTATTATTTTCAATGAGATCAGGCTTCAGGGCCAAAATCCAATTGGCCAATGCTGATTCCTAGTCAAATTGGCCAATCCTGGTTTGGATCAGCCAATTTCATGAATTCAAGTAGAGTTCTAACAATAGTTTACAGGCCAGGAAAACATAAACCAACGTCATCTGATATGCAATGCAAGGCTCACCGCAAAAAACTGACTTAAGCTACAAGAATGACACCAAAGTTAGACAAATCAAGTGCAGAAGAATTAAGAATGAAGAAATGTATTATGATTATTGCTGAGATGGTAAATAGTTTGATATCATACCAGTCTGATCAAATGCCCTGAAAATCTCTTCATGAAGAAATGTGACTATGTCCACAAGTTTCTCCACAACCTACAATAATTTCCAAAGTAACTAAAGAGTGAAAACTTAAGGTAGGAAAAATGGAAGAGAATAAGGGGTTTGCAGGAAAGCAACTTAAAGATAGGAGATAGGGAGAAGACGAGACTTGATGTCTATGTGATGACTAAATGATAATTTCACTCCAGAACAAGACCAGTCACTTACTGCACAGAAAAGTTAGGATGAAAAGCATATTGCATGAGAACAACCTTATTAATCAGAATATTTGACAAATGGATGGTTCTGAATCTTTAGAATTCCAACATGCTCAATGGTTATAAACAATGCATTATAGAACATATCAGTGCAGACAAAATAATGTATAAGAAGAACCATGTTTCTATGAAACTGATTAACCTCATTCTTCAAGACAAGAGAATAAATTTTACCTCTTCCAAATTCCTCAACCACAGTGATTTCTTCTTCAAGCTCTTCACAAGTTTTCTTTGGTGTTTCAACTCACTGTGCAGGATCATGAGGTTTTCTCCTGAACAACATAACAGAGTTATCATGATATCGGGGAATACTTTTCTCAGCTACTTTTATAGTCCTCTAAAATGTACCGAACTGCCTAAGAAGTAAGAATAAAGACAAGCTCTATATTCAAGTACTTCTCTCAGCTATTATCTTTGTATCCATGAGAAAAATACTTCCCCACACATAACAGACCCAAGCTGAGCAAGCAGCTCTCTCTTTTCGAACCAAGCAATAAGCAAATATATGTGCTTTACCTTGCCGTGAAGGAGGCAGTGACTCTTCTTCCTGAAGCTTCCGTCTATAGTCCTGTTCAAATCTGTCCAATGCATGGAGTTCGTGGTACAGCTCCTAGAAATTACAAAATAGAACATTTGTTACTAAAACATGACAACAGAATTATTTCAACAGCACATAATCTTTTTGATCAGAGAAAGTCAGAATTACTTGCTTGGTTAGATTAAACTTGTCACACCAGAAAAACCTTATTCTAAGACAACATAAATAAAAGTCTTACCGACATTAAAGAAACCAAAAAAATAGGCAGTTTTGGTTTACCTAAGTAAGTGAATCAGAGCACAGATAATAGCATGGCACTCAACTTCACCATGTCAGCATAAAAATATAAAATATGTGGTTGATCTTATTGACTGAAGAATAACATATACACTTGACTGTAATGTAGCATGAACAGGTATTAGAAGGAGACAGCAGAGAAAACACTTTAAATACGAAACTAGTTGTATTCGAAAACAATAGTCTAGCTCAAACTAGGTCAAGAGGACACAAAATTGTCTATGGAAAAGAAGATAGTGCACTACGTCAACCTGCCACACCTACCTTCCAATACACCACAAAGACAGAAAGGGAGGGGAATGACATGTACTTTGAGAATGGCAAGTTGGCAACTATTGGCATTCTATCATAACTACTTACTGAGACATGGGGCATACCAATATGCTTTACCTGCATAATCATTCTCTTCACTACATAAAGACTGAGAAAAGCATAGCAGCTGGCAAATATTATTATATAATTTAAGAAATATGAAGTCTTAATAATATTACATCCTTGCTTACTCTTAAATTCTAAAATTCCCATTGTGGGACCTACATTGTCCTGCATAAAAGGAGGGAATAAGATGATGTGGGGACTTTGATTCTCATAGAATCTTTGAACTTCCAATCTTTTTTCTTTCCATTGCCTTGAATATAGCAATGTGGGATGTGCAACTCTAACAAGCATCTGTTCTATAACAAGCAAAGAACTTAAATCAGTAATTTTTATTTCATAGACAACAGATAAGCAGAAACCTGTTACCAAGATGTATTGGCACAGAAGAAAGGAAAAGGAGTGGTTTGGAATCTGGAATCAGCATGAAGCAGGAAGCATTGACGCAGAAGAAAGGAAAAGGAATGGTTTGGAACCTGGAATCAGCATGAAGGCAGAATGTTTATTATCAATAGGCACTTACAGAAGTATGGTGTGCCAAGTCCATTAGCTGTTGCATTGTTGTTTCTGCCTCTTCCTTGAGCAGCTGCTGGGAAGTCAGGCCTGCGTCCAATCTTCATACACCAACCATGCGTTCCCAATTAGAATTACAACTGCAAACTAACATTCGAACAACTGCTAGCCACAATAAAACATCTACCTTACTTTTGGAAATATCGAGCCAAATTGTGCCACTGTGGGTCTCTACACAGATCACCAAATCTGACAACTTCCCTAGAAAACACATCGAATTCCTCCCTGTTCGAGGACAGCACATATAATGTAATAAGAATTTTGGGCAGCCTCAGCACTACATCAGATAGATCATAACACAACTGTAATATATCAAGAAATAGTGATTCTCTATAAGAAATGGTTAATTTGAGACCTTTTGTCTGCAGCTACAATGCCCAGGAGCTCCTTCATATCTGTAGAAACCAACCGTTGCACACCATCAGACGGCAAAACTTCTTTCTTCAGGAACTGGACATTTTCCTCTGAAAGTGAACGCATCAGTGTAGCACCCTTTGCTATTGTGTTAGCCACCTCAAATGCCAAGATGGATACTTTATTTCCTCGATACACCATTCCAGACGAAAATCCATTTCCAGTTTTAAAGTTAGACATACTACTTCCAAGTGTGTCCAAGACTTCAACAGCCTTCTCCAGACCCACAATTCCAGCTCTTCCCAAAATGGAGCTCATTTCTGGGGCCTATATGAAGCAAACCCATAGTTAAAGAAGACGTAGAAAATGGCAACCAATAGTAACATGATTAAAATCTGTTGCACCTCATACAAAACCAAGTATCTTCATCAGAAATTTCTACGTCACAATATTAACTTTCCCTACGGGAAAATTTATTTACCATGAAGAAATATCTCACTGGTATCCATAATTAATAACCATGTCGTAATGCACACATATCCTCAGAAACACAGTGAAACTGCAAGGATATGTGCTATTCATTGAAATCCTATCTTTATCTTTACATTAAAAAAACGTCAATACACGTAAACAAGAGAGCACAAGAATGAAATTTTCAATAGCAATGACCTTGAACTAGATGGCGTAATTCATATACACCCAAGTCAGATTGTCAGAGAACGTGAATTTGAAAGAGGGAATTGATGCCCTTGCTATACAGGTAGCTAGTTATACACCATATTTGTTGTTGTAGTCTGTGGAGGCCCCTTTTCGGGAGGGCTTTTGTATGGGAGGAATTTATTTTGGGGATAATTCTTCTGGCAGACATGCATTTCATATTTTACTTTCCAAAGATAATTAGGATGGTTGGTTGACAACATGCACTAGGCGACCATTTCAGGATCCCTATCATGGTCACAACCATAATCCCACTGAAACTGCTTGAGGACGAAGAAATTGTAATAGACATCTGCATGTTTCATTTTTCCAATAACTTGGATGATGATTCAACATGGGCATAGATAAGAAGAACTAGATTATTTATACCATCAAAGATGTTCTGATCTTATTTGGGGATGGGAGAACACATCCTTTTTACACAGCATTCAACAACATTCTTGTTTCTCTTGATTGGGGTACCCAATGTGTAATATGATTCATTAATAAGAAAAACCATATAGGTCGACCCAAGAGGTTGCATTTCCTTTTCATTTTTTCTTGAATTATTATGAAATTTAACTAAAAAAGAAAAAGATAAGAATTTATGATTATTGGCTTTCTTTTTCCTTTCCTTGCATTGGATGGTCAAATGACATGAATCAGTGTACTAGTGAATGATGCAGTGAGTAAGTCAACTGTAAGAATCCTTTAGAAAGGTTCTGTGTTTCTTATAGACATATGAGGCGTGGCTTCAAATTTTCTCAGCAGGAAGGTTTCATAGTAAAGTTTCAATAAACTTCCAGAGAGGTTTCTCAGTATGGCTACCTCAAGCGTCAAGTGAAGCAACTCTTGAAGTTATTGTTTGAATAAAACTCTACATTTGCATTCTTTAATAACAGCTTCTGTCAGATTCCTTGCAAAGCAATCCCCTCTTAATGTCCAGGTTAGGTGAGTGGGATAATCTCATTTTGGAATTATCCTGAGTCTTTGTCTGAGTTGGATAAGGACCTACCTCCTGGTAGATATCTCATTTTCCTTCTCTAATGTAAGAGTCTCAATGCATGTGTTGGACACCCATCCAAAAATCTCTCTATCAGATTCCTTTAGAAAAAATTTCAACAGTCACACTGTCATCAGATTGCAAAGTGATTCTAACTTTGCCCATCAAGAGGGGATCAAAGTCTTTGTTAAATTTAAAAGCACAAGACTCATCAGAAGTACCACTGTGGTGACTTGTTGCCAGATGATCTAAAGATAGTATTCTCAAAATAATAATCTCATGACAATGAAATGCCGCTATCTTGTAAGATTTCAATGATGTCATCTTTTCTCACTTCAATGAGACTTGCTACACATGATACTTATCTTGTTTAGGAAGTCTACACTTCAGATTTCTTTCTTTCTTCTTTAAAGTGAGTACATTAACAAAGCTTACAGAGATGCTCAAGGGTGATTTTGATCCCTTGAATGCCTATTGTGATCTTGTTTATTGACACATTTTCTTCTTTTCTTGTAGCTGCAGTCTTTTTTTCCATGTCTCGCCAAAGAATTTGATTAGTTTCTGTATTGCCACCATATGTTGCATTGCTATCAATGCCAAATGACTTCTCTTTCTCCTTTTTATTCTAGATGATTTTTAAAATCGATTATATGTTTTGTGTAATTTGGTTCACTGATTTAACAGCTAAGCCTATAGTTTTCTCGCACTTGGTTCCTCAAGAGAACCAAGAAGATAAGTAATATCCTCAAATTGTGGCTTTAGGTAGGAAAACCAAGAAGGCTCCGTCATACATGGATGCGGGTGCTTCACTTTGCTAAGAACAATGTAAGTTGGAGATTAATGGCATGGTCTTCCAAACACTTGGATCTTTGCCTACAATTCACCAGTATTACTCGCCCAACATGTCTATCTTTCCCAGTACTATGACAATTGCACGGTTGGCGAGAGGAACAATAGAATCAGTCTCCAACTCAGCCTCCAACTCAGCATGATTCATACGGCAGCCAACACCCTAAAACATCCATGAAAGCAAATTATTCCTCACTAGAGGCTCTGCAAGGAACATTTGGAAGGCACTTTCAGATGAATGACTCAAAATCAGGCTTCCACACCATACAATATGATGTCGCAACACAGCATCCGCCATCCGCAGCAGGATCGCATGTTTAGTAAGCACCATCTGGCACCTAACCAAATACTTAAGAATATGAAACAAACACCCAAACTCTGACTTCATCACCGCCGTAACCTCCTCGCTTGCGACACGGACCCCTGTTCCAAATCGATCTCACTTCGACATAAACGGCATCAAACAAGAACAGAGGGTACAACAGGGAACTATAGCCCCTGAGATCAATTGCTCCTCAGATAGATCGACAAAGGAACTAAGAATAAACTGTAATGGACGACGGCAAAAAGGCTGACCTTGCTAGCTCCAGTCTTCCCGGTGGTCGACCTGAGCTCACCGGAGTCGCAGTACGCCTTGGCTGCCTTCCTGTCCTGGGCTGCAAACCCCGCCCCCTTGCCGTCCCCGACCACGCCGGAGAACGAGAGGGCATCTCCTTTATCCACCTTCCTGAGCCCACCCGAGCAGACGCACCCCATCCCGGCCCTCCCAAGACGGCACAAGGCAAGCAGGAACCCCACGTCTACGGCGGCGACCGGCGTCGAGGACCCCCGCCCGCTCCTTCTGACAGAGCAAAACCCTAAACCCCCGGCCTGGCCTCCGAGATCGACCTCCTCATCCGCATCCCGTCTGCGACTCTGCAGCGTCCACCTTCTTATCACACATTAATTAATACGCCAGAAGAATATAACTCGTTTTGAAGACGGGAGGTTGGAGGGTGGGAAGCGCTCTCTCTCTCTTTCTCTCTCTCCCCTTGCATTTGCTCTATTTGACTCTGTGACGACGTCCTTGCAGCTTTTTTTTTTTTTGCCCTTTTTCCCATTTAGGACCTTTGGTGTGGAAATATTTGCTTTAAAATAATACCATATAGAAAAAGTCAAGATGACTTCGCACAGTAAGACGAAAAACTTTTTCTAATTTTTATATTCAGGGAATGTGATGGGGACAAGCTCTAGTATTTGTATTATAAATCAAACAAATAGGTAACTTTAATTGGTGTAACTTAAAATGGCTAGATAGTAGCACCCTTACTTAAAGGACTTCTAGAAAAGAAGGCTCCGACACGTTGATTAAATACGTAAATTATTTTTAAAAAATAATAATAATAAGAGGACAGATATTTGAATTTATATGTGCATGAGAAGGACATTAATTAATGAGCCACTTCTTATGACTACCATGACATAAATTAGTTTAGTAAATCTTCAAAGTTGGCTTAAGTAGGTTCTATCCTAGTTTAAGCTTGTTGGTATAAATAATCTCCCTTCTTAAGTCTATCTTTAACGTGAATTGTTCAGCAATGCCTTTTTTTTTTATCGTGTGAACAGTGTGCATTAATCAGATTTTATATGCTTTAAGAGCCGTTGTTAGACTCATTGTTATCAAGTACTTGCGTCTTGTTCAAGTATCAACTTTGAACGCGTGACCCGGTCAACGGCAGGCCAAGATTTTAATGGCAGCCGCAGCCGCGGCCGCTCCCTGCGGACCTTCCAGTGAACACCCGCAACGCTCCCCTTTGCGACCAAGTGAGAAGCTGACCTCATTAGAACAACAAAAGCTAGATTCCAAAGAATTCCTGCCGCGCCCGCCCTTCCTTTCTTCACCAGCTGCACTTTAAGACGGGTCCTTCGTTCGGGCTGTCATATCAACATGAGATGATGCAAGTGTTGAACCATTCTACTGCGAATAGTTGCAGGATGAAGAGTTGGGTCATTGGGCTGTTCCAATCAAAATAAAAAAATAGAAAAATAAAAAAGTTTACCTTGTCGATTAGAGTCGTTCGGCTCTGTGCCGCTTGAGAGATTTGCTCATGGATGTGGACATGTCGATTAGAGCAAAATATGAGAAATACTTGTTACGAAGTCTAGTAACATTGTAACAAGTCTCGTATAGTATTTGTCAAGTAATTTTAGTGACTAAGAATTTCTTTCTTTCTCATTCAATAAAATTATTTGATAAGTAATTTATATGAAACTTGTTACTAGACTCCATTGATAACAAGTATTTCTCAAAAAATATTGGCAAAGTGGGTGATTTTTTTTTCTTGAGACTTTGTGCTTACAACATAAGAACCTCAATTGTAGAAAATTATTTTGGAGAGAAAAAATCTGGATCTTCTGACTCAATTCTTAAGGCCCACTTACTAAAATTGGCTTAACAAACGAAAATTTAATTATCAAATAGGAGTCCACCCACTAGAGCCCAGTTATCAAATATCAAATGGGATCTGCGAAGCTCCATAAATACTTGATTTACTATCCTAAGGAAAGATATTTATCTCAACATCAACGTCAAAAAAATGGTCTGAAATGACAGTGTAGCTCCCGTAATAATATCTTGACATGCACTCCACTAAGATAGGAAAGTAATTCGGTTCACATTCTACACTTTATCTCAGGAGACTCACCCGACAAATCTTATCTGGACAACATATAATTCTGAGAGTACTTAGCACAATGAGACCTTATCTCGGCAACATATATATAACTTGAAGGAGACTTAGCCCTATAGAATCTTATCCCAACAGCGTCTAGCTAGAAGAATATTTAGCCCCACAAGTATTTAACTCAACGGAGTCTTAACAAGGTAGAAGTGGAAGTGGTAGATACTCTTGCCTAATAAACTGATCAGTGGATCTTACATGAACGACGATTACCCAAGAGTAGCAAATCCAAATAATGATGGGTTATTCATGATTGGCATGATCACCACCTACGATCCTCGTAGTAGGCATAAAAATCTATAATGGCCACTACCCGATAATTATGCTCACAACTATGGCCATAATTGTAGTCACATCATATAATACCATTAGGAGACTTGATCACCACAATGAATCTCAGAGAAAATCTTATAGATAAAAGTATATAAGATTCTACACTCATTCTATTGTGAAGAGCGATTTTGAATCACGTACTCACTTTCTTACTGTGGTGGCCAAATCTGGCCACCTAGGCCCATGATGGCCCAATACGGCCCTCGCGTGTCCTGTCAGCTGACGTGTCCCCATCCCAACGGGTCACGTCCCTTCCAAGACGGTGTGAAGATCTCCAAGATACCGCCATCTCGACCGGACGCTGTCAAGCCTCGTGGCGGTATGACCCCGAGCAGGTCATCTGTCCTTCCGCGACCGAACAACTGCGGAAGGCTTCCGAACAGGAACAGTAACCCTGCTGCGCGGAACAACCCTCAATATCACCGAACAGCACGTTCGACCCCCATGTGGGTCACCTACTCGGAAGGTGTGTCCAAAGGGTGCCGAGCAGGCTCTCTGGCTTACGGAGCGGTCGTAACCGTCCCAGGCCACGTCCTCCACCATCAAGAGGCACGAACTGCCTGGCAGCCCAACGGGCACCTGAACGTATAACTCCTCCCGTTATGCGCGCCCATCATGGCGCCTTTTCAGGCACGATCTACTAACGTTACGCACGTTCGCCTTGGCACCAACGCCTATAAAAGCACAGGTACAGTACCATGCAACGGTACGTTCTCTTCCTCACGCGAACACACTCCCATACTCCGAAACCCCCTGCCTTGTAAGCTCTCCACTGACTTAGGCATCGGAGGGTTTCCCCGATCTTCACCGGGCCCCCCTGATCCTCTTCTGGTCTTGCAAGTCCTCGTCCTCACCGGCGATCGTCTTCCCTCTCTCTCTAGTGGAGGCCCGTTTGGCTCCGGCCCAAATAGGATTACACCACCACATTTGGCGCCGTCTGTGGGAACGACGCTGCCATAGCTCGAGGACGATCCTCATACCAAAACGTAGGAAGCAGGGCGACGAGGTCTCGCCAGTCGCGAGGGGACTCCCGTCGCCGATCCCCCCTGGTGACGTCACCATCGCCCCCGCTGGCGCAAATCACGACGTCCCAGCACCAACGACTGCCGCACCCGCAACTGCCCTCGAAGTAGCAGAGCTTCGGGGGCAAATGCAGCAGTTGACGGCGTCTGCCTCGCCCTACACCAGTGTCGGAGCAAGCGGCCCCGGCGGTTTCCCTGCCGCGGGCGAGCGTCAAGCGAATCGTCGCATCGACCACTCCCGCGTCCCCCCGGCGCCTCAGGACAGCAGGCGAGTCGCCGCGCCGGGAAGGTCCCACCGTGCCCCGTCCGAGGAGCGGCACCAGAAGCGCGCGTGCACTCGCCCCGCCGCTCTATCGTCTCCCCCCGCCGCCACGATCAGGTCGTGGGAGGCAATCCCACGCCTCTGACGAGTAGGCCCCGCCAACTATGTCGAGCAGGAGCCGCCAGGCGCCTAGGCGTGTGGTCCCCTCGAACGCCGCATGGCCGCGATGGTTCAGCGTGCGGAGGGGAAAGCTCCAGCTGGAGTATGACTTGGACTTCCGCTCCCCATTCAGCAGGGAGATCCGGGGCCCAGGCTCCTCCAAGCTCCCTCTGATGACCAACTGTCCCCATAATAAATATTTCCATTTATTTATATATTAATTTTGATGATAACAAAATAACACTAATGGATTTCTTGAGCCTTGAGAACAGGAAATAAAAGAAAAATGAAAGTTCAAGACAACTGGTAAGTCTCATCACTTCTATCCAAGTCTTTGTATCGACTTCTTTGATAAGCAGAACGATTTCCTCTTTGACCGGAAAACTCAAAACAAATCGATATCGTAACGATTTCTTTAGAAACTCGCAACGACTCTCTAGCCGTAACGATTTCTTTAGACCTCGTAACGATTTCTTTAGAAACTCGCAACGACTCTCTAGCCGTAACGATTTCTTTAGACCTCGTAACGATTTCTTTAGAACTCGCAACGACTCTCTAGCCGTAACGATTTCTTTAGACCTCGTAACGATTTCTTTAGAACTCGCAACGACTCTCTAGCCGTAACGATTTCTTTAGACCTCGTAACGATTTCTTTAGAACTCGCAACGACTCTCTAGTCATAACGATTTCTTTAGACCTCGTAACGTTTTCTTTAGAATTCGCAACGACTCTATAGTTCATACGATTTCTTTAGACTCTAACGATTTCTTAGAGTTCATAACGATTTCTTCACTGATCATAACGCCTTGCTTTGTATAACGATTTCGTGTAACGATTTCCTTACAACTTGATAATCAAACGATTTCGTGTAACGATTTCCTTACACTTGATAATCATAACGATTTCGTGTAACGATTTCCTTACAACTTGATAAGTCATAACGATTTCGTGTAACGATTTCCTTACAACTCGATAGTCATAACGATTTCTTGTAACGATTTCTTCAGAACTCGCAACGACTTGCTTGTTGTAACGACTTCATAAGTTACAACGATTTCCTTACAGTTCATAACGACTTGCTATAATTCATAACGATTTCATAAGTCAGCAAGATTCTTTTTATCGAATTTCTTGATGCATCAGTATAATGCCTTTTAATAGCGTTGAAAAGTCAAAGTCATATCTTGTCCGTTGACTGCTATGCATTAAATGCTCTCTGATCGTATCTCCCATGCATGCAGACAATATCTTCCATTTCTATGCTACTCTGTCTACGTACTTTTTTAGACAGAAAGGAGCTTTGCTATATACTGCAATATCTGTTCCATCTCAACTAACAATAGACAGCAGTCTTAGCTGTCTTCTATTTATTGATGATATGCTTACAGATATCTGACAGACTCATCTGGACAACGTGGACACAAGATACAAGTTCTATGACATCTCTTTGGGCGTGTACACAAGGATAAAAGCTGACGATCAGAAGCTTCCTTTGTGACCAGTCTAACGTACACAAGGATAAGAGACAACGGACACTTCAACGTTCGAATTTGAATCAGCAGTTTAAATAGAAGACTCAAGACGGAAAAGAAGAGTTAGAAACAACGCTTGATTTTAGAAGAAGAAAGAAATCCATCTCTTAGAGTCTTCAGAAGATTGAAGAAGAGCGAAGCTTCCACTCCAACCTTGTTCTAAGCTCTTAGCTCTCTGTGATCAAAAATAGTTTTCATTTGTGAGAGCTTGTGTAGTCCTTGGAGAGAAAAACCTTGTTAAATCTCTTTCTCTCTCGGGGCTTAGGAGCTTCAGTGTGTAGCTGGTCAAGCTAGAGTCTGAAGCCTGTTTCCACACCTTTTCTTATTAGATTGTGTTCCCTTCTGGACGAAGGAAGACCTGGTGGTATCCAGGGTGGTTGTGTTCCCTTCTGGACGAAGGAAGACCTGGTGGTATCCAGGGGTGGTTGTTGTTCCCTTCAGGCTGAAGGAAGACCAGTTGAGGCTGGGTGTAAGGATCCTTAAGGGGGATTGTACCCTTGGTAGTAAATCCTGAGGTATTGCTCAGGGACTGGACGTAGGTCTCCTGTGGAGAGGAGTTCCGAACCAGGATAAAAATCCTTGTGTCTTGTGGATGTGTTTTGTGTGATTGTTGTCTTGTTTGCTCTAACTCTAACCTTGTTATTAAGTTGTGCAATCCTTTCAGTAAACAGGTTTTAATCAGAGATCGAAGTTTTAATAACCCATTCACCCCCCCTCTGGGCTAGCTAGCTGGGCAACAAGTGGTATCAGAGCTCGTCTCTTCGACAAAGAAGAAGATCCAACGATCTGAAGAGCAAAGATCAATGGCAGCCCAAAGTACTTCGAAGGTCAGTCAGTCAACAGGCCTCCCTTGTTCGATGGAGAAGATTACACATACTGGAAGACTAGAATGGAATATTTTCTACAAGGTCATGATTACACAATCTGGTCCATTGTAGAAGAAGGTGATCTTTTGGTCACAAACGCTAAGGCTCAGTGGACAGATGATGATAGGAAAAGAATATCCTTAAACTGCAAAGCCAAGAGCATATTATGCTGTGCCCTAAGCAAGAAAGAGTTCAATAGAGTCTCAGCCTGCAAGTCCGCAATGGAGATGTGGGAAAAGCTCAAATTACCTATGAAGGGACAGACAAGGTAAAGGAGACAAGAATTGATATTCTAGTAGCTCAATATGAAGATTTCAGATGCAGACAGGTGAATCAATAACTCAATGTTCAGCAGATTCACTGACATCACAAATGGATTAGCCGGTTTGGGAAAGGTCTATAATGCACCAGATATGGTTAGAAAAGTCCTCAGATCTTTACCATCTTCTTGGACTCCGAAGGTAACAGCCATTGAAGAAGCCAATGATTTAAAATTAATGTCATTGGAAAAGCTAATAGGATCTCTCATGGCTCACGAGATAAACATGGAGAGATTAGGAGAATCCTCCAGCAGAAGGAAACAATCAAATGCTCTCAAAGCAAGTGAAGATAATTCAGAAGAATCTTTGGATAATAGTGAGAGTAGTAAAGACAGTGATGATGAAGAAGCCATGCTGTCTCGAAGACTTCAAAGGATTCTAGCAAAAAAAAGAAATATCAGTCCGGAAGAAATTTTTTAAGAAAAACAAAGACTTTAGAAAACCAGAAGTAAAGGATCAAAGAAAGGAGAAGTGATCTGTTATGAATGCAAGAAGCCTGGACACATCAAGGCAGATTGTCCCATGATCAAAAAGAGTGATCACAAGAAGAAGGACAACTTCAGAAGATTTAAGAAGTACAAAAGAAAGCAATGGCAGCTGCTTGGGAGAACAGCAGTGACTCAGACAGTGAGTCAAGCTCGAGCAGTGAAGGTGAAGAAGCCAACTTGGCTCTCATGGCCAACACCGAAGACAAGTAACTTCTGACTCTTCTTTTGATTCATGCAATGATTCAGATTCTGACAATTTGGAAAATGCTTTTAATGAACTTTATGAAAAATACAAAGAAGTATGCAAATTACTTAAAACTAGTAAGAAAAATATAATCTGTCTTAGAAAATACAAACTCAGACCTAAGAACAGAAAATGAAGAACTTGAAAAACAAATTACTGAACATAAAAGAAGAAATGAATTATTATGTGAAGATTTAAAAGAGAAAAATAAGAAATAAATCATCTAGAAAAACAAGAAGACTTAGGTGAATTTAAAATAGAAATAGAAAGACTAAATAAAGAAAATGATAATCTATCAAGTACACTAGAAAAATTCACCAATGGTAAAAACTCTTTAATATTAAAAGGTGCTAGGAGATCGGGTAAAAAGAAAAATGGATTAGGATATACACCCCCAGACAATGAAGAAACCATAATATACCCTAAAACATATCCAACACCAAAATTTGTACCCGAACAAGATATAGCATACAAAGCTGATTTCAAATATATAGAAAAAGTGACTAAGTTATCCTGCTGCAGTCACTGCAACAAGTTAGGACATATTAAAATTACATGCCCAACAAGACATAAAAAATGGATATTAAAAGGTAAAGTTGATGATACTAACCAATCAGGACCCAAAAGAATTTGGGTACCTAAAGCTTGATGTTCTCATTTCAGGTTAACCCTCGAGCATCCAAATGGTATTTGGATAGTGGGTGCTCAAGGCATATGTCAGGCAACAAGAAGATATTTGTTGATCTCCAAGCTGAAGAAGGTACAGTCACCTATGGAGATAATGGAAAAGGGACTGTGATAGGAAGCGGGTCTGTGAACATCAAAGGAAAATCAGTATAGAAGATGTAATGCTGGTCAAAGGGTTAAAGCACAATCTCATCAGCATCAGCCAGTTGTGTGACAAAGGCCATCAAATTCAGTTTCAAGAATCAAAATGCAGTATCTTAAAGGATGGTGCAGTCATATTTGAAGCCTACAGAGAAAGAAATTTGTATGTTCTATATCTCGAGAAACTCAAGGATCAAGATGTGTGTTTGGCAGCTAGTAAAGATCAATCAACTGAGTTGTGGCACAGAAGATTGGGCCACTGCAGCTTGGATGGGTTGAACAAGCTCAGAAAGAGAAAACTAGTTGAAGGACTGCCAAAGGTAAATTTCAGATTGGATAGCATTTGCAGACCTTGTGCAAGAGGAAAGCACACCAAGAGCTCCTTCAAATCAAAGACTGTAGTAACCTCCTCAAAGCCCTTAGAACTACTTCACATGGATTTATTTGGGCCAATGAGACTACCAGTTTGGGAGGAAAGAATTTTGGATTTGTAATAGTTGATGATTATTCAAGATTCACTTGGGTATCCTTTTTAGAGCACAAAGATGACACATTTGAAAATTTTGTCAGCTTCAGTAAGAAAGTTCAGAAAGATCAGAAATTCTCAATTGTCTCTATTCGATCAGATCATGGTGGTGAGTTTCAGAATGAAAAGTTTACGAAGTTCTGTGATGATCAAGGAATTGAGCACAACTTCTCAGCTCCAAGGACACCTCAACAGAATGGAATTGCTGAGAGGAAAAACAGAACTCTTTTGGATATGGCAAGAACCATGTTGTCAGAATATGATCTGCCAAGATATTTCTGGGCCGAAGCTATCAACACTGCATGTTATATCATAAATAGAGTGATGATCAGGCCAATTCTGAAAAAGACGTCTTATGAACTCTACAAAGAAAAGAAGCCAAAGATTAGCCATTTCAGAATATTTGGATGTCCTTGCTTCATCCATAACAATGGAAAAAGGGACATTGGTAAGTTGGATGCCAAATCAGATGAAGGCATCTTCATGGGGTACTCTTCTAAACCCAAAGGTTATAGAGTTTTCAATAAACGTTCCTTATTGATTGAACAATCAGTACATGTTATTTTTGATGAATCTAACCCTTCCTTGAAAAAGGAAGAAATTAGTGACATTGATGATGCAGATGACTTGTCCGAAAAATTAAAGAATACTTCAATTAAGGACAAAGAGGATCCAACTCTGGAAGAACTGCAGCAAACAGAAATCCAACATGAAGATCTTCCAAAGGAATGGAGATATCAGAAAGATCACCCTCCTGAAAACATCATTGGTGATCCATCTGTAGGGGTAAGAACTAGAGGTAATGTAATTCCATGCGACTATTTAGCATTTGTTTCTCAAGTAGAGCCTAAGACAGTCAATGAAGCTTTATCTGATGAATCTTGGATATTAGCCATGCAAGATGAACTAAATCAGTTCAAGAGAAACCAAGTATGGTCACTTGTTCCTAGACCATCCAATCATTCAGTTATTGGCACCAAGTGGGTGTTCAGAAATAAACTGGATGAGTCTGGAATAATCTTAAGGAACAAAGCCAGATTGGTGGCTCAAGGCTACTCCCAAGAGGAAGGCATAGATTTCGATGAAACTTATGCACCTGTAGCTAGACTTGAGGCCATTAGGATTTTACTTGCTTATGCATCTGCACTTGATTTAAAACTTTTTCAAATGGATGTCAAATCAGCCTTTTTAAATGGTTTCATCAAGGAGGAAGTTTATGTTGAACAACCTCCAGGTTTTGACGACACTGAATTTCCAAATCATGTATTTAAACTACATAAGGCTTTATATGGTTTAAAGCAAGCTCCTAGAGCCTGGTATGAAAGGCTCAGTACTTTCTTATTAAATCATGGTTTCACTAGAGGTAAAGTAGATAGTACATTATTTATAAAATCTAAGGTTAAACATATACTTCTTGTACAAATCTATGTAGATGATATTATTTTGGATCTACTGATGAATCTCTTTGCAAGTACTTTGAAAAGCTTATGCAGGGAGAATTCGAAATGAGCTTGATGGGGGAGTTAAGCTACTTCCTTGGATTGCAAATCAAGCAAGGGAAGGATGGCACTCATATCTGTCAAGCAAAGTACACCAAAGAGCTGTTGAAGAAATTTGGATTTGAAGATGCAAAGCCATTATCAACTCCAATGAGCACATCAACCAGAATGGACAGTGATCAAAAAGGTAAAAGGGTAGATCAAAAGAATTATCGAGGTATGATAGGATCATTACTTTACTTAACTGCCAGTAGACCAGACATTTTGTTCAGTGTATGCATGTGTGCTAGATATCAGGCAGACCCTAGAGAGTCTCACTTAATTTCTGTAAAAGAATATTTAGATATTTAGCTAGAACTCATGACTTAGGTCTCTGGTATCCTAGATCTTGTGAGATAAATCTAATAGGATATTCAGATGCTGATTATGCTGGTTGCAAAGTAGATAGAAAGAGCACCAGTGGATGTTGTCAGTTTCTTGCAGGATGCCTAATATCATGGACATCCAAGAAACAAAATTCAGTAGCTCTATCAACAGCTGAGGCGGAATATGTTGCTGCTGGAAGTTGCTGTACACAACTTCTTTGGATAAAGCAACAACTTGAAGATTTCGGCATTCACATCAAATCAATTCCTCTATTGTGTGATAATACAAGTGCCATCAACCTCACCAAAAATCCAGTTCAACACTCAAGGACGAAGCACATTGAGGTAAGATATCATTTTATTCGAGACCATGTAGCTAGTGGTAATTTAGAAATTTCGTTTATAGATACAAATGGTCAATTGGCAGATATCTTCACAAAAGCCCTACCTGAAGAGAGATTTACATCTCTTAGAAGGGAACTAGGGATGTGCAATTTGTGAAAGAATTTCTGTGATTTTATTGACATATAAATTTTTCAGATTAAATGAAAGTTCTCTCTCCGTTAAAGTTAAGCAAAACTCAGTTATCTATATGCTTTGACCGCTTCTGTGTGGAAAGTTGTTTGACTTGTCAAATCTTTTTGTCGCTTTCTATCTTTACCGCCTTTGGCGCTCCTCCGTTCAATAAAGTAATATTATTTTACTCAAATCGCTCTGGATCGACTCGTCTTCTACCTTTACCCTTTTTATTCTCTATCTGTTCACCCAAAGCCGATGCCCTAACGATTTTGGGATCGACTCTCTGCAACTTTCGAAGCCTTCTTCTCTTCCCGCGAAGAATTCCTTCGAGAACTTCCGTCCCTTCCATCATCCTCCCTTCCAGAATCTTTTCTTCTCTGCACCCATGGCCGCTCCGTTGATCTCCGGAAGTGTTGGGGGCTACAGTGCTGAGTATTTATCCCCAAGGGAGCAAGAAAGATTTACGTTTGTGAAGACGAAGATTTGCGGAAATAAGGCAGTGGATGTTCAGAATCTTGAGAAGAATGGCATGGCCAGGCTAGTTGATACTCTAAGAAGATTGCAGTGGATGGATGTGGTCACCTTCAGTGAGGTAAGCTACCCGGACTTGGTAAAAGCCTTCTACATTTGTCTGAAGTCAGAAGCAGATGGGTCCCTTGTTTCCTCTGTCAAGGGCATCCAAATCAGAATAACCCATGAGCTTTTGCGTGATTTGTTTGGAGTGAAGACCTCTGGATTTAGTGGCATTCACTCTGTGAATGATGAAGTCAAAGGTCTCGGGATTATCGGTCCAGGATTTAAGTTAAGGATGGGAAGCTTGATATTAATCAGATGTCCGCATTCAATAGATTGCTTCACTTTATAGTCTGCCAAATCTTAGTACCTCGTAGTGCTACCTTTTCTTCATGTACTAGGGCAGATTCGGACATAATGTTCTGGGCAATCCAGAACAAAGAATAAACCTGGCCGCAGTGATGATTGAGCGAATGATGTTTGCACATGCTCAGTTATGGGAAACAAAGAGCAAGTTGAATGTTTCCCTTCCGTATGCTCATCTACTGACCAAGATTTTCAAGCACTTTGGAGTAGATTTGTCAGGTGCGGTAGCTGAAAAGATGGGCCAGTCTATAAGGTCCAGAAACCTGAAGAAAAGTGGTTTTTCAGTGCAAGAAGGAGTTTGGTCAAATCCTCTGTGGCTGAAGGAGAAGCAGTTATTGCAGATATTCCAGAAGCAGCAGCAGAGCAAGAAGCAGTAGAAGTAGAGCAAGCAGATCCAGCAGAGCAAGCAGCAGCAAGTCAAGCAGAGCAAGAACCAGTTGAGTCAGCTGTGGGATGCCAATCCGAAGCTCAATTGGAAGAGGGTGCAGCTGGTGTGGCAGATTCCTTGCCCACCACCTTAGTCGCCTCTATTTTAAGAGAGGTATTGAATTCCATTCCCTCCATCTCAGTCTCTTCTAAGGAAGGTGGACCTGATGAAGAAGTTATGGCAGCAGGCCATACTGAAGTTCAGTCTGAATCAGTGGCAGAAGGCCACTTGGAGAAAGTTGTCTTGGAAGAAGCTCCCATTCAGGGGGAGCAAGAAAGTATTGAAGTCCCTGCTCCCATTCAGGGGGAGCAAGCTGATTGAGAAGCCTGTGAATGAAGATTTTCCTGAAAATGTTTCACCTACTCAGAAAATCCCAGCTCCCGCCAAGGTTGATGTTAGTGAAGGCCCAAGTGCAAGCATTTAAATCTAGAGGAGCCTGTCTCTCAGCAAGGTAAGCAGAAAAGAGTTGTTCACAGAAGGTCAAGGAAGGGCCCTAGAAAAGTGAAGTTGAAGCATGTTATGGCCTTGTTAAAAGCCCAAGGAGAGATCTTGGCATCAGTTCAGTCTAGCATACAAGGAATTGTTTCAAATCAAGTTTCAACCTCCTCAGACGTATCCTCAATAAGAAATGCAATGAGGTATTTCAATAAAGAAATGTCTGATATGAAGAATTTGCTGGCTAATCTTTCAAGGTCTAGTGGTGTCCCTCCTGCACCCACTCAGAGCAGTCCAGCTGAAGTTCCTAGGCCACCAGGGCCTCCAGCAGAAGTCTCTCGGCCAACAGGGCCACCAGTTCAAGGGTCAGGGCCATCAGGGCCATCAGTCGTGAGGTTACCCGGACCAGTGGCAGCCTCAGGGTCTTCAGGACCCTCTCCAGCAGTCAGAGAGAGTCAGGCCAAAGGGAAAGAGCCAGTGTCAGTCTCCAAGGCCCCTGATACTTCATCTCTTGCCACTCCAACCCTCTCCACACCTTCATCTCCTTCTACTGCACCTCCTGCTCCACCAACCATAAAACATCCCATGCCTCGCACTCAACCTTCCTCATCCTCTACTTCATCTCAACCCTCCTTCTCTCCTACTCCAGCTCACATCTCAGCTCCATCCTCATTAACTCCTAAACCTTCACCTATTAAAATTCAAACATCTCCTCTTCAACCAACCTCTTCCTTTAATCCTAAACATTTTTTCTATCCTCCTACTCCTCCTAATTCTGTTATCTTTCCTCCAGATAAACCTCTGCCTCTTGGTGTCTTTGACACCAATGTTCCAGACAATTTTGAAAGGAACACCCTCCTCACCATTCTTTCCACAGCCTCTCACATTCACAGGACTGACCCTCCCAGTCCTGCCTTGAAAAAGAGAAAACCTCCTCATCTCTAAGCACTCCTTCTGTTCCTCTATACCCTCCTTTATGGTACTCTCTTACCCTTGATCCTAAGAGAAGACCTATCTACAAAGAATACCTCCAGAAATGCATTCTTTCTACCATTTATGGTATTCCTTTTCTCAACCTATCCGAACACCTGGACATTGTTCTTCCTTTTACTCAGATATCTCAAGCTTTCAAATCCAAATCTTTGAGGGCACTGAGTTCAAGACTGAAGATCAGTGGGCAGCTATCAAAGGAAATAAGGCTCAGTATGCAAAATACCTGACTGCAAGGGCCGAATCCCTCACTCACAGAGCTCACCCACTCACCTTCTCTGAGTGGTTTATCATCCAGCACAAGAACTCTTGGGGATCCTTCATTTTGAAGGAAATTCGCATTGCCAGAGCCTTTCAGCTGTACAGTGACTTCTGTTACTTGAACAAAATTCCAGAAGTTCAGTTTTGCCAGTTCCATTCGCAGATTACTGTGCTGAAATCAGAAACCCCTCTCAACCTTCCTCTTAAAGTAGACTTTGTCTCTTTCAAGGTTGATTTTCCAGTTCTTCTGCCGAAGCTGCACTCTTTAGTGTTTGATTCAGATGCTGGGTCTCATGCTCTAGATATGTTTGCAAGACAGATGGGCAGGATGTCAGCCAAGCAGGGCAGATCTCCTTCCTTTTTGCGGTTCATCTTCAGAGAATACCACTCTGGCCGCATGTCTTCTCAGATTTTAGCTCCACTCATTTCTGAGTGTGAAAGACTCACCTCATCAGAATGGAAGCTTCTCTATCAGGCCTCTTATCAGCAATTGGAAGCCATCAATCAAGATCTTGTTAGTCAGAGGAAGCCTGCTCTTTCTGCAGAAGCTTTTATGGATTTAAACTCCATCGCACCCATACCAGAGATCTATGCTGTATGGGCATCTAGATATTCTGCTTTCTATGCCTTAAAGCAGGATCTGTTAAATCAAAAGATCCACTATCCCATTTCCTTGGACAGATTTCTCCATAGGGCCAGTTTTGGCAAGAGTACTTACTTCAGATTCATTTTGGACAACACTCAGTATGGCGAATTCTTAGAGCAGCAAAGGCAACTCTACATTCAGAGGAACATCCCTTCCATGGGACCCTCCTTCTCAGTTGCCTCTGGCGTTTTTCTGCAAATTTTTGAGGACCTTGAGATCAAGGCATGGGCTGTTATCTCACAGCATGCCTCCTTATTATCTCCTCTGTATTATCTTTCTCCATCTTAATATAAATCTTTCTCTCTTCTTTGTCTCACAGCTTATCTTTTTGCTTAATGACAAAATGGGGGAGACAACTAACGTAAATCTGAAAAACATATTTCATTTTTTGTATGATGTTTAGTATATTTTGTCATCATCAAAAAGGGGGAGATTGATGACCAAACTGTCCCCATAATAAATATTTCCATTTATTTATATATTAATTTTGATGATTAACAAAATAACACTAATGGATTTCTTGAGCCTTGAGAACAGGAAATAAAAGAAAAATGAAAGTTCAAGACAATCTGGTAAGTCTCATCACTTCTATCCAAGTCTTTGTATCGACTTCTTTGATAAGCAGAACGATTTCCTCTTTGACCGGAAAACTCAAAACAAATCGATATCGTAACGATTTCTTTAGAAACTCGCAACGACTCTCTAGCCGTAACGATTTCTTTAGACCTCGTAACGATTTCTTTAGAAACTCGCAACGACTCTCTAGCCGTAACGATTTCTTTAGACCTCGTAACGATTTCTTTAGAAACTCACAACGACTCTCTAGCCGTAACGATTTCTTTAGACCTCGTAACGATTTCTTTAGAACTCGCAACGACTCTCTAGCCGTAACGATTTCTTTAGACCTCGTAACGTTTTCTTTAGAATTCGCAACGACTCTATAGTCATAACGATTTCTTTAGACCTCGTAACGTTTTCTTTAGAATTCGCAACGACTCTATAGTCATAACGATTTCTTTAGACTTCATAACGATTTCTTTAGAGTTCATAACGATTTCTTCACTGATCATAACGCCTTGCTTTGTATAACGATTTCGTGTAACGATTTCCTTACAACTTGATAATCATAACGATTTCGTGTAACGATTTCCTTACAGCTTGATAATCATAACGATTTCTTTAGACCTCGTAACGATTTCTTTAGAACTCGCAACGACTCTCTAGCCGTAACGATTTCTTTAGACCTCGTAACGTTTTCTTTAGAATTCGCAACGACTCTATAGTCATAACGATTTCTTTAGACCTCGTAACGTTTTCTTTAGAATTCGCAACGACTCTATAGTCATAACGATTTCTTTAGACTTCATAACGATTTCTTTAGAGTTCATAACGATTTCTTCACTGATCATAACGCCTTGCTTTGTATAACGATTTCGTGTAACGATTTCCTTACAACTTGATAATCATAACGATTTCGTGTAACGATTTCCTTACAGCTTGATAATCATAACGATTTCGTGTAACGATTTCCTTACAGCTTGATAATCACAACGATTTCGTGTAACGATTTCCTTACAACTCAATAGTCATAACGATTTCTTGTAACGATTTCTTCAGAACTCGCAACGACTTGCTTGTTGTAACGACTTCATAAGTTATCACAACGATTTCCTTACAGTTCATAACGACTTGCTATAATTCATAACGATTTCATAAGTCAGCAAGATTCTTTTTATCGAATTTCTTGATGCATCAGTATAATGCCTTTTAATAGCGTTGAAAAGTCAAAGTCATATCTGTCCGTTGACTGCTATGCATTTAATGCTCTCTGATCGTATCTCCCATGCATGCAGACAATATCTTCCATTTCTATGCTACTCTGTCTACGTACTTTTTTTAGACAGAAAGGAGCTTTGCTATATACTGCAATATCTGTTCCATCTCAACTAACAATAGACAACAGTCTTAGCTGTCTTCTATTTATTGATGATATGCTTACAGATATCTGACAAGACTCATCTGGACAACATTGGACACAAGATACAAAGTTCTATGACATCTCTTTGGCGTGTACACAAGGATAAAAGGCTGACGATCAGAAGCTTCCTTTGTGACCAGTCTAACGTACACAAGGATAAGAGACAACGGACACTTCAACGTTCGAATTTGAATCAGCAGTTTAAATAGAAGACTCAAGACGGAAAACAAGACAGTTAGAAACAACGTTTGATTTCTGAAGCAGAAAGAAATCCATCTCTTAGAGTCCTCAGAAGATTGAAACAAGAGCGAAGCTTCCACTCCAACCTTGTTCTCAGCTCTTAGCTCTCTGTGATCAAAAATAGTTTTTATTTGTGAGAGCTTGTGTAGTCCTTGGAGAGAAAAACCTTGTAAAATCTCTTTCTCTCTCGGGGGCTTAGGAGCTTCAGTGTGTAGCTGGTCAAGCTAGAGTCTGAAGCCTGTTTCCACACTCTTTTCTTATTAGATTGTGTTCCCTTCTGGACGAAGGAAGACCTGGTGGTATCCAGGGTGGTTGTTGTTCCCTTCTGGACGAAGGAAGACCTGGTGGTATCCAGGGTGGTTGTTGTTCCCTTCAGGCTGAAGGAAGACCAGTTGAGGCTGGGTGTAAGGATCCTTAAGGGGGATTGTACCCTTGGTAGTAAAATCCTGAGGTATTGCTCAGGGACTGGACGTAGGTCTCCTGTGGAGAGGAGTTCCGAACCAGGATAAAAATCCTTGTGTCTTGTGGATGTGTTTTGTGTGATTGTTGTCTTGTTTGCTCTAACTCTAACCTTGTTATTAAGTTGTGTAATCCTTTCAGTAAACAGGTTTTAATCAGAGATCGAAGTTTTGATAACCCATTCACCCCCCTCTGGGCTAGCTAGCTGGGCAACACCCTCTACCCACCATCGCGCCCTACGACGGCACAACCGACCCGGCCGACCACATCCATGGCTTCGAGTCGCACATGGTGTTCCACGGAGCATCAGACGCGGCTAAGTGCAGGGCCTTCCCTGCAACGCTCAAGGAGACCGCCAGGGCCTGGTTTGAAACCCTCCCTGCGGGCTCCATCACCTCCTTCCGCCAATTGAAGAAGTCCTTCAGGGACAACTTCCTTGGCGGAAGGTCGCAGCCGCGAACGGCGGCTTCCCTTCTGGCTGTGCGCCAGAAGAAAAGCGAGGCACTCTGGGACTTCGTCAAGAGGTTTTGAACAGAGGCGCTTCGCATCTCGCGCCTGGACGTCCCTCTGGCAACCAGTGCCCTCATCCAGGGCACTCGCGACGGCTTCTTGCAGAGGACCCTCGGCGTCCAGCAGCCCGCCACCCTTGCCGAACTACTCTCCATCGCACAGCGCCACGCAGCTTGCGAGGAGAGCCTGGCGGCGAGCAGGGCCGAGCAGGGGGAACATTCGGACAAGAAGCGGCCTTCCGACAACGGTTCCGACCGAGATCGGAAGAAGGGACGGCGCAATGGCGATTCTCCGCACCGTCCGCGCCCCTTCACCAACTACACACCCCCTCACCGTGGCACCCGAACAGATCCTGGCAGAGATCAGGAATGAAGCATTTGTTCGGTGGCCACAAAGAATGCGCTCCGACCCCCGGAAGCGCGATCAAAATAAATACTGTCGCTTTCATCGCGACCATGGCCACGACACCTCCGAGTGCCGCCAGCTTAAGGACGAAATTGAAGACCTTATCAAGCGCGGCTATCTTGGACGGTTCGTGCGCCGGAACGAAGAGCGCCCCCGACGCCGAGACCGCACTCCCGAACAGCCAATCAACAACGAGCCCAATGGGCAGGAGATCAACGTGATCGCGGGAGGCTTCGGCGCGGGCGGAGAAAGCACTCGAAGCCGACGCGACTACGCAAGGCGAGTGCATGTCGTAGATAGGCCTTCGGCACCTCGGCCGGCTCCATATCCTGCCAGTCCTACACGCGCACAGCCCGAGGAGGCTATAACCTTCTCGGATGAAGATCTTGTAGGGGTTACGACCCCACACACTGATGCGTTGGTCATTTCGGCCACCATCAACCACTGTAATGTGCGCCGGATTCTGGTAGATAAGGAAGCGCCCCCGATGTCTTGGCTTACGACTGTTTTGTCCTCATGGGCCTGTGAACCGATCAACTCACCCCTGTAAACTCGCCACTGTTCGGCTTTTCGGGAGTTTCGGTCCAGCCCATGGGAAGGGTTCGCCTTCCGATCACCTTGGGAACAGCTCCTAAGGCTGTGACCAAAATTGTTGACTTCCTGGTCATCAACAACATGCCTGGATACAATGCTATCCTTGGCAGAGGTCTGATCGGACGCATCAAAGCAGTACCTTCGTCACTCCATCAGAAGATGAAGTTTCCTACTCCGAGCGGAGTGGGCGAAGTGCTCGGGTGTCAGCGCGAGTCTCGCCGTTGCTATGTCCTCTCCTTAAGGGACAAGCAACCGCTCGCTGATGCTACCCCTTCAACTTCCGATCAGCCTTCTACCAGCCGAGGGACGCTTGCGGAAGATTTAATCCCCATCCAGGTGGACGATGACCCCGAACACGTCTTGCACATTGGTGCCTTGTTGACAGAGGCCGAGCAGCAACGCTACACAGCCTTCCTGCTGGCCAATTTGGACGTGTTCGCCTGGTCTGATGATGAGCTTCCAGGCATTCCCCCGGAGGTCATGGTGCATCGCCTCCGGCTGGATCCCCGGATCCCACCCGTTCAGCAAAGGAGGCGACCTGTGAACCGAGAACGGCAGACCGTGATTCAGGATCACGTGGTCAAAAGCCGAACTGTTGGGCTCCTCCGAGAAGCCCAATATCCAAGATGGATCTCCAACGTGGTCCTCGTACGCAAGGCCAACGGCAAATGGCGTGTGTGCGTGGATTACAAAGATCTCAATAAGGCAACGCCCAAGGACAACTTCCCTCTGCCGCGCATTGATTAGCTGGTGGACGCTACTTCCGGGCACGAGCTTCTCAGCTTTTTGGATGCCTACTCTGGTTACCACCAGATCAGCATGCATCCCCCGGATCAAGACGCCACGACGTTCGTTACAGACCTAGGCTTATACTGCTTCACCAGAATGCCTTTTGGTCTGAAGAATGCAGGCGCGACTTACCAGCGGCTGGTCAACAAGATGTTCGAGCAGCAGATCGGGCGCAACACGGAGGTCTATGTTGATGACATGCTGGTCAAGACACTTCCGAGTACTGACCACATTTCCGACCTCCAGGAAACTTTCGCAACTCTGCGAAGGTATAATATGAAGCTCAATCCTGCCAAGTGCGCGTTTGGTGTTCGGTCGGGTAAGTTCCTCGGGTTCCTCGTATCCAATAGGGGAATAGAGGCGAACCCGGAAAAAATCCAAGCCGTGCTTGAGATGAGCAGTCCAAAGACAGTGCGCGACGTCCAGCGCCTGACGGGGAGTCTTGCGGCACTGAACCGGTTTATGTCCCGAGCAGCAGAAAGAAGTTTTAACTTCTTCAAGTTGCTCTGAGGCCCTAAAAGCTCCTCGAAGCAAGGGGGGCAAGTACGGTGGACTGATGAGTGCGAGGCCGCCTTGACCGAGCTGAAGGCATATTTGGCAGCCCCTCCTATTCTCTCAAAGCCTGTGCTCGGAGAACCTCTGTTCGTGTACCTTTCGGTCACCGAACACTCCATCAGTGCAGTCTTAATCAGAGAAGTTGGAGCGGCGCAGCATCATGTATACTACATCAGCAGGGTCCTCCAAGAAGCTGAAAGGAGGTACCCCAGAGCAGAAAAATTCGCCCTTGCTCTCGTCACAGCTTCTCGGAAGCTTAGGCCCTATTTTCAGGCCCATTCCGTTACAGTTCTAACCGATCAGCCGCTGAAATCCATCCTTCAGCGGCCGGAGGCTTCCGGCAGGTTGGTTAAGTGGGCGATAGAGCTTGGTGAGTTCGACATCAGCTTCCGACCGAGGACGGCGATCAAAGCACAGGCGTTAGCGGACTTCGCGGCGGAATGTACCCTTCCGGCCGAGCAGGATCCACCGTTGCAGACGAGCCCCCATGGGAGCTTTATGTTGACGGATCCTCTTGTGTCACCGGAAGCAGGGCAGGTTTGGTCCTCACCTCCCCAGAGGGGTTAGAGTTCCAATACGCCCTCCGTTTCCACTTTCCAGCCTCCAACAACGTCGCCGAATACGAAGCTTTACTGTCCGGTATTCGCATGGCTAGGCACCTTGGGGCCATTCGGCTTAGAGTCTTTAGTGACTCCCAGCTGGTTGCCAGCCAGGTGAGCGGACAGTTCGGAGCAAGGGAACCTCGCATGGCTCAATACCTCCAACAGGTCAAGATCCAGACAGAGGGCCTCGTATACTTCGAAGTCATACATGTTCCACGGGAGCAGAACGCGCGAGCTGATGCACTGGCCAAATTGGCATCTTCAGGTGACATCACCCCTTCCCGCTCTGTGTTTATTGAAGAGCTCGCCTTGCTGAGCACGGAGATTGATGTAGCCGCCATAGAAACAAGCCCACCAACCCCAAGTTGGGTGGACCCTCTCTTGGCGTACCTTCTCCGAGGTGAGCTTCCGCCCGAACAGGACGAAGCTCGGAAAGTCAGGAAGCGCTCTCAGCATTTCACCCTCGTAGAAGGCAAGTTGTACCGACGGTCCCTTGCAAGACCTCTTCTGCGTTGTCTCAACCCTGAGGAGGCCATTGCGGCCACAGAAGAAGTTCACGAGGGGCTGTGCGGAAGCCACCTGGGGGGCAGAACGCTAGCACGCAGCATCATCCGAGCAGGATTCTGGTGGCCTTCTCTTCAGAAGGATTGCATGTCCTTCGTCAGGAAATGTCCAGAATGCCAAAAGTTCGGGGTACTCATCAAGCAGCCAGCCGAACAGCTTCACAGTCTGTTCGAGCCGCGCCCTTTCGCCAGATGGGTCATTGATATCTTGGGTCCCTTTCCAGAGGCCCAAGGTCGGAAGAAATTTCTGTTCGTAGCCATCGATTACTTCACCAAGTGGATCGAGGCCGAACCCGTTGCCACAATTACTGAACAGGCCGCGTGGAAGTTCGTATGGAAGAACCTCCTCTGCAGGTTTGGCGTCCCGAAGGTAATCACCTCTGACAACGGGAAGCAGTTTGACAGCACCTTCTTTAAGCAGAAGTGCGTCGAGCTCGGGATCTACAACCACTTCACCTCTGTGGCTCATCCCCAGGCTAACGGTTTGGTTGAAAATGCCAACCGAACATTGCTGCACGGGATTCGCACAAGAGTGGAGGCTGCAGGTGGATCATGGATCGATGAGCTCCCAAACGTCCTTTGGTGTCATCGAACAACTGCTCGGGTAGCTACAGGGGAAACACCTTTCCACCTGGCCTACGGCTCGGAAGCAGTTGTACCTCTGGAAGTAGCCCTTCCAACCATCCGAACAACCCACTTCGATGAAGCCGCCAATAACCGTGCTCTTCGAGAGAACTTGGACATGCTGGGCGAACGACAAAGCGACGCCAGCATTCGCCTCGTTTCTTATCAGCAACGACTCGCACAATATTATAATGCGCGAGTTCGGGAAAGGCGGTTCAATGTGGGAGATTTGGTTCTGCACCGCTGTTCGGCTTCGGACCCCCGAAGAGCAGTAGGCAAACTTGCCATCAAATGGGAAGGACCTTATCAGGTCACCCATGTCCTTGGGAAAGGCTCATATAAGCTAACTACTCTTAGTGGCGAAGCCATACCCAGGACTTGGCATGTCTCAAATCTTAAGGCTTATCATATATAAAAGCCTTTTCTTTCCAGCATCCTACCTCTCTTCTCCCAACTCCTGTCGCTTCACAAGCATTTAGCATATACACCTGATCGGAATCTCCATTACGGTTCCCCACGATCTGCGTTTTACATGCAATGCTTACAGAGCCTAGCGGATTCCGATCCGAGAAGGAACAACCATAAAAGGAAGAAGATAGAGAAAGTGAAGCTACAGGACAATCTCATGAACAGAAGACTTCATTTACAAAAAGTTTTTTTTTTTACAAGTGGGATCTTTTTCGGCCACGGTTACAAAAAGGAGAGCATAAGAAGAGCAAGGAGCATAAGGATCAAGGAGCCTGCTGTGAAGGACCGACGCCTTCATCCGAAGGGGGCATCCGTCCGGACTAGAATTGTGCGAATCGCACACCATCCAAGCGGGCGTCCTGGGTGCGACGCCGGCACTCCCGAACAGCAGCCTCGAAGGCTTCTCGGACGCGTTCAACCCAGGAAAGCCGCTCTCCAAGGTCCTTCCCAGCATTGAGACCCACTCGGTAGCAGCGGGCCCCATACTGCTCCAAGTCTTCCTGGTACTCCGGTCCGGCCTTATAGTCAGCAACGGCGCGGACCCCCGCGTCCGCTATCACCTTAGTTAAGGCCTCCTTCTCGGCCCGCACCAAGGTGGCCTCGAGCTCCGAAGCCTGGAGGGCGGCCTTGAGGTTCTTCACCTCCTCCTCCAGCACCGTCTCGCGAGCCTTATGCCTCGCGGTGAGGTCCTCACAGAAAGCCACTTGCGCCTCATTGAGATATTTCTGCTTCTGACCTCGAACAGCTAGAGCCTTGAGGGTGCTCAGCGACTTGGATATGCCATCCAAGAGCGCCTCCAGATCAACATCGCTCACGCCCTCATCATCTAGGCCCTCTGGATGGTAACCTTCCACCGGCCTCTCCGGAGTCGGAAGGAAGGTCCAGGCACCTTGCTAGCTGCTCAAGGTGAGAAGCAGTAGGACTCTCGGGCAGCTCCCTGGGCGCGCTCTTCATACAACGAAGGGTCGCCTCCAGAGCCGCCACCGAAGGGTCTGCAGGAAGCTTCTTTTGCAACGCTTCACTAAGGGGTCTTCGGTCGTCTTCGGATTCTTCAGCCCGAACACCGTCCCCAGCACCCGCAGCATCCGCCCCAGTAGCTTCGACTACCTTGGAGGTTGCATTTACAATAGCAACCACCTCGGTGGGGGCGTGGGGGGCAGGATACCCCCAAGGGTAGCAACAACCTCTTCGGACGTCCCCGTCATTGCAGCCACTTTTTCAGTGGCCCCTGCAGCAAGAATCACCTCCTGCCCTTCGGACGGAGCTACGCCTGGCGCCGGAGCTACCGCGCTGCTAGCCATCACTCCAGCAGGGGTGGAAATTGTCATTGCATCAGCGTCCTCCTCCCGCCGAACAGGAGACGCCGCAATTTCCCCACTCCTCCTAGAAGAAACCTCTGCGGTGTTGCTGGTAGCACCGTGCTCGGCACCACCAACGTTGGAAGCACCGGAGGGCTCCCTATTCCTCGAGCAGGAGGAGCCCCTGGCCTCTCCTCCAGCAGGGCTCCCGGACCCCTCGCTTACAAAAATGAGCCCCAGCTCGGTCGCCATCTTATGCGCGACCTCGGGGCGCGTTGCGGAGGCCACTTGTGGCACTCCCTGATCGGCCGATTTCACGGCCCTACTCCTTCTACGCAGCAGCAACTGCGCTTCTTCTTCTTCTTCGGTCCCCTCCTCGTCACGCGGAGGGGTAGCGGGGACGGTCTTCTTCCTCTTCTGAGCACGGAGTTCTTCCGCCTCCTCCGCGCTCTCTTCGAACAGGACCGGCCTCTTCTTTGCGGAAGCGGAAGGCCGGCTCGCTCCGCCACCCTCCACTGGTGAGGCCTGAACTCCAGCCGAAACCACCTCTTTGGTGGCCTTCTTCTTCAGGCGAATCCTTCCAGGCCCCTTTTCAAGAGCCTGTGCCTTGGCTGGGCGCCCCCCAGTTGGCGAGGGAGCAACGAGCGCCGTTGTCACCGCGGCACCAACCCTCACTGCAGAGGCAACCCGGACAATGGCGGCGACATCATCGCCTTCATACACCATGTGCGCCAGCACAGGGATCTGTTTGGCAAACTCTTCATTTGCCTCCTGATCCCTTCCGGCCTCCAGCTCTGCAGCCGCTGCGCACAAAGAAAATAAGAAGAAGAAAAGTTAGTATGATGTCACCAAACCTAAGAGTAAACAATCAAGAGGTAGTATACTTACTCCATGGTTTGCTAAGCCCGTACTTAATGAGCATGAACTCGGTCACATATCCTTCTCCGTTCCGAACACTTGCTCGGAGAAGTTTGTCCGATGCCCTCGCCTCATCCTGGATCAGCTTCGGAAAGCTGTCCTTCCGCGCGCGGGCGAATGACAGTGGGGAATCCCCACTCGGCACCACTCCGGTGGCGCACAAAAAGTAGCCTGTCCATCCAACCCTTGTTGTTGGAGTACTTGTTGGATAGGCCGATGTGCATCCGGCCTGTTCGGTGCTTGGCGTAGTAGATGTCTGCTCCCGACGCCCGCGAAGCAGACAGCTTGAAATGAGCTCGGAAAACGTCCGCCGAGCCCCGAATCTCTTTCAGCTTGCAGATAACACCGAAGATACAGATGTATCTCCAGGTGTTGGGCGTCAGCTGTATCGGCGAAACGCCCCAAGTGTTCAGGAGCGCCTTCGCCACCTCCGGCAACGGCAGCCGGAAGCCTGCCTCCAGGTGATCCACGGAGAGCAGCAGACAGCCTGGCTTGTTCACCAGGATTGAGTCGCTTTCCCTGGCATCGATGATTTCGTACTCGTCCCCGATCCTGAAGCGCTCACGAAGCCCGCTGAAGTGGCGGCATCGTGGTCCGCTTGACGCCGCGATGGTCACCCCGCTCGCTCCGGCAACGGCCTTCCCTTTGCTCGCAATCGCTGGAAGGATCGTAGGAGGCGGCGACGGCACAAGGGGACGAAGGAGAAGATGGAAACAGGAGAAGGCAATGAAGCACGAAAGTTTCAAGGCTGGAAGGTTTCTGGGAGGCGTAGCTCCCGCCCTCGTCTCTTCCCCTCCTTATAAGGAAAGAGGAGGGAACGAAATTCGAGGCGGGCCCTGAAACGCCGCTCCTTCCCGTTTTTGAAAGTGCCCCTTCGGGTACAGCGTTGGCGACCGTCCGAACGCGACGACGGCACCCCAGGCATGGCGCAGCTTTGCACCCATCATGATGGGTTAACCGTCTGCCAAGGCTCCAAGCGGCGGCACCCCGCAACGGGCCATCGCATTAAATGCAGAAGTGACGCCCTCGAAGTGCTCGTCTCACCAAGCCACTCGAGAGCGTGGGGGGCAAGTGTGGTGGCCAAATCTGGCCACCTAGGCCCATGATGGCCCAATACGGCCCTCGCGTGTCCTGTCAGTTGACGTGGCTCCATCCCAACGGGTCACGTCCCTTCCAAGACGGTGTGAAGATCTCCAAGATACCGCCACCTCGATCGAACGCTGTCAAGCCTCGTGGCGGTATGACCCCGAGCAGGTCATCTGTCCTTCCGTGACCGAACAACTGCGGAAGGCTTCCGAACAGGAACAGTAACCCTGCTGCGCGGAACAACCCTCAATATCACCGAACAGCACGTTCGACCCCCATGTGGGTCACCTGCTCGGAAGGTGTGTCCAAAGGGTGTCGAGCAGGCTTTCTGGCTTACAGAGCGGTCGTAACCGTCCCAGGCCACGTCCTCCACCATCAAGAGGCACGAACTGCCTGGCAGCCCAACGGGCACCTGAACGCATAACTCCTCCCGTTATGCGCGCCCATCATGGTGCCTTTTCAGGCACGATGTACTAACGTTACGCACGTTCGCCTTGGCACCAACGCCTATAAAAGCACAGGTACAATAACATGCAACGGTACGTTCTCTTCCTCACGCGAACACACTTCCATACTCCGAAACCCCCTGCCTTGTAAGCTCTCCACTGACTTAGGCATCGGAGGGTTTCCCTGGTCTTCACCGGGCCCCCCTGATCCTCTTCTGGTCTTGCAGGTCCTCGTCTTCACCGGCGATCGTCTTCCCTCTCTCTCTAGTGGAGGCTCGTTTGGCTCCGGCCCAAACAGGATTACACCACCACACTTACTTTAGCTTTTGCCTAATTTTAATATAAGTATCGAAAGATTTTTTTCTAAAATCTCAGTTTAAAACTCTTTATCCTTTTTTCCTTCTTGCAGACCTTCTTGACGCCAAGGATCACCACCTCTAGTTCTCAAATCTCAAGGTCTATCCAACGATAGCCTCTTTCACATCTTAAAAGTGGAAATGTTTTCAAACACTCTTGGCACATTTGTATCTAAAAAGAGATCTAAAAGTTGGGAGATTCAACATTGAAAGGAGCGATTAAGGGAAAGCGTGTTTTACGCCAAATATTATGGACGGTGAGCATGTTTAACATCCGTCCTCAGCCTGACAAATTTTCTTATCTTGTTATACTGGCTTCTTTGTATTTCTTCTTTATATATTTTGTGGATGTGTCGCCTTTGTGTTATTTTCATATCTACACTCTTATACTGCGTAACTTTTCTTAAAAGAGCATTGCTAGGCGCTTGGGTTTTAAGTATTTCTTTTCTTAAAAAAGACTGTGTCCCTGCGGCAGTCACCGGCAAACTTGTCTATGTCATTCCTTGGTAGAGATATGACTTTAGAGTTTTTTCAGACCTCTAGTGGAGTGGTCTCTCAGTGCCTTTGGGGACACTGGAAGATGTTGGGATGCATTTTCTGAAGTCTAGTAAATCTCGTCTTTTAATTTATTCCCCTAGCTTGTACTCCTTATTAAAAAAAAAGAAAAATATGAAAGTTAATTTAACATTTCTTTTCCCCATCTGCTACACATAAATCCCAAAGAATTTGACAAAAAATTAGTGTGAATAGAATACGAATCTAGAACGGAGGGGGCGCTGCTGTGTGAATGCTGCGCCTGCGAGGCCGCCAGGACAGAAATGGACAATGACCGCCGTTGTCAAATTCTCCTACCATTTAAGAAAACATGAAAGATTCAAACATAGCTAGCAAAGGTAGATTTGCATCAAGATCGACAAGAATGGCTGCTACCTTTAATGGTCATCCATCTTAATTCGTTGAAACACTAAATCTTGGATATATAAGAAGTAAATATTTGCGTTATTTTTTGGGTCTTCCATAAACTACAAAACACATGCCTGCAACCTACCATGGGAAAGGACAGGTCTGAGGGCGCCCATAGACACCAGAGAAAAAGATTGGGAGAAAATTCAGAGGATGGGCATGCTGCATGCACCAATGTTCTGAACTTAGTTTTCAAGTTGCAACTTGGAATTTATAGAGAGAGAGAGAGGTGAAAATTTATATATGTGGTTTGTGTTCATTTGAAACTTATTCAGTACGTGACTTGATCTAGCAAGAAGTTTAGTGCACGTCAAATTTAAGCTATTTTTAACTTTGTCCAACCCTAGAAGAACTATTCACTTCAATGCCACCCAACAAGTTGGACTTCTTCACTGTAACTTTTACACATATATGGATACCAAAAAGGGGGGAAATTAAAATAGTAAAATGTCTGAGCGGTGCCGACGAATGGGGCTTGAATTGAGAAGACGTCAATGTTGTTTGCTTAACGGGAAATAAGACATTTTCTTTGCTCCTCCCAAGGCATTGTATCTTCTACGGAGGTTTCAGTCGTACTTTCCGGTCGTCATCATCTGAAAAAGATAGTTCTCAGAGGGGAAGAGAGGAAGGCTGATAAGGAGGTGGGAAACCCCGGACGCGGTGGCACTCAGATTTCTTTGTTCAGTCTTCAGATGCTCCCTCCAGACGTCCGAGGCCGACGCAACAGCTGTGGCTGCATACGTACCTCGTGAAGAAATACTCAGAAGTCGCCGTGACGAGACAAACGTGCGGGATGCATTCTCGCTTTGCTTGTTTAAAATATTTAAATTTTAATTCATCATCTAATATTTAACTTATTTTTTAATATCTAAAATTATAATTTATTACAATAAATATTATCTCTTATTATAATACATATTAAATTTTATTTTAAAAATATTTAAACATATTAAGACTTGAAAAAAGAGTTATTTGATAATTAATTAACTTAAATAACATCTAAAGTCAATAAAATACATCTCGATAGTTGACGATCAACATCCGATAGTCAATGTCCAAATTAGTTTGTTTGTTATGGGCATTGAGTAGATTAACACCGTATGTGGGAATCGAATAAGTGACTATTTAGTTTATCTAAGTATCTTGTTGGAACAATATGTCCGCATACTTTTATCCTCACAAAAAAAATATTATACAAACATAATTTAATCTCATATTAGATATAATAAAAATAAATTTGTACTTATAAGAAACATCTATCCTTTTCTTCCAAAATAATTATTTTTTAAAAAAATTTCAAAACAAAAACAATAACTCTTGAAAAAGCACGCTGAAAATATGTGTATATATATATATATATATAATTTTTTTGTTAGGTCATTCGTGAGATTAAAATGGTTGCCCACTTGGAATTGACTAGTTGCCGAGTCAATGGCTGGGATGTATGAACGTACGTCTTTATGATTGAGATTGACTGATTGAGAGAAGAGTAATTAAACAGGTTAGCAGCGAATTGCAATATTGAGCCATCAATTTCGGCTTGTACAAAGTTGTCAATTATGTTCTTCTGTCAGCTAGCTATATCCTTCTATAACCACAAAATCCTTTATTTTGGAATCACTTCTTATTTTCAAAGGCGATAAGAAAGATGAAGGTGAGGTATCAACTGAGAGAAAACCTACTCCGTGCCTTTTTAACGAAAGAAAAAACTGTAGTATTGGATTCAAGTGTTTTTTTGGTGGGTAAGTGTGTGGAGGGGAATTAAAACCTAAAACCTAATTAGATGTATACTATTGGTGATGAGGAAAAAAGTATTAAGTACAAGTGGCAATTATTTGATCTGATTAATTACAAGACTCGCATAGATATATACTTCTTAATTAACCTATGCAGATGGAGTAGACATTTTAAGTGTAACACCTCTTTTTGTAGATCACACACACACACACCCCATGCTGAAATCAGGAACTCACCCTCAAATTTGAACACGATGTGATTACATGCCTTAAGAGTGTTTTGAGATTTTTTTCATTTATTATTAGTAATTTCTGTGGCAAATTTTTATGGTCCACGAACCATGAGAACCTAACTAGAACCACCCTTACATCTTGAGTCTGATCAGGGATGTATATAAAATATGATAATCTACAGAGGTATATATATGTAAAAATCCCTTCCCTTTAGGCCGTAATCATAGTGAGGTGCATAGCTTTTTAATTAATTAATTGCATGTTTGGACTAAACTCAAAAATGACCAATATTCTAAACATATCTCAAGTAAAGAAGACTTCTGACAAGACCCTGGAAAAGGACTAAAAGATAGAATAATAACAAAAATCCATGGGCATGACACCTATACTTCGATCTTCTCGTAATCCCATGCATAGTGACAAACTTTAGCATACAAAATTTTAGGAAACAAAAGAGCATTCGGTCAAATCTTGAAAATGACATAAACATATTTTTAGACCACCAACTACGTGTAAGGTTTACAAAATTTAGTTAAAATTAATAAAGTAACTAATGTTTATGACATGAAATAATATTTAATCTATTGAGGGATGGGCCAAGCGATGAAGATATTGACGACGTCAATATTTAAAGCAAGTATGTGAACTAATTATAATTGTGAGTTTTTTTTATAGAGAAATACTTAAAAATCAAACGGGTATCCAAGGTGGGCTCTTATATTAATGTATAGACAGTCTCTCAACGTTTGCTTAATTTGTACATGTATACGAGTGTGCAACCTTGTTTCAATTAGTGTAGATACAATCAAGCTTTTTTTTTAAAAATTCAGTGTATTTAAACTAAGCTAGTTCTCATCCCTATAACATTACTTATAAAAAACCTGCAGTTATAAGTTAATATATTTATTACTATTAGACCAGGTAAATGACAAGCTTGTCAGATTGAGACGAAAACAACACGAGATAAACACATACTTCTTTTTGTTTGCATTTAGTGCTAGTTTGTTTGATAAACTGCATTAATTATCCATTTTATTTTATTTAAAGCATTTTTTGTTGTTCTTTTTCTCTATACTAATGTAACAGGATCATCCCATCGCATCTGGTACTAAGATTCTCTTGTTTAGTTTATGTTGTCATACTCACTGAAAATTAAGATAAAAGAAAATTGAGTGCAAAATTTAAAGAAATTAACAAAATATATTATTTGGTTTTATTTGATCGTCATCCAAATAAAATACTTCCAATTTGAGAATACATATATGTACCAAATTTATAGTCGGTGATTATAAATCATAAAGTTCATTTCTTTTAGAGAAATATTTGTTGTTTTACGATGCGGTGCAGCAAAATCTACATGGAATGCGTCGTGCGTCTCTAGAGCACTACGTCGCTCCGCTCTACTGGCTATCGCGCGGACGTCGAAATTACCCCCGCACTCAATGATGACGTGCACTATACACATCCAGGAGTATATGTATTTTTTGGGGAGTATATGTAATCTCATGGGAAGCATTCACGTCCTCTGGGGATCATCCTTAGTCTTTGAGAAGTATCCATGATCAATTCAATGCAAAATATGTATATCTTCTGATGAGTATATGCAATCTCTTCCGAACATCTATATACTCAAGAGAGCATCCATATCTTCAAGAGAGCATTCATACTCCCTGAAGAATTAATATGCATGACCAAAGTTCATTATGCGCATTGAGATCTATCATGTTCACTACATAGTGCGTGTCATCATTGCGTGTGAGAGCGACAATGGGGCAGTCACGATGACCGATGGGACAAAACGACGTAACGCGTTAAAGATGCACGACATGTTTCATGTAGAGTTTCATGCATTTCTCATCCTTCTAATAGCAAGTTTCGCATGCTATACATATCCTTAATTATTCTAGCATGCATTGTTTCCGGGGCCGACGGGCCATCAATGGGTAACTTAAAACCAAAAGTCCGGCCCAACTCGACTCCCCTTTTAAGTGGGTTTAGTAATAATGACTTATTCCAGGTGTTCGAAGTCCGAGTTTGAAGTACGATTTGTTTTTCGCTTAGGATTGAGTACCATTATATATGTTGTATTCTCTATTATAAAAAAAGATAAATTTATTTTAGACTCTTGTTTATTTGTAAAAAATGAATTAGTCCGGGTTTGAATTTGAAGGGTTTTTTTTTATACTGAAGTTTAGCTCAGGATTTAAGCAACTCCAGTCTGACCTATCGACACTCTTTTACTCGTTCACGATGCGAAGCACCACATTTCCCAATATGTTCGAAAGCACCAAATCCTTGAGCATTGAAATGAAGACTTCAATATTGTAGTTAGTACCATGCGTTGAGGTGTGTTTTGCAGCAAGGCCAGCGAAGAATCCCCCGTCTCTCTCTCTCTCTCTCTCTCTCCACAAACCGGTTAAGCTCAAGCCACTGGAATTTCGAGAGTTTGCCTTGTGAACCCTGCCATTTGTTGGCGTGTGTTTTGCAGCGAGGAGTGCAAAGAATCCCGCGTCTCTCACTCTTTACATACTGGTCAAATTAAGATTTGAAGCCTTTCCAGATTGGTTTTCTTCGTGATCCCTCTCTTCTTTCTAGCACCATTAATTAATCCTTGCAACACGTTCATAATTTCTGCTCATATAATCCCTTCAATGGGTTCACATTCTGTACCACTGGAATCAAGCAAAGCTTAGTTCACATTCTCCACCACTGGAATCAAGCATATGACTTATATATACGAGCGGCCAACCAAACTGTAAAAGCCAAAAAGACGTCTCTTAAGGAATTAAGATCGACTTTATAAATGCGTGATCAATTTTCTTAATATAATATAGAATCATCTCAAGACCATATGAAACCTGTGTTTCTTGAGGCAATCAACTCAGTCACAGCATGCATGCAGTGATCACAAAAACAATTGCCGAGACATAGTAGTTACTACTACCTCCTCTTGTCTCTATGCCAGGAGGTTTATCTAATTATATTGGGTGCTCTCGACACATGCATACTAGCTGAAGGTTTAGAGTTTGACGTGGTGATGGTCGACAGAAAAGATAGAATATGGGCACAATTAAGCAGCAGCCATGCTTATCGAGGGACGGTTGTTCGTCGTTTAAATCAACTAGTTGCAGGGAGCGAAAGTGCAGCGAGCATCGCCGTAGCCGGCAGCACCGGAGTTGGCTCTTCGGAACCGTAGAGCGACCATGAGAGCCTGCCGCGGAGGGCCAAGAAGCGCCGAGTTCATGCGGTCGATGACGCTGAGCGTGGGGTAGAAGAAGAGAAGACTGTTGTAGGAGTTGAGGAGGGCGGCGGTGGCTTCCCTGAGCAGTGTCCGGTAAAGGTCTCCCCTCCCCTGGAGTCCTTGCATTAGGGTCATGTCCGTCCCGTACTTCCGGGCTGCGAGGGGCCCGAAGGCCAGCGCCACCGTGGTGTCAGGGCCGACCACCGTCCAGTAGCATCTGAATTCTTGCATTGCCCATTTCCTGATCACAGGTGTGCGAGAAGAATAAGAAGACGAATCCGCAGTGGCAAGAATTGGAAGGAACAAAACAATCAGATCATTACTGGTAGCGGTGCATGACGCGTCAACAAAAACATTTGAGAGAGGGTGTGTCATCTAAATTTTTTAATATTAAAACATAAAAATAAAATATTATAATAATACTCTATTCATGAGTTAGCACAATATTAGAAGGTGTGCAAGATAATATGTGTCCTCTAGATGTGCATCAATACTTTCTAAAAAAAATTTAAGATTTATCTGCTGACGGAAGATCTTGATGACACCACATGAAGTACGTCACTTGAACAGTACTATGACCAATAAGGGATGCACTATGATCTTCATATACCGAACGAATCAAAAGGTGTCAAGTGTTATGTACATTTTATGGGCACATTAACTCAGAAGATACTTTGATTTGCTCTCTTTTTTGGTTCGGCTCAGTGGATAAGTCACTGATTTTAAACACAAGGCCAGTTTTGATAAATAATTAAATAATCTTTAGTTATTTTATTCAAGAATTATTAACTCAAAAAAATTTATTTTACTTTGGCCCAAAAACTATGTTCTTGAGTAAGAACCCGGTAAAGTTATCCAAATCTTTTGGTTTGGTTAGGTTATCCACCCTTTTAACCTCCTTTTAAGAAAATTAAATTCCTAAAATGTAAAAAAAATTTAACCGTCATTTTTTACGCTCCCTTAACCTCATCTTTATCCGCTACCAAAACAAGTCAAATAAATAAAATCCGAACCCAGGACCCCCCTCGCCTACATAGCCATCCTGAAAGCGCTGCAGCGCCCTGCCCTTATGCCCTTTTTTTGAAAAAACCGAAAGATACCTCTTTTGGCGCCGCAGCGCATCCTCGAACCGGAGCCACCTGGTGTGCATGGCAGGGGGCTCAGCCACCATGATACTTTTGATTTGCTCTTATCAGACCTTGCTTGGTTAATTTTAGACGGTCATATTTTAGAGAATTAATCCCTCTTATACAGCTCTCCGATGTAACAAAGTTTTAGTGTGGAATTTGTAGTTGAAAAGAAAGCAGATGGCTTTCGCTTGAAACGGAGGGAGGAAGATAATAGTGAGGTGGGACCGTGGGAGCTTACTCATATGGGCAGGCCGATGCCTGTAGGAAAGGCAGCGAAGGCGGCCGCGAGCCCTCGACTGGTGGTGTCGAACGAGGAGGAGGAAGCGCCCGCGGCGCCTCCGGCGGGGTAGGCGGATGGTGAACTACCCCGGCGTCGGGGCCGGCGGGAGGGGCAGGGAATGGTGAGGGCTTGGGGCAAAAGAACATGGCCTGGGGCGGCAACGCGAGCAGCGCATCCACCGTGTACATCTCCATGCCGAACATCCGGAACAGCAGGTTGAGCCCCCTGGCCGGCCCCGCCCCGGCACCACACCCCTCCGGACCGCCCACAACCTGCGCGTAGCAGCGGCTCAGGTCGTCGATGCCCTCAAACCGTAGCCCGTAGGTGCCGAACCAGTTTGTAGTCCCCTCCTTGTATACGACCACCTGGCCATCGCCGCCTGCGCACGCCACCGCCACCTTCGCCCCTGCAGAATGCACCGCAGCACGCAGGCAAGGACACAATCACGGTGATCAAAGAGCAGCACTTGCGACGACCCATACACATTAGTAGTCTAGAGTGCGGTTGGCTGCTATATATACATGAGATGACGTGACTGAGACTGACCACAGAGAGGGTAGTCGAAGAGGCTGCGCTGGCCATCCCGGCATTGGTCGCAGAAGACGGCACCTGTGACCATGGCGTCGGCCACGGCTCCCCCAATGGCCGTGCAAAGTAGCAGCAGGAGCGCTGCTGGCAGTGCCAGCCGCCAACAACAGGTGGTCGAGGAGGCGCCCATGCGAGCAACACCTGAAGAAGAGCGGGAGGAGGACCAGGTCCCAGTCGCAAGCAGAGCCTGGCGAGCCTTTTGAAGCAGCGGGGTGGTGGAGGTGGCGAGTGATGAATAGTGAATACTGAATGGTGAACATGATCCGTATACGTGTCCCGGACTCCCGGGGGTGGTGGAAAGTTTGATCGTGAGTAAAAGTGGGGAATGGAGTGGTTAGACTGGTAGACTGTACTGGCACCGCATTTGAGGAGTAAATGGTGGTTGGTCACGTATTACTCTACTCCTCAGCTGTCCACAGCTCCTTGCAGTTAACAGGTGTGGTATATTAACTGTGGTTCTTTTTTCTGGTCTGAACTCCTTTATGGTGATCGGCGAAAGAAGGAAGGAGGGCAAAGGGAGTCCCTTCCTCAGCTTTCAAACAAGTCTTGGACATCGTCTCGGAAGAGGAACCGACAAGGTGGACCATGGAGCCCTGTCTGGATTGGAAAACACGGCAGCAGCACAACAGAGCTACAAGAGGCGAGCATTTCATGAGGTGGAGCAGGCAATCGATCGGCCCCAATGGAAACAGTGCTTTCGAGCAAATTCGATTGAGTTCTTTTTCCTTCTGCACCGTTGCTACAAGATCCTCAAATCGTCATTGGAAAAAAAAACAAATATAATATACATCGCATATAGAAATATATTGCAACGACAATGTACAACTCTACGATCTGCCCAACTACTACCAACCGACTTTATGAATGTTACGTTTGTTTTTTTGTTTTTTTTTTCTTTCAAATAAAACATTATTAAGAAAAAAAAAATAAGTAGGAAGCCCTAAAAACCACTTAAAAAATCATAAGACATTAGGCAGACGAAAAATATGACACTTCGAACAATGTAAAGGCTGTTAGGTATATATGTCTTGTTCATCAACTTATACTCAATTTGAGATATCTTCTTATTCTATGGACTAAATAAACAATTAGTCACTTCAGTAATCACCTTTGAATAGTCTCTCTCCTCCATCACAACTCCTGCCTTCTGAAATTGGAGGTGTTCCAGAGTTCGACTATACCGCCGGACATGCTTAACCCAAGTCCCTTAACTCTGTAAGCACTTTTAACTAGAGTATGAACTCTATGATGAAGCCGGTCCGAGAGCTTACAAAGGTCAAGGTGATCAGACTCCAAATGTCTAAGGTTGAATGCTCCGATGCTGAGAGAAGATGGGAAATGAAGTTGCTATTGTTAGACAAACATCAGAGATTGATCCCTTTGATGGTCAAGTCATAAATAGGCCTAAAAAGAAAAATAATAGAAATTTCTATAGACTGAGAAGAGGGAGAAAAGTTTAAAACTTATGTGGGATTAATTCCCATATCTTCTTCCGGGCAATCAACCTTCGAATATTTGCAGGAGTTGTTGAGATCACCTTCAACTATGTGTTGATCTCTTCGACAATTATGAGATTGGCATCTCGAATCAGGTTACTCGCCGAGATTCTAGGCACAGGTGGATTTGACTCTAAAATTTGGACTTGGATCTGACCCATCTTACTAGGCACAGGTGGATTTGACTCTAGGTTCGGACTTGGATCTGACCCATCTTACTATGTTGGGTTTGGATTGTTATTGGTTCGTCTGAGAAAACTATTAGGTCGGGATCAGACCTAGGTAAGCCGACCACTAAGACCCATCACTCCAGTAAGTGACACTTCATTCTTAGATCCTCCGATTGGAATATTTTAGAATGTTTGTAGATACACAAGAGTTTCACTAGCTGCGCCACTAACGATGCACTTTTTTTTTTCAATTTTTAAATGTATCATTATAAGTTCCATGTTTCTACGTACAGCTTGATTGTTGATTGGATAGTCTAAAATATTCAAAAGAAAATGAACGACGGTGTACCTTAAGGAATGAGCTTATCACTTTCATTATTTTAGACTCATCAAGAGCTGTACTTGCTTTACTTTCTTTTAACTTTTTCACATCATATAAAAAAATCATAGATATACTACATGTGACTATGTTAAAAAAAAGATACTTCTAAGAAAACTAAACAATAGATGCACCGTGAGAAAGGTTCACCAGCTCTGTCCACTTTGGAGTGGTGCACGTGAAATTATAAAGAAAAGATAAATATTTGGTACCCTCTTTAAGTGTGTACAGTTTATCTACAGAGAAAGATTTTGTGCATTTTTAAAAATACACAAAGTACAATTCATATGGACAACTAACTCATGTGACACCATTTTTTTAGGTGTCATATGAGCTATCAACTCATGTGGATGACGCCACATGAGTTAGTTGCTCATGTGAATTACATTTTGTGCATTTTTGAAAATACACAAAATCTTTCTCTTATCTACATGGTGCCTGATATGGTGTCATACGGGAATTGCTATTCGCAGCCATCATTGCTACTCAGGTGCCATCGTCTAAGATAGATATTAAATATTTTTTTAAAAAAAAAATTGTAAATGTGCCATGAGCGAACTCCATAAATCTGACTGGTGCCCAAACCCAATCCAGTGACCAGTAATCTATGACTATCTGACCCAAATTTCAAGCCCATCTAGCTCAACTTGTGCCTTTCCATATCCTGCATCATCCAATAACTGAGCTGAATAAGATAATAAAATTTTCCGACTGTGGTGCAGTCACTGGGCACCAACTTTGCTAGAAACTACTACAGTTCTTATGAATTTGCCCCAACACTTGAACCAACCTCAAATAGGTACTTCATGGGTATAATTAAGAGGGACAAGAGAGAAGTACTATTGCTTCCTTTATAAATTAACCACCTATTAAGCTGAATTTTAAGCCAAAATTTTTTTTTCTGTGTTTCTTCCTTTTGTGATAGAAAATCATGTGGTAGTAAGTGATACATAAACAAAGCATGATGTGTACGATATAACAAATCAAATTATAATATATTAGCCTATTCAACTGAAAACCAATTGATAATGGATATAGTAATTTTCATTATTTAGGTAGATTATATAAGACTATGGTGGTGTTGGCATCTGATCATATAGCTCCTACAAGCCTGCTAATTGCATTAAAAAGGCTTAAACAAGTTAGTTCATATATCATGGTATAACGACCTAAGTGAGTAATTTGGATGATCTCAAATGGGTGACAAGAGATGAGGGTGTCAAAAGGGTACGTCCATAGAATTACTTATCCAAGTATGTGCGGCCGTCAAGTTTATCTGATCAGTCGAACAGCTAGTATCACTTGCCATAGATCAAATCATGTGGAGTTACAAGGTACCTCAACATTAATGTATTTTAAGTAGAGGAACTTAAGGTACGTAGTCCTTCGGTGAAGGCATTAATTAACTTGCTAAATGAAACCGAGTTGTACAACACTTCTTAGCATATTTTATCGTATCTCTGAACTGATGCGGATAATTCTAGCACATCACATCACATGCAAGGCGAAAGGCCAATATGCACATGGACAAATAAATTTGGGGCCCATAGTGCCCAAGGATATCATAAATGAGAAACACTTTTGGCATTGTTGGTTGGGGGTGGGGCAGATACCGCTAACTCCAAATAAATATAAGTGAGATTTATTAGCATATTAATGTAAATATCATCTACATGTGTTTAAGATAAAAATATATATAAAAAATACTTCTCATCATAAATATTAGGCCCTATATATATATAGTATTAAGGTACTCAATTTCTCAGTTGACTGGAAGTGAGTGGAGTAGGCTCTTTATATATATATATATATATATATATATATATATATATATAGAGAGAGAGAGAGAGAGAGAGAGAGAGAGAGAGAGAGATATATATATATATATATGATAAATATTTACTCCAAGAAAAGTGAGTTGATGTGAATTATTAGGTTTTTTTGGGTATGGGATGTGAATTATTAGTTGTGGGGTCTGATCATGGTTGGCCGAATTACACTGATGTAGTTCGATCGTGCCGTATCGTATTTGGTAAAAGACGGTACTAGACACGGTTGACATACATGATCTTTTCTCCCCCCCCCCCCCCCCCCCCCCCACCTCACACACCGCCTCTTCTTTCCCACCTTCTTTTTCCTTCTAACCGTAGGAGCCCTAATCTCTCTCTCTCTCTCTCGCACTCGCTTGCCGCCGTGTCATGGGGACTCGCCTTCGTTGTCGCGACAGAGGGGGAGGGTGGGGTGAGACAAGGGGAGGAGGAGGCCTAGGGGTGAGATAGAGGGGGAGGGATCGATCGGAGGGGAAGGGGGTGACCGGAGGGGGGGTGGTGAGATGGAGGGGAGGGGATCGGAGGGGGAGGGATGCGTGAGACAGAGGGGGAAGAGGGGACTGGAGGGGGAGGATGGGGGGCGAGATAGAGGTGAGGCTCGCGGCGGTATGCGATGTACTGTATCGTCCTCGAAAAAAAATTGAGTATACGCAATACACCGGCAAGACGAACTTTGGGTCTGATAAGACCTCCTCTCTATTTCACAAGTCAATGAAATTATTTTTTTACAATTACATCAAATTCTCTTTTCTCATAATAAGTATTTCTATATACAGACATATATATGCACACATACAACGCGAGTACGTAGGAAGATCTTGCATATCCTGATTGCTTAATTATCCCACGATTCCCACCGTCAACTTTTTTGAAAGTCTGAAGAAAAGATGTGGCACAAAAGATGGTTAAAAATGTGACACAACGATACCCTTCTGTCCATTGTTATTATATTTATGGGGCTATGTTTTTTCTCTTCTGCAAAACTTTCAATTTTCTGGTACCTCACTCAGTCTGACGAATGAATCGTTTGTACGCACTGGCAGCAACCGACACTAGAGACTTGTTGACCCAGTCAACACGGGAAAAAAAAGGGGGTGAGCATCTCCTAATCCTACCCCTCTCTGGGAGGCTTAGCAGTGACAGGCAGAATGCGTCGATTAAACTCATGTGGCCATAAACCTTGCAGCTTTATTCTTTTCAGATATTTACAAATTTTGAGTAATTTGTTAAGCTAATAAAATTTTTATTGAAAAAAACAGGGAGCCAAAATGTAGCAACTCGGATATTTAATAATGAACAAATAAAATTTTAAAAGATTAAATTGAGGGCAAATAAATATAAAATTTTTTTCAAACTATAGATGGGCTAAGAAAGGCATAAAGCGTTGAGAGAGAGAAGATAACATTTAAATTCGGAATACTCACAAACCCATTAACAAATTTGAATCTAATTATGAGCTTAAACATAGGATTAATGGCCCATTAAAAAAGCTTAAACCATAATCGATAAGGGAAGCTCATTTCCCATCATAGTCTTAATCTAGTTAGGGTTTGGAGGCTCTCGTTTGAGAAGGAGCTAAGTAAAACCTGCAACTCTTGGAATTTGATCCAATTAAAATTTTTAAATCCTAGTGTCTTTAAAATAGACCCCTTAATCCCTTCATGACCAACCCTATTTGCTGCGGAAAAATTCTTAGACATGGAAAGAGGCGACTAAAAAGAAAGAAATTCTAGAAACCCTAATAGGGTGTTTGGTTACAATTTTTTGTCTCTTTTTTCTCTAAAATTTAAAAAAGAGAGAAGACAGACATAAAGAGGTATTTGGTAAGTAGTTTTTTTTAGTGCAAAATTTTTACCCTATGTAAATCTCTTCCAAAAAAAAGTCCTAACCTATTTTTATTTTAAAAGCTCTCTCTCTCTCTCTCTCTCTCTCTCTCTCTCTCTCTCTCTCTCTCCATCTCCTCTCTCTCTCTCTCTCTCTCTCTCCTCTCTCTCTCCCCCCCCCTCTCTCTCCATCGCTCGCCCTCTCTCCCCACCCCCTCTCTCTCTCTCCTCTCTCTCTCAAGCCCCCCCAAGCCGCACGGCCCCTTGCCGCCCACCCCTCCCAACCCGGCGGACCCCAGCCTCGCCCCCTAACCCCGGCAGCCCCCCCTGCCGCCCCACCAGCCTCGCCCCCCCCCCCCCCCAACCCCGGCAACCCCCCCTGTCGCCCCACCCCCCCAGCCCCCGGCGGCCCCCTGCCGCCCCACCCAACCCCGCCCCCCCAACCCCCTGCGGCCCCCCTGTCCCTCCGGCCCTCAGCGATGGCTGCTCCCCCCCTCCGGCCCCCAGCGTCCTCCTCCTCCCCTCCTTGGCCCCTGCCAACATCGTAGAACACTTTTTCTTAATTTTAAAATTTAGATATATAGAAAGAGAACACATTATATTTTTTAGATAGAAATAATCTTTTAAAAAAGTTGCTCCCAAACACCCTATAAAGCTCTTCGTTGTTTTTCATTTTTTCCGAACTTCTTAAACTGATCTAAAGGTAGGTATATTTCTCTCAGGTAAAATTTAATTAAACATCATATGTAAATTTATTCCCAGGTATAGATCATGATTAGCTTATTTTTCCCAATTTATATCTTGAATATTGCATGTATTTCCCGGATCGAATCTTAGTTTCCTATTCATACATGCTCCAAGTAATTATGTAAATCATGCACACCCCTTAATCTTGTCTTGATTGATCATCACTGTAGATTTAGAAATATATTTTAAAGAGTTTCCACACATTTTTCCTCTTTTTAATCCAATATATATCGTGTATTTTGAGTTTTGTATTGCAGAATGTTGGAAAAGCCTCCTTGGAATGAAACGCGATAGGTTTCATGAATGCGTTCTTAAATGCGCTTGCCTGATACAGTGTGTTCAAAATGTGCCTCAGGAGATCGACGCATTCACTTATTCAGAATGCATCGGGGGTGACTGCATTTAATTTGAACGCCCCTATACCCAATGGCGCATTAAGACTATTGGCTGGAAATTTACTATTTTCATAAAAATAGTACCTGTAGCGACCTTAATTTTTAAAATCTAAATAAAAATAAAAAAATATTTTTATAAATAAGATAAATTGATTTAATTGAATAAAGAGAGAATAAATAGAAATTGAGAGAAATAGAAGGGATTTAACTAATACCCATTAAGTTAAATTATTAATTGGGTTACCCTAATGATCCAAACCTAATTGGATGGGCCCAATTGTGTGAAGCCCACCATGGGATGAGAATTAAATATCCAAATTTCGGATTCAATTAATTAATAAATAGTAAAGGGTCAATTAACTATTAAAACAAGTCATATCTATCCTAAAACGAGTACTAGACTTACCCTAAACTTTTACCCACGAAATTAGATCCCTTCCCAATCCTATTAGAAGGATAAATGAGAGAAAGTGGGAGATAAAGAAGAAAATTCAGAGTTTTAGGAAAGGAAGGAGTCTTATGGAAGGAGGGACTCTATTAGCCAACATAGCACCCCAAAATCAGCCCTACCAACCCATAGAACGTGGCTGGAGCTTTGGAGACCGAAGAGGAAGAGTTCTAGACGAGGAGAGCAAGGGGAGAAGGCATGGATCATAGGAGGATCTCTTATTTTCGTCACCAACTAGGGGTTTTCTTTACTGCAAGCAAAGGTAGGCAATCTCTCAAGCTAAATTCGAATAAAAATTACCCTAAGTATATTTCATGAACCTCTTGAAAAGCCCTCTTGTCTCGTTGTATTTTGTTCATCTATTTGGGTGAATTAATTGCTTGAATCCCTACTGTTACCATGAACCTGAAACCTCATGTTTGCTCTATACCCCCGCATGTACTTGTTCTCATGCCATGATAAAATTATCATTAACACTACATCATATTACCTTTCAAACGCCCCTAGTTTCACTCTATTTCGATCTCCCATGAGGAAGAATTAAGTTTTTGAATCCTTGTTAGATCCATGCACCCAACCCTTCATGTTTGCTTGTGAACCTCGTGCATACTTGACTTCATACCATGATAAAATTCTCATAAATACTACATCATGTTAGATTTAGAACGCCCCTGGTTTCGGAATTTTTCATCATGTATCCATCATTAATTAATTCATTGAACCTTGACTGCGCATGTTTAGGTCACTGAAACATAACCCGATCAAATCATGCTTAAACCTTGTTTATTTTCAAATTAATCGAATGTTGATAGATCTATATGTCTACTTTCGTTTAAAACTAGTTTCGTGTTTTTTGGATCACCGTGCTATTTTATATGGAATTTAGAACATCTATGTGTCAAAGAGAATTCGCCCTGGGAAAAAAGGGAAAAGGGCAACCCCACCTGATATCGCGTCGGCGCGATCCGCCGCGATATCAGCGGGGTCGTGTCGGCTGATGGCGTCGCGTCAAGAACGCGGCGGCATAAACCGCCGCGATGCCACTCCGGACCGGGCCAGACCGGCCAGTCCACCTGTCGCGCCCGGCCGCCCCGTCGCGATTTGAATCGTGACGGGTAAGTCCGCCGCGTTTTCAAGAATCCGACTAGAATTGAAATTTGTGCATATGCCCTGTTGTTTAGGCTTTATACCCCTTAATTAGCCATGATTAAACCATGTTATAGTTAATTCTACTTGGTGAATTAATAAATAGCATTAATGATATAAATTTAATTATTTTTAAGAACAATTGCACGACTTATCATATCCTCAAGATTTCTTTACACTTACACGCACATAACATTTTAATTGTCAATTGACCTTAATAATTTATGCAATAATGTATTTGGTAAATTAGTGAAATAAATGACTAATTTTCCCTATTTAATTAAATACACTGTCTTCGTTTTATTCGCGAGTTTTGAATACTGTTACCATTTCCCTCAGCCTTCGAGCACTCGAGGTACGACGGACCCGTTTTCTACACACTTTCTCTTGACTTGGACCACCTCTCCATCGGGAATACTCTCGACTTGGCTAGGGACTCCTTGTCAAGACCTCCGTAAGTCTTCTTGGCTTTGGCGCACGTCCTTAGTCAACGAGCTGGTTGTACCCCAAAACCCGTTACATCTTAGAGATCAATACGATCCATGGCCTTAGTGTGTTCTTTCCTTATCTTTTGATCATGCCGGACCATCTAGCCTGTGTACACAGTATGGCTAGTGGGCGGTGGTGACTTCTACCAGATTGCCAGCCCGCAGTGGTGTGCCGTGCAACCGTTACTATCGTGTGTTTACGTTGTTTTACGGAATGTCCCTATCTCATCTACTATCTATATTATCTCATCTGTTCACGTTCTCTCTACACTCTCGTCTATCTCGTCTACTTCTCTCATCTATTTCTTGGTACTCTATTGGCCATTCTTGTGATTGTCTAAGATAAAGAAATGACTAATGCCAGCGCAATGGGGCCCTGAGAGGAGCGTCCGAAAAGTGCCAGTACCCATGGGAGTTAAAATGATTAAGGATGTGTTACAACATGCATCCAGTGCCAGCATACTATCCAGATTAATCTATGACAATCAAAGTACTATCTATACAAGTGCAATCATTATCGTTACTAGTGCACTGTGGTGCAACTCACATGTTTTATCGTTACATGGCCATTCTATTTTCGTTCTCATGGTACTATTTTCCCTGTGCCAGTTGCTATTGTTCTCTCGTTATCATAACATGCTCTACATGACTATTCTCTCTAGTTATCCTGCCATTTAAGATATTAATTATTTAAACCATGCTTGTGTTCATGAGATATTAAGTCCTACTGGGCGTTATTCGCTCATCCTGTGTATTTATTTAATGTGTTTCAGGTGAGTCGGATCATGACCACACTCACGAGGATGGGACCGATGAGGAGGCTCAGGAGTGACCATTTCAGCAACCAGTGCTATCTAGTAGTAGTCTGTTAGTTTAGTTATGAGTTAGTGAGTCAGTTAGTCATTATGTAATAATTTGATTTTGAATAAAGTACTCTGGGCCTAGTCTTGGCTCTGATACATTGGTGTAATAGTTAGTTCTTGAAGTATGATGAGTTATTAGTGAATGTAATGGAGATTGTTGGATTATTAGTGAAATTGGAGTTTAATTGGTGTTATCCAATTGTGCAATGGTTTGTTATTTATTTCTCGCTCTGTACTATTTAATAACTGTAATCCCGCTCTGATTTTCCGCGTCGAGACGTTACAGTACCACACATGAAAAGAATGTATTATTTACTTCTTGTTTACACCCTAATTATACTGAACAGTAAAAATATGGGAGAAAAAGATTATTTAATCCCCTTAATCATGCATGTTTAATATCATCATGCATTTATCCTTTGAATATCTCATGTATAATTGAACCATGATCTTGCCCTTGTTTTCGTCTATTTAATCATGATACTCTCCAAGTACACACACATATGTTCTTGCTTATTCACTTGAAATCTTTGTTTTGAATATTATTATAGAATGATATATATATATGCTGATTCGGACTGACGTTATTGTTGTTTTATCAAAACATGTCGCTTTGTGTGACGTGTTTCTACTAAGAACACCCCTAGGTAAAGTTAGGACCCTCCATTGAGTATTTCTCCTACCATATAGGAACTTCTTCAACGAGACTTTTGTAAGTCTCCCCTAGCCATATATTTCTATATAGTTATCAAGTAATTTGTACTATAAACACCCAAATATCCTTTTTGAAACATGTCAGACCCGTAAGGCATGTTTTCGTCAGCCTTAATACATTTTCTATACATTGTACCTAAATGTACCTATGTTCATTGCCACGTTTAGAACACACCATGCATGGTGACAACGTTTAGCTTTTAAACTCATTATGTGACTTTGACCACGTTTCAAACGTGAATATCTTCGTGACCACATTTTTCCTATCTCTGCCACTACTATACCCTAACTTTGCAAATCCTTTCTACCTATGTCTTTATACTTGATTTAATTAATGACGTGAAGGTTTCATACAAATCTTCTTCTCCATCACTACCTTTTCATCATCATGTAATCTACGCCTTCAATTACGAGAGTTTATTCTTTAGAATCTCTATTAATTGTGTACATATATACCTGATTACTTAAAGTTTTATTATTTGAAACTTGCTTGGCCAATAAATGATTATCTAGATAACACACGGATCTTGAATCTACGACTCCAATATCTGACATTAATAGGATCTAGTCTGGTCTTGGGAGGAGCACGCGAAAAATGCATGTGTCCACGGGAGTTGAATGACTAGAATGTTGGCATTGCACCCAAGTACTTGACTAATTTGATTAATCTACGACAATTAAATTCGTAAGTAATCAACTTGACTTACACTTGTTGTCTAGTGAATAAATTACTTGGCTTGTACATATTGATCATAAATAATAACTTGTGATATGGCCAATTTTATACCATTATTCTTGTTCATGTTATCAAATTCATGACTTGTAGTTCCCTTGAATCATATGTTGAAATATCTCAAATTATCTCTTATTCACATGTCATTTCTTACTCAAATTTTATATTCCTATCTCAAGATTATAGTATCACTCTCGTGTCTCTTCATTTATCATGTCTTTAGATTGTTCAACTTGTCAAAACATTAATCACAAGCTTACCTGATAAAGAGATATAAATTTTATTGAGCGTCTCGTTCACCTAGTCATACATATATTTTTCAGATAAATTAGATGAGAAAAATATACAACAATAGGGAAGGACAAGAGTGATAAGCATCCTAAGTTATGTAGAGGCCATAGCAGAGTATTAATAGAGTTTATTAATTCATGCAAGTCTATGTAATTAATCAAAATGGGTCGAATGTAGTAGACATATTAGACTTGTCGTAGTACGATGAGTCGAATATAATAGATTTAGTGATTTTGATATCAATAAAAGTTATAGTTATTTATTGATAGAACTTTGATCATTGTCCCTATAGTGTGTTAATTCCATTAATTATTACTCGCTTTGATAAATCATTTCTACAGTGCTCCAATATTCTACGTCGAACGCGACAGTTATAGTATCAGAGCTTCGATTATTTGGATCATAGGCTTTAAGTTTCTGTGATAAATAGGACCCAATAGCATAACTAGATAGGTAGATAAGGTGTCCTAGATTGATGTCTTAGATAGGTTCCTTATATCTACCTAGTGAGATTGGATAGAGCCCTAAGTTAAGTTTAAAATATGAAAAAATCTCTAAGTTCTAAAACATGTATAAAATTCTATAAGAAAGGAAGACTTTTAACTGAAAATTATTTTGAAGGAACCTAAAATGTTAAGATGACTATTGAACGTGCAATGTTGATGGACAAACAAAGGTCGATCCAGAAATAGGTTCAAGCTAGGGCTGCCAACGGGTCGGAGTCGGAATCGAAAATGATACTTTCCGCATCCATTTCCTATAGAAAAATCGGAAACGGGTCGGAAACGGAAACTAATCGAAAACATTTTGTACGATCAAATGGTAGATGTATATAGTATTAGAAGTAATGGTAAAAGAGATATCTTTGATAATAATATGTATAATACATACTACGAGAGAGATAAGTTAATTATATTCTATTTACAAATTAAAGAGAAGCTAAAAACTTAGTCTAAAGTTTTTTAATATTAAAAAATAAGATTTTAAGAATATATATTTTGTAAATAAAATATAAAATATATCTTATCGGAAATGGAAACAAAAAATCGAAAAATAATCGAAAACAGAAAAACGAATACAGAAAAGTCGAAAATGGATCGAAAAGTCGGAAATCGGATATCCATTGGCAGCCCTAGTTCAAGCCTTACGATAAATCACTAGAGGGTGCCATGGAGGCACCTAAAAGGTAATAAAAGGGAAATTTGGTAAGGAGAAGCGAACTACTATCTTAAGAAGTTCTAACCTTACGGTTGGGAAGAAAAGGCCTAATAGTGACAAAGAACTCCAAAAAAGAAGCCAAGAAAAAATGACAAACAACATGTTCATGATTCTATAGAAGGATGCTACAGTAAAAGTGGTCGTCATTGGCCCCAAGAATGTTAGAGGAGGTTAGAAAAGTGTCTGCAATGTGAAAGTACTGAAGACCGTAGGATCACATATTGTGCCCTGATGAGAGATCAAGTCCCTAGAGATGAGCCTCAAGGCAGTTCAAATGTCAAGGAGAAAGGCTTTCTGCATTTGTGAAAGTGCAGAAATACCTAGTCATCCTGTACTTTCTCCTTCTCATTGGTGGAAAAGAAGAAAGAGATCTATGTAACAATTTTATTCCCACCAATAGGAGAGAAGAAGTACAAGATGACTAAGTATTAATTTCTACACTTTCACAAATACATAAAATCTTTCTCAATGTCAAGACATGCTCCAGGCCTTGATGGAACTAACCTCCATCGACATCCAATCCTAAGCCAACATGGAGAGGAAGGCTCAATTAATAGAGGATGTTACTGATAGGACGAATAGAATGAATGAGGGCATTGTTAAGAAGGAATATATAAGTTGTCAGTCCTAGGAACTACAAACCAACCGACGAAAAGAAAATATCTAACAGTACTGGTAAAGAAATTTAGAAGAAGAGGAAGAAGGAAAAATACAAGTATTCTGATAAAAGTAGTCATTAACCCAAAGAACGTTAAAAATTTTTGGGGAAGTGTCTGCACTGTGGAAGCCCACGTCATAAGATTTTAGCTTATCACTTGATGCTTGCGCAAGATCCGCAAAATAAACAACAAGGCGCGCGGTCAAAGCAACAAGCTAACAGATTACAAATTACAAGCATTACAAGAACTAGAATCAATATTAAGAAAGGAGGCGCGGTAAAAAGTATCTATTCTAATCTATCCTTATTTAATATTGGAACTACACAATCATTCATATTTCAATAAGAAGGATGAATCTATTTAATTTGCTCGGATGAACACATTTTCAGTAACATTTAATTATTCCTCCTAAATAAAAAAAAATCTGCATAATTTTGTCACAATTCCAACAATATATGTTCTCTCTCTCTCTCTCTATATATATATACAACTATTCTATTTAAGAATATTTTATTAAGAGAAATAAATTGTATATGAACTCTGCTACGTCTTCAAAGCTATCAAATATGTACCCTCACAAGTTTGTCAGTTAACTCTTCTCTCCCAAACACCGTAAAAGGAAGGACGAGGATGGAGATGTTCAGAATGGGGGGAAAACCCACTAATGTGGCGGAGTCAGAAATATTTAGATGAAAGAAGTAATTAATAAAATAATTATTCATGAGTACTCAACCGTAAGGAGGGGGTAATTAATAAAGTAAAAAAAAAATTTCACATGTCCATCAAAAAAAAAATATTAAAAAAAATTAATAAAGAGAAATTTTATGAAAAATAATAAGGAGGCAGTTGCCCTCCCCTTGAGTCCTTGACCCCCTGGCTCCGCCACTTATCACAGTAGACGATGTTCTGCATCCAACAAGATGTTTTTCCTCATAAGCCAGTCGCATATGTGGTGATTCCTTCGGATATTCCAAACTCTCCATGCGAAGATGCCTCACTAAACTTTAAAAATAGGAAAAAAACAAAAGATGTCTATTCAAAGTGGGTCACTGAAAAGTGGATACTGCAATCCTGAGCAGGATAATCCCAGAAATTTTTTTATTTTTTATTTCCGGATGATGCTTCCAGAAGATTATTCCTAGCAGCCACTGAAACCCGACGTTGGCCCATGCTCGGAATCTAGTCAAAATGTCTCATCCTTCACTAAAAATGGATTGTCCTCTTCGACAAAGGGTTCTTCACATTCAAATTTCATCTCCTACAAATGCATCATGGATCCGGATTCGGACATTCTATGTTCAAATACTCCATGCAGATAGTCGGATAATCTTTCAAAAATTTGTGATATCATCTGGACCAGAAGTACTCATCTGTATAAGACAATTCTGCCACAGTTATGTGCCCGAAAAATCTCCTAATCTAGAGAGAGGTGTTAAATCTTTTGAAAAGAAAAGGATTGACCTGTTACTGTAAGTGTAGTATAAGTCAGCTCAGATCGAGATGACCGTTGAAGTGATCTGGGTTGAAGTCTGAGCCAAGACGACTATATCGAGGAAATCTTTCTGAGGCCCGCTTAGTCGACGTGAGACGCGTGTTCCGAACTCTCGAATTGACATGTAAAATCTACCAAGAGATCTCAGTGGAGAAACACTCTGACGTTCTAGTCAGTCACTAACTGAGTAGAATGATCTAACCTATGAAGTAGAACAACATACTTTAGTCTGTTGAATGTCTGCTTCTTCTATAGGATTAGGATACCCGTGAAACAGTTGGATGACTCTGCGAATCTCGCAAGGAATCTCTGTGATTCTCGTTGGATCGTGGTCGTAACCGACGTGTCAGATCATTCAGATGGTGATCTTAATGGCCGCGATTACCGGACGTACGATCCTCGAATATTGTCTTGTTTGCCACTGCATTGGCAGTTACGCGAATCAAGCTACGAGAATCTCGCAGACACGTTGGGCTTCAGATCGGCTACGTACGAGCCGAGTAATCTTCGTCCCTGACCAAGCTGAGGAAATCGACTTGAGATGAGCAAAAAGGTTAATCTAATTGATCTGAGTCGTCAGCTTATACGACGTCATTATCTAACACAAGCTACGTAAAGACGTTAGCTCCGACGCTCAAACATGTCGACCGAGCCGAGAATTTAGTCGATCTATGAGAAACTCCCCGTATCATGACCTTTCTACCGTTCGGCTTCGTTTTGCCATAACTATGTAATTGGGTTTCTGCTCCCGATGGTAACATGTTTTTGGGTCGCTATCTGACTTTCAAGCAAAATCTATACTATTATAATAAAACTCAGTTCTGGAGCAGCCACGTGGCAGCACCAGAAGCAGAGTTTTCCCGCCTAAACCTCCCCACTAAATCTATCTATATCGCAGCTAAATATGCATTTAAACAAAATTCGGGTAAACAAATCCTAACATATAGCAGCTAACATAAAATAATAAATCTATCAACTTTAACACACCTCCCGTATGGCAAGTCTCAAACATTAATTGTCACCTAAATCAACGAAGAAATCTTTCTAAACAAGATAAGATACTCACCATCTAAAAAATCTTGCTAAACCGAGCAGACCATAATTTTTTAGAAAAAATTCAATTTTAAGCCTACTTTCGTGCAGTCCATCTTCCTTTGTTTTAAGAACAAACTTTCCATATTTAGTTTAACAAAATTTTTGTAATAAAAATTATATACTTTTATAAATAATATTTTTTATTTATCTTAATATTTTATAAACAACTACCGTACATCGCACGAGTTTTCAACTAGTTTGTTATATTTACGAGATTATCTATTTTGTGCCCACTTCAAAGTTAAGATGGATGGACCCCGCTAAATACCGCAAAATAAAGCGAGTAATTTCGCAAGTGTAACAAATTGTTCTTTTATCTTTTTAGGCAACGTTTGGGAGTATTTTGTAAGTGATTTTGTGCTCCAAAATTTTCGACAACAGGTGAAGTTTTTTCTAAATAATTTTAGATAGATTCCGAGTTTCGTGTTTACGTATTTTGGCAGGAGGAGAGAGAGGGAGAGAAGAAATTCTCTCTCTCTTCTTTGTGCAAAAGCGGGTTAGAAATTATTTTTGGGCGATTTGGGCACGAGTGACAACGTTAATTCGGTGCCGTGTTCTTTAACCCTCGTTTAATTTTTTAAAACCTTTTTTAAAAGTAGAAAAAGAGATACGACACGGATGATGATGTACCCTACCAACATTATCCGACAAAATGATTTCGACAAGGGAAATGCTTGTTGCAAACCGCCTTGTCGGCGGTTTGCAACAAGCAACCCCACCCATTGGGTGGGGTGATGTCACTACACCCCCATTGGGTTGTGCTCACCCCCAATGGGGGTGTAGTTTGCACCCCTTGGTGCAAACCAAGCGGTGCTCTTTCGACAACGTCATCTCGTATCAAATCACATACATGTTCTCGAGATTATGTGATTTTCCTAATTTATTTGACAATCACTTTTACCCCGTGATGCTAAACGTTGCCAAGCAGTTGGACCCCGTGGAGACTTGGGAGTCTCGACAGCAGGTCCCATGACTCCCATCAGTGACGGATCTAGAATATTATTTCAATGGGACTCTTAATGATGTACTCACATAAATTTAGTGGAGTCACTCATGATGAAAATTTGTACTCTTAATGTAATTTTTTTTATCGAATGGGGCCACAGGACCCCACTAGATATAAGGTAGATCCGCCCCTGACTCCCATCCTCTATAATTCTATATGGTGTTCCGTGTTCTCAGAAGAAAAAAGAAGTGTGCATTAAAATATTTTCAAAAAACAAATTAATATTAAAAAAAAATTCGTGAACGCGCTTCCGTCTGAAACGTATGCATCCCTGACTTTTTCTTCGAAAGGGACCCGGTACCCATTTCTCTCGATTTGGTTTCCATGACCCTAACCCAGACCCAATGGCTAATCCGATGTGAGCTATTTGATTGCGATCTTGAAAAAAAAAATGTCTATATCCTAGGTCGTTTATCTGATTCTTTAGAGGAATATCTCAACGTTTAAGAAATACGTTTTATGAGAAATATTAATTACCCAACATGAGCTGAATCAACGTTAACATGTCACGTTCGCTCCCTTATCGTCCTACTTTGCTACAATCACCGGCGGTGCCCGCCGCCGTGTCACATCCACGTGACATGACATAATCTCACCTCATTTGTAGACGTCAAACCACCATGTGCCCCAGTCTCGACTCTCGATAACACTCTCACCGGTATTATGTTTGGAAATATTGTGGTGATGATTTTATTTTTTAAAAATTAAAATCACTCAAAAAATTTATGGAGATCAATTTTTGAGACTCTAAATTTAAAATCTCATTATTATCTTTTTTTTAAATTTATTCTTAGAAAATTTATAATTATTTTTTCTCGTTTGAAAATTAAAACAAAAAAGATACAATTTTAATGATCGGAGTCTCAAATTATTTTTTCTTACAATATTTTTAAACAATGTCTCATCGATTGTGGATGTACTGTATCATATGGTATTATAAATAGTATCATTTTTTTAATTTTTTTCAAAAATTTATTAAAAAAATTTAGAGTATGTCGATGCGGTGGGATGTAATACGTATGAGTACTACAAACATGATACAGCTAGATTGTGCGGTACGATATAATGTCCCACACCATAAATCAACAACACACCCAACTACGATCACTACCATCGCTCTGCCATCACCTTCAATATTTAATTTTTTGCAAAAGTTTCAATCAAGAAAAATACTTAATGAAATATATTTCTTATAATAAATTTGAGGTAGATTGTAAGAAAATAATTTTATGAATTAAAAAGTATTAAAAATATAATATTTGTTAGAGACTCTCACTCAATAAAATTATTTTCTTACAACTTTATTATAAGAAAGTCTCTTACAATGAATATTTTTCTTCAACTAATTTTCAGCCGAACCCAATTCATTACTTTGACTAGAAAATCGGAACAGTGCACAGCCGACAGATTGACCAATTTGGGCTAATCTTTTCAGTTTTTTTCCCCCTAAATTGAAGACTAAACTCAGATGGGCACAAGCAATCCATGGCTCCATCAGTTTAAAACCTGGTCTATTTTTCGCTTGCAGAGTTTCGCATAATTCTTGCGATCCGATTTGACTGGTTGGACGACGACCATAGGCCAAAAAACCCCCTTAGATCTAAAATTTCGTGAGATATCAAAATTCTCGTTGTTTTCCCAATCTAACTTCTTTCTCATCCGAATCTTTCGAAGTTCATCCCACATTCCCAAAAGAGAAATAAAGAAATTTCAAGGAGCTCCATTTTCCACTGTGATTAGCTTAAAAATCGATAGACCCGAATTTTTCTCTTTGATTTGATTACTTTGGCAGAGAGGTTAGGCAGGCAGGATCCTAACATCCCGCCAGCATCATCTGCTCCACAGCCTTCGATTCCTAGAAATCTCCGCCGCATCTAATCGCTATCAAACACTCCTCGGGTTTCAAGTTTTGTGATTCCCAATGCAAAACAGATGAGCACGCGAGGGGACAGTGTTTATCCAAAGGAAAATAGTTTAACAACACATTTCCATTTTTTAACACGCCAATCAAAATACACTACAACCTCCAATTCTACAAGCTGCTTCTGATCTTGCCCTGACAAATGCTGATATAATATATTTTTATTCATAATAATTTCATTAAAAAACGATGTGACAAAACCGTTATTACTCTTGATCAATTAAGATTTCAACAACATTACAAAAAGCCTTGCATCTTTAGAGTAACTATTTCCTTGTTAGATTTTTTTTTTCTGCATTCCCTACAAACCCTACGAAGATACCAGTCACTACAGTCCAATCTTTATCGGGAGATACTTACAACCCCCGCGCCCTTCTGTCGGCAGGCAGACCCATCTGTTATCTCACGTGAACGTCTGTGGTTTGTGGATCAGAAAGGGTTCTGCCATGTTCGAAGCGCACCATTAAAAAGATAAGATGGCAAGCGTGAACGACAGAGCCAGAGAGATTTGGTGCTAAAAAAGTTTATTTTTTAGTTCATGATAAGGCCGTTTCCCCACCGCAGCCTTCACCATTAGATCCAAAAAAAAAAAAAAAGGACAAATCCTGACACCAGCTACAGCAGATCAAAAGAAGCAGAGAGCTGACGATCCCAGATACAAGAACTGCGATCAAAGGAAAAATAAGAGAAAGGGGGAACACAAGCAAATGGAGGACAACTACTAAGGGCTGAGCAGCCACGACCGCAGATGACGGGGTGGAGGCGCCGGCGGCAGGAAGCGGCGGTATGGGCAGCGGATCCGGCGCTGCTCAAGAGAGCTGGCCGCAGTCGGCGATCACAACGGGCTTCGAGGTCCTACCGCCGGATGACCCGACCTTCTCGGCTGCGCGGACGACGTCCAAACCCTCCACCACCTGGCCGAAGACGACGTGCTTCCCGTCCAGCCACGCGGTCTTCTCCGTGCAGATAAAGAACTGGGAGCCGTTGGTCCCCGGCCCGGCGTTGGCCATGGACAGCACCCCGGGGCCGGTGTGTTTCTTCACGAAGTTCTCGTCCTCGAACTTGGCGCCATAGATGGACTCGCCGCCAGTGCCGTTCCCGGCAGTGAAGTCGCCGCCCTGGCACATGAACTTAGGGATCACCCTGTGGAAGGTGGATCCCTTGTAGTGGAGGGGCTTGCCGGAGCGGCCCACACCCTTCTCCCCGGTGCACAGCGCCCGGAAGTTCTCAGCCGTCTTGGGGGTGACGTCGGCGAAGAGCTCCATCACGATCCGGCCGGCCGGGGAGCCGCCGATGCTAATGTCAAAGAAGACCTTCGGGTTGGGCGCCATAGCCTAGATCTGGTTGTGAGGAAGACGACGAGAAGCGAACAGAGCACGGAAAGGGAGCGGCGACTGGTCGTGGTAGCTAGGGATTTGGGGGCAGTGGGGGTTTATATAGCGTCGTGATGGGGCCGACGCCCTCCTGGCTTCATCTGGACCGTTGGATGAGAGACGCGTCGATGATCGGATGAGGTGTGATTACTTGGGAGAGGGGTTTGCTAAACCAGGGTTAAGATTTCCGTGGGTAAAAATGGAAGGCACCTTTTGGACTTTGGCCCCTCCCATTTGATTAATTTTCAGAGAACTCTATCGTATGTTTACTTTTAGTTAAATACGCTCTCGCATGTTAATAGAAATGATTGTTTTTTTACATGGAAATTGTTCCAACCAAAAATGTCAAATTTGTCAATATTACTAAAATATTATCAATAATACCACTCTTAGATACAAATGTTGCAAATATGCCGATCTAACTTCTGTTTTTTAACTAATATTCTTTAAAATTTCTTTTATTTTAATTATAATGACTAAAATACTCTCATATATATATATATATATATCTCAATCTTCCCAATCGCCTCATCGTCAAATTTTTTCTTGTAGTGCACCATGCCTTGCAACAGTAGAGCACCAAAGAGAAGACCATACCAACCATGATTGCTCTCCCCTATTCCAACAACAAAGGAACCGTAGTTCCATGCAAATGTTTTCCTTACCTCAGCGAAGCCCACTAGCCAAACTTTTTGATCACAACACCCGTCACTGCAATTCTCTCTCTCTCTCTCCTCTCTATCTCTCTCTCTCTCTCTCTCTCTCTCTCTCTCTCTCTCTCTCTCTCTCTCTCTCTCTCTCTCTCTCTCTCTCTCTCTCTCTCTCTCTCTCTCTCTACGAATGCACCATCACCCACCCAAGTGAAGCTTCCCCTGCCCTAATAAAGCATAGGAAGGGAGACCACGCCACCCACCATCAGTTGCTCTCCCTTGTCCCAGAGAAACCCCCTCCTGTGATAGTCCCCTATGAATCTTTCGTAAAGCCCGCCGACC